>OY728129.1:1222102159-1223352159 GCA_963277665.1 Viscum album
ACTATTGAAATTATAATTATAGGGATTTTAAATAATTTAGGGATTGTGAATTAGTAAAGATAAGGAAAAGAAATAATATTTACATACATACATATATATATATATATTAAAAACTTAAAAATTAAGATGTTAGATACTATTTCTTAACTAACCATAAAATTTTTGGTTGCATGGATTTGCATGATAGCTTGACCTACCGCCAAAACAAGTTCTATGGAATCTTGAAGTCATATGGTAGATTGACATGCTATATGAAAAAATCTTCACAATAGCTTGTAACTTAACAAAATATGGTCTCGTGTGACCATTAATATTAATTTATCATAGTTTAAAGATTTTATCAAAGACACTACTGAGTAACTAAGAAATAAAATATATAACATTAAAATAATTATAAAAATAATCTATAAAATATTGTAGTATAACTTTGAAAATATTAAAATAATACATTATTCAATAAACAAAGTATTAACACTAATTAATATTTCCTAGTTCATATCTAATATATTTTAATCTCACTAAATTCATAGGCTTTGTAATGATTTCATCAAGATGATGTTCAGTTCCAATGAACTCAAGAGTCATATCACCTTTTTGAAAATGATATCTCAAAAAGTGATGTCTTATATCAATATGTTTAGTTCTGGAATATGATACATGATTCTTAGAAATATTTATATCACTTTTTTTATCACCATTTATAGGAACATGTCTAAATTTATATTTATAGTCTATTATTGTGTGTTTCATCCACAACATTTTTTTATAACAATATCCAATAGTTGTGTACTCAAATTCATAAGTGGATAGTGTAAAAATTAATTTTTACTCCACCAAGATACTATATACTTTCCCAAAAAGTGATATATACTAGATGTGATTTTTCTATCAAACTTTAATAAAAAAGTCAATATCTAAAAAATTAAAAATTAAAATTCTTGCCCTCTAGAGAAACCATTCCAAAATAAATGATATTTTTGAGGTATTTGAAAACCATTAAAAACATTTAACTGTTATTATTTTGTATATTCTTGAAAAATACACACATACACTCACTAAAAATGATATCAGCCTAACTAGAAATTAAGTATACTAAAATTTAGTCAAAACATAATAAGTAGTTTGATCAACTAATTTCTCAATTTCATCCAAATCTAGTTTAAAACTTAGATTCATTAGAGTATCAATTCCTTTAATGTTATCCAAGAAAAAAAATTAAAATATATTTACCTTTAATTAAAAAATTAAACCTTTATTTTGAAAAATCTAAATCCAAAGAATAATATTATATTACCCATTATAATTATTTCAAATTCATTTTTCATAAATTTAGAATATTTAATACACAAAATATTTTTATATGAACTAAAAATAATATCATAAATATATATTTGAGAAACCAAAAAAACTTTTTCATCTTTTTTAATTAATATTATAGGATCAGTTATACCTTTTTAAAATCCATTTAAAATCGATAAGGAGCCAAGCTTATCATACCAAGCTTTAGGATCCTCTTTTAAACTATAAAGTTCTTTTGAAATTTTTAAAACATAATTCTTTAAATGAGGGTTTGAAAATCCAATAGATTATTCAAAAAAACATCCTTAATAATATAACCATTCAAGATTAAACTCTTTACCTCCTCCAGTGCCCTGAAGGACTTCATTTTTTATTGATTTTGATAATCCACCTTTTAAGGAGTGACTCTTTACATCCATTTAATATTATTTGAAATTAATATGTGTTTTATAAGAGAGTGTTATTCTAATGGATTAAAATATAGCTACTAGTAAAAAGGTCTCTTATTTTTCAATTCCTTGATATTGACTATAACCTTATAAATCGATCTATATTCTTTTTCCAACTATAGTTTCGGATTCAACAACCTTGTTTTCATATACCCATTTAGTTCTAATAGTCAGGTAGTATTTAGGTCTTTCAACTAGCTCTCATAAGTTATCTCTTTCAAACTGATTCATTTCTTCTTGAATTTACATTAACCATTTTCATCATTAATTGGTTCAGTGACGTTTTTAGGTTCCAGTTGAGACAAGAAGGTTTGTTGTTCAACCTGATTTCTAATAAAATATCTAGTTTGAGTTCCTTTATCAATATCACTAAATACATCATATATATGGTGATACTTATGGGTTATGATAGTTATAGTAAACTAAGTGCTTGGCTCTTCCAAGTCTTCTTCAACACTAGGTTGGTTTGGTTGGTCTCTTCTATGTGATTTATCATTTAATCAGTAGCAAGATCAGATTTATTATAGGAATTATTAATATTCAGAGTATAAATATTATCCTCAAGGTTTTATATAGAATTTTTAGGCTCATGTGGATTATTCTCATCAAATTTTACATGAATAGACTCATCTATAACTTTAGATTATTTGTTAAAAAACTAAATTCTTTACTACTGGTTGAATAACCTGAGAAAATTACTTCATAACATTTTGGTGAAACTTTTTCTAGATTCTATTTGGTGTTTAGAATATTAAATTTACATCAAAAAAATATAAAATAATTTAACTTTGGTTTTCTAACACTCCACGTTTAATAATTAGTCTTCTGTGTTCACCGAGTCTACAGAAAAATATGAATGTAATTCATATTCACTAAGCATAGTCTGTGAAATTTATTTGAGAGTTATGTTTCTCTTTTCAACAAACCCATTTTATTATGGTGTCTGAGGAATATAGAAATTATGAGTATATACATGTTGTGAACATAAATATTAAAATTATTGATTCTAAAATTAATAGATATGATCAATCCTCAAGGTTTTAATGGTAATTCAATTTATTGTTTCTATATTTTTTCATATTTTTCAAAACAGGGAGGAGATTTAGTATTGTGATCTAGGAAAAATAACATGTGTGTCTAGAATAATCATAAACAATCACATAATTATAATTATTTCCACCTATAAAATAAACTATAGAAGTTCTAAATAATTTTATGTGAACCAATTTTATTGGTTTAGAGGTAGACACATCTTTCTTTGGTTTGAATGAAATGTTGTGTTTCATTCCATTTTGACAAGGATTGCACACTTTTCCTTTTAGGAATCGTATTTTAGGTATATATTTGAATAATAAATTTCTAGGTATATTATATGTAGTATATATTATAGTTAACTAGTCTCATATACAACAACCAAGATTCTATATAAAACTTATTTAATCAAGAAACATTTTGAGAAAATAAATAATCCAAATTAACTATATAAAAAATATCATTCCTTAAATAAGTAAAAACTAAAAGATTCTTAGAATTAATTTTTTTGAACGAATTATTCTCAAAGTAAAATTATAATAATCATCACACAATTTATATATACTAATAATGTAATATTTTAAACTATCAACAAACAAAACTTTATAAATTAAAACAGTTTCATGGTTTCCAATTTATCCAAGTCTAATTGTTTTTTCAATTGAATTATCACTAAAAGTTACATGTACACAATACACTTCTAATAAAATCTTGAATCTTAAGTAATATCTAGTCATTTATATCAAAAATATAATTTCTAGATACCATATCCTTTTACTGGAGAACTTTAAATATTTTACTTGAATAAAGTCAAGAAAACATGATCTTGGAACCCATACTTTATTAGGTCCAGAGAAGCTTAAATATTTTTGAATCCAAATCCATTTCATATAATTTTTAACTATATAATTAATATATTTTTAAATAAATGCCTTCTTATAACTATATATATGACAAAACGTTCCTTTAGTATTTCAAACTAATGTGTGGTTTTTAGAGCAAGGAACAAAATAATTATTATACAACCTCTTTTATTGTCCAAAATTATATCTAATTCTAGTATGGAGTTTGGGAGGTTTCTAACATACCAAAATATTTTTAGAATTATTAGTTTCTTTAAAAAAATTCTCTATATCCTTCAAAATCAATTTTTTTTCTAATTTTAGCTAATTTTTCTCTTTTAATAAATTTTTATTCTTCCCTTTTCAGTTGTATAATCACTTTTCCCATGTGTAAATAAATAATGAAAGTTTTTAAGATTCATGTATTTATCATTAATCTCATTCATCGCTTGTTCAAGCATATTAATGTATTTTAATATATCTACATTATATATTTTAGTCTCATCTACAACATTATTATAAAAAACACTATAAGTAACAGTTGGTACCTCAAATTTAGTGTCCAAAAAGAAAAAATTAGCTATTTTACTTGGATCCTCTATACTAGAGTCATATTTTAATGGATCTATCTTCAAATTCACTCTAGGTTTATTTCATTGATTTCTTGTGTTTTCTTTCTCTATCAACAAAATTATTTTTTTATTTGAGCTTTGGATAATAAGCATTGATTCATCATTTCCTCATAAATTCATAGTATATAATGTCATAAGAGGATTCATCCATACTCCATTATTTATTCCACATTCCTTTATTATCATAATTTGATTTGTTATTTGACATTCAAAAAAACATTTTTCCCTAGTATATTTTTTTAAACTTTAGGCTAGATGAGCCATCTCCCCATCATTCTTAGAATAAAATTAATTTCCACTTAAGTAGTCATAATTGATAACTTCTTTTTATTTTGGATAAAGTGTCTTGAATACTATAGTTTTATTCTTATGTTTAACATCTCTATTGTTAGATTTTAATTCATCTTTATACATTATTATCTTTTCAATATATTGTTTTAATAGTAACTTGATAATGTCACGTGATTCTCTAATATAAATGACAATGCTTCTCCACCTATCGAGTAAAAATCTCAGCAAACTTTGAACTTTTTTTGTTATCCATAGATTTTCTAAGTGACTTAAAAGTATTGAACATCTCATTATATTTGTAATAAAATTAATAAAATTGAATCATTAGGTTTTATCTTAAAATGATCATATTTCATGGTATATGTATTCAATAACAATTCTTAAATATTAGAAGTTCCTTCATGAGAAATAGCTAAAGTATCCAAAATTTAATAAGCAGTAGTACAGACATATATTCTATTAAATTTATCTTCCCCAAAAGCAAAAAATAAATCATTCAGTGGTTTATAGTTACAATCATAAGAATATTTAATTAGATCATCCCATTTCTCTCTAACAGTCTTGGGGTTTTCATATTTATCCCCTGTAATACCCCATATTTCAAATCTCATGCTTTCTAAATACATTTTCATTTTAATTTTCAATTGATCATAATTAGTTCTATTAAAATAAGGATGACAATTGGTAGTAAAACATTAAATTTTTGAATCCATAACTATAGATTAAATGAACAAAAATAAGGATCTTGTTCATAAAACTTGATCAGGGTTGATGAAAAGTATAAAAACAAAGATAAATTCTTCTCTAATACCAAATTTTGGTCTTAGTGGAATGCTCAAGGGGAGTGAATTGTGATTCCAGTAAAAAAATTGTTTATAGAATTATACATTTTAAATACCTTAATTAAATGCATAGATCAGTTAAAAAATATAGTATATATAAATAATTGGTACTTTTCAATAGTTTTTTAAATTTTTTATAAAAACCTAGTAAAAACAATTCAAAACTACTTTAACTTTTTAAATGATTTTACTTACACCAAACACGATAAAAATATAACTTATAAATGAAAACTATCAGCGTATATTTTTTATTCACATTTTTTTTAAATATATATTAAAAATAAGATATATTTTAAAGTTAGTTTAAAAGAAGAAATGAAAAAACATATAACACACAAATAAATTAAACAAGAGGTTATCTCCAAGATGGAGGTTATTCCCCTTCACTTGATAGTAATACACTACCAAGAAATTTTATTAAACCTTAATAAATAATCTACTACCTAGATTGGGTTTTAAAAAAACATATGCACACAAGGAAGATCATAATATACCCAGAAACATAAAAAACATTATATGGGATTATAGAAGTAAATAAGTAGAAGGATTATTAGAGTACTCCTATTTAAAATAAAAGAGAATTTCTCAAAAAATAAATAAGAAAATAAAATTGCAACTCATGATGTAAAATAAATAGAGTAAGAGATAGAGAGTAGTGGAGTTAGATGAATCTCTATCATTAATAAAAATTAGGTTGATTAGAAAGGTTCTATTATCTCAAAAAATTGTCTTTATATATTTCCTTGAGTTCAAATGGAAAATATTTTGTAAATCCTTATCTTAGATATATAATATCATGTGATAAAAATAGAGAGTCGTGGAGAAGAAGAATATCAGCTCCATATCCACATGCACCACATTGTATGAGAGAGGATTTTTAATTTATCTCCCCTCACCCATTTGATTTGGGATAGGTGGAGGTGAAATGAACCTTTGTTTATTTCCTCGAGAAACCATTGGTTAATAATAAATTACAATGGTTAAATAAATCATTGTAGGATGATTTTCCCTATAGAACACATGACCTTATAAAAAGTAAGAATATAATAAAACCCAACAACAAGATGCAAGATTTAACAATTAAATAACTAAAATAAATAACAATATTTTACAATATCATAGTAATAATGAATAAAGAATAAAGGTGTAAGGAAAATACACAAAACAGAAATACATTGGCACCAAAGTGGAACCATACCAGACCAATATGAAATCACTCCTGAGCTCCAACTTCAGCAACCAAATTATAACAACAAGGATCACCACTAGAGACATATGAGAGATGAAACTTCCATATATATAATTATATGCATCTTTAAATTCATCAAAGTGACCAAACAGGGGGTGATTATAAACTCAGTGGGAATTCCCCAAGGACTTCCCAACCCACACCACTAGTAAAAGAATGGGTTAGTAAGTTTTATACAAAATATTAGAGAAGTAAATAAAAATTTTATATCAAAACCATAATCAATTTTCAGATAATAACACATTAAACAAGGATTTATTTAATTCCTTGTCATTGGAATAAATTAGACTTACACTCCCACACACCCAAGGAATACGACCATGAACTTCTCTATACTCATGAGTGGTGAGTCATCCTTTCACCAAGCCATCACTTAGTGATCCCATTTGATGATGGTACTTACAGCCATAATGCATCCATAAAATATCCTGGATGGTTGTACTTATATCCATTATCAATACCATACGAATATAAACACACACTAACAATTTTATGCTCAATTTCCAATAAAACATTTATTTAAATAGAAATCCAAACTTTAAAAACCTACCCTTTTAAAATCACTTTAGATAAGGGTTTTCCAATTCAATTTCATAGTATATTTCTAAAAAATCATAAACACAATTTATCAAATATCAATCCAACTAGTTCCAGAATAGTAGAGTGAGATATAAGACACTTACCTCAAGAGAAAATGGCACAATGGATCCAAGATGATTATGTAGATAAAACCTCATCCTCTCATTCCATTAAAAATCCTAAAGATATATTGTCTACACCAAACAATTACCATATATCTAGTCTTGCACACTGATCTATGGTTCCATACAAGGTAAACCAAAGAGATTCAGGATGAGAAGGAATAATGAGAACCTAACCTTTGATTCCACAAACAAATGCTCAATGATTAGTTTTACAAGGATTCCAGACATTAAATATCACCATAAATCACCTAGGGTATCCTTGGATGTTAAAAGGGAGAAGGAGGATTACCTAAGATAAAAATACAAGCATAAAATAAATAAATAAATATGGGTCTTACATATTCATTATGTGAATTAGGGATTCACATCATGAATTATGTGAGACCCCACGTATGCCAATATTCATGTTAACTTACTTTGTTTTCAAGGGAAAACCTATTTCATGATGTAACTTTTTTTCACATACTGAATAGACCTGATGAAAACCATTCATGCTGGGAAATGTTTCATATAATCTGTCTCGACTAATGAACATCTCGAAACTAATTCATGATGTGAATTTTCCCTGAAGAATTTTCCAATATCCAAACTCTGGTTCTTCTCCTCTTACACTTCCAATTAATTATCCCATGACTCTAATAATAAAATAAATTGCATAAGGATATGGTTAACCTCAAATAGGGGGGTTCTACATTTTCTCCACTATTGGAATTTCTATCCTTGAGATGTTATATTTCATTATTGACCTTGAAAAAGTAGGGTCATTGCTCCTATATAAACTTTAACCATTCCCAAGTTTCCTCTTGAACCTGACCATGCTTCCATAATACTCACACCAAGGAAATAGATATCCCTCAAAGTGTATTTTCTTAATGTCCAGAACCTATACTGATTTGTAGATAAAAGTCACATTAGGCTCAATAGTAACATGATCCCAACTTATCACATGTCGTTGATTGGGCTGATACTTATTCATTTGAGAAACATAGAATATTTTATGAAAAATATTGAATCTAGATAGTAATTATAATTGGTATGAAACAATTTCAATCTATTATATAACCACAAAATGTCACACCTACCATGGAACTAACTTCCCTTAATTCCCCAACCGTATGTGATTAAGTTTTGGTGACACTTTCAAGAAGATGTGGTCACTAACATCAAATGATAAATGTCAGTGATCATTATCTTCATAAAAATACTTTTTTCTTTGCTTCATAGCCATTTTTAAGATTATATTGATTTTATCTATAGTATCAAGGAAAATACTTGGTCTAATAAAATATGTATCTCTTTTTTCCACCCAACATAGTGGAGAATGACAAGGAAGACCATAAAAATCCTCAAATGGTATAATCTTTATAATCTCCTCACAACTATTGTTAAAAAATAATTCAACTAAAGGCATATGATCCTCCGATGAACCAAAAAATCCCATGAAACACTCTCTAATAATATCTTCCAATGTATGAATATTGCATTCCGACTAACCATCTTTATATACATTATATGATATGATTATAGAAAATTGACTTCCAAGATCCTGTTATGATGATATCCAAAACTAAAAAGAGAAATTGGGGCCTCTATCAGATATAGTCAAAGACGGAACTCCATTTAACCAGACTACTTATTAGATATAAAATTTTTCCAAGTCCTCTACCATGTTATATTCTCTGATAGGGATAAATTATGAGGACTTGGTAAGTTATTCTACCACTAACCGTATACTATCATGTCTCCATGACATTATAAGTAGGCCTACAAAAAAATACACCTCAATGTTCTCCCACTTCCATAAATGTATATACATAGACTAAAACATACCAACCAATCTTTGATGTTCATCCTTTACCTGGTAACATTTCATAGATTTCATCACATAGTCTGCAATACTGCATTTCATACCTGCCCACCAGAAATGATTTTTCATTGCCTTGTAAATTTTCGAAGCACCTGGATGAATTGATCATTTTGAATGGTGGTATGCTAAAACGAGCTATTCCTGACAATATTGATGAACTAAAATTAAATCCAAAATTTGTAATAGGGATTTTGCATCATTTTTACCTTTATCGAGTGTGTATAAAAAGTCAAAATCAAACATCTGTAGGAACTCCATCCATCTTCATTTCATAAATTAAAAGTCTCAGTGAGAAAATATGTATTTCAAACTCTTAAGATTAGTGAAAATGGTTAACTTTTCTGCCAAGAGGTAATGCCTTCAAGTATTTAAGGAATGGATAACCGCAACTGATTCTAGGTCATGCAGAGGATAATTATTCTCATGAACTCACAACTTCCTAAAAATATAGGCCACAATATTGTTCCCCTATATAATAACACAACCATGACCAGATCCAGCTGCATCACAATATACCACATAGCATTTACCTAATTCTGGAATGATTAGGATTGGTTTTGAGGAAAGATAAGTTTTAAGTTCTAAAAAACATTTTCAAAATTCATTATTCTATATGAATGAAACAAATTTTCTTGTCAGTGCATTCATGGGGGAACTAATTATTGAGAAATCTTGGAAAAAGTTGAAATAATATCCTGCTAATCCTAGGAAACTATGCACCAAAAAAATATTAGGTGTTTTTCAAGAGACTACTACTTCTGTCTTTCCAGGGTCAACTATTATTCCTTCTTTATAAATTATATAACCAAGGAAACAAACTTTTTAGATCCAAACGTCACACTCAAAAAAACTTAGCATATAAATGATGTTCTCGCGACGTACTCGGTATAATTTTCAAGTGCTCCTCATGGTCATTCCTATTTCTAGAGTAAACCAAAATATCATTAAAAAATACCACAATAAAAGAATAAAGGTACCTGTGGAATATATGATTCATCAAATCCATGAAAAATTTTGGTGAATTCATCAGACCAAAAGGTATGATGACATATTCATAATGGACATAGATACTTTGAAATACTTCCTTTGAAATATCTTCTATTCTATCACTAAAAATATAATATAATGAGCATAGATTGATTTTAGAGAACCACTTAACTACCTAAAATTGATCAAATAGTTCATCTATTCGAGGAATAGGATACCAATTTTTAATCATTACTTGATTCAACTTATGATAATCAAAATATAAGCGGAGAGTACCATATTCCTTATTTACAAATAAACCTAGTATAGCCCAAGGTGATGTACTAGGTTATATGAAACCTTTACTTTACAACTCTTATAGATGATTATTTAATTCTTGAAAATTAATTAGATCCATTATGTAAGACAATAGTGAAATAATTCATATTCCTAGGATTATGTAGATAGTAAATTTTATTTCCCTTTTAGGTAAAAACCCATAGAACTCATTCAGAAAGTCATCTGGGTATCGATACACAATTTATAGAAGAGTCGTATTCCCTGTTTCATTAGTAGTGATCAAGGTGATTACTTCTAACTAGCTAGAGATGGTTTTATCCACTTTCACTAAGGGTCCTTCTCTGCATAAATTTATATCATAATACCCTTTCAAAAGGTAAAGGACTCCATATGGGGATGTAAATGTTACTTTCTAAGCATAAAAGTCGATATAGGATTTAAATCCCACCATCCAGTACATACCAAATATTATACCAAAACATCCATCTCTAGAATGATAAAATCCCATATAACCCTCACTATGTCAATGGTAATGGAACAATATGGTAATTTGTAACCTATTCACTTTCTCTATCCTAGGGATGTTTTGATACTCAGTACATGAGGCATTATTTCCACATATAATCCCAATTGTTTAACCACAAAAGATGAAATGAAATAATGGGATGATCTGGTATCAAATAAGGAATACATAATATCCATGTTCAGAAGAATGATACCTCACATCATAGAGGAACCTAGTTTCATACTCTCAATAGCCTATCAAGTTCCATACAACTATTGGGTAGTTATCACAGGATAGATCTTGCTTTCATACTTTGGTGTTGATTGAACAACCAAATTTTTCATGGAAACATCCTAGTTCTCCTGTATATTTGGACATGAACTGGTATTATGGGACTATTTTATCTAATAATATGAAATTGTAGGCCAATTAAATCCTATTCTGTCTATTGATCTCTAAATATTATGACAATACTTCTTGAGATACCCTTTTTTGTCACAATAGTGGAAATTCTTTGGTGGTGTAGTGTATTTTTTCTTTGTATTCCCAAATAAACTACTCAAAAAACATCCTACTTTTCTATTTGATCTTATAATAAATTTAACTAATTCATAGGAATGATTATGAGGCGAAAAACCTCCCTAATAATATAATTATATCTTTATCTTATTTTCAGTACTATATTTTTCACATATTCCTATGGATATAATTGTGCTACATCTAGTAGGATTCCTAGGAAGATCTATAACTTACCCTACCACCATATTAACCAAATCCTTATAATACAAAATATAAAGGAAAACTATCATGGATGAAATATCTTGTTTCAATCCCAACATAAAGATACACACCTTCAAGGATGCACTAGTAGCTACTTCTAGAGAGAAATGGAGAAATCTCATGAACTAAGATACATATTTTGTGATAGATAATTTTTCTTTCTTTAAGATGAAAAAAACTATTATTCTTGAAATTTTGAAAATTTTGTGACAGAATTGTTTGTTAAACAATTCCTAAAAATCCAATCACGTAATCACTTGGTCGGCTTTAGCTTGGACATATAAATCTGACTGTTGGAATGCAAGATATTTGAACATATAGGTCACCAACTTAATCTTCATCACCACTAGTGTGCTAAGAAAATCCAATATTTTATTCATTCATTTGATCCACTCTTACACTTATTTAGGTTCAAAATCCCCTAAATAACCAAGTGGTTTATGTTTCTAAAATTTTACCTAACAATACACTTACCTTTGACCATCATTTCAATTCCTTATGTCAATAACTTTAAAAAAATGAATAATACTCTATATTTATAGTTCACCTATGGCTCAGGTGAAACAAAATTTTTGGCATCTTCTTTCTATTGATTTATTTGGAATCTTCTAGGTTCCATTTTTATAATCAAAATAAAAACTATTTAGTCATCAATATCTATGAACTAAAGTAATTAAAATTTTCAAAACATTTTTAACAACTTTAATTAGGATTTCCATTTGAAAAAACTAATCATTTTAACCATTTTCAAAATTCAATGCTTCTATCACTTTTATAAATCATTTAACTAAAAATGAATAATTTCATCCTAGAGATAACTCTCTATATAAATACTTGATATAAAACCCTCATCATCTAAACCCACAATGATGAGATACATATTTTTTAGAAGTTTCATAGAAAACACTTTGCACCCAAACACCCTGCTAACTAGAAATTGAACATAAAAAGTTTAGCTAAATCTTTTTATGTTATACATTTTAAGTTTTGGAAGTCACATATCCTTAATACCAACCCAAATCAAGTAATGAACAAAACTAATACCATTGATAACATCCCACCCCTCACCCACTGGTTGAGGAAGATACAGAGGTTCTACTTACCTTAGGTGACATCCTTAGTACACAAAGGGTTATAAATAAAAGCAAAGGTCTGAATAATCATTAGGGGAAAATTTTCCATGAAGAACACATGACCTGTATAAAATGAAAAATACAATAAAAATCAAAACATGATGTATGAAAAAATAATTACCTAACTCAAATAAATACCAATAAAAAGAAATATCAGAGTGAAAATGGATAAAGAATAATGGTACAAGGATAATAATACAAATAAAAATACATTGGAACCAAAGTGGGACTATACCAGATTAAGATGCAAACACTCCTAAGCTCTAGATGAAGGTTCTGGATTCAGCGGAAGTGTGATTGGGATGACACCCAACTTTGATTTTTACCATGATCAATGATTATTCCAGGATCATTATGATGATGAACACTAGTCTCCATGGAATATAATAAAAAATATAGATAAAGAAGGAAGAGGCCTGAAACCTTTAGAGAGGATCTTGTGCATCATGTTTATAATTAATTTAATTAATTTCATAAATAAAATAATACCTGGAGCTTCGTTATTTTCTTCATTGATGATGTTTATTGTTCAGAATAACTCTTTCGGATTATCGCATTGCACTTGTAAGGATCCAAACTAGAATCCCTCTAGTGGTGATCCACACGTACTCTGATGGCCTCTGATCGACACCGCTCATTCTCCGGGTGCTAACGTGGCAGAGCGAGTGTCTTGTGTCGGTCATTCTTGATCGCTTGTTCTTCAGCCTTGAAGAACGTCTCTTGTGCTTGAGAGGGGTGGGAAGAGTATTTGAGATAGAAATTGTTTAGCTCAAAAATTCTCAATTCACCGAGTGTGTGGTTTGGTACATGGCACAATAGACGTATGTGTTTATTTATTGACATGAGGCTTCAGTTACAATATTTAATTATGTAACAGAAATTAAATACATTAATAACCTTAGATAAAACCCATGCTATTAATAATAATAACACATCATTATTTATAGTGCGCCAACTTTCACAAAATGGAATTATAAATAAAATTCTGCGTCACAAAATAATAGGAGCATTATTTTAATTTGTGCCAACTAGTTAAATAATTATGTAACATCTTGCAAATAATTATTTTACTACTTGACTGGCCTTGATCCTTTAAAACTCCACTTATATTTATTGAACACCCAAATAAATAAATAAATAATTTTTTCACTTAAATAAATATTTTATTTACAAACTAGTAAATAAATATTTATTAAATGTTCAATAAAATAAATAAATATATTTTTCCCACAGTCTAGTGAAAAAATATTTATTTAGTTTATGAAATCATTTTAACTTGAATAAAATTAGTCCATTATATGAAGAATAATATTTATTAATAAAATTCAAATAGAATTTAATCAAGATCGCCATAAAAACTTAGTGTGTGTCCCTCTAAGATTCTTTCTCATTGTAATTAGGTGGGCTTGCCTAAAGTCCAAGAGTATTGTATAGAAATGGGTAAAGTCACCCAAGAGAGATAACATAAAGTCTCAACCATGACATCCATATACAAAAGTTCATTATGTAATATAATCCATTTGTTGCAATATCTCATCAAGAAGGTTTCATGATAGTATCATCATTCGTTGTGCTTGATACGTCATTCTTTAACTACCTAAAATAAGGTCTTCGTTACACCATGGCCAAGGAATTTGTCACGAAAATTATATTTCAATCAAAGGGCCTAGATATAAACTTCCATAAATGGATGGTACAAATTATTCTTCATCTTATCCATTAATAACATGCCACTCGTGATGCACCCAACATACCCTACTTCTCACCAACTGTCTCTGTGACGATTTTTGTCAGTAAATAAAAGTGTGCGAGTCATGACATATATTAATGATAATATTTAATTATAAGGATAATTACACACACTCCCAGATTGGAATATCCAATGACACCAAAACAAGAGGAATTCCTACTGGCGGGTCTGTTCTCATAATCTCCTGTCTTAGAGATCACCAAGTGCGAACTTCATGAAAGGAAGTATCATCTGCTTATGAGTACTCATGCCTGATGGTCTGTATGCTATGTTTCCCATCATAGTATGTCATCCAACCACATAAATATATTTAAGAATATTGTTATATCATTATAGGTTCTCATTATAGCAGGGAACTTCCATGAACTTATCAATGCAACAAATACACTAGGACATTATTACATCATAGCCATGAAGAACAATGAACAACATGTAATACATTAAATATACATGTAATCAAAGTACAAATAGTTGGTTCTATGACACCAACTCTAACAAACTTCTACTTGGACTAGAGTCAACTATCTATGACTTTCAACCCACTAGACCTCACATGATGATCATGTTTCGGCTGAGTCAAATCTTTAGTCAAGGGGTATATCACATTGTCTTCTATGGAAATACTTCTCACTACAACTTCACCTCTCTAAGAAAAATCCCTCAAGAGATGATACTTCTGAAGTATGTTCTTCATCCGCTGATATGACCTTAGATCTTTTACGAGATCCACTGTTGCAGTATTATCACAATATAGTGTGATGGGATCTTTACTGCTAGGTATCACATCTAGCTATTGGATGAAGTTTTGCAACCAAACTACTTCTTTATCTACCTCATAAGTTGTGATATACTCAGACTCTACTATAGAATCTGAGACCACACTCTTCTTTGAGTTCTTCCAGCTCACTTCACCTCCATTCAAAGTGAATATGTATCTCGTTTACAACTTCATATCATCTTGATCAGTTTAGAAATTATCATCTACATATACTCTGATGACTAGTTCCTTATCTCCTCCATAAACCAAGAACATATCCTTAGTATGCCTCAGATACTTTAGGATAGTCTTGACTACCATCCAATGGCGGTCACCTGGGTCAGCTTGATATCTTCCTGCAACACTCAATGCGTAAGTGACATCCAGCCTAGTATATAGCATGGCATACATAACTGACCCAATTTCTAATGCATATCGATTCATTTTTATTATCTTTCTTTCCTCATGTGTCTAAGGACACATTTTCTTAGAAAGATTAATTCCATGTGACCCTGGAAATAATCCCCTCTTGGATTATTCCATACAGAATCTCTTCATTATCTTATCAATGTATGTACTTTGAATTAGGCCCAACAATCTCTTGGATCTATCATGATGGATCTTGATCTCAAGAATATATGCTACCTCTCCCAAGTCCATCATGGAGATGCATTGATTCAACTATTCCTTAATAGACTTTAATACTAGTATCTCATTTCCAATAAGTAATATGTTATCAACATATACTATGAGAAAATCTATTTCACTCCCACTAAACTGTTTGTAGACACAGGGCTCACATTCATTATTGATAAACCCAAAAAAAATTATGGAATCATAAAAATGAATGTTCCATGACCTGGATTATTTCTTTAATCAAAAAATAGATTTCTACAAATTACATACCTTATTGGCATCCTTTGGAGTCATAAACCTTTCAAGTTGTGTCATGTAGACATATTCCTGAAGGTTCCTATTAAAGAAGGCTATTTTGACATCTATTTTCCAAATCTCATAGTCATGGTAAGAGTAAATGGTCAATAAAATTATGATGGATTTTAGCATTGAAACTGGTGAAAATGTTTCATCATATTCAATGCCTTGACATTGTTTGAACCATTTTACAACCAGTCGTGCATTATAGGTACTGACTTTTCCTTCTATGTCCTGTTTCTTATTGAATACCCATTTGAAACCATTAGGATTTACATAAACTAGAGGATCTACCCAAATCCAGACTTGGTTTTGGTACATTGAAACCATTTCAGAATTCATAGCTTCTTGCCACTTGGAAAAATCTTTGCCACTTACTGCTTCCTTATAGTTTAGAGGATCATTATTATCAACTAATAATGAGTCACCATCCTTGGTAACTAGAAAATCGTACCATTCAGGTTCTCTAACCTCTCTTGTACTCCTACATAGCTCTTGTGTCTCTGGAACAGTTCTTTCTTCCACGGGACTTTGTGGAATCTGTTCACGTACCAACTCTTGTGTACCTTGAGCGTCAACTTCATTGAAGTCTATCTCGCTCCCACTATCTATTTTGGAGATGTGATCCCTCTCATGGAATATGGTGTGTCTTTCCACTATACCCTTTTTGTATAAGGGGTTTTATAGGTAATATCTCCTTATTTCCTTGGGTTATCCTATAAAGGTACACTTTGTGCCTTGGGGTTCTAGTCTGTTACCTGAAGAGGCCTTAACAAATGCATCACTTCCCCACACATGTAAATTCGATAATATAGATTTATTTACACTCTAGAAATCATATGGAATACCATTTATATTTTTATTTGGTACTTTTTTTAGTATGTGTGCGGCTGTTTGTAACACATATCCCCAAAAGGATAATGGAAGGCTCACATGACTCATCAATGATCTTACTATGTTCAACAGGGTGTGGTTCCTCTTTTCGCTCACATCATTCCATTGGGGCGTGTATGGAGGACTGAGTTGGTATAGGATCCCAAACTCTTGTAAGTAATCAATGAAGTCTTGATTAAGATATTATACACCTCGGTATGAGTAGAGTTTCTTAATCTTTTTTCCAAGATGGTTCTCAACTTCATTATTGTATTCTTTGAACTTATTAAAATAATCCAACTTATACCTCATTATGTAGATATATCCATATCTACTAAAATAATCAATAAAAGTTATAAAGTATGAGTAACCTCCCCTTGCTTCAACTATAAATGGTCCACACACATCGGTATGAACCAATTCAAGAAGTTCTTTAGCCCTTTCACCTTTCCCACTAAATGGGGATTTCTTCATTTTTCCTTGTAAACATGCATGACATACACCGAGTGGTTTTAGTTCGAAAGAATCTAAATATTCATCTTGGTGTAACTCTTTCAAGAATTTCTCATTTACATGACTTGGATAGTGATTCCAAAGTTTGGTGTGGTAAGATTCATGTGAAGTATCTTTGTTATCAATTTCCATTACTTGGTTTGTGTAATACAACATGTAAAGACCATTTCATAAATGTGCCCTACAAAAACAAATGTTATCTTAGTAAAAGAAGCAACATTAATTTCCAAACATGAAAAAAAACCCATATGTATCTAATCTGGATACAAAAATTATTTTTTTAGTAACAGAAAGAACCTAATAACAACCCTTTAACTACAAGATCATCCCATTTGTTAATGTGAGGTGGTATTCCCTGACAGCTACATTAGCAAGTCTGGATCCATTGGTTGTTCATAGATATACCTCCCCTCAGTCAATCTTCCTGAATATACTTGGTTCATGTATTTGGATACATATGTGATCACCAAAAGTTGTATATAATAACCAATTTGTAGAAACAGATAGATTGAATTTGATAACAAATGCACCTAAAGCTTCCCCTTGCTTCATAGGCTGGGTGCAGTTCTTCTTCTAGTGGCCCTTCTTGCCACATTCAAAACAAACATCCTCCTATTCCCTTGCCTCCCCTTTGATCTTCCTTTTCTTGGAAGGTCGTGAAGAAGCTTTGGGATTAAATTTATTCTCTTTCCCTTTCCTCTTATTCACCATAAGGATAAAAGGATTTTCATTCTTCATATCTTTTTACACTTGATGAATTAGACTTCTCAATGTTGTTCATATTGAAATTGACAAGAAAGTTAGAAAAACTATGAGGGAGTGACGCAAGAATGAGATCAGTGCCCAGTTATTCAGGGAGTTTAAACCATAGAACCTCCAGGAACTCAATGTATCCAATGATCTTGACTACATGAGGCCCATCTGGGGAACCTTCTCCAAGATTACTCTGAAAGTGTGCCTTAGAGATCTCAAACCTTTCATGTCTTTCTCTCTCCTGGTAAAGACCATGGAGGTACTCAAGCATGCTATAAGCATCCATGTTTTCATGACACTTCATGAGATCACTAGACATTGATGATAGAATCAAACATAGAATGTTGACTGCATCATTCATATGTTTCTCATAGACCAAGAAATCTTCATCACACACCTCTTTGGTTGGCAGATCAGGTAATGCTGACTCCAGCACATAAGACTTCTGTTAATGGCATAAGATAACCCACCAAATGCGTCTAAACCATTCCTAGAAGTTACTATCAATGAGGATGTTGTTCTTATCCATAATTGATCGCAGGGATAGTGTGGTTGATGAGCTTGTCATTTTTATTCTACAGTTAAAAGAGCAGATCAGTAGTACTTTATTGATTACATTTTATGATAAATAATAAATTTTTATTAAGTCTCCCATTATTTTATCAAGTTCCAATAGCCCTAACCATTGAACTAGGGATGTACAGTTTCCATGACATTCTAGTGGAAAGGATCTATATTCCCCTTCGCATAACCCCAAAAAGGGTTAGTCAAGCTATTATAAGGTATTTAGGTAGGCAGGTCTTTGCCAACTATGGGCTTCCAGGTCCTTGATCTGTTGAGTGGACTCCACAATCCTGAAATCATAACTTTGGATTTCCTCAACTCTTGCCTCCAATATTATACCAAGTCTAGAAAGGGATACTCCTCTTGATGTAATATGGTTAAGTCAACCCAAAACCTTTCATAATGGATTCCTATATAAAAGTAAGCTTCCCAACAAGGGTTGGTCAAACATATATTTTTATTGAGTTTTCCCCTTAATCAAGTAACGGAATTCTTGATATGACTTAATATTTTATTTGAGGGATTTTTATCTCTTATCCGTGAGTTTTTTATTATCATTATCATATGCTTTTTAATATTAAGTGGATGTTAATTAATTGATTAACCATGTCTTGATAATATTTACTCATAAGTTTGGTTTATTTTAGTTCTATCTTGAATGCTTGTTTAATTCATTAATTATGTGATCATGACAACACATCCATAATGATAAACCATGAAATTGATAGAAATAAAATAAATATAATGATCATGAGCTTTTCTAATGGTTATTTTATCTAGTGGTTGATAAACTAAACCTAACCTAGGGAAGAAACATCTTGAACCTTTTGGGTTTATGTTTATTGATTTCCACCTATCCACCTCTATATCTCCTGGGATTGGTTTCATCTCATCTCCATCTTGAAACGCCTCCACTATATTGGGAGTTCCATCCATTACATATTCCTTTTTTTAACTCACATGTAGGTGAGGGGTAAAAATGGGTTTTACATAAAATAAACCTTGGGCATGTAGGCCCTACATATTAATGAGGAGAAGAATCATAGACCAAAAAATTTAATTTAAATAAATAAATTAAAAGAAACCATCTACATACAAAGGTCTTGGTCTAGCTCATGATCATCCATACATGCAACAATATTTACGCATAAATAAAACTAGCATCCAATTCTTTAATCATTCTTGTTTAAGAAAAATCACGCTCGAATCAATTAATTATCATATTTAATTAATCAATCCTTTTATCTTAAAACCTTTTCTGAATTTCCTTGAGATTCTCATCCATTATAATTTTAAACAAATAAATTCATTTAGAATTATCTTTGTACGTAACTTGTACCTTAGAGGAAACCTGGTGAATTCCTATTCATAACTACCCAATCTGTAGAAATGAATATTATGAAGAAGTTAAATTAAACACATATATATAAACACCTATCACGTTTTGTGCCAGATCTTTATGCCTACACGATGGTACACATCTCAAGGGTTTGTATAATATAATAATAAATTTTAATAAATCGGTGTAATTTCGATGAGTACATGGCATGAAGTTACAACTACACAGTGTGTACTATTTTTCACAATCCATCGGAAGTACATGCCCGAGGAAATGGCATTAGATTGTACTTCAGAAATCTTTGGAGTACACAATATGTCTAGTAGGCCACACGTCGTGTAGTTCCTTGTTACACAGTCTCTAGCTGGGCAAGCCGTGTACAGGGTACACAGTCCAACCCTAACCCGAAGGGACTATACGTTGTGTCCAGTGAGACACATAGCATGTAATCCATAAATCTTGTTCCACATGTTCTTGGTCAACACACAGAGTCATTAAGACTTAGACAAACTCCAATGAAATGGATAGGTTTGACAGACCAGACCCAGTGCATTGAACCTTGGATACACTGTGTGTACTGCCAAATACACATTGTGTGTTCTTTTGTTGTACATACAGGAACCTTTGGAACCTCTGGATGAGATCCTCTATTTTATTTTAATCAAAATTAAAAGAAAAGATCATTTCTGTAAGGTAAACGAGAAACAAAAGTAGAGGAACGGATCTCAAGATTCATATTTGCGGAACGATTAACTTGAATTAAAACAACTAAATTATTAAATGTGTAAATCATAAATGAATATTTAAATAATTATAAACTATGATGTAGCCACTCTGATTCCACTTGAAGGTTCCATACATAGAGGAAGCATGGTTGGTATGACACCCAACATTGGTTTTTACCATGATCAATTATTATTATGGGATCAATATGATGATGAACTCAAGTCTTCACATAATATAATCAAAGATTTATATAAAGAAGAAGTAGGCCCAAAACCTTTAGAGAGGATCTTGCACATCATGTTTATAATTAATTTAATTAATTTCATAAAGAAAATAATGCTTTTATCATAGTTATTTTCTTCGTTGATGGTGTTGATCGTCTGGAATGACCCTTATGGATTATCTCATTGCACTTATAAGGATCCAAACTGGAATCCCTCTAGCGGTGATCCACATGTGCTCCAATGGCCTCTGATCGACATCGCCTGTTCTCCGGGTGCTAGCACGACAAAGTGATTGTCTTGTGTCATTTGTTATTGATTTCTTGTTCTCCAACCTTGAATAATGTATCTCATTATTGAGAGGGGTGGGAAGATTATTCGAGAGGGAAATTGTTTAGTTCAATAATTCTCAATTCACTAGGCGTGTGGTTTGGTACATGGCACAATTGATGTATGTGTCTATTTATTTACATGGGGCTTCAATTACAATATTTAATTGCGTAACATAAATTAAATACATTCATAAACTTAGAGAAACACCATGCTATTAATAATAATACCGCATCATTATTTATGTTGTGCCAACTTGAAAAAAACGGAATTATAAATAAAATTCTGTGTCACAAAAAAAATAGTTGCATTATTTTAATTTATGCCATCTAGTTAAATAATTATTTATCATCTTGCAAATAATTATTTTACTACTGGACTGACCTTGGTCCCCTAAAACTCCACTTCTATTTATTGAACACCCGAATAAATAAATAAATATTTTATTCTCTTAAATAAATATTTTATTTTCAAACTAGTAAATAAATATTTATTAAATGTTCAATAAAATAAATATATATATTTTACACACAATCCAATGAATAAATATTTATTTAATTTATGCAATCATTTTAATTTGAATAAAATTATTCCATTTTCTTGAGAATAATATTTATCAATTAAATTCAAATAGAATTTAACTGAGACCACCAGAAACACTTAGTGTGTGGCCATCTAGGATTATTTCTCATTGGCATTAGGTGGGATTGCCTAAAGTCCAAGAGTACTTTATAGCAATGGGTCAAGGAACCCAAGAGAAAGAACTTAAAGTAGCAACAACAACATCCACATACGAACTCTCTCTGTTTAATATAATCTCTTTGTCACAATATCTCGTCAAGCAGGTTTCTTGATGGTGTCATCAACCTTTGTACTTGATACGTCGTTCTTTGACTAACTGAAATAAACTTGTCAGTACACCATGTCCATGTAATTTCATGTGACAGTTATATTTTAATCAAAGGGCTGAGATATTGACTTCCATAAATGGAAGGTATAAATTCTTACTCAACTTATTCGTTAATAACATGCCACTCATGACGCACCCAATGTGCCCTACTTCCCACTAACTGTCTCTATGACGGTTTTCATCAGTAAATTGAAGTGCGTGAGTTGTGACACATATTAATGATACTATTTAAGTATAAGGATCATTATAAATTCTTGTAGATAGGAATATCCAATGACACCAAAACATGCAGAATTCCTACTGGCGGGTATGTTCTCATAATCTCCTGTCTTGGATATTACCTAGTGAGAATTTCATGAGAGGAAGTCTCATCTACTTACGAGTACTCACAATTGATGGATTGTATGCTATGTTTCATATCATAGTATGTCATCCAACCATAGAACTATATTTAAGAATATTTTTATATCATTTCAAGGTTATCATCATAGAGGGGAACTACCATGAACTTATCAATGCAAAAAATACTCTAGGACATTATTTCATCATAATCATGCAGAACAATGAACAATATATAATACATTAAATATCCATGAAATCAAAGTACAAATATTTGGTTCTAGGACATCAACTCTAACACTATCTTCACCAACCAAACAATAACATCAAGGATCACCTCTAGAGAAGTAGGAGACCTGAATCTTCCTTGTATATTGGTACACGACATATGTACATGCACCAAAGTTCCCAATAAGGGGGTGTGTATAAACTCTATAGTAATTGTAATGACCCAAAGTTTCATTAATGGAAATCCCTCTTGATCTAATTAAATGTATCTTTATGTTTATATAAAATGTCAACTTCTTTGGTTTTATGTTAAGAATTTTAATTTTTGCTAATATAGTTGTTGAATAGTGATCACATGATTAGTATAAATATAGGGCTTTAACAAGTCCAATTTACTCAAACAAAAGAAGTGATGGCCTCATCCAGTAGAATCACTCCATACGAAGCCCATTTGTCGGAGCTCAGAAAAGAGGTGGCATCCTTGGGCTTCGCTCTTGACCAAGCCCAAGCTGAGCTTCATCATGTCAAGCTCGAACGAGACCGTTTATGGGAAAAGTGGAACTTGAGAGAGATTACCACTCGAGAAATGTTATCCGGGCCACCCCAAGAGTCTGTCACCATCGCACACCTCACCCTTAGGTCTTATGCGGCTGTTTTAAGGTGTTATGTAACAAATTTCTAGTACTATGTTCATGTATATTATTTTTGTATATAATAATGAATATACCTCCTTGTCATTTTGGATACATTGTTTTTAAAGTACAAATAGTGTTTTTAGTTATTATTTAATTACGAATTTTATTTTATTAAATTAAGGGATTTTTGAATTAAATAATATTTTAATAAAATATTATTATTATTATTATTAAATTAATTTTTATTAAATATAAATTATCTTATAATATTATGAATGAAATTATAATTTTTATTAAGGTTTGAAAGCCATTTCTGTCAAAACCCGTGAATTTTTTATAAATGTCAGTTTTTATTTTAAAAGTGAAAATTAAAATATTTATAAAATTATTTAGATAAAATAAATGTTATTTCTGGAATCATGACGTCGAAATTATCCAACGGTGAATTTTTTATAATTTTCTGAGACAGTCATATTTTTGGGTAAAAATTAAATACCGTTTAAATATATAATGTGTTTTATGACATCATAATGACCCAATAGTGATGTAATAAATTACTATAATCTTTATGTTTGGACAATATATGTTTTACCATTAAAATAATGTAATTTTGGGTTTGTTTGACCTACTTTTCAAAGCATTAATGGACCCCTCAAAACTTATTAAACATCTTGTCTTTTTAAATTATTTTCCATGGGAGTGTGACTCACCTCCACATAAGCAACCTCATTATTTTAAGAAGTTCGGACTTTGGACTTATAAAATATTTTTTCCTCTTCCCTTTTCCAAAAACCATGGGCAAGAACCATGGAATGGTTTGTGGTTTAGATTAATTTAATATAAGGGGTCTCAAACCTAAATAATAAAGAATTCCCTCACCTTTCCTATATAAACCCACCCAAGATCCCACTTCCTCCTCACTCAAAGCCTTTGGAGTTCGTCCAACCTCTGCCCTACTCACTCTAGAATCCTCCCAAGGTGCCCCAAGCTCCCAAGAAGCCTCTCACAAACCTCTCTCTAGCCTTTAGAAGCACACTTTCAAGTAAGGGTTTTTTTCTTCCTTTCTCATTTTTGTCCAATTTTTATTAAGTTGTTTTTCCCTTTTAATTTTAATTATGAATGTTTTGGGGTATGGTTTCACACCTCCATCATACTGCCCTATTTATGTTTTAATGATGGTAGACCCCTTTCTCTCTCATTAAATTCCTCTCATGTACACTCGTTACTATGCCGAAATTCCGAAAGGAACTTCTCTCTCCTCATTTACATTCAAGCAATACTTTTGTATCATGAATCTAAATTCCATTACAATTGTTGGGAAATATATCTATATGACCTTATTACTGTCCATTACATGTAAATATGATGAGGAACCCCTTTCTCTCTCATCAACCGTTTTTATGAATTCTTATGTCACGTTGTTACGCTGCCGAAATCGCACCGATTTTCTAAGCCAATGTCATTGTGTAGTAAATACCATGTCTGTTTCTCCATCAAGGGTATTCACCTTTATGCACATTTATATATTGATTATAAAGTTTCATTAATTAATTCTAAATTCCTTTATCGTGGAATAAATGATTATGTTTAATGAATCCATGTTTTATGATCCATGTGGCACACTTATGCATGAAATGAAATTTTTAAGAAGGGTGCGCCCTTATAGTGATCCAATGCATTGGGTAAAGTATAGTATCGTGATACGTCATGTGAAATGAGTGTTGACTCATGATAATTCAAGTGAAATGAGGATTTTACTCATGCTTCATGTGCAATGAGGATTTACTCATGCTCTATGTGCAATGAGTCTTGGATCATGCTAATTCCATGTTAAGTGTTGTTGTCACATTTCCATATTATAATTATCATCCTTTGTCATGCCTTTATGTTCATGTTTCTATTTTTCTCTATTCATATTCCTAATTTCTAACTTGTATTGTAATCCTCATGTTATTCCATGTGTATTCCTTTATTAGGCTTTATAGCTCACCATTTTCTTATGCATGTCCTCAGGTTATCCCATGCAATGCTAAGTACGAGAGAATGTAGTGGTCATGTAAATTAAGTTTTCAATAAAGATGTTGTATTTCATGTTTTAAGTTTTTATGTAATGATCCTAATCCTCAAAGACACTAAACCTCTCGATCTTCTTGTTGTATCAAGTGAAGTTTTATGTAATAAATCATGTTTAAGTTTGTAATAAAAGCTAGGTTGTCATAGTTCGTATCAGAGGATAGGTTAAGTTATTTTTGGGATTAGGATTAGAAAACCCTAGTAAATAATTAGAGACAAGACTAAGTATAATAAAAACATTCCTAAGTTTTGGTGAGTATTCAGTAAGTGGGTTATCAAGAAAATATATCCCTGTCTGGATACGAGCAGGTAGAGGCGGCTCTGGCACAGATGTATCCTAGGGGTAAAACCCGAAAACACCGCTTTGAGCTAGACTCGAACGGGAACTGGTGCAAAACAACGGGCATTATTGCACTCTTGGTTATGACACTCCCAGGGGATATGTTTTGATAAATTCACAAGCTTAGTATGAACCCTTATTAAGGGAATTCAAAAAATGCCCCTAAGAATATATGTTAGAAGGTAGATCATGAAAAGCCTAGATTGAATCCTATAGACTCATGAGTTAAGGAAATAAAAGTTTATTTATAATTCATCAACTTTTGTCTTTGGATTACCCTTTATGTGTTACCCCTAACTTTCCTTTTATTCCAGCCAATGGTCCGTAATAGGAGGACTCAGGCTAACAACCGTTGTGAAGATCAGTGTGATGACTGTACTAATGAGATGCCCAATCCAATGGGAGTGGGAATCGCGAACTTTGTCACACTTCTCTCTCAGATAAATCAAGTTTTGAATAGAAACACGGGTCAAGAGGAACATTCAACACCCCCTAATAAAGAACAAGTCTCTATCGAGAGCTTCATGAGACAAAGGCCTCCTACTTTTAGTGGATCATCTGATCCCACGATCATTGAACAATGGATCAACTCCATTGAAAAGATCTTATCCATCCTTCAATGTTATGAACAAGAGAAGGTTCTCTTGGTGGATTATCATATGGAGGGTGAATTTGATCAATGGTAGGTGTTGATCAAAAATACGAAGCCTGGGGAGGAGATCGAGGTGTTGGAATAGAAGGATTTCTGGAAAAAAAATTCGATAAATATTTTCCGTGCACCCTTTGGATTAAGATGGAAAGGGACTTCCTTTCCCTCAAGAAACAAGAAGAAGATTCTGTTGGAGAATATGAGGAAAACTTCACAAGGATTGCACGATACGCTTCCGGCTTTGTCGTTACCCTAGAATGAAAAGTTGACCGCTTCTTTGGTGGGTTGAAGCCTAGCCTACGGAAAGCATTAGCAATCCGTGACTTCGGCAGCTATGAGGAAATTATCCGATGTTTCTCAAGGTCGAAATGGAGATCGGAGAATCATAGGGTTATCATGGGGATAAGAAGCGTAAGGTGGACTTCAATGCTGGTGGTCCGATGGATAAATCCAACGGTACTAAGAAGATCCAACACCCAACTTGCCAAAAGTGCAGAAAGAAGCACCCTGGAAATTGCCTTAAGGGGACGAGGAAATGCTTCAGGTGTGGAAGAGAAGGGAACCTAGCTATTAACAATCAGCAAGAAAGACCTGTGGCTATGATAGAGGAGAGGAATGTTCTGTTCAAACCTCAACGCATTTTTCATTGCTACAAATACAAATAACTAGGGAATCTTGCAAATCAGTGCCCTAATCTAAGGGTTTTCGGAGGCAACCAACAACCTCTAAGGCAGTAAGGAAGATCTTTTGCCATCACTTTCGCTGAATTGAACCCCAAAAACGAAGTGGTGATAGGTACGCTAGTTATTCATTCAATAATAGAAAATTTACTTTTTGATTCAGGTTCTACACATTCTTTTATATCTCAAATGTTTAGTAAAACAATCCCAGCACCACCACAAATCATGGAAGTGAAGATGTTGGTGAGTACGGAAAATGGGGCAATCATTGCATCCCATGAATATAAGTCCTCCCCAATTATAATCTATGGATTGGATTTCCTAGTGAACCTCATCATACTCCCTCTGGTGGAATTTGATGCAATTCTTGGCATGGATTGGCTTTCCTTATAAAGAGCCAACATAAATTGTCGGGAAAGGGAAATCACACTCCATATGGAGAATCGACCCCTGATTCTTTACAAGTGTAAGGAGGAATATGAATCTCCTTTAGCTCCATCATCTCAATCATGGATATTAATAACCAATGAGCATGCGTATCTGGCTCAGATGATTGAGTCCAAGAAAGAAACCATCCTTGAAGAAATGCCTATTGTGGGGGAATTCACTGAAGTGTTTCCCGAGGAACTGCCTGGTCTTCCTCCTAGAAGAGATGTTGAATTATCAATTAAACTTATACCCAGGGCATTTCCAATATCCAAGACTCCATATAGAATGGTTTTTGTAGAGCTTGAAGAGCTAAAGAAACAACTATAGGAGAATCTTGATAAAGGGTTTGTATGCCCAAGTGCTTCACCATGGGGTGCACCAGTCCTCTTCGTCAAGAATAAGGATGGGTCAATGAGGATTTTCCTTGATTATCGTTAACTTATCAAAATCATGATAAAGAAAAAGTATACTCTCCCAAGAATTGATAACTTATTTGATCATCTGTGTGGAGCACAATACTTCTCCAAGGTGTACTTGCGGTCGGGATATTATCAAGTAAGGGTAAAGAAGGAAGATATCCCAAAGACTGCTTTTCGCACAAGATACGAGCACTATGAATTCATAGTAATTCCTTTCGGACTCACTAATGTTCCAGAAATCTTCATGGAATTTATGAATAGAGTCTTTAGAGATTACCACGACAAATTTGTGGTAGTCTTTATAGATGATATTATAATATACTCCAAAACCAAGGAGGATCATGAGGAGAATTTAAGAACTGTACTAGAGACTTTGCGCACGGAGAAGCTCTATGCAAAGTACAGCAAGTGTGAGTTCTAGTTGAAGGAGGTATCAATCTTGGGCTATATCATCACAAGCAATGGGATATCTGTGGATCCCTCCAAAACAGATGCAATTGAGGGATGGTCGAGGCCAACATCGATAACCAATATCCGTAGCTTCTTGGGGTTAGCTAGATATTATCGATGATTTATGAGGAATTTCTCATGATTGTCCAACCCTCTTACCAAGCTAACTCGGAAGGGAGTAAAGTTTTCTTGGAGTGATGAATGCGAAGAAAGCTTCAAGGAGTTGAAACGGAGGCTTATCACTGTGCTCGTGCTCACTTTACCCACAAGTGGGGAACTTTTTGTGGTTTATAGTGATTCTTCGAAGAAGGCCTTAGGTTGTGTGCTGATGCAGAATGATAAAGTGATATCCTATGCCTCAAGGCAGTTGAAAATCCATGATAGAAACTATCCAACGCATGATCTGGAGTTGGAAGCAGTGATCTTTGCCTTGAAAATCTAGCGGCATTATCTCTATGGGGAGAAATGTGAGATATATACTGACCACAAGAGTCTTAAATATATATTCACACAGAAAGAGTTTAATATGCGCCAGAGAAGATGGATAGATATCATCAAGGATTATGACTGCTCAATACATTACCACCCTGGAAAAGTGAACACGGTGGCAGATTCCCTAAGTAGAAAGGACCCAGCGATTCTATCAATGATGAAAATTGAGAAGGATCCAATCTTCTTAGACTTGATTAAGATGGACATGGGAATCATAAAGAAGGGAACATCATTAATCCTTTCACAAATTATTGCTCAACCGTCTCTTTTGGAAAGGTTAAAGGATGCTCAAAAGGATGATGTGGGAATTCAGGAAAAAGTTGAAGCTATCAAAAAAGGGAAATCCTTGGAGTTTAATGTTAATGAAGAAGTAATTGTGCGGTTTGGGAAAAGACTATGTGTTCCATCAAGTCCGGAGTTGAAGAATGAACTTTTGGATGATGCACATAGTTCAAATTTCTTCACCCAGGGAGCACAAAGATGTATAGAGATCTCTGAGAAAACTTTTGGTGGGATAATATGAAGAAGGAGATCGCTGAATATAAATCAATGTGCCTGGTGTGTCAGCAAGTGAAAGCAGAGAGGCAGAAGTATAAGGGGATGATGGAACCATTGCCCATACCAGAATGGAAATGGGAGAACATCACCATGAACTTTGTCACTGGACTTCCAAGGACATCCAAAGGCAACAATGCAATATGGGTTATTAAGGATCATCTTACAAAGACTGAACACTTCATTGCTATTCGGGAGGATTTCTCTTTGGATCAACTGGCACAGATATATATCAGGGATGTGGTAAGGTTTCATGGAGTATCACTATCTATTGTATCTGACCGAGATCCAAGATTCACCTCTAAGTTTTGGAAGAATATTCAACATGCTATGAATACTGAACTGAACTTCAGTACGGCCTATCATCCTCAAACTGATGGCCAATCCGAGCGGACTATCCAAACACTTGAGTACATGTTGAGAGCATTTTCAATGGACTTTAAAGGAGGATGGGATCAACATCTTCCACTGGTTGAATTCTCCTACAACAACAGTTTCCACTCAAGCATCCAAATGGAACCATATGAAGCCCTGTATGGGAAAAGGTGCAGAACACCGGCATCTTGGGATGAGGTCAGTGAATGTAAGCTGCTTGGACCAGAAATGGTCAAAGAAATGGTGGAGAAGGTGAAAACCATTCAACATCATATCAAGGCAGCCCAGAGTCGACAGAAGAGTTATGCAGATAACTGTCGACGAGACCATGAGTTTAAAGTTGGAGACATGGTTTTTCTACACATGTCTCTGCGGAATAAGGTAATGAGGTTTGGAAATAGAGGGAAGTTAAGTCCAAGGTACATCGGCCCCTTCGAGATTCTTGATCGTATCGGGGTTGTGGCCTATCGACTAGCACTTCCACCTACCATGGCCAAAGTACATGATGTCTTTCATGTATCCCTCTTAAGGAAGTACATACCGGACCCTTCACATGTACTCTCTTCTGAGGTGGTACAATTGGAAGATGATCTTTCTTATGAGGAGCAACCAGTGAAGATCTTCGATCGTAGAGAAAAATTTCTACGAAATAAGACAATGTCCCTCGTCAAGGTATTGTATAGAAACCACAAGTTTGAAGAAGCAACTTGGTAATCGGAGGAAATGATGAAGCTGAGGTACCCACATATGTTTTAGTGTGGGAAAAGGAAAATTTTGAGGGTGAAATTTCTTAAGGGGGAAATATTGTAACGACCCAGAGTTTCATTAATGGAAATCCCTCTTGATCTAATTAAATGTCTCTTTATTTTTATATAAAATGTCAACTTATTTGGTGTTATGTTAATAATTTTGACTATTGCTAATATAGCCGTTGAATAGTGATCACATGATTAGTATAAATATAGGGCTTTAACAAATCCAATTTACTCAGACAAAAGAAGCGATGGCCGCATCTAGTAGAATCACCCCATACGAAGCCCATTTGTCGGAGCTCAAAAAAGAGGTGGCATCCTTCAACTTCGCTCTAGGTAAATCCCAAGCTGAGCTTCATCATGTTAAGCTCGAACGGGACCGTCTACATGAAAAGTGGAAGTTGATAGAGATTATCACTCAAGTAATGTTATCTGAGCCATTCCAAGAGTCTCTCACCATCGAACACCTCACACTTAGGTCTTATGTGGCTGTTTTAAGGGGTTATGTAACAAATCACTAGTACTATGTTCATGTATATTATTTTTTTTATATAATAATGAATATACCTCCTTGTCGTTTTTGATACATTGTTGTTAAAGTAAAAATAGTGTTTTGAGTTATTATTTAATTAAGAATTCTAGTTTATTAAATTAAGGGATTTTTGAATTAAATAATATTTTAAAAAAATATTATTATTATTATTAAATTAAGTTTTATTAAATATAAATTATCTTATAATTTTATGAATGCAATTATAATTTTTATTAAGGTTTGAAATCCATTTCTGTCAAAACCCGTGAATTTTCGATAGATGTCGGTTTTTATTTTAAAAGTGAAAATTAACATATTTATAAAATTATTTAGATAAAATAAATGTTATTTCTGGTATTAGGAAGTCAAAATTCTCCAATGGTGCATTTTTCATAATTTTCTGAGACAGTCAAATTTTTGGGTAAAAATTAAATACCGTTTAAATATATAATGTGTTTTATGACATCATAATGACCCAATAGTGATGTAATAAAATAATATAAGCTTTATGTTCGGCCAATATGTGTTTTACCATTAAAATAATTTTATTTTGGGTTTGTTTGACATACTTTTCAAAGCATTAAAGGACCCCTCAAGACTTATTAAACATCTTGTCTTTTTAAATTATTTTCCATGGGAGTGTGACTCACCTCCACATAAGCAACCTCATTATTTTAAGAAGGTCGGACTTTGTACTTATAAAATATTTTTTCCCTCTTCCCTTTTCCAAAAACCATGGTCAAAACCATGGAATGGTTTGTGGTTTGGATTAATTTAATATAAGAGGTCCCAAACCTAAATAATAAAGAATTCACTCACCTTTCCTATATAAACCCACCCAAGCTCCCACTTCCTCCTCACTCAAAGCCTTTGGAGTTCGTCTAACCTCTTTGTTACTCTCTCTAGAATCCTCCCAAGGTTCCCCTATCTCCCAAGAAGCCTCTCACAAGCCTCTCTCTAGCCTTTGGAAGCACACCTCCAAGTAAGGGTTTTTTTCTTCCTTTCTCATTTTTGTCCAATTTTCTTTAAGTTGTTTTGACCTTTTAATTTCAATTATGAATGTTAGGGTATGGTTTCAAACCTCCCTCATACTTCCCTCTTTATGTTTTAATGATGTGAGACCCCTTTCTCTCTCATTAAATTCTTCCCATGTACACCCATTACTATGCCGAAATTCCGAAAAGAACTTCTCTCTCCTCATTTACATTCAAGCAATACTTTTGTATCATGAATATAAATTCCATTACAATTTTTGGTACATGTATATATATTACCTCCATACTGTCCATTACATATAAATATTATGAGGAACCCCTTTCTCTCTCATAAACCTTTTTTATGTATTCTTATGTCACACCGTTACGCTGCCAAAATCGCACCGATTTTCTAAGCCAATGTCATTGTGTAGTGAATAACATGTCTGTTTCTCCATCAAGGTTATTCACCTTTATGAACATTTACTTATTTATTATAAAGTTTCATGTATGAATTAAACATTCCTTTATCATGGAATAAATGATTATGTTTAATGAATCCACGTTTTATGATCCATGTGGCACACTTATGCATGAAATGAAATGTTTAAGAAGGGTGCACCCTTATAGCGCTCCAATGCATTGGGTAAAGTATAGTATCATGATATGTCATGTTCAATGAGTTCTAAATCATGATAATTCAATTGAAACAAGGGTTTTACTCGTGCTTCATGTTCAATGAGGATTTACTCATGCTCCATGTGCAATGAATCTTGGATCATACTAATTCCATGTTAAGTGTTGTTGCCACATCTCCATGTTATGACTATCATGCTTTGTCATGCCTTTATTGATATGCCTAATGTCTAACATGTATTTTACTCCTAATGTTATTCCATGTGTATTCCCTTACTCGGCTTTATAGCTCACCCTTTTCTTATGCATGTCCTCAGGTTATCCCATGAAATGCTAAGTACGAGGGAATGTAGTGGTCATGTAAAGAGAGTTTTCAATAAAGATGTTTTATTTCATGTTTTAAGTTTTTATGTAATGATCCTAAGCCCCAAAGACACTAAACCTATTGATCTTCTTGTTGTATCAAGTGAAGTTTTATGTAATAAATCATGTTTAAGTTTGTAATAAAAGCAGGGTTGTCATAGTAATTCCCCAAAGACATCCCAACATACAACACTAAGAAAATAATGGGTTAGTAAATTTTATATAAAACATGATAGAATTAGATAAACATTTTATATCAAAATCATAAGAAAGTTGCATATAATAAAATATTGAACAAACATTTCTTTCAGTCCTTATCATTATAATAACATTTATTTTCACACCTATACACCCTATAAATGCAACCATAGACCTACCTATACTCATGAGTGGTGAGTAATAATTTCACCAAGTCATTTCTTAGTGAACCCATTTGAAGATGGTACACACTCCCATAGTCCATCCAAACAATAACTTAAATGGTGGTACATCCACCCATTTTCCATTCGACATGAACATGAACACACACCAACACTTTTATACCCAATTTCCAATAAAAATTTTATTTAAATAGAAACTCCAACTTTATAAACTAACCATTTTTAAATCACATCAAATAAGGGTTTCCCAATTAAATTTCATAAGATGTTTCCAACAAAGGATAATAAAATTTTATCAGAGATCTAGCTAACTAGTTCCAGAATAGTATAGTGTTATATAATCCACATAACATGAAAAAAATAGTGAAAGGATCCAAGATGATCCCACATATCAAACCTCTTCCCTAGTTCCCTTAATAAATCCCAAATATATTTCATCATCATAAAACCATTCCCATAGATCTATTATTTCACACTGATATATGGTTCTGTACATGGAAAACCAAAGAGATCCGTGATGAGAAGGAATAAAGAGATTCAAACCTTTGATTCCACAAACAAACACTCAATGATTTGTTGTACAATGATTTGGTATATTTAATATCACTATAAATCACCTTGGTTAGACCTATAAGTGGATAGGGGGAATGGTTAGATCATAATATCAAAATACAACAACACGCTAGATAAAAAAAGTTGGGTCTAGGATATTCAGGACATGAATTATGAATTTCTTGAGATCCCACTAACATCAATATTCATGTATACACTATTTATTATTAAGGAAAAAAACTATATCATGGTGTGAATATTTTTCACGCCCTCAACTATGTAATTTTTGTTGGCATCTGTCCGGATTAATTTACATCGAGAAAATTAATTCATGTCTTGAATTTTTCCTACATAATATTCTGGCATCCAAACTTTGGAACTTCTCCTCTAACACTTCCTATTAATTATGCCACGAATCCAAGCATAAATTAAAGCACATAAAGTGATGGTTTACCAAAAACTAAGGGTTATATAGTATTTTTATATAGATATTTTATCTAATGATCCATTAATGAATAATCATAAATAAACTCTCATACTAAGCATGAAATTAGGAATTCCATAGTTGCTTTGAATTTTCATTAAATGCTCCAAAATAACACTATTAGATAATTTGAATGAATTTTATTTGAAATTATAAATGGTGGGTGTAAACTTCAAAAATTAACTTATTAAAGATAGTTATTTCCTTATGGTAGGTTGTGACTTGTTTCATTCAGTCTCTAAAAATCCTTCTTATGGTCTCTTGACTTGGAAAGATTTTATTTGTAGTCTCTTCGCCTAAAATTATGGTCATTACATATTTAGAATTTTTTTACCTTCTTGACATGTTTTTGATTGAGTTTCTCAGAAGTTCACATGATATTTATATATGATCGATCAAATATAACATGTGGTCACTCTAAATATCAATATATGGTTGGTTTAAACTTCTTCATGTTGTAGCTTTAACACTTTCAGTTGCTCTGGTTTCTCTCACAATATCTTGAGGATTATGAATTTTTTCCATGGTTTAAATCTTCTTGTGGTTGATTCACTACTATATTTATAAAGTTTCTTTATATAACATGTGGTAGCTTCCACACTTACCCAATTTCCATAAATTCAAAGAAAAAAAGTTTACTATCATAAAACATATAATTCATTAATAATTTCAGAAACATGATTTGGGATCATTAAGTTAAGGAATTGATATAATAATCCAACAATTACCATATCTTATGTTATGTGTCATTATAAATTTTCAATATTCAATGCACTCCTCAACAACCTCAACCGCGCGCTCCTCTTCACACCACCACGCCATGTAGACAAGTATTTCACTCCACGTAACAATGACCATTTTATTTATCATGCATCGAAAGCAATATCGACCGCGATACCCATGGAAGTTTTGATCTTTTTGGAGGATTTATCAATATATCTCCAAGTTCCCTAGTGGTAATAATGGTAGATTTTGGTGGCTTGTTGTGGATAGAATGATGAAGATTCCATGAAATATCGGTGATGTAGGTGTTATGTTGAAATAGAACTGAAAATGAAATTATGAAAAATGAACTGACATGAGGTTATCCCATAATGATAATTACATAGGTAGGAACCTTGTATATCAATCATTTTGTTACAGTAATAGCCGAATTGAGTAGGCCCTAGAATACCCCACTTAGAACCTCTTGTGTAACACCTCACCACATCAGGCCTTCTTCTTATGTTATCTTAGAAACTACCTAGCACTGACCTATTCTAGGATTTATCAAGTTGTTTCTATGATTTTATATGTATTTTTTTCTCCATTTCCAGTGTTAAAGGCTATATTTTTCATTATAAAATAATCCATTTTTCATTTTTTAAAATATTCTTCAAAATCATAAATATATATTTTTTCCAAATTAAAATTTAAATATCTCTTATGTAAAAACTTCCTCTTGCATATTCTTATCTGTTAATGGGTTCCATCCCATGCCAAGCTTCAGTTAATTATTTTTGTGTCTAAATATGTATGTTTTTCTCTATGGCTAGTATTAAAGGCTAAATTTTTTACTTTAAAATAAATCATTTTTATTATGTAATAATATTATTCAAAATAATAATATATAGTTGTTTTTTATAAATTAAATTATAAATATCTCATTCTCATAAATGAATAAATTTATAATTAAATATGCAGTAATTATTAATTTAATTATAAAATTAATGGAATTAATTTTCAAAAAAATGAGTGCATGTATTATTAATACCAATTCCCACATTTATAATATTTCTTTAACTCAAGAATTTAATATCAATATATCACTGAGGAATATTACACTACCAATGTTTAAATATCAAATTCAACTAGATTAAATGATTATAATTAAAGAAAAAACCTTCAATCATCACGTATAATAACTTATTTCAACTCCTCATTTTTCAAGGAAACAAAGTTAACTATGAATTTTAGTTTTCCTATTTTGAAATTTCTATGGTTCTCCTTCCTTTCACTCGTATTTTTCAATTTATCATTAATGTGTATTCTAATTGATATATGACACCACTTTTAATTTTCATCACTCAAGGTTTCAATTTAAATAAAGTTATGTTCATACCTAAAATACATGATTTTTTCCATAGGATTGTAAAGAATCTCAAATATCTACCTCATAAATATAAGTATCATAAATAATCACAAGGGATTTAAATTAAGGTTCAAATTACTCTGAGGATTAGGGTAATTAGGTAATGATGTAAAAAAATTAAAGCTTAAAAGGATGTTAAAATCAAATAACATTTCATGATATATAAATGTAAATCTCAATAAAAATACTCATTTTCAAATGAAATAAACCCACTCTTACCAAAATCAAAGTAAAATTTATGAACTACACGAAACCCCAATGAAAGAATATTCTCTTATTTATTTTCTTTATATTTTTTCATTTTTTTCATAAGTTGTAATTGGTAAAAATTTCACATTCCTCACACAAACCATTTTTTATCTCCTTATGACACTAATTGTAATAGTTATAATATTAACATAGTTTGAGATAAAGGTTATTTTTGACCTACCTAAGACACAAACCATATTTTATCTAATGTTTTCATTTTTCTCATTTTCTTAAAAGGGGTAAATATTAAATAAAATGATGGAATAATCATGAAAAGTTTCCCAACACCCCATAAATAATGTCATACATCTTATACATAATTAAAAACAACACTTTACACCATTAATAACCCATACCCCACACTTATTCAATTGGATATCATATAAAACACTAATATTATGGTTGAAAAGAAGTAATAAGCTTGTAATGTGTCTCTTCCTATCAAGGTAATCATGGATTCTATGGATTTAAAAAAAAGATATAATGTAAAAGGTATCTATAAAGGAATATGGATCAAAAATAAAAATTCCTCAACCATATTAAATGTGACATTTTACTATCATGGATTCAAAAATATGTAATTAATGTTCTATAAGGTTTTCATATCCTGAGTATCATTCAAGTAATTTGCAAGAAATATAGGACAAATAAGGTCTAGAATCCTCTCAAGAATGTGAATTTATGATTCAAGTAAATCACTCATGGAATTACTACTAATAAAAAACTAATCCACGTTAATTTTAGAAAATAAAATCATGAAATATGTGGGAGTGATTTCATCTACATGAATTAACTAGCCTCCCCAAATCAAGATTCATCAAATTTATATCCTTATACTTATCTCGACTCAATCAAAAACCCATTTTACTCATTAAATTCCATTTAAATTGAAATATAAAACATGGAATCATGGGTATCCTAAGGGAATTTTGTATCATAGATTCAAATTAAAGAAAAAATCTAATTAGGGAATTCATTTTCAGTTAAAAATATAAAAAAATATTAATCAAAATTTAAAGGAGTAATAAAGAGTTGAAGCTTATAATCTCATTTTAATAAATCACTTCCACCTTTCATCTTCTTCATGCATTTTCCATCGTGGACCTAAAAATGAAAATATCAAAGTGAAAGTACATGATATATATTTCATCAAACTCAAAAATATAGTGTAATTTAAAACTCTGTCCAAATATATTTCTAACTAATTCCTAAATAAAGAGAAAAACACTTATGTTGTTAGATAGAAAATAAAAAAATGGGTTTCCTTCCAAAAACTGTTTTGTTTATAGTTTTTTAGATCAACCTTTCCTCTTAAGATCACATTATAGGAGTGTGGTTGCAACGTCCCGACCCATCCCACCACTAAGATGGCGGCCATACTAGTCGCCACATGACCTCAAGCGTGCCTCCCAGTATGCCAAGGGTTTCCGACTAGTAGCGAGGGTGTAAGGATATTCAGTGGGGATACTATACCCTCATATCAAAGTTGTGCAGTTGTATAACAGAGTAAATAACAATCAGCAGTGGAAGTAGTAAATAGTAATAATTAAGCAACTAAAGATATATTTCATATAAATGAACAAAAGTGGCCAATGCCAGTTTATACAATGGATGAATGAAAAACATGGTATTGATATATTATGGAAATAATTAAACATTACAACATTCTTTTTAATCTCATATAATATAGGTTTCAAGTAAGATTAGAACTAAAAGCCCAAAGGCAATCTCCATGAGCATCCTGAGCTCCAGCTCAATCCTTTGCTCCTAACTCCTAGGTACAAGCAAGAAGCAAAAAACCAAGGTCTAAGAACCTATGAATAAGAAAGGTCTACTTGTGTACCCTAGTGAAATGGAGGCCCAAGTAGGGTGTGAGATATAAATCTCAGTAGGTTGGCACCACTAGTGTCTAACCCTATCCTGATAGTGTAATATAAATTAAACGGGGTGCAAGCATACATAAATAAAATAAGCAGTACATTGTAACTAGATACCCAATAATATTTTTCAGCCCTCAATTAGTGTTTGGACATGTAATCAGTTCATTAATTGATTATTTATGGTTCATTCATAAGTCACATGTGAGCAAGTCACCTACCATGTCCAAGGAGTTTCCTCCAAGGTAAAATGGGGCTACCCAATGACCGAGACCGATGGGATTTCACCATGGCACCTAATTTTCAATGATGAACCCAAGGAGTGTATCCAAGGAATCCTATTATGTTATTTAGTAACAAAGTACCAAGGTACTAACCAAGGAAACAACCTCATGATAGTATAAGTAGTCAAGGTCTCAACACGTAACAAGGAAACCTGACAAAGATAACTGTTGAGGGAGTTTCGAGGTAATAACCAAGGAAACGTAGATCTCATGGAATGATAACACATTATTATTTGGTTCTAGATAAGGGTTTAAGGGTGTAATCCAATGAGAATAGTCCAAGTCATTCCATGATGAGGTGCCTACCGAGTCTAAGGAGTGCATCCAAGGTAAAATGAGGCTAAGTAAGGACTGGGTCCAAGGAGTGTATCCAAGGCACCTAATTGTCAATGATGGATCTAATGAGTGTATCCAGGGAATCCTATAGTACTACATGGGGACCTAATGATTTTATGTTGGGAATTCAAAGATAATACAAGGAATGGGATCTAGGTGAGTCTTAACCTTAGTAACTCGTCCTTGAATTTGGAATGGGATACACGAGTGCTCGTGGTATTCTATGATCAGAAACCATGACAAGCTCGATTCTAACCATTACTATTTAATAAAGAAGTCATGTAATGATTCATTTTAGTCCAAGCCTTTCCATCCATTATTTTATAAAGGTCAAGTATAATTGCAAACATTTATTTATTGGTTCAATCCTTTCCTTCCATTAGTGTGGAAAGGTCAAGTAGCATTATAACCATTTAGTAAAAGTAGTTACGGCATATTCCTTAATTAAGTTTCAATTTGTTACCTTCCATAAATATGGCATGGGGTGCTATGGACAAGCAATATTTATTCAACTAATCTTAATAAGGCCAAGTTATAGACTTGGTATACTTGTCAATTTACATTTCACATTTAATTTTCAATTAAAAGCACTTAACTTATGTGAGTAGAGTATTGAGAATACATGGTACTTTCCATGATTAAATTCATATGATAACACAACCATTGGATGTAGAAGGTATTGCCTTTACAAAGTCCAATCCAAGGAACATCCAAACGGTGGACCGAATGTTTCAAAACACTAAACGAATTTTATAGAAAACATCACACATGGTTAAATCCAATTCAAAATTGGGTCAAGCACTTAGGCAGTGCCTTGGTCCTTTTAATTACTTCAAAAAGGTAACTCTGTTTTTCTAATTCCATTAGGGACATGTCCTAAACACACTATATTTCAACATAACATCAAGGCATAAGAATTATAAACACAATAAGTCAAGAAAGCAAGGTCTTACCACTACTTTTTAGCTTGAAGGAAGCACACCTCCGTTGGAGGGGTTTTACTATAAAATCATGATATTACTTATCACACAAATAACTTATCACCTTTATCATTTTAAATATTAAACATGGTAAATGGAATTTAAGATCATTCAATATAGATACTTCATTGTATGAGTTTAAATTCAAATAAAAGTGTGGTAAGTAATTAATTAAATGCATTTATAGAATTAGAGGACTTGGAAAGGGACCCCACCTCAAGTGGAACTAAGCCATCCAATCTAGATATTAATGCTTTCTAACTATTATTAGTTTCTCCCCCACTGAGCATATACACCTTCACATACACATAAGGACACCTAGCCCCTATGAACACACCCACATGGATATGATCATGTGTAAGTGGATCCTTACATGTATACTTATATGAACACACTATCCTCCACTCACCTACCCATGTATTTCCTATATATATATAGGCACACCTTGCCCCATACGTGAAATTAACTACCATGGGTGAAATTACACATAAAAGGGGAACCTACATACATATATATACATACCTATGCATACATAGGTGAGTCTCCCTTAAATTGGTGACTTGAAAACACACGATACATCCCAACGCACTATAAGATCAGAGAAAGGAATATAAAATCATCTGAAACCCTCAATTTAGATAGTGTGAAACAATTTAAAGGTTTAAAACCATACCTCGGATGGTAGCAACGAACCAAACCACAACGAAACCACACGATGGAGTGCCACGCACTACACACAACATGTTAAGAACTCATAAATACTAAAAGCCTCTAAATTAACAACGTGAAAAGGATAAAACTTACCCTAAAGAAAAATTGGCGGTCTGAAACAACCTTAACTACCTCGCCTTCTACGGTGGTTGCCAGAACATGCACCAACGAGACCTGGGAGGCCTTCCACACCAACCTAGGACAAAAACAAATCTGAAAAAATTGTCACCCCCAAAAATATAGGGTTCAGCAAAACCCCATGGGGAGAAAGTTAGACCGAATTGAAGTTGGGAAAGGGAAGATAAGGGATAAAAGACTCACAGCAATGGATCATATGAAGAAATAGAGAGAAAAAATGGTCGGATTGAAGGTGGAAGAGGTGGCCGATGAGGGGGTCTGCGTGGGACGAAGGGGGAAACCTTCCCATGGGTGTGTCACATTTGAGATAGGGTGAGTATGAGGGTATATTTAGGTTTTAATTTTTAAATTCATTCTATTTTTAATTTAATCAAATTATTAAACAGACGCAACCGCACGGTTTGACCAGCACAATTTTCCCAACCATGCGCAAACTGTGGGGAGTCTACTACTATCAGGGGCACGAGGTACACGGTTTAGGAAACTATGCATAGGCCATCTAAAAATCTACTATCCCTTTTAAAATAGGGCTACACGATTACCTACAATGGATTTCATGGTTTGGAAGACTATGCACAAACTATGCTCCCTCTGCTGCTTCTTAAAACACTTTTATTTTTTTGGGTCCGACACTCCCAAAACTTCTCGAGCCACTCAGTAAACTACTCGGTCCTTCTCCCATACCCAAAAACATCACATAGTAGTTATCCAACTCTTGGAATTAATTTTTGAAGCTCGGTTATAAATCTAACCTGTCTAGCAACAGAAAAAGTTCAAAAACCTTCATATTTTTATCCATTTAAAAAACAAGGGATTCTGTAGTGTTACTAAGATAATAATCTAGGATTGATACATAACTGATTTTGTATCTCATTTTGGGTATATATTCTCCTATTTTTCCATAAAAATCAACTTGTTATTTTATTAAGGAACCCACCAAAGAGATATTGTCTCTTCTTCCCCCTTTTATTTCTCTTCTTAAAATAAACCCCCTTCTTCTTTAACTTTATCTTCCTTAATTATAGATTCATATTATTTTTAAAAATGGAACTAATATATGGATAACCTTAGATATTTTTAATGGAGTTCTTGGGTAGTCCAAGACTGTGAAAACATCATTTTATCTTTCTCCTCAAGCTCAAAAATGATGAAGGTGTCTTCCTTATAAGATAAGGATCAGTTTCAGATTTATAATTGGGGAGAAGGGTTTCCTTGGATTAAACTTATAGTTTACCCTCTTTGTATATTTCCTAAATTTATTCTTTAATGTGACCTTACTCCTTGGTTTTCTCTCTTGATTCATCAGCTTCCTTAGCCATCCTCTCTAAGACTTTACATGCTTCCTTGAACAAAAATTAAATATTGTAGAGGTGTGACTCATGGTCACCCATGCACAGTTTGGCTTATATTCCTCTTGATTTCTTTGAATTTTTTCTCTAAGTTCATAAATTTGGGGCATGAGATCCATGTTTTTTATAGAGAAATTTTCTAGCTCAGTTAAGATAAAATTTGTTCCTACCATCCCTACCATAAATACTAAAAACATAAAAGCAAAAAATAAGTAAAAAAGAAATAAAACATAAAATAAACTCAAAAAATATATAATAGATGGGAAAATACTTTTTATAACTTATTAAACTATACTATTCTTCACCAAGTACCCCAAAATGGAGACAAAAACTTGGTTGGGATATAGGAATCATCACTTATTCTAGCTTAAAACTATTTTATAATTTATAAAAATTAAATACAAATTTATATATATATATATACTAAATTTTAGTACATGATATTATACATATGAGGTCAATCCCACAAGGACTAGTTAAGAGTATACTTCAATTCAATAATTAAAAAACTAAACTATGATGAATGAAAATACAACTACTTGAATTTCTAAAGAGTGAGGGTGGATGAAAAGGTAAGAATTCTAGGAAATCAAAAATATAGGATTGTGATGTATGTAGCATTAAATAAATAATGATAATTCATGAAATTATCAGAATAAAACCTCAGTGACTCCCTTGATTTGGGTAAAAACTTCCAACTACTAATTTCTCATTTTATCATGATCAGATACTTCAGTTTACTCAGTAGATGGGTAATTCAAAACTATATTTAAATATAGTGTATATTAAACCCAATGTCCATGGTTTTGAAACACATTGTATACATTAAGAATTCACTCCATCCATCCACTAAAATTGTTCATGTATAATGAAAATAAAGAGATATGAAGAGAGAAGAGAAGATGGATGCATAAACACAACATGAATAATCATAAAAAATATAATTTTATATAAATTAATTCTCCTTTGTTAGAATTACCATGGACAAATAAATCACCATACCATGCTATCCATGAGAGGGTGAGAAAATATTACAAGGAAAAATATATTGAATGGCAGTATCCTAGCCAAAATCCCACAATAGAATCACTTCAGGTCCAAGTCAGATCTCTCCCACTTAATTCTATCCCTTTTCCACAATATTCTAATTCTATTTATAGAAAAATATCTTCCATCATATCTTAGAAAAATATCCTCATATACTCCCTTTATCTTCTCCCATATCTTTATGAATTTTAATTTCAACTCATATTCCTCATGAGTATGTTCCATAATCCAGATATAGCTTTACTTCAAACTCCCCAAATCATATCTTCAATATTTTCAAGAGGATAAAAATATTTGAATTGAATATTTATGTATATATACCATAACCATGACATATTATTGAGTGTTTTATTGGTTATTTAATCATTTCACTACATCATTCCATAAACCCTCCCCTCATGTAATAGTTAAGCTTAAGATGACAAGATACTTTCTAAAACACCATGCATCCTTACTTGTGGTTTTTTCAATTGAGAATTTCTTATAGCATCATATTCATTTAATATTTATACAATATTGTGATCACAACCACACTAAAAACATAAGAATTTTTGTAACATTCCACATAACATATCCTCTTCTCGAATACTCACAACACCATGATGTCTTCCAAGTCAAATGACTCAATTTATTTCTTGAAAAATCCACTGGTCAGACACTGGTACACCTCCATATCATAGCATCAACCATTTTATTCTTTATACAAGCATGCTTCTTGAACTTCACCACATCTTAGTAACATATATTTAACTATTTCCGTAAGAATTTCCATTCTTTCATGAAGTAACCTCATCCATGGAATACTCCGCATCAAATTAATAGGTCTTTTATACTCTACCAATCCATATACAATACACCCATACCCTCTTCTATTTGGAATCAACCATTTATAATATTTAATACACTCATCAGAATCTTTGACCTCATGATACTATTCATACCACCATACCATGTAGATGGGAATTTAATTTCATGAAATAATGTCTATTATCTTCTTTGTAAACTAGTAGATAACTCAGTCATGGTGTGCATGTATGTTTCTAGATCCTTAGTGTAATCATCAAGATATCTTTAAGCTCCCTAGTGGTGACAATGGTGGATTCTAGAATCTTGGTTTTATAAGAATGGATGATATTATATTTTAAGTGGGTGACGTAGGTGGCATGTTGAAATGACATTGTAAATGTAATTATGAACAGTGACCCAAAATGAGGTCATCCCACGTTGATAATTCCATAGGGAGGTGCCTTGTATATCAACCATTATGTGCCGGTAGTGGCCTAGATGAGCAACCCCATACCACCCCATCTAGATCCTCCTACATAATTCCTCCCTACACTGATCCTTCTTTTATAATACTCTTAGCCACTACCTAGCATTAACCCATGCTAGATTTCAGCTAGTACTTAATGTGATTACCCATGTGTGTTTTTCTCTTTTTCTAGTGTTAAAGGTAATATTTTTCACTATAAAATACAAAAATCCTTTGTTAAAATATTATTTAAAATAAAAAATATATATAATTACATTTTAAATATATATTGCCCACAAATTAAAAAATAGATAAGAATTATCAATTTAATTGTAAAATTAATGAAATTAATTTTTAAAAAATGTGTGAATGTGTTATGACTATCAAACACCATGTTTATATTTAATGTACATAATTAAAGGTTGAACTTCTTCACAATCACATCCTCATGAGCACCTTCACACTTTTACAATTTATAGCCATAACCACTTCGTTACTGTCACTTCATCTTATTTTCATCAAATCATTTATAATAGGTTAAAATGAACTACATAGAAACCATAACTGAACTATATGAAAACCTTGACTTAACTTCATGAAATACTTAATATAAATTCATGTTAGGCCTTGAACAATGCCTCTTCCAAATTTTTTTATTTTTCCAAAATTCCCAAAAACCTTTAAAATATATTCTAGGATACTTATAAATAAGTTCAAGACATAAAATAATATAATGAAACACTGATAACACTAATCCAAATATGTTATTTAAAACCTCCAAAAATATCATATTATTTAAATTGAGAATGTTTTGTGTTCTTATTTCAAGAAAAAAATTGGCAATAACACAAATATCATTTTCAGGGACTCCGTGTATTTTTAGAGAATCAAATATCGATCTGAATAAATGAGGACTTGTATCATAGATACCATTTTTAAGATATTTTCAATCCTTATCAAAAGTAACTGATAGTTTAATTGTGTGATATTCAAAAAATATTACCATTTTATTGTTGATTCATTATAATACATGTGCTTCCTAATAATACATCAATAATTTATTATTATTTGAAATTTTGACCTTAAATCATAGTTATATGTTCTATGTTGTTAAGAGTGGTCTATGAAACTCATTTTTTATAAATTAAAATATATGAAAAAAATATGTTCTATGAATGTTCTAATATTCTTTAAACTTTATATTTTTCAATATATTATAAAAATTAGGCTTTATATAGACTATTTTATTTACTTTATATATGTACGTATTATAATTTATAATTATATTTTTAAAATTATGTTTTATATAATTTATGCATGTTAAAAATGATACACTATATGAATACTTTATGTGTATTTATTTATTTTAACTAAATATGAATATTTTTCAACCCCTATTTAAATTTTATTTTCTCTTGGTCCACTTACTATCGACTATAAATTTTTGGTTTGTAATGATGATTTCATCTTTCACTACTTTAGGTCATCTTGAGATTTTTACCTGAATTATAGCACCTTTAATAATAAAAATTTATGACTGATGGTGAAAAAAATCTGAATATGAATCGAAAATGAATGGATTCCAATCATATGAAAAAAGTGTATAAGGATAGGCTTAATGAGTGCATCAAGTTTGAAAAAGAGTGTAAAAATGACCCTTCTCAAATCATTTGTCTATTTTTACATCATTTTTATTCAAGATGGATTTTCCCAGTTGAATTTTAAGAGAACTTGATCTATTATAGAATAGAGAAAGCTTATAAATTTTGTACTAATCATAGGTGAACAATTAAATTTAGAAAGTGATTGGGATAACACTATAGTTTATGGATCGTTTGATGTGAGTACCACTATAAATGATTATGGGGATAGTATTAAAGAAATGATTATGGATGTTGAATATGAAATTCATGATATTACAATGTTTATTGATAAATTAATGAGTTGTTAAAATATTCCATTATATACTATCTTTACTAGATATACAATATTTTCGTTCATACTGAAGTTTTATAATTTTAAATCTTGAGACCTATGGAGCGACACTAGTTTTACAAAAATAAATTCTAACTTAAATGATATATTACTAGAATATAATGATTTTTCTTTTCAAAGGTATGTCATTAAAAAAATTATGTATAATGGGTATAATTTTTGAAAGAATACATGCCTTCAAAAATGATTTTATATTATTTATCAAGGTTCATGAATTACTTAAAAAGTCCCTAATTGTGGTGTGGATCAATATAATAAAGATGAATCAATTAATTCAAAAGTTATATGATAATTTTTAATCATTCCATGGTTTATATGGATATATTTAAGTGAAGTTATTTCTAGGTAATTTATTTGGAGCACATATACAAAAAATCACTATGGGAAACTTCAATACCTAGAAGATAATCCACAGTGGAATAAAATTGATCATGATCATCCTAAAGTTGGAAGAAAGTATAGAAAACTATGACTTGTTCTATTTGTAAATGGAATGATCATTTTAGTGTACAAAGTATCACTCAAAGTGTATGTTCAGCTATAATGGTAAATTATAATTTCCCACCATGGTTATGTATGAATCCCAAATACATTATGTTGTATCTACTTATATCAGGACCGAAACAAACCGGTAATGATATTTATGTGTATTTGGATATATTGATAAAATATATGAAATTTATTTTGGATTCATGTGTTACATTTAATGATTCTCATATAAATAAATATTTCTTGTTGAGATCCATGTTGTTTGGGATAGTAAATAAACTCCCTACTTATTGAATTTTTTTAGGATATAACATTAAAGGAATGTAATAGTTTCTAATTTATGAAGAAGGTAAACACTCAGTTAGAATAATGTTTCTATAAAATCATAAAGTTTTACCCTGATTACATAAATATAGATATTGTAAAACATCATTCTATGGGAATTCAGAAGAAGGTACACAATTCTTCATTAAAATGTGATGACCAGTTTGAGAAAGTAAAGGATATTGTCAATGTCTTTGGAAAAACCTTTTGAAAAAACCTTACAAAAACATGTTGAAAAAATAGAACAGTGTTTCTTGAATTACCTTATTGGGATTGTTTTTAAATAAAAAAATTCTTGATTTCATGCACATAGAAAAAAATATGTGATACTTTAATTAGAACATTACTAAATGCACCTGAAAAAACAATAAATGTAATTAAGGCTAGGTTATACATGATTGAAATGGGTATAAGAGAATAGTTGGTTCTAGTAATGGGTGAAATATTAACTTTTCTTCTTCCATTGGATTACAATCTTTCTAGGAAAGAGTTATTTTAGTTTTAAAACTTCTTGAATATTATAAAGGTTCTAGAGGATTATTCATCAAATATCAAGAATATATTTTTGATAAATTATTTCAAGTTAATGAGATTAAAATCACATGAATATAATATATTTATAAAATATTTATTTCCCATGTATTTACAATTAATTTTACCTAAAAATTACTGATACACATTAACTAGACATTGCTTCTTTTTCAAAGCTATATGCAGTGAAGTTATAGACTTAATGAAGTTTCCAACTATGGAAAAGGTAATTAATGGAAAATTAATTGAATTATATATGTTCTTCCCACCATCATTATTTGATATAATAGTTCATATGATGGTTCACTTAGTTATAGATATCCAACAATATGGTCCTTTACATTATATATGGGTGTACCCCATTGAACTATATATGAATATTTTGAAAGGGTATGTCAAAAATTTAAGTCATATAGAAGGTTATATTATAGAGAGATAAATTTTTTTAGGAATATATTTAATTCTTTACAAATATCTATCTGATGTTGATATAATTGGTCTCTTAAAATCTTATCACATTGGGAACCTTGTGGGTAAAACAATTTCTAGAAGATACATTTTCATAATTACTAATATAGAGAAAGATAAGTCTTACATTTATATTATAACATTATAGAGGTTGAACCATATTTCTAAACTCACAAATTAATTTTTAGACATTTGAATCAATTAAGGTCCCAAATATTGTTATAAAATATACATAATCAATATTTATATGACGGTTTCAAGTTCATATTTTAAAGTATTTATATAAAAATATGAATTAAATTTTATAATGACTTTGATGAATATATATAGGACTAAGTTTACAAGTATTATCTTACAATGGTTTTTTAATTAAAAGTTATATATTCCATACAAAGGAACATGATGGATGTATGAAAAATAGTGGAGTTACTCTTATGGCAGAATTGATGCACAAATTTGGTACCAAATAAAAAAATATAATTCATGAAAACATGTCATAATTTTTAATCATTGAAAAAATATTGGAGCTTGATTATAAAAGATTCTAAGTATTGGTTTTCTTATGAAAATGGGTTGATAACAAGAGTATATATCAATGCATTTGGATCTGTGAAAGTGAAATTTAGAAAGGAAGGGTATAAGGATGAACCGTTCATAATGGAATCATTGAAAGTAAAACTATTTTACACCTTGAATCTTGAAAATACAAGATGGTCAATTATTATATTATTGAATAAAAAAATTGTACGGTCAAATGAAATATCCATTGAGGATAACCTTTTCATTGGGATGTCATAATCATTTCATAGTGGTCCTAATGTAGATGATATCTTGTATGTTAGGGGTCATAAGGAGGGTATTTAGATAATCGATAAAGGGGTCAAATCATTTAAACCTTTAAAGAAAATAAAAAGAGTTCAATGAGAAAAATCAAATTTAACTAATTTTTTTTATATAATGTTTATTATCATAAGATTATGTGTTCACTACTATATTTATTTAATCTAAATTAATTTTTTAATTAATTTTGTATATAATTATTTCTCTACTTTCTGATTCCACTAATATCAAGGAATAAAATATTGGTGATATTAAAATTGATGAAATATTAGAAGGTGAATAATAAGTAATTTAAAAAATATAGGAGTGACATAGCATGATATTTTTAGTAAAAATTATTAAGGAGAGAAGTAAAGGTATAAAATTTGAGGATGGAAAGAATGTATGTGGCCAACATATTGACCCTAAAAAATACATTTTCATTAGTTATATTTGGTCCAACACTCAAATTCATCTTCTGATTGATGTAGATACAAGGAACAATGTTATACCTCTATTGAAGATAATAATTTGGGAAGAAATTATAGTAAAATTATGATATAATTTCTCTATTTTAATTAAAAATAAAATAATGAAACATGATTTACTCTTTATTTTACCTTTCCAATAACATTTATATTAGATGATTTTCATATTAAATTCATATTAATGGTCACTGGAAAGTATTATAGAGCCTTTTAGAAATTTATTATTAAACATCATCTTAAGGATTGTGAGGGTAAAGTAAACCCACACCCAGGAACTATATAAACCAAGAAATCTGGGATGCTTTCATTGGAAATCAAGATGGGGGGAATTTATGCTCCACTTTCCATGCCACTTTAGAGTTTATTTTATATTATCTTATTTTATCTTGAGATATTTTAATTTTTCAAGTGTTTTCCTTATGTGTCTAGGATTTCGGGTGGCTCAAGGGACCCAGTTAGTTACTTAGGTTGTAGGCTTCAGGTGAAATTAAAGACCATTCTATGACCAATGGATTTATGGTGTGGTGTGTGTGCATGTGGAGAGAAGTTCACACCATAACCAAAGGTAATATAAAACAGAGTTGTTTGGGAAATGGGCCATGCCCTATTAAATTTTTGGCACACCTACATTGTGGCCTTAAGGCCAAGCCATAGAGGGTTGGGATTAGGGGTCAATTCTCCTCTTCCTTTTTTAGGTTGGTTGTGTCATGGTCCTTGGATCATGCCACAACATGGTATCCTCACATATTATTGTGTCATGGTCCTTTTAACACACCTAATCCCCCTATCAATGTACTTTTAATGGTAAAAATACATCTTTCCCCCTAATTTATTTTAATTCTTTCAACCCTTCTCTCTTCCACACCATTTTTTGCATGACCCCCATATACAACAACCCTTGATCGTGTGACCTCCCCTCCTTTGCTTCCTCCAATTACATAGATTTTTCGTGTCATTTTTTTTTAATTAAATACCGAATCTAGGTAGGGACTCCCTCTCCCCTCTCACCCACATCTCTTATTATTTTCTTCTTCCCCAATCATTGTGTCTCTCTCATATGAATCCTAGGGTGTTACTTTGACATGATTTTTGTTATTCCTTTGATGTTAATGAGTTTTATGTCTCATTAATACTTTTTTCATCTTATCTTTGATGTTTTGAGCTATTATCCATTGATTATAGGTAGGTTTTCCCCATGTAATAACTTTTTATTTTGGAACCACTGATTTCTTCAATTATAAATTATTTTTTTAATTTTTTAATAATATTATTAAATAGGTTTAAGAATTATTTGAAAGGTAAATCAAATTTTAATTTATTTTTATTTCAATCTATAGCACTTCTTACTTTTGGATAGTGATAAAAAAATATATTTCAAAAAACCATGCACATTATGTGTTTGAGAAATCACTTGAATGGTTTCATAAAAATTATATTAAAATTTATAAATATGGTATGGGATTTCAATTTTTTTTAAATTTTTTTTATTTAAAATTTCATATAATATTGGAATTCAACGTATTATTAAATTGTTTCAAGGATTTTTTTAAAAAATATAAAGTGTGGTTTTAAAATGATTTAGACTCTCTTGGGTCATGGTGTGAATTGGAAAATATTTTTTTGACCATTGGGGTTTTTTAATAAAAAAGTGAATTGATTCTTTGATGGTTTTTGAAATGTTTTGATAAATATATTTTAATGTCCCTGATTTTTTCATGTATTATTTTAAATATTATATGGATTAATTTTGAAACCAGGTGCTGAAATGGAATGGGATTACAAGACATAGTGTTCCTAGAATAAATGTTTGAAAAATATTAAACTTTAGAAATCATGCACGAGTGGTTTTCCAAATAATGTGGAATAAATTATAAACAGGTGCTCATATCAGAAATCTGAGGGAACCTTTGAGTTTAGAGCAGTGGATTTACCCTAGGCGGGGGCTAACATCAACCGGTATGGACCGGCTATGAAATTTAGTTTTCAAACATTTAATGAATAAAATAAATTGTTAATTTATTTAATTTTGACGTTATGTAAATGTATCAATGTTTACATTTAATTGAGGCTTTTCATGAAATTCAGGGTCATCACCATAACCCTTAAATTCCTCTAAGACGTGGGAAGGAACCCTCTTGAAAAGCAGACATGATGGGTCGAGCAAATCATGGATCATCACACCAATGAAGTTGGAGGATATCATCATTGATGGAAAATCAATTTTCTTTTTTAATGATTGATCCAAACTCCAAGTAGGACATTGTTTTATGATTTTCCATCCCATTATTAAACTAGGATGAATACGGATCAATTCAAAAAACAATAATTGATACGTTCATCGTTTGTAGGTTTAAAATAGATGGAATTGTTTTCTCTTCATTAATTTTTTCTAATGAGAATGAATCGAGGCCTACATGAACAAAGTTTGAGGTTCGTTCCTTGGTAATTCGTTGTGGTTTTCTCTCCCCCATTCTTTTTTCTTTTCCATTGGACACTCGTGGCCACCGTTTGACTTTCTGGGTGGTTTTGAACATTATCAGACCCCCCGAAATGGAAGAGAAATGAGAAAGGTCAGATCTATGAAAATTGTGTCCTGGGGAACCTAGATCTACAACTTTGTTTTCTTCCAGACACCGAAGGTTTCCTGGTGGTCCACATACGGAACCATAGGTGTGGGTCCAGTGTGGTAGTCCAACGAGGTGAGATGGCAGCATGTGGAGGTGTGGATTGGCGGTGTAACACCCTGATAGTTTATGAGAAGTATTTTTTTATGTCTTATGTTATACAAAACATAAAAGGAATCTTTCACTATACACAACACTATCTTGGATTTCTTTACACGCAATCAGAACCTTCCATGATAGTGTGTGTTGTATGCAATACCGAGTTTCACTAAACAATGATATGCTATTAAAATATTATATAAACTAGCAATTATGAATAGTAATATCCACTTTTTGAAATTTTATAAATTCTATCTTTCAAAATGGACTTCATTTTTTTATTCGGAATATCGAAATTAGCCTAGGGTGAAATTTTGGTATTTTTCTAAAAACTTTCAATTTTTGATGAATAGTGAAAACACTGGGTTACTATTTAAAAACCAACTTTTTATTTAAATAATTATTTATTTTATTTTAGGTCAATATTGATACATAATACCTATATAATTTCAATTTAATTCATTGGAGTCATTTTATAATAAGTTTAGATATATTAAAACTTTATTGAACTTTTCACCGTCTTTTACCCACCTCCTAGGAGAATTTGCAAATGTATATAAAATGTAATTTTACCTCTTCTGTGAGTGGAATTTCAAAAATCTGAGAGACGCGGTTAATATCAAGGAGTACAATGTGGTTCAATAAGATAAAAATAATTTTTGGTAAATAGTAACTTTTTACTTTTATTTATCACGGTTAAAAGTAAATAGGGTAATTAAGGGTAAAAATGATATTATTATTATCCTAACACATGTCCTAATTCTATTGGATAAGTGTAATCGACCAATAACAAACTTAGGAATAAAATATTACCCTTTAGGTCCACTTGGATTAGATTAGGATATTTTTTATTATTTTATTTAAAGAAGTGTTAAAATAGTTAAAATCAATGTTTAATAAATAAAAACATTTTTAATGTAGGGTTATACATAAGATAAATTCGACAATAAATATTATTTAGAAATATAAAAAGATTTCCTACATAATTTTATTTTATTTATAATTTTTAGACATTAAATAATTTAATTTAGTTATGACATAATGATGATGCAGTAATTACCTTATTAATGAAATATTAACATAATTGATGTTATAAATACACAAATAAATGTAATTTAAGACTTTTTATGAATTAAACTAATTTTCTATGTTAATATGAAATTTTAGTATTGATATAATTAAATTTTTTCTAACTAATCATGCTATTATGATTTTCACAAAAAATCAATTACCAAATAGTGTCAAATTGACATAAAATAGTTTTTAAACAAATATTATATTATTAATTGTTATTCTATTCATAAAAATATAATTTTAGGCCAAATGACTTAGATAAGGTTATATATATTAATAATTAACCACTTGGTGTTCTTTTATCTTGTTATAGTAATTTTATTAACCATATAGTGTAAGAAAACAAGAAGACCTGGTAAAAGTTAAAATATTTAACTTAGAGTTAAATCTAAATGATGAGGTTAAAATAGTAACCTAAACTTGTCTAAAACCTATTGGTTGAGAGTATTTCGACCCATCCTCAATTTATCTTCTAAATAAATCAATTTGGAGCTATTATAAACCGAATATGACTTTATTATAAAATAATATTTTAAGCTTTTCCTAAGGTGCCCCTCTCCTCCCTTATAAAAGAGCACCTCCTCCCTCTCCTCCTCACACCATTTTGAGCCTTCAAGCTCAAAAAAACCCTGCCAAATTACCTTCTAAAATTCCCTATAAACATACTAGACATCCTGGTTTTCTTCAAAGACCAATTGTAGTGCCCTAAGAGGAGGTTTCAAAGAGTTATGGCGAAGAAGAGGTAATATCTGTTACCGATTCTTTCAAATTTATTTCTTCTTGTACTTCCTATTCTTTAGTTGTTTCATTATGAAGTAATAACTTCACTATCACTCATATACTAATATGTTTTTATAAATATGAAACAACCATATTTCACCTTCTATCCATCCTACGGAAAACGATATCACCGCGCGTGCGTACGTAAGGAATACCGTCTCCACGCCGTGGTGTAATCTGTTTTCCACCACCACCTTACTTGGATGGGTATAATGGTGTAAATAATAACTATATATGATTATTTTAAATTGATATTGATTCTGAAATATTATACATACACTTCAATAAAATTCCACGATCATGGGAACGATATCATCGCTCGTGCGTACGTACGACCTACCTTCTCCACTATGTGATGCGACTCCTTATACATGATCTTCATTGAATAATGATTATAAAAATGAATTTAATGAATAAATATGATATATATTACACTAATAACATTCTGTAAATTAGGTATCTATAACCTAAAAAGAAGAATAAGAATTTATTCGACAAAATATGCATAAGAACATAAAGCAATGAACACCCAAATAACAAGTAGCAATGAAATATTACTAAAAATAAGATAATAATATGAACATATATGATATCATAACAATGAATATGATTATGTAATAATTCAATGACATTATTTAAATCATTATACAGGAGTTTCGGATACATACGAAGCAAATCGGAACTAAGGTAAGGGAAAATCTCGCAATCTCATTTTTATCTGAGATTGTTTTTACTTCAGAATTTACTGGGGAATATTTTTCATCCAAGTCCATGTTTCATCAATATGTAATATTATTTCTTTCCTCCTACAATTGTTTAAATCCAATTTTACCCATTGGTGAGTTTTTAGTAAAATATATGAAAGGAATCTTTTGTTGTTTTTAGTACGAGGTACTTTTTGACTTTTCTGGCCAAAGTACGAGAAGAATGTTTTTTAACTTATACGACATGAATGGATTTTTATGATTTCATAAAACATTATTTCCATGAAGCTTGCTTTAAAAGTTTTCAAGTTTATTTTTAATCAAATTATTTTATTTTAAAATTGTATGACATGTTAAGAAAGGAAAAATGTTTTTGAAGTAGAAAGGATATTTTCCTCAAGAATGGAGTTCAAGTGTTTTATCAAAATTGTTTTCCATATAAGATAATATATGTTTCTGTTTCTATCCCTATTTTTACATTGATTTTATTATGTTCTGATGGAATTAATTTTATGATGTCCTTTTATCTTATATGGATTATGTTATGATGGCATGATGTTTAAGAATCCCATTTTTATTACATGGGTTATGCTATGATTTATGATTTTGTGGGGACATAAGAATGGTTTCATTATGATATGGGTGGGACCTATATCTCCCTCCAATTCATTGGGTAAAGATTTATATCTCAAGAGATAGACATGGCTGGAACGACAAGTTAATCTGGTTCAGTGATACAGGACTGGAACGAGGAGTGAACCCGATTCAGTAATGGAATTTGTCCGTATGATGGTCTTGGAAATGAGCCTTGACTAATATGAAATGATTTTCTATGATTATGTGTGTATTCCACAAAGTTTCATCTTTTAATTTATGATTATTGGGATTACATTTCACTATTATGATTTATCCCATGTTATGATATTATGATCTCTTTTGCAGGTTAAGATTTTCAAAATGTTATGTTCTTATGAATATGATATGATTGATATTTCTTTTGTTTACCCTTACTGAGAATTTGAGCTCACCCTTTTGTATGTTTTCTTTTCCCCAGGCCAGGAAGAAGGGTATTAAGTAGGATATGCCAAAAGGTACTCTAGATATGATGAAATAAACGGGAGACAATGTAGATTATTTATGAACCAGTTGTTTATGTTTCCCAGTTTCTAAAGACATTATACCTATACGGTCCTATCATGGTTTTGTTATATGTTGTAATAAGTATGCTTCAATTCTGAAGTAATAACCATGTATGTAAAGTATGGGTCGTTGTAGTTGGTATTAGAGGAAAGGTATAGTCAACCTTTGGAAACTAGGATGTGAAAGCCTTACTAAGAACTCTAAGGATATGTCTAAACATAGAACACAATATTATAGTTTTATAAATGGCCATGAACAACCTATGATAAGACCTAAAGTGTGAAATTTTATTCTTTATTATGTGGTTTTCCTATTATGATTAGTGTTTCTCACACTATGCTTCTTGGTTTTAGTCAATGGCTAGAACCCGAAGGAACCGTGTTAATGTTGAATGTGATGGGAAATGCAAAGATTGTCCCCCTGAGCAACCAACCATTATGGGATCTAGAATGCAAAATCTTGTAGCCATGGTCACACAACTTTCTCAAGCTATGAATCATGCAGGAATTCCAAATGAGCAAAGGAAGGAGCAACATTATGTTGAATCCTTCATGAGGATGCATCCAACTTCATTCAGTGGATCTTTTCATCCATTAGTGGCTGAACAATGGATCGGTACCACTGAAAATATATTTTCAGTTCTACAATGTTCTGAACATGATAAATTCATCTTATCAATATATTGTTTGGAAGGTGAAGTTTATCAATGGTGGAATCTTATTAAGAATACGAGGCAAAGGGATGAAATTGAGTCCATGGAATGGGACGAGTTCAAGAACTTATATTTCAATAAGTACTTACCTCGTATTCTTCGAACAGAGATAGATAAGAAGTTTCTTGAACTAAAGCAAAAGGATGATGAATCTTTTGGTACCTACAAAGCAAATTTTACAAGACTTGCAAGGTACGCTTCCGGAATTATTATCCAACCTGAGAGTAAGATCGATCGATTCTTTAGTGGCTTAAAACCAAGTCTTTGAAGGGAGTTATCCGTAAGGGACTTCAATAGCTACGAGGAAATTGTTCGATGTGCTCTCAAGGTTGAGATGGATATTGGAGTAAGCCATCAGCCATATGGGTTTGATAAGAAGAGGAAAATGGAATTCAAAAAAAAATCTAAAGACCACACTGAAAAGAAGATGATTTTTACCTTATGTTCAAAGTGTGGAAAGAAACGTAGAGGGAATTTTCTTAAAGGGACAAGTAAATGTTTTAAGTGTGGAAAAGAAGGTCATCGGGCAGTTGAATGTCGAAATAATGGGAATAAGATGTCTAATGATGTGAACAAAGAAAGGGATACACAGAATGCACCTCCTATACTTCAATGTTTCAAGTGCAGGGAAATGGGGAATTATGCCAATCAATTCCCTAATCCAAGGGTTGTTGATGATGATCGATGTCAACAAACTCTTAAGGCCAAAGACAAAGGAAATTCACATGCAATTTCTATCGCCGATGTGGAGTATGATAATGAAGTGGAGAAAGGTACACTTACCATCCATTATAAAGTAGTAAATGTTTTATTTGATTCTAGATCCACCCACTCTTTTGTTTCTGAAGAGTTTTATAAGGGTATAGCCAAATTACCTCAGCAGTTAGATATTGAGTTAGCTGTGACAACCCCTAATGGCACAACAGTCACATCAAAAATTTACAATTCTTCTTTGATTGAAGTTTGTGGGAAATTGCTTCCTTCAAATCTTGTGATCCTTCCTATAGTGTAATTTTATGTGATTCTTGTCTTGGATTGGATTTCTTTATACAGAGCTCATATCAATTTCCAAAGAAAGGAAATCACATTTCATATTCTCGATCAATCTACTATCATCTATCATTGCAAGGATGAATATAACCTTCCAGTGGAAATTTCTTCCATCTTATGGGTCTTCATTCCAATACATGAAGGTTATTTATCTCAAATGGTTGGAGAGAAACTCATGATTAAGAATATGCCCATTGTACGGGAGTTTCATGGTGTCTTTTCGAAGGAATTTCTAGGCCTTCCACCAAATTGTGAAGTTGAGTTTTCAATAGAACTCATACCGGGTGCTATGCCTATTTCAAAGATACCATATAGAATATCCCCAATTGAGTTGCAGGAATTGAAGAAGAAACTTCAAGAGAATGTTGATAAAGGGTTCATATGCCCTAGTGCGTCACCTTTGGGAGCACATGTTCTCTTTGTTAAGAAGAAAGATGGATCAATGAGACTTTCATTGATAATCGATAACTTAACAAGATCAATATCAAGAACAAATATCCTCTCCCACGCATTGATGACTTATTTGACCAACTACGTGGAGCTCAATAATTTTCCAAGATTGATCTTCATTCAGGGTATCATCAATTAAGGGTCAAAAAGAAGGATATACCAAAGACGGCTTTCCGTACAAGGTATGGACACTATGAATTTATAGTGATGCCATTTGGTCTTACTAATGCCCTTGTTATCTTCATGGATCTAATGAATAGAGTTTTTAGACACTATCTTGATTAGTTTTTGGTAGTATTTATAGATGATATTCTTGTCTATTCAAAGAGCAAGGAAGAACATGAAGATCACTTGAGAATTGTATTAAATACACTAAGAAAGGAGAATATTTATTCCAAATTTACCAAGTTTGAATCTTGGCTTCAAAAAGTTTCATTTTTGGTTCACATAATCTCAAAATAGGGGATATCTGTGGATCCAGCAAAAACAGAGGTTATAGAAAGATGTTCGAGACCAACAATAGTAACTGAGATCTGAAGTTTTCTTGGTTTGGATGGATATTATCGACATTTTGTGAAATATTTTTCACAATTATCTAATCCAATCACCAGGCTGACTCGAAAAGGAGTTAAGTTCATTTGGACGGAGGAGTTTGAAGAGAATTTCAAAGAGTTAAAAATAAGGTTATCTAGTGCACCTGTGCTCACACAACCTTGTAGTGGAGAAAGGTTTGTGGTCTACAGTGATGCATCCAAGAATGGATTGGGCTATGTTCTCATGCAAAATGATATGGTGATAGCTTATGCCTTACGAAAGTTGAAAATCCAAGAGAAAAATTACCCAACTCATGATTTGTAGTTAGCCATGGTAATCTTTGCATTAAAAATATCGAAGAATTATCTTTATGGTGAAAGGTGTGATATTTATACTGATCATAAAAGTTTAAAGTATATTTTCACAAAAAAGGATTTGAATATGCCCCAATGAATATGGTTGGAGCTGATTAAGTATTATGACTGCTCAATTCATTACCACCCTGGGAAAGAAAACAAGGTGGCAGATGCATTAAGTCGAAAAGACCATGCTAGCTCATCCATGATGAGGATCACAAAAGATCCAATATTTATGGATTTACAAAGGATGGATCATGGAATTGTAATGGAAGGGGAAAATCTTATCTTTCTCAAATGAATGTTCAACCATCTATATATGTAAAGATTAAAGAGGCACAAAAAGAAGATGTATAGTTACAAAAGAAGGTGAGAAATGTTCCTGAATTCAACCTTGATTGTGATGAGATAATAAGGTTCAGGAATTGGGTTTGTGTTCCTCCCATCCCATAATTAAAGAAGGAGTTTCTAGATGAGGCTCATAGTTCTTCATTATCTATTCATCCTAGAAGGAAGAAGATGTATAGGGACCTGAAAGAGTACTTCTGGTGGGATGGCATGAAAATAGATGTTGCTGAATATGCCTCTCGATGCTTGGTTTGTCAGCAAGTTAAATATGAGAGACAGAATTCTAAGGGGATGTTACAACCATTACCCATACATGAATGGAAATGGGAAAACATCACTATGGAATTTGTCACCGTACTTCCTAAAACATCCAAAGGCAATAATGCTATCTGGGTCATAGTTGATCGTCTTACGAAGTCGGCACACTTCATTGCTATTAGAGAAGATTTCTCTCTAGATCGGCTTGCCAGGATATATGTAAAGGAAGTGGTAAGATTGCTTGGAGTACCAATTTACAATATATTTGATCGGGATCCGAGGTTTACCTCGAAGTTCTGGTGAAGTATTCAGCATACTTTAGATACAGAATTGAGTTTCATCGCTGCTTATCATCCTCAGACAGACAGTCAGTCTAAGAGAACAATTCAAACTCTAGAAGATATGTTAAGAGCTTGATCTATGGATTTCAAAGGTGGTTGGGATCAACACCTACCTTTGGTGGAATTTTTTTATAATAATATCTTTCACTCCAGTATTCAGATGGCTCCTTATGAACCTCTCTATGGAAAGAAATGCAGGACTCCAACTTCCTGGGATAAAGTTGGGGAAAGAAATCTATTAGGACCTGATCTTGTTGATGAGATGGCAGAAAAGGTCAGATCTATTCAACAACACATAAGAGCAGCTCAAAGTCAACAAAAAATTTGTGCCAACAACTGAAGAAAAGACCTAGAGTTTGAAGTGGGTGATAAAGTGTTCTTACGAATATCTCCTTGGAAGAGAATAATGAGATTCTGAAAGAAGGGAAAGTTGAGCCCTAGGTATATCGGTCCTTTCGAAATACTGGATCGTGTTGGGAAGGTAGCTTACCGATTGGCGCTTCCATCGAATCTCTCTCAAGTTCACGATGTGTTCCATGTATCTCTCCTGATAAAGTACATACCTGATCCTTCACATGTACTAATCTCAGAAGTTGTACCGCTAGAGCAAGATCTTTCTTATTAAGAACAACCAATAGAGATTCTAGATATTAGCGAAAAAGTTCTACGGAACAAGACCACTCACTTGGTGAAAGTTTTATGGAGGAACCACCAATTAGAAGAAGCTACATGGGAGCTTGAGAATATGATGAGGGAGAGGTATCCTCATCTGTTTTTTACGAAGTGACGAATTTTGAGGGTGAAATTCATTTTAAGGGGGGTAGAATGTAACACCCTTATAGTTTATGAGAAGTATATTTTTTTATGTCTTATGTTATATGTAACATCAAAGTAATCTTTCACTACACACAACACTATCTTGTCTTTCTTTACACGCAATCGTGACCTTCCATGATAGCATGTGTTGTATGCAATACCGAGTTTCACTAAACAATGATATGCTATTAAAATATTATATAAACTAGTCATTATGAATAGTAATACCCACTTTTTGAAATTTTATAAATTTTATCTTTCAAAATGGACTTCATTTTTGGATTCGGAATATCTAAATTAGCCTAGGGTGAAATTTTGGTATTTTTCTGAAAACTTTCAATTTTTGATGAATAGTGAAAACCCTGGGTTACTATTTAAAACCCGACTTTTTATTTAAATAATTATTTATTTTATTTTAGGTCAAAATTGATACATAATACCTATATAAGTTTAATTTAATTCATTGGAGTCATATTATAATAATTTTAGATATATAAAAATTTTATTGAACTTTTCACCGTCTTTTACCCACCTCCTTGGAGAATTTGCAAATGCACATAAAACGTAATTTTACCACTTCTCTGAGTGGAATTTTAAAAATCTGAGACACACGGTTAATATAAAGGAGTAAAATGTGGTTCAATAAGATAAAAATAATTTTTGGTGAATAGTACTTTTTTACTTTTATTTACCACGGTTAAAAGTAAATTGGGTAATTAAGGGTAAAAATGATATTATTATTACCCTAACATAAGTCCTAATTCTATTGGATAAGTTTAATTCGACCAAAAACAACCTTAGGAATAAAATATTACCCTTTAGGTCCACTTTTATTATATTAGGACATTTATTATTATTTTATTTAAAGAAGTGTTAAAATAGTTAAAATCAAAGTTTAATAAATAAAAATATTTTTAATGTAGGGTTATACATAAGATAAATTCGACTATAAATATTCATTAGAAATATAAAAATAATTCCTACATAAGGGTATTTTATTTATAATTTTTAGACATTAAATAATTTAATTTATTTATGACACAATGATGATGCAGTAATTACCTTATTAATGAAATATTAACATAATTGATTTTATAAATACCCAAATAAATGTAATTTGATACTTTTTATGAATTAAACTAATTTTATAGGTTAATATGACATGTTTTTATTGATCTAATTAACTTTTTTTGAACTAATCATGCTATTATTATTTTCACAAAAAATCAATCACCAAATAGTGTCAAAATTGACATAAAATAGTTTTTAAAACAAATATTATATTATTAATTGTTATTATATTCCTAAAAATCTAAGTTTTGGCCAAATGACTTAGATAAGGTTATATATATTAATAATTAACCACTTGGGGTTCGTTTGGATTGTTATAGTAAGTTTATTAACCATATAGTGTAAGAAAACAAGAAGACACGGTAAAAGTTAAAATATTTAACTTAGAGTTAAATCTAAATGATAAGGTTAAAATAGTAACCTAAAATTGTCTAAAACCTATTGGTTGAGAGTATTTCGACCCATACCCACTTTATATTTTAAATAAATCAATTTTGAGCTATTATAAACCGAATATGACTTTATTATAAAATAATATTTTAAGCTTTTCCTAAGGTTCCCCTCTCCTCCCTTATAAAAGGGCACCTCCTCTCTCTCCTCCTAACACCATTTTGAGCCTTCAAGATCGTCCAAACCCTGACCATTTCCCTTATAAACTTCCCTAGAAACATACTAGAGGTCCTGGTCTTCTTCAAAGACCAATTTTAGTGCCCTAAGAGGAGGTTTCAAAGAGGCGTGTCGAAGAAGAGGTAATATCCATTACCGATTGTTTCAAATTTATTTATTCTTCTACTTAATCTTATTTAGTTGTTTAATTGTGAATTAATAATATCAGTATCACTCATATACTGATATGTTATTATAAATATGAAACAACCCTATTTCACCTTCTATCCATCCTACGGAAAATGAAATCACCGCGCGTGGGTACGTACGGAATACCGTCTCCATGTCGTGGTGTAATCTGTTTTCCACCACCACATTACTTGGATGGGTATAATGGTGTAAATAATAACTATATATGATTATTTTAAAGTGATATTTATTCTGAAATAGTATACATACAATTAAATACAATTCCACGATCATGGGAACGATATCATCGCCCGTGCGTACGTACGGCCTACCGTCTCCACGATGTGATGCGACTCGTTCTACATGATCTTAATTGAATAATGATTATATAAATGAATTGAATGAATGGATATGATATATATTACACTAATACCATTCTGTAAATGAGGTATCCATAGCCTAAAAATTTTAATAAGAATTTATTTGACAAAACATGCCTAAGAACAAAAAGCAATGAACACCCAAATAACAAGTAGCAATGAGATATTACTAATAAGAAGATAAGAATATGACCATATATGATATCATAACAATGAATATGATTATTTAGTAAGTAAATTACATTATTTAAATCATTATACAGGGGGTTCGGATACGTATGAAGCAAATCGGACCTAAGGTAAGGGAAAATATCACAATCTCATTTTTATCTGAGATTGTTAATACGTCATAATTTACTGGGGAATATTTATCATCCACATACAAGTTTCATCAATATGTAATATTATTTATATCCTCCTACAATTGTTTAAATCCAATTTTACACATTGGTTAGTTTTTAGTAAAATATATTAAAGGAATCTTTTGTCGTTTTTAGTACAAGGTACTTTTTGACTTTTCCAGCCAAAGTACGAGAAGAATGTTTTTTTAACTTATATGACATGAATGGATTTTTATTATTTCATAGAACATTATTTCCATGAAACTTCCTTTAAAATTTTTCAAGTTTATTTATAATCAACTTCTTTTAGTTTAAAATCGTATGACATATTAAGAAAGGAAAAATGTTTTTGAAGTATAAACGATATTTTCCTCGAGAATGGAGTTCAAGTGTTTTATCAAAATTACTTTCCATCTAAGATAATATAGGGTTCTGTTTCTATCCCTGTTTTTACATTGATTTGATTATATTATAATGGAAATAATTTTATGATGTCCTTTTATCTTATATTGATTATGTTATGATGGAATTATGTTTAAGAATCCCATTTTTATTACATGGGTTATGCTATGATTTATGATTTTGTGGCACACATAAGAATGGTTTCAGTATGAGATGGGTGGGACCTATATCTCCCTCCAATTCATTTGGTAAAGATTTATATCTCATGAGATAGACATGGCTGGAACGGAAAGTTAATCTAGTTCAGTGATACAGGACTCGAACGAGGAGTGAACTCAGTTCAGTAGTGGACTTTGTCCGCTATGATGGTCTTGGAAATGAGCCTTGACTAATATGAAATGCTTTTCTATGATTATGTGTGTATGCCAAAAAGTTTCAGGTTTTAAGTTATGATTATTGAGATTACATTTCACTACTATGATTTATCTCATGTTATGATATTATGATCTCTTTTTCAAGTTAATATTTTCAAAATGTTATGTTCTTATGAATATGATATGATTGATATTTCTTTTGTTTACCCTTACTGAGCATTTGAGTTCACCCTTTTGTATGTTTTCTTTTCCCTAGGTCAGGATGAAGGGTATTAAGTAGGATATGCCAAAATGGACTCTAGATATGATGAAATAAATGGGAGACAATATAGATGATTTATGAACCAGTTGTTTATGTTTCCCATTTTCTAAAGACACTATACCTATACGGTTCTATCATGGTTTTTTTATATGTTGTAATAAGTATGCTTCAATTATGAAGTAATAACCATGTATGTAAAGTATGGGTCGTTATAGGCATTGTGGATCAATGGCTAGAGGTGGTGGTTGGAGGTGTATAGAGCCCTAGGGATAGAGTGGTAGAGCCGCATGGGAGCTGCGGGGGGTGAAGAGTCCATAGTGGACATGACGGGTGGAACAACATAGTGAGGTGGACATGTGGAACGGAGAGGTCATGGGATGCTGTGGGGCGAACACGTGGGATGTGGGCTAGTGGAGCAGGTCGTACATGAAGGGCCAGAGTGGGCCAGTGGGGTACAACTAGGCAGGTCGGAGAGGGCTGAAGTGGGATAAGAAGGCTAGAGTAGGCTGGAGCGGACTGGGCTGGGCCAAATGGGTCTGTCTAGGGCCTAATAAACCCCCTTCTGAATCTTCAAACCCTCATATCTTTCAAACCATATGTTTGATTGATGATCCTTATGTGGTGTTGGGACCCTGGCGATGAGACGTTACTTTTGAGACCTATGGTCGGTTTTAGCTTGGACTTAATTCTAGTGACACATGCCATTTACACAGGCAGTACTCAGGGTCCAGGGACACAGTAGGTGTGACTACTACTACTCATTGTGAACCATCCTTTTCTAAGTGGGTTGGTTATCTCATCCACCATATCTTGGACGAGTTTCATTAGGTTCAGTTCCCTTTATCATTTCCCAGAAGGTTTTTTGGTATTATTTTCTACTCATGGGAGTATGATCCCTTCAGTAAGGCTTCTAGGATAGAGTTGTTGGAATCCCCTAAGAGTCCAGGAGCAGATCCTCTATTCCTTCTTCATAACCTTGGTAGAGTCTTCGGTATTGATGTGACCAACTTCACTTGGTGTCTATACTCTTACTTACTAGGTTAATACAGGTGGAGTTTTTGGTGTCACCCCATGGCCATGGATGTGATCCTCCTCTTATGTATTGTATCTCTCTTCATATCATTCAGCGTATCTCTCTCTCATGATGGTTTCCAACGAAAGAAAATTCTTAGACGGACGTCATCAATTTTTTCAGATTCAGGAGTGTGTTTTCCTAAATGTGTGCTTCATGTAATCTTTGAAATGAATCCCTAGTATTGGTATGCAGTGTCTATGACTTACCGTAGGATTTGTGGTATGGTTTGAGTATATCTAGATATTATTGTTTTATTCTATAGACATATACTTGTGTAGAGTTGACTGTATCATTCCCTTGTGTATTGCTTTTTGGTTTTGGGGTGTCCTGCTGAGTATTTTTATACTCACCCCTACATAGGATTTTCCCACATGCATCGTATCTTGTACAGATGAGCAACCTTTTGATTGATTCCAGGTTGGACCAAGCCCATACGGAGCCTTGTGAGATCAAATAGACTGTGGTGTTTTATGGATTCAGATAGTATCCCCAGTACCTTGCCTTCAGGTAGGGTTTTCTACGGTTGAGTTTCAAGAACTTGTTACAAATTTCTTTTAGGTGGGATTTTATTTTGTCCCTATTTACTATCCAACACCTTCACTATTGTAACTCTGGTTGTGGGTTATAGTGTTTTTCATTCATTTTTTACTTATTTTTTTTACATTTCAGAATTTGTGTTTTGTAGATATGTGTGTGCATAAAGGTAATTTAATCTAATTCCTCTGCTTTGTTTGGCATGTCTACTCGGTGCTAGTAACTATCCCCTGGCCTATTAGGGGTAGGATTTGGGTATCTGTGGCATGGTCCCCTATATGATGGGTCATGACAGAGTGGTATCATAGGTGTTCGGTTCAACCTTAGGACTGAGAGTTTGTGATATTTGTTTGGGGAAATAGTGTTAAGTATTTCGAGTTTGGGTTTTAGTCTAGGGACTCCAGTGTTGGTGTGACAGCCGATGTATCCATACACCAGGACTCTGATAACCTTCTTTTTTACTTGGTACATGAGAACACTGGTTTCATAGAGAACAGTGGTGCATGCATCATATAGGAATGTGTTGTGATTTCCATGGCTTTCATTATTCATCTATCCAAATATAATAATTGACTATAGTACATCTCATTTCCTTACAGGATGCCTATATGATGAATACCAGCTTGAATTCAACATCTCGATCTTGAGGGTGAACCCCTCAATTATGAGGATTTAGTATAGGGACCAGTATCCCAGATGTTACCTCTAGGTGGTTATAACACCCCGAGATTTTATAAGAATTATTCTTTTTAATTTCTTTGATGTCTTTTGTTGTACAATTAACCAATATTATAATGCGCTATACGCAACATCATATTAGCTTGTAGTATACGCAAACACTATTCTTGGCTTGTGTTGCATACAAAAGTGACCTTCCTTAATAGCGTGTGTTGTACGCAATACAGAGTTTCACTAAACAACGATATATTGTTATAATATTATTATGAACTTGCCGTTATGAATAGTATTAACTGCATTTTTAATTTTATAACATTATAATTCATCTTACACCTTTTCAATAATGAGGTATGAGAACAAAATCAATTTTTTAGATAAAAGTATTTTTCAAAAAATGCAGTTTTGCCGCCTTTTAATGGCGCACCCATTTTAAATCTAATTTTTGACAAGTTTATAAGTTAAATTTTAAAATATAAACTTCTTATTTTGAATCAGGATATAAAAATTTACATTGTATAAAGTTGTGATATTTTTCTGACAATGTTCTTATTTTGTTGAATAGTAAAAACACGCTTTCATCGAGATAATTTATATGGTTAAATTATAATAGTAAATTTTTTAAAGTATAAATAGAAAATATTTTTACAATTTAATATAATTTATGTCATTAGCATTAATTTTACATTGAATTCATAGGTAAAATCAATTCAATATTTTGCAATGTTTTAAATAAAAACCCGTTTTTTTCGATAACGGGATTAATTTTAAATTAATTACTACATCTTATGTGTCTTGAATTTGGAAAAATATATTCCATATTTGGAATAAGTAGGTTCAAATTATGTTAATAGACTACTTTTTATTTTTTGGCATTATGAATAGTAACTACGGTAAATTTTATTTACCACAGTTAAAGATAAATTAGGTAATTAAGGGTAAAATTAATATTATAAAATTACCCTAACACTTTTATTACTATAATTGGATGGTTATATTTCATCATAAAATATACTTAGGTCGAAATAATATTTATTATAACCCACTTTTATGTGATTAAGACCTTTAATTTATTTTATTTAAATGAAAGTGAAATATGTCTAACTCAAACTTTAATAATTAAATTATTTTTAATATAAGGTTATACAGAATATAAATTCGGTTATAAATACTAATTTTAAAGCTAAAATTTTTTTCTTTATCATGGTAATTTATTTGTAATTTTTAAGAAACATATATAATTACCTTAATAGCTTATACATTAATGATGTAGAAATTATTTATTTAGTGAAAAATCAATAATATAGTTTTTATTAAACTAATAATACCCATTAAAGGCCCAAAAACCTAACCAAAACTTATTGTTCGTGTAAATGTAATCCATAAGCATCCAATAGTCGAATATTTGACCATTTGGAGCCTTGTAAAAGTGATTATGACACTTATATTATTTTATTTTAAATGATGTCAATGTTGTCACCTTCATAATTTAATAAATATAACAATTTAAATTTTGTGATTTTTAGATGATAAATTAGAGAAAAAGTATTCTTATGAAATATATTAGATTTATCTGGATCATAGTATTTTATTTTTAATTTTTATGAAAAAAATAATTATGTTAAATAATTATACAAAGATGTTGTAGTAAATATTTTATTAAGGGAAATATCAAATAAATGGTTTTAAAAATATTAAAATAAATTTTATATGAACAAATTAATGTTCTAAATGAATTTTTTAGATTCATATGACATTTTAGGAATATATTAAATATTTTTGTTCGAATATACCCTCTGTGTGGATTTTATTTAAATTCAAATAAATGAATAGTATCAAAATTGACACTGTTGTTATTTTATAAAAATAACATATTATTAAATTGTTTAAAAATCACAAAAATATTTAAAAAATATAAATTAAAATTTATATGGTCTAAAATTTCATAAATTATACATTTATGGACAATACACAACACATAAGTAATTATTTATAACAATTTAAAATTTAGAATATTATTACCACAAATAAAATTAAATAGATTAAATAAGGATAAATCAAGTTGATAAGGTTAAAAATAAATTACCAACATGTCTAAATCTTATTTATTGATTATATTTCAACCCTATCGCATCTCATATTTTAATTGATTCATTTTTTGAGGTTTTTAAGTGGGGTTTTAATTTATTATAAATTAATATTTTTGAGGTTTCCAAAGGTTCCCCTCTCCTCCCTTATAAAAGGGCACCTCCTTCCTCTCCTCTTTACAAAATTTTGAGCCTTCAATCTCGGCCGACCCCTGAACATTTATCTTATAAACCTATATAGTTATATTATAGAGGTTCCGATGATCTCAAAATACCAAATCTAGTGCCCTAAGAAGAAGTTTAAAAGAGGCACGTCGAGGAAGAGGTTATCTCTTCTACCAATTCTTTCAAATTTATTTCTTCTTATACATCATATTATTTTATTGTTTAATTATAAATTAATAACATTAGTATCAATAATATACTTATATGTTATTATAAATATGAAACAACCCTATTTCACCTTCTATCCATCCTACGGAAAAAGAAATCACCGCGCGTGCGTACGTACAGAATATCATTTCCACGCCGTGGTGTAATCTGTTTTCCACCACCACATTACTTGGATGGGTATAATGTTGTAAATAATAAATATATATAATATTATTATAATATTATACTAATTTTTATATATTCTATCATCCACTCCAATACCATTCAACAATCATGGGAATGATATCATCGCTCGTGTGTACGTACGACATACCGTCTCCACGACGTGATGAGATTCATTCTTCATGTTAACCATTAAAGAATGATTATAAAGTATATATAATGAATAAAAATGAGATATATGACATAATAATTATAATTTATTTATTTATATGTTATTTACGTACATCCATTCAATTTAATAAGGAAACAAAAACAACGTTCATGCGTACGTACGGTCTACCATCTCCATGAACGGTGTATTTAGTTCCATTTATTGATCTATTATATATATTTATATTCTGAATATATATTATATATAAATCATGTTTTACATTATGGAAGTAATTAATCATGATATAAGTAATCATATGAATAATTACAATTCAAAACACGTATGAAAAATGAAATGATTTTACCCAAAACGATGTTTTAACATGGAATTGACAAAAGAAAGGGTAATATAAAGTAATAAGTGAATAATATATTATATCATAAATATTATTATGGTGTTTTTACAAGTTAATAATATTTTTAAACCCACTATACATGAGTCTCGGACACATATGGAAGAAATTGGACATAAGGTAAGGGATAATTTTTCAATCTCATTTTTATCTGAGTGATTATACTTAAGTATTTACTGGGGTTATATTTTTCATCCATGTCCATAAAAATGTTTTCATAAAGGGTTTAATATTCTTTCATGTATATTTAAAGTCATTTTTACCCCTTTTTGACTTTTAATTTGTGTTATGTAAGGAATCTTTCTTTTGTTTACCATACGAGGTACTTTTTGACTTTTTCAGTAAAAGTATGAGGAGAATGATTTTTTAACTTATACGGCATGAACAGATTTTTACACTTTCATAGATAATTACTTCCAGGAAGCTTCCTTTATAAGTTTTCATTTTTCTTTTTAAATAATCGTCTTTTATTTTTAGATTTCACGGCATTTTGAGAAAAGAATATGATTTTCAAGAAGAAAGGATATTTTCCTCAAGAATTCATTTCAAGTGTTATATCAAAATTATTTTTCATCTAAGATAATATAGGGTTCTATTTATATCCCTATTATTACATTGATTTGATTATTTTATTATGGAATTGTTTTTATGAAGTCCTTTTTTCTTATATGGATTTATGTTATGCTGGCATGATGTTTAAAAATCCCATTTTTATTACATGGGTTATGCTATGATGTATGATTTATGATTTTGTGGTACGCATAAGAATGGTTTCATTATGAGATGGGTGGGACCTATATCTCCCTTCAATGCATTGGGTAAATAATTATATCTCATGGGATAGACATGGCTAGAACGGAAAGTGAATCCGGTTTAGTAATACAGGGTTGGAATAGCAAGTAAACCCAGTTCAGTAATGGAATTTTCCCACTATGATGGTCTTGGAAGAAATGCCTTGGATACTATGGAAATCATAACATGTGATTAATGGTTCCCACAATTACATGTTTTATTCCCATGCTATTTTATCATGGTTAATGTTCCTTTATGATCTATGACTTATGCACTGCCAAGATTTTTGTCATTACTCATGATTTTGATGTTTTATGTTCATGTTCTTACGTTAAAATGTTTAGGGATTGTTTTATGTTCTCCATGTTTACCCTTACTGAGCATTTGAGCTCACTTTTTTTATGTTTTCTTTTCCCCAGGATATAAAGAAAGGTTTTAGGTAAGAAAACCAAATGGGAAGATCTTTATGGGAGATGTTGAAGATCTTTCACCATAATTAGAAGATTATGTTCCGAGTTTCCAAAGACACTAAACTAATAGGGTCTTTGGGCATCTGTTTTTGTCATGTATTATTTTTTCCTCAAAATTAATGTAATGTCCATGTACGCCAAGCTTTGGGTCTCCACAGTGGTTCACTTGTTATACCACCATCTGTAGAGATACTAGAGGTACTTGAAGTACAGTTAGAAGACGATCACAGGATGAGTGCTCTCTATGAGTTTCAAAGACAGATACCCCTCAAGTTCCAAGGTAAGCCTGGCCCTCATGCAGCTGAGGACTATCTTGAGGTAGTGACCTAAGTTTTCTATCTAGTCGGGACACCAGTGGATCAGATGGTGGTCCAGGAAGTGAACCTTCTGTAGGGATTAGCAGGGAGATGGTGGAGTTTGTCAACCTAGACTCACGAAGAGGTGACACTCTCATGGATAGAGTTCAAGAACCTCTTTAGAGAGGATTTCTCACCAGTTATGCTAATATTTTTTCATATATGGGTGCTTCTTCATCTCCAACGGGGTAGTATGATAGTAGCTGATTATTCGTCGAGGTTTACCAACCTTTCCAGGCTCTTGATGGATATGGTTAGGGATCAGTACATCTAGGATCGTACCTTCGAGCGGGGTCTACATAGATACATTCAAGAATGTATTATACCTTTGAGCATTCCTACTTATGCTATAGTTCTTGAGTGGGCCTTGGTGTTAGAGAGCTTCCTAGATTAGAAGAGACAACTGGTGACAATTAGTGGAGGACAAGAAGGTGTAGAGACCTCGGTAGTAGGGAGCCGATGTCAGCCTCAGGTATTCGAATGTGGGATAAATTTCAGGAGGAGGTCCTAGGATAGAGAATATGTAGTTTAGGGTTCACAGGGTTGATCCAGTCATCCTAGAGAGATCCAGTTCTACTCATGTGAATGTATGGAACATCTCACTCAAGATTTTCCAACCTGTCATGTTGTTGATAGGGAGACATTGGATGGACCACCAAGGTAGAAGAAGAGGCATGAGAAGGAATATTTGTAGGCCAGCAGACATGGAAAATGTGCTAGGAGAGTATTGGGAGGTGTTTGATGTTTCTACTTTCTACTATCACCATCCCCAAGTGGTCTGCTCTAGGCTCAAGGAGCTTGAGGATACAGGTAGGGACAGTTGCATTCGGTCGAGGCTTATGACCTAGGGGATATAGGTATGATTTGAGGTATGATCTGTGTCTTTTATACTTTATCTAAAGTACTAATAGATAGAAGTTCTAGTCATTCCTTCCTCACCACATATCTTGTATGAGAACTTGAGATTCTGATTGAACTATTTACCTGACCCTTATACTTAGAGACACCTGCTGGAGGAGACTCGATGATCACACATCTATTCCAATAGTGTGACCTGACCCTTGGAGGTAAGAGTTTCAAGTTAAACCTATTAGTTGCAGTGTTGAGACCTTATGATGTCATTCTTGGTGTGGATTGGTTATATGTAGTCCATGCCCAGATTGATTGTTTTAGGTGAAGGGTGTGGTGTGTCCACAGTGATGGAACAATGTTTTCCTTTGTTAGTGAAAAGTAAACCCAGGAATCATATGATGGAGTCATGCATAGAATGGTGCATCTGATTACTCGTCACTTGGGTACCCTGACCCTTGGTTCAGTAGATGTTATAAGTTTCTAGTTCCCATTAGTAGTGGAGGGATATGAGGAAATATTCCTAGAAGATGTTCTAGTATTACCTCCCCACTGGGAGATCAACTTCTGCATCTACTTACACCCCAAGACGGCATTGATATGCTCACCAACATATTGTATGGCTTCTATAGAGATTTGAGAACTGAGGGTGCAGTTGGAGGATTTATAGAGGAATGGATTTTTGAGGCTCGGGTGGCTATGAAGAAAACATATCCACTACCGATGATCGATAACCTCTTTGACCAGCTGATAGGGTCATGATGGTTCTCAAAGGTTGACATTCAATCGTACTATCACCAATTGTGAGTACGGGAAGAGGATATACTAAAGATGGATTTCAGATGCCACTATATTCATTATGAGTACTTGGGTATTCCCTTTGGTGTGAATAATTCCCTATTAGTGTTCAAGGGACTCATGAATAAGATCTTTCATCCCTACTTAGACCATTTTGTGGTAGTCTTAATCGATAATATCCTTGTGTACTCGTTGTCTGAGGAGGAGAACGTAAGACACTTAAGTATGGTTTAGGATGTAATTTTAGAGAATTGGATTTATGGGAAACTCTCAAATTTCTAGTTCTAGATTTAGGCAGTCCACTTTATGGACATGTTATCTTAGCAGATAGAGTAGCAGTGGTCCTGTCCAAGGTAGACATATTGTTAGCATGGGATCCACCTAGGAGTGTGATGGAGGTGCGGAGCTTCCTTGGGATAGAAGTATATTACCATAGATTCATACCTGATTTCTCTAAGATATCATCACCTATGACATATTTAACTCGAAAGGGGCAGCCTTTCGTGTGGATGGAGAAGTGTAAATTGGATTTCTAGTAGTTGATGTAGAGTTTAACAAGTACCCCTATCTTGATATTTCCAGAGGAGGGTGTCAAGTACATAGTGTTCTGCGATGCATCAGGAACTGGGCTTGGTTGTGTTATGATGCAGAGGAAAGTGGTGATTTTCTATAGTTCACGCAAGTTCATACCACATTAGTATAACTATGTGGCTCGTGATCTTGAGTTGGCAGTGGTAGTCTTCACGATGAATATGTGGCGGCACTACCTGATGGGTGAGTGGTTTATCATCTACACTGATCACAAGATTCTCAAATATGTCTTATCTTGGAAGGATCTGATCTTGAGACATAGGCGGTGGATAGATTTCCTCTAGTATTATGACTTTGAGATCATTTATACTCTTGGTAAGGGGAAAGTGGTGGCAGATGCTCTCAGCAGAAGATTGAGTTCGTAGTTGATGGATGAGGTATCAGAGTAGTTTTCCTTGTTGCATTTATCCATTATGGATGGATATGGGGGAGATTACCTCCATTCAATGGTTATTACCCCTACACTATTACAATGATTCAGGGATGTGCAGCTTTGGGATGCTGACTATGAGGATCTACATGCTCAATTATCCACAAGACATGCTCTTTATGAATAGTTGAAAGGTGGGGATCATGTTGTTCCTTTCATAATATGTAAATTTGTACCAATTTAATTATAGGAGTATGTTATGATAGAGTTCCACAAATCCCATTTAGTGATACATATAGGTGTGGGGAAGATGTATCAAGACCACTGACATCAGATTTGTTTTCCAAGTATAAAGAAGGGAGTTTCATAGTTTGTTTCTCAGTGTCTCACTTGTTAGTAAATAAAGGATGAGCACTATATTCCAATGGGTTTGTCTCAACCCCTTGAGGTTCCAGAGTGTAAGTGGGATTGGATATCAATGGACTTCATGACAGGTTTATCGTGCACTTCTTGGGGACATGATAGCATCTAGGTGATCATTGACCAAATCACTAAGTCATCCCACTTCCTACTTCCTACTAATCCTAGAGTAGATTTTAGTAGAGATCTTGGGTCGCCTTTACATGTAGGAGATATTTTGGCTTCATGGATTTACATCAATGATTGTTTCATATCATGATTCTTGTTTCACATCCCGGTTATGGAAGGGATTATAGGAGGCCTTTGGGAATTAGTTACTCTTGATCACGGTTTTTAATCCATAAATAGATGGCTAGATGGATTGGACCATTTAGGTTATAGAGTACATGCTATGGGTATGCATCTTAGACTTCAGTTATAGTTAAGAGGATCACCTACTACTGGTGTAGTTTTCATACAATAATATCTACCATTCCACCATTGGTATCACACCATTTGAGGCACTGTACGGGTAACCCTGCAGGTCACCGCTTTGCTGGACTAACCCAGGAGAGTCAGAACTCATGGGCTAGGAGTTTTTTCAAGCTACGATGAAGAAGGTTCAGATCAACCAGGAGTGGATTATGACTATGTAAAGCCAGCATAAATAAAATTCCAATAGGATACTAAGACCCTTTTAGTTCGAGGAGGGAGACCAGGTGCTCCTTTGGGTATCATCTTGACATGGTTTGGGGAGATTTGGTGAGGGCGACAAGTTATCTTTGAGGTTTATTGGACCTTTTTAGATACTTTGTATAGTTTTTGAAGAGGAATACCACCTAGATCTACCCCCCACAGTTTCACTGGGTACATGATGTCTTCCATGTGTCACAACTGAGGATGTATTTGCATGATCCATCGCACGTCATTGAATGGGGTGAGCTGGACATTGAGGATAAAAAAAATTCTGAGTTATCAATGGAGATTGAGGATCGGCAGAATATAATCCTTCATGGGTGAGTGACTCCCTTGGTGCATATCCGGTGGAAACACAGGAATCTCTAGGAGACAACATGGGAGTGTGAGGCTCATATTCGTGCATAGTACCGACATCTTTTTGATTAGCCTTGTTTTTTGGATTTTTGAGGACATAAATCCCTAAGGTGGGGAGAATGTAATGTCCCTAATTTTTCTATTTATTATTTTAAATATTATATGTAATTATTTCAATACCATATGTTGAGACGGTGTGTGATTCCAAGGCCAGGTGTGCCCAGAATAAATGTTTGAAAAATATTAAATTGTAAATAGCATGGGCTAGTGGTTTTCCTAAAAAATTCGAATAAAATCCAAATATTTTATCAAATCAGAAATCAAATGGCTCTATTGCATTCAGAGCAAAGACATTACCCTAGGAAGGGGCTAACATCAACTGGTGAGGGCTAGATTTTAAAGTTAGTTTTCGAATGTTTAATGAATAAAATAAATTGTTAATTTATTTTATTTTGACGTTATGTCAACTCAACGACATTTCCTATTAATTGGTTCCTTTCAAGAAATTTATATTCATCACCATAACCATGAAATTCAACTAAAATGTGGTGAGGAACCTTATCGAAAAATGGCGATGAAAAATCAAGCAGATCATGGATCTTCGCGCCAACAAAGTTGGAGGATCTTTTCAATGAAGGAAACACAAAAGTTCTTCATCAACGATCGATAAAAACTATAATTAGTATGTTGTATTAGTATTTACCATCCTATTATTCATCTAGGATTAACATGGATAAATTCAAAGAAAAATAATTGATACCCGCATCCTGGTTAGAATTAAATTAGATGGAATTGTTTTCTCTTCATTCATTTTTCTAACGAGAATGAATCAAATCCAACAAAAACAAAGGATGAGGTCCATTCCTTGGGTCTTCCATGTGATTTTATCTCCCATTTTCTTCATTATTTCTCTATTAGACCCTCGTGGCCACGATTCAACTTTCCCGGTGGTTCCAAATGCGATCAAAACCCTGGATTAGAGGAAAACCAAGAATAAAAGTTGGATGTGTGTAGATAGGGTCCCAAGGAACCTATATCTACAACTGGTTTGGTTTCCAAATACCAAAGGTGGCATGGTGGTCCGTGGAAGGGACCATTAGTGTGGGTCTGGCACAATGGTCTGGTGAGGTGAGGCGGCAGCGTGGATCGGTAGCATGAGGAATCATGGATTATCAGCTAGAGGCAGTTCCTAGAGGTGGTTAGAGTTGACAGTTGGAGGTAGCTAGAGGCGGTGGCTCGAGGTAGCAAGAGCCACGGGGATGAGGCGGCGGAGAAGCATGGGAGTTTTTAGGGACTCAAATTCCTGAGCAGACGTGGCAGATAGAGATATGTGGTGAGGTGGTTGTGGGGCATGATGAGGCCATGGGACGCAGCGGGGTGACTGAGTGGGACATGGTCCAACAGAGCAGGCTAGACGTGGAGGTCCAAAGTGGGACAGCAGAGTGTGACCATGTAGGCCAATGGGACAAAATGGGATGGAGTGGTCCACGTAGGCCGAAGCAGGCCAGGTGGTCCGAAGCGGGCTAGATTTGGCTCGAGCAGGCCGGATTTGGCTGGAGCAGGCCAGGCTGGGCAGACTGGGCCAGGTCAAACGGTTTGGGCCCAGGTCAATCCACAACCCAATAAACCCCCCTTTTGAATCTTTAAACCACCATATCTTTTAAACCATATGTTTGATTAATGATCCTTATTTAGAGTTGGAACCTTGACGATGAGACATTTCTTTTGAGACCTATGGTGGTTTTTAGCTTAGACATAATTCCAGTGACACGGGCCATTTACATGGGCAGTACCCAGGGTCAAGGGACACAGTGGGTGTGACTACTACTACACACTGTTAACCCTACTTTTATATGTGTTTTGATACTCTCGTCCACCATATCATGGATGAGTTTCATTAGGGTTCATCCCCACTATTGTTTCCTAAAATGTTTTTTTGTATCATTTCCTACTCACAATAGTATGATCCCTTCAGAAGGAATTCTAGGATAGAGTTTTTGGAATCCCCAGAGTGTCCCAGAGTGGATCATATATTCCTTATTCATTCCCTAGTAAGAGTCTTCGGTATTGACATGACCAACTTCCCCAGGTGTCGATCCTGTACTTAGCACGTTAACCCAGATGGATTTTTTGGTATCATCCCATGGCCTTGTCTATGATTCTCCTATGATGTATCGTATCTCTCTTTAGATCATTCATCGTATCTCTCTCTAATTACATTTTCCAACGAATGATACTTCTCAGATGGACATCATCAATACTATCACACTCAGGAGTGTGTTCTCTCGGATGTGTGCTTCATGGAATCTTCAAACTCAATTCCTAGTGTTGGTATGTAGTGGTTATGACTTACCCTAGGTTGTGTGGTATGGTTTGAGTATATCTGGATATGTTTTTCATATTTTGTCGACATATACTTGTGTATAGATGACTTTATCTTTCCCTTGTGTATTGTTTTTTGGTTTCGGGGTGTCCTAATGAATATTTTTATAATCACCCCTACACAGTAATTTCCTATATGCATGTTGTCTTGTGAAGATGAGAGACCTTTTGATAGATTCTAAGGTAGACTAGGACCAAATGGAGCCTTGTGAGATCAGACAGATCGTGGTGTTCCGACAGCTTCAGATAGTATCCCCAGTACCATGCCTTTAGGTAGGGTTTTTTGGAGATGAGTTTTAGGAACTTTTTTACAATCTTTCTTTTTTGTGGGCTTGTATTCTAGAGCTATTTACTTTCTAGCACATTCACTATTGTACTCTGGTTGTGGTTTATAGTGGTTTTCATGCATTTTTTACTTAGTTTTTTTACATTTCAGCATTTGTGTCTTGGAGATGTGTGCATGAATATAGGTATTTTAGGCTAATGCCTCCCATTTGTGTGGCATTCCTACACAATTCTAGTCACCAGCCCCTGGACTATTGGAGGTGGGTTTGGGGTAGTCATGGCACGGGCCCCTCTAGGATGGGTCATGACATATTTTTTGAAGAATGTTTTTATAAATTGGATTTCAATGTTTTGATTTTAAAGATCTATTTGAAATGGAATTTCAAATGACTATAAAATACCTTGAATTTTGAGTTAACATTGGATAAGGCATGTTTGGCACTTTTAATGGTTTTATAAATGGTGTGTGTGTGTGTGTGACCATCTTGAGTTCCATTTGATTGTGATTGATATGTATTTTTTCCCATGGGGGAATCATTTATATTTTATATGATATGATGGATATTTTATTGGGACTTTTTTTATGAGGGAATCATAGGTGAGGGTGATATTATGCTTGTTTTGGATGCTTGTTTGTCACCCAAACTTTGTTTATTCATGGGAACCCAAGTAACCAAGTGGAAATTCTATACTTATGATACACTAGTTATTCTTACACTACTAGTTTCCCCTCTAGTATGAAATAAAACTAGATAGGGTGTTCCTCTAATTATGATGACTATAGGCTAGTCTGGTGGATTTTTATAGGACATTTTGTAGGTCAATAGGTTGTTCTAGCATAGTAAAGTCTAATACTGTCTCACATTAATACCTAAGGTATATCCCACTACACCTATTACTTGGTTTGTGGTTTAATATAGGGTATTTATTTGAATTCCTATTATATACCTTGATTGGTTAACTTGTGTGGAACCCTTGGTTGATTTCTTTTATTTATTTGACTTAATTTATGATGTGGTTCTATAGTTTGATCTTTTATTCATAAAGTGTGATTTAGTTCTAAAATGGGTTTTTGAAATGTTTTTAAAAAGGGTATTTTAAATGAAAAAGAACTACTTTATAAGACACGTATATTTTAAATAAAATATTTCTATGTTATTTTTTTCATTTAAGAAAAATAAATATATAATTTTATAAAACTATTTTTAGGTGTTGTTGGTTTTAAATTTAATTAGTGATGAAGAATATATTTCCATATTATATTTTAAAATAACATGAAAATAGATTTGAAAATAAAGGCTAAGCCTGTGGAAAGGAAAGTTCTGACCTAATGATCTTATTTATGATCATTACTAAATTATATTCTAGTTTTAGGCTTTGGTTTAACTATTGAACACTCATGAAGTATTGATTTTTTGGGCTTGGTTGGTCCCTCGGGATCATGTAGAGGTTATTGGTTTACTTTATTTTATTTCCCTGATGCACTAGTCAAATAGGACATTCCTATTTCATTATTTATTTAATCTATGGAGTATTATATATGTAGATTTTGGATATAAAATACAATGTATCATTTATATGGTGGGAGTTGTACGTGAGTTGAAGAATTTTTCTTTTCATTGTATTGAATTATTTAAATTATTTATACTACTTCTTTTTTTCTTATTGGTTTCGACATGGGTGTCCAACTTATGGACAGATCATGATGAAATTTTTAGTGAATTAATTCTTCATATTTAATTTCTTTTATTTGACAAAATTAATTCCCATTTTTTGTTTGTAATTTTTGGGTGATTCTCTCCTAACCATGGGGATCAAGGATTCCCCTCAGGCTGGTGGATGATTAGGTTGGGTTTCATTTCAGGTGGCATCTTGGGCTATTTTATTACAAATTCTATCAAATCCTATGTTTCTCTATAGGGGAATGGGTTATTAGATCTCCTTATTTCTATTTGGGTTCATCCTAGTAGAATCGAGTTCGTATTGTTGTCAAAACATAGAAGGTAGGTGTGGGGAGTCTATCTTTATCTTTCTTGCCCTAATCCTTGAGAATCCATGGGAAGTAGGGATTGAATTTTTAATTTAGGATTTCATTTTAATTATTGATCTTGGTGGTTTTGATCCTTATTATAATTATATGAATTTCCTTGGGGGTTCCATTGTGTTTCGGGATGAAAATATAAAATAGGTTGATAGCATGAGGTTGGATTGCACAACCTATTAAATTGGGTAGTGACCAATTGCTCAATCCTGGATATATTTCAATAATTTTAACATGACTGACCAGTGGCCCATCAAACCATGTGGTTGATTCAATCATGGATCCACATCTTGTTTTGTCTTGATATTTAGTTCACCTTTGAGTGACACGCCAAGATCGGGTTAATTTCAAGGGGGATTTGTGATATGTTGATAATAGATTGGAATTTTCTTGTAATTGCGTTTTTCATCTTTTTATGTGATTATTGTGAAAATTATTTTTGGGTGTAAATGGGGGATTTCATGTAAAATGATTCTGGGTATTAAAAGGAGCCTTTAGGATTGTTTATAAAATAGAATTAGTTTCCCAGAAAAGTTTTTGGGAAGTTTTTGGTTTTAAAATTGGTTGATTTTGTTATGAAGTACAAAAAAATGGCTTTAAAACTGGTTAATTGTTTTAAGTGTAAGGGGTTTTGACCCTCTTGGGATGTGTTTTCAAAAGTTATTTTTTTCAATTAATGAAAATGAAGTGGTGAGTGGTTATGAAATTTTTTAAAAATAGGTAAATTAGTTTTAAATGGTAGTTTCTTTAATGTGAATTTTTTGAATTTATGGATTTTGGATTTTAAGTCATTTTAAATTGTGAGTTTTCTTTTAAAATGGTTTTTTGTCACTCCTTGTCAAGGGAAAATGTTTTAATAATAAATTTTTTTTCATATTGATATATGCTTGGCATGATTTTTTTGGAAACAAGATTATATTGGGTTCATGTTTTTTTCATATAAATTATGATACTTGAAAGGGTATTGAGTAAAAGTGGAGTTTTCATCCCTACCGGTAGTTATTTTCTTTCTTGTGGATCCTTTATGGACTCCATGTAGAGTGGAAAGTGGTGTTCTCCCCTTTTCATTGGTTTAGATATATGTGACATGTCAGTTTCATTTGGGGGACTAGGCTAGGCGAGTCTTGGCTAGATAGTTGAGAGAGTTAATGAGATTTGGTCTCTTAGTGTTTTTCATGTAATGTATTAATTTAAGATATTCATTTTTTTATGTATAACTAGTTGATCTCTGGGGATTTTTCCATTTTTTTATTTGGAATCTAGTGGATGTATCTTTTTGGATAGTGATGGATGTTTTTTTTGTTCCTTGTTATTTTTGGTGAATCCTTCCTGACTGTGTGAGTTTTTCATAGTTGGATTCATTAATATTTGAGGTTCTTATTGATCAGGAATGAGAAAATTCCTTGGGTAATTTTTTTTATAAATAGGGTGGGTGACTTAGAAAATAAGATTTTGTATTATATTGTGTTTATCTTGGATGTTTTTGGGTCCACCGTGGGATGGTGATCTAGTTTGTATCCCTTGGTTATCCCAATGTGATATGTCATGATGTTATAATTCATGTCATTCATTGAGGTTACTTGTGGATTTTTCCTCATTCTTTTAGGTTGGAATAATTGAGGGGTTTTGGGTGAGTTTCTTTTTTTTTACTATTTGTATTTTTTTAGGTTGTGTCTCTATATGGTTTCCTTTATTTCCACCATGTTAAAAGAATTCTAAATGGTGGTGAGATCATGATAAGTCTCCCTTTTCTTCTTAGGAATCTTAGTTTAGGGTTTATTCTTTAGTTATTCTTGGAGACATCATGGGAATTTTGGGAGATCAATTTTATTGTTTTCTAGATTTAGGATATATAGTTTGGATGATGGATTAAGTTGAGTGGTTTTATTTTTTCAATCTATCCTTAGTTTTTTCTATAACATTCCCACCTCATTATTTGAAGTATAATGACCGTTCTTATTTTAATTACTTATACATTGGCCTAATACATTATAGGGGTCAATAAGTGACTTGGTTGGGATAATTCTGGAATATGTTTTGTAATTATGGAGTTTATATTATTTTATTTTATTATTTCTTGAGATGTTTTAGGTTTCTGGGTGTTTTCCTTATGTTTATAGGTGTTTTGTGTGTCATGGGTGACTTGAGTAGCTTCTTAGGTTTTGGGAAACTAGTGTATTTTTAGACCACTCTAAAGACAATGACTTTGTGTAATGGTGTGAGTACATTTTAAGATAAGGCCATCATATAAGCAAGGCATATGTGGTATAGAGGTGTTTGGGTGAGGGGACATGCCCTCTTCAATTTTTGGTACCCCCATGTTGTGTTCTTAATGTCTCACCATAGAGGGATATGGAAAGGATTCTAGGATCCTCTATGTTTTCTAGTAAAAAAATTTCATAGTCCCTGGAACATTCCTCATCAAGGTCTCCTTAATCAGTGTTGCACCATGGTCCTTGTACCAAGTTGTATCCCCCTCTTTGCATGTTTTGTAAAGGGCCAAAAGACCTTTTTCCTATGATTTATTTTCTCTCTATTATCCCTTATCTCATCCCATCCCTTGCTCACATGACCCACATTAATAAACCCCTTCTTTTGTTCCCTCCTATGATCCATCTTATTCTATGGTATTTCCATTAAATTTATTTGTAATTCAAGGTCAAATGTCTGAGGTAGGGACTCACCTTACCTCACTTCTTCCCATTATCTTGTTTTTTTTCTCCCCTTGTTATTTTTTCTCCCTCAGATGAACCCTAGGGTGTCAATTTGACCATATTTTTTATATTCCTTTTATGTTATGGTGTGTTATGTCTCCTTAGGGATCTGTTCACCCTGTATTTGTTGTTTCAGGCCATTCAACATTGACTCTAGGTAGGCTTTCCCCATGTCCTAACTTTTAATTTTCTAACCATTGATTTCTTTAATTTTAAATTCAAATATTAATTTTCTAATAATAATATTAAATATTTCTAAACATCATTTGTAAATAAAATCATGCTTTAATTGATTTTCATTTCAATTTTGAGGAATTCTTAATTCTAGAGCATGTTAAAAATCTATTTTAACAAACCATGTGCATTATGTGTTTGGGATTTCAAATAGATTTTTCAAAGGATCTACTTATCATTTCAAGTGATACTTGAAATGAAAATTATTTTTAAATCACTTTAAGGATTATCTTAAATAAAATGTTTTGTTTAAAAATTCTTTTTCCTCATTTGGGTTACAAAGTGAATTAAAAAATTATGTATTAAACAACTAGGGGTTTTTCAATGAAAAAGTGAATTATTTATTTTATTGGTTTTTAAATGGTTTTATAAATTATTTTAGATGAATATTTTTTGAAATTGTATTTCAATGTGTTGATTTTAAATATTCATTTTAAATATAAATTAAAACAACTATAAAATAATTGGAATTTTGAGACTTATTTGATGAAGACTCATTTTTCACTTTGAATGGTTTTATAAATAGTTTGTGTGTGTGTCACCTTACTGATACCAATGTGATTGTGGTTGATATAGATTTTGTACCATGAGTAATGCTTTATATTTTTTATGATATTATGGATTTGTGATTGGGGTTCTTTCTTACGATGGCATTGTAGGAAATGGTGAGATTATGCTTACGTTGGTTGCTTGTTTTCTCATCCTCAATTTATTTGGTCATGGTAACCTAGGTAACTAAGTGGAAAGTCTAAACTTATGATACACTAGTTAGTCACACACTAATGTTTCACCTATACCTTGAAATATAACTATATGGGGTGTGACCCCAATGACACTAGGTGTAAGATATTTGGGTGGATTTTTATAGGATATACCATAGGCTGGTAGGTCGGTCTAATGTAGTAAAGTCTAGGACTGTCTCATATTAAGACCAAGGGTATAGCTCGTTAAACTTATTCCTTGGTCAATAGTATGATATATAGAAATTATTTGACTTACTATTGTATCCCTTAATTAATTTACTAGTGTGAAACCCTTAGTTTATTCCTTTTATTTCTTTTTTTCATTTATAATGTAGTTCCATCATTTTATCTTTTATTCATGTAGTGTGAGTTAATTTTAAAAGGGTTTTGGAAATTTTTTTATGAAGCATATTTTAAATGAAAAAGAACTACTTTGTAAGGAATGAGTGTGTTAAGGAAAATATTTCTAAGTGATTGTTTCCATTTAAGAAAAATAAATAGGAAATTTTATAAAACCATTTTGTGGTGTTAATGGTTTTAAATTTAATTAATAATGAAAAATCTATTTTTATAATGTTTTCAACCTAGCTTGAAAATGGATTTAAAACCAAATGTTAGGATTTTTAAAATGTGGGTGGTTACATAATGAGATTATTTATATCTACAACTATATTATATTTTAGTTTCAAGCTTTTTTCCGGCTCTAGAATGATCATAGAGCGTTGATCGATTGGGCTTTCCTGGTCCCTTGGGATCATATTGAGGTTTGTTGTTAACTTTGTTTTATTTAGTTTCCTTGATGCAAAAACAAATAATCCATCCCTACTTTTATTTAATTAATTTTTGGTCCATTATATATGTGGAGTTTTTATGTTGAATAAAAGGGGTTGTTTCTATAGTGGGAGTTATAGGTGAGATGGGTGATTTTTCTTTGCATTGTTTTAAATTATTTAATTTTTCTATTCAATTTCTTTTTTCCTTATTGATTTTGGTATAATAATATGACTTATAAAAGAGTTGTGTTGAAATTTTTGGTGAATTTTCAATGCTTTTTAATTTATTTTATTTGGGATAAATCATTCCCTTTAATTATTTCTAATGCCCCGGTATTTTTTTTCCAACCCGTGGGGATTATAAATTCCCTTTGGTCCAATGGTAGATCAGTTTGGATGCTTGTTCATTGGTATCCCAGAATAATTCATTATAATTTAAGGTATATTTTAATTGGTAATATTTTATTTGACATTATTTTTATTAATAAATCTGATTCATAATTGTTAATTTATGAAACAACAAAGAAGTACATAAAATAAATAATGTGGATTGAACTAGTATACCCTTACTATAAATCCAGGATAGGGTACGCTTCATTGGAAAAAATGGTATGTAATTTAATTCTATAGTAAATCATTTTCATGATATGAAATAAAAACATAATTTTTTTCCTTTTTTTATATATGTATTGATATATCAAACTTTCAAGCCACTTCTATCCTATATCATTTTCTATAGAAATAGGCTCACGTAAATATAAAGGAAAAATAGTAGATGAAAACACAAAAAAAATATGGAATCATTTTTAAATATGACATGATATAATTTTTTCTAACTTAAAATTTTATTTCATAACAATTATCACTTATTTTAATATATTTTTTATCCCATTTATACATAAGAATTTTAATTTACTATACCATATGAACAAATACTTTCAATATATTTGAAGTATCCAAAATATTATAGATGTATTAGAGGAATAGGTTTTTGAGTGTAACCCTGAGCATAATTTGAGGAATTAAGGACATAGGGGATACCAATGAGAGAATGAAAAACATGTAGGAATAGATAGATACTCTAAATGAAAATTTTGTTTTTAAGGCTAATGTTATTGACCAATTTCTTTGAAGGAATTGATGAGAAGAAACGACCATCAGAAACAACAACATGAAGATCCAATCCTTCCTAGCTTTGAGTCTATACAATCCCCCAAAAGTCCTTCTTTACCTTAGGTGTTCGATTTTTTATAATAGTTTCTACTAAATGTAAATCTAAAAACAATCGATACATTTCTTGTACTAAAATATTATATGGTGAAATTGATTGTGATTTATATATATCTACACCCACTCATCTTCTGATTGTGATATGTTCCATGTACAATATCCAAGAATATATTTTACATAATAAAAAACTTCCAAAATATCACATAAGGATATGGATCCATGTAGCTCATGATTTGAGCACTAAGGTACCTATTCCTCTTGATGATCTTGATATTCACATGGCTGAACTTTTCTGTGGAATTTTCATATCATGGTTGTTTAATCTTATTTAGATACATGATGATAAGAAGGTATGTACTTTAAAAAATAATCTTGTAAGAAAAACCTTTAACAATTAATGAAAAAAATGGTTTGAACTAAGGTATATTATTATAGAAGAAGAAACATAAGGGGAACCAGAAGGTCAACTTAATCCAATATAGCGGACTAAATAATATATTAACAAGACCTTTTGAGAGTACCTTTACCCCCACCAATTCCACCACCAAATTTATTAAAATTACACGTTCATGAAGATATAAAGTTATAAGATAAAAAATATGTCCTGCATTGAATTTAAATAAAAAATTTATGGAGATGACATTATTGACAGATTGGTCATGATAATGTTAATGAAATTCTCAAGCATGAATGATTGGGATCCTTGGTTGTGAATGTATACATGAAGTATATTTTCATAATCTGTTTTTCCAATAATTGTTCTATAATGTTAATTATAGTGTAATACTATTCATATTTTCTATAGAAATATATATGACTAAAATATAAAAGGAAATCCTAGTGAATAAAAATGTTGATTCATTAGTCCTCATGTCAATTCTACAAAAAAAATCAATGAATGGATATGAAATTTTAGAAGGAGAATACTAAGTAGTTGTAGGGTTTGAAAATAAAATTATAGATGAAAGGCACTTTTTAATACCAACAATATGGGGGTAACGATTTTGAATATAATAATATAAAATATATTCTCATTATTTCAAATCCTTATTCCTTTTTGTTTTCTTATGAATCACTTTATTCTCATTATGATTAGTTTGGATACTATGGAGATATATTTTTTGGATCTAAAGCATGTATATTCAATAAATCAACCACACCTGATGTCCTTTATAAATTTATAATATACTATATTCAACATTTTTAAAATAAACATCAAATTATATGTTATATATTATGTTTTAACAAGAATTGTTTTTATATTATGGTGGTATTTATTTATCATCAAAACCATGATATAAGGATCACCATTTCAAATAATAAGATTATGGATTTCTATAAATGGATATGTATTAGGGTATATATAATAATATTTAACAATCAAAACATATATCAAAACATGTATCAAAAATAATAATTATTTTTCTCAATGATTATTCAATGTCTAAAATAATGTAATATCAAGGATTATGGTTATTACATTTTTAAATTAATGAAATATATAATACACCTGAATATACTATCATCCCTAAAGAGGTAATTTAGAAGGTAATTAAAATTTAATTTAAAATATTATTTTACCATTTTTTTATATTTTTCTAGTACTAAAAAGATTTTTGATAGTCCAAATATTCAAAATAAGGAGTGGATTTTTTTTAAGAATGAGTGAGAAACTTATAATGGTTTTAGAATGTTTATAGACATCATAAAGAGGTGATTTTATATCACATCAATAATTTTTTTATTTCATATAGATCATGGAGAGTTTTTTATCCACTTTATTTATTATTATTTTTTATCATTTTAAGTTCTAGTTATGGATAGAAACTTTCAAATAAAAAACTTTCCATCAAAGTAGGAATAAAATAGGATATATGTAGTGTCCTTTTAGAAAAATAATGTATAGTAACATTATGGATGTGAAGTTGAGAGCCCATTTTATTTGAAAAATGATTGTTTTATATATTCAGGATCTTTTTTTGTTGGGTTTCAAGAGATCAAACATATCCTATTAAACACTATATAAATTATTAAAGAAACCCCAATCCAAGATCATCATTATAGATAAATGAACTCATATGTAAATTAGAAATTAATAAACTATAAATGTGTACCTTACAACATTTATTCAAATTCACCATATTCAACCATCATCACATAGGTTTGATGATTATATCCAAGAAGTATCCATAAATATCTAAGATAGTAGAACTATATCAAATACAACACCTTAAGATGTGGTTATTAATATACTACGAATTTTATAGGACTAAGCCTTAAAATATTTCCATTTTGTATTATGATATGCATTGGAAGTAATATGAAATCATTCTTTATGATATCCCAAAGTAATAAAATATGAAATATCCAAATTGCATCAAATGAAAAGTGAATTTAGGTAATATCTCTTTCAATGTAATTAAGATACTAATGTATATGTCAATCATAGGGTACACTAATTATTTTCAAATTTTATGAAATAGAAAAAAAAATTATTTGTGATATGTAGGAATTAAATACATGTCAATATAACACACAATGTGGTTGGTATTATTAAAAGTGTATGTTTTCATTTAAAAGTGATAATTTAGTTTAATAAATGCATCCTATACTCAAATTTGAGTATATATACTCAGATTTTAAATTGATAATTTATAAAAACGATTAGTTATTTATTTTTAACATATAGGAATTATCATCACATTAATGTGAAAAAATGTGAGTGCCTTTATGACTAAAAGTGCATGATTTCATTTAAAAGTAAAATTTTAGTTCAAAACATGTGTCACATACTCAAAACTGAAAAACAAACTCAAACTATATGTATACTTTATAAAAATCCACAATTCATTTACGAAGTGTAGGAATTAACTTCATGTCAATCCCACACATGTTTTGGTTGATATGATCGAAATTTCAAATGGTCGGTTTAGAAGTAAAATTTTAGATTAAAATTTGTGTCACATACTCAAAACTAAGAAAAACCACTCATTATCTGGATATTTTATGAAAAATATTGATAATTCATTTTTTGAATCTAAGAATTAACCGCATGTCAATATGATACATGGCATGGATAGTATGACTAAAAGTGTGAGTTTAAATTTAAAATTGACATTTTAGTTCTAAACACACATCACATAATTAAAACTAAGAAAACACCTTCATATTTTCAATTGATACTTTAGTAAAAATATGTAAAATTTATTTTTTATGTGTAAGAATTAAACTCATGTCAATCTGACATGAAAGGAATTCCTTTATGACTGAAAGTGTGTGTTTTCATTTAAAATTGACATTTTAGTTCAAAACACATGTCACAAACTCAAAACTAATAAAACATGCCCGTATTATCTTTATACTTTATAAAAAATATCCATAATTCATTTGTAATGTGTAAGAATCAATATCACATAAATATAATACACGGTATGACCGATATGACTAAAAGTGAGTGTTTTGAGCTTAAAATTGACATTTTTAGTTCAAAATGTGTTTCTCATACTAAAAATTTATAAAAATGCACTTAGTTTGTTTTGATATTTTAGGAAAAATATTGATAATTCAAATTTTTTACATATAAAAATTAACCACTCATCAATTCAACACATGGTGGGGCCATTATGACTGAATGTGTGGGTTTTCATTTTCAAGTTTCATTTTAGTTCAAAACATGCATAACATATTAAAAACTAATAAAACACAATCTGATTTCATTGATAATTAACAAAAAATATCTATAATTAATTTATGATGTGTTGAAATTAACCTTAATTCAATTGAACACATTATGTGGCTGGTATGACTAGAAGTGAGTGTTTTCATTTAAAAGTGACATTTTAGTATAAAACATGTGTCACATACACAAAATTGATCAAACACACTATAATTTTCTTGATATTTTTGGAAATTTATTGATAATTAATTTTTTTCATTTGAGAATTAATCACACTTCGATTCAAAATATGGTGTGTCTAGTATGACTGAAAGTGAGTGTTTTCATTTTAAAGTGACATTTTAAATCAAAACATGTGTCACAAACTTAAAACAAATAAAACACACTCATATTGTCTTGATACTTTATAAAAAATCCATAATTCATTTTTTCATGTAATAATTTATCTCACACCAATATGAAACACAGTGTAGGAGGTATGACTAAAAGTGTGTGTTTTTAGTTTAAAAGTGAAATTTTAGTTCAAAAAAAATTTACATACCCAAATCCAAGAAAAAATTCTTAAATTATCTTGATACTTTATAAAAAAATATTGATAATTCATTTATGATGTGTATTAATTAACCTCAATTCAATATGACACATGGTGTGGGTGGTATGACTGGTATTTTGTGTTCACATTTAAAAGAGACATTTTAGTTCAAAACTCACATCACATACTCAAATTAAGAAAATGTGCTCTTATTTTCTTAATACTTTAGGATAAATACAGATAATTAATTTTTGAAATTTAGGGATTAACCTCAATTTAACTTAACACACAGTGTGACCAGTAGGATTGAAAATGAATGTTTTCATTTAAAAGTGATATTTTAGTTCAAAACCTATGTCACATACTCAAAACCAAGAAAACACACTCATATTTTCTTGATAATTTAATAAAAATATTTTAAAATTAATTTTTTATAAATTTGAATAAACCCCACATTAATTAAACACATAGTGTGGCTGGTATGTATGTAAATTCATGTTTTGATTTAAAAGTGACATTTTAGTTCAAAACATGTATCATATACTCAAAACTAAGAAAACATGATCTAATTTTCTTTATACTTTAGGAAAAAGATTGATAATTCACTTGTTATGTGTAGGAATTAATCTCACATCAATCCAATACACATTGTAACTGATATGACTGAAAGTATGTGTTTTCATTTAAAAGTGAAATTTTTGATTAAAATGCACATTATATACTCAAAATCAAGAAAACTTCCTTTTATTATCATGATAATTTAGTAGAATAACTGATTTTTTATTTTTTACTTATAGGAAGTAACTGTATATCATTCTAATGGAAATTTATCTTGGATTATATAACATTTAAATTATATTTTTTTATATTTTATGTACTATTACTAGAATAAGTATTGTTTTTATTACAAGCACACACTTATTTTTTATGAGTTTGGGTTGATTGTTAGAGAAGACCAATTGTGAGAGTTTTGTTTTATTTTTTGTTATAAATTTTATTGTATGTGAATTTTAATTAGTTGTAATTATATTATTCTAAAATTATTTAATGTAATATTTGTATTGAAAAGATGGTGAAATATAAGTTTAAATTGTTCTTTTAATACAATTTTTTCATTGTAATTTAAATGTTTTTCAGGTTTATTTTTGTTTTTGTAGAGTGTTACAGATATAGTTACTAGTTTTCTACAATAGTTGGTAATGGATTTTTATCAATGTTTGGTATAACACTAATAAATTCCTTTTTATTAGTTCTGAAGGTAGCACTGATAAAGATATCCTTCATTGGTGCTAAAGACAGTGCTTATAAATGATTCTTTATTAGCGCTATGATAAGAACTGATAAAGTTAATATTTATCATAATTAAAAAAGTGTTAATGAAGGTCTCACTTATCATTTATTTTTTTATCATTGATAAAGGATTCCTTTATTTATATTTTTTTAGAACATGGAACATCAATGCTATTTTAGCACTGATAAAAGTGATTTATAGCATTTTTAAAGTCCTTATTTATAGTACTGCTATGAGGATTAATACACCTTTATATACACCTCAATAACTAAAACATTTTATGATAAAAGGTCTTTTGGTGTAAGTTAATGATGAAACTATGAAGGAAACCAGGGATATTGAGTTAGATCTATGAGATTAACTCTCAGTTCATCATAATTTCAATTTTATTGTGAACTCACCTCCAAAAATAATTTTTTGAAAATGTAATTTTTCTCACATTTTTTCTATTCAATAAACCATTTCTACTCATTTTAAATTGTGTAAGAATTCTATTATAGTGATTATTATTTTGTAAGCTGGTGAAAAACCTTGGAGATTGGATGACCTCATTAAGAAATTATCAGAGACTTGGGGATTTTTGAAATGATGTTTCATTCCAATGGGAAGTGGATGCTATTACATTCTTTTTTATTCGAATGAGTCCAGATTAAAATCCTGGGGACATGGATCTATTGATTTGAATCCTGGAATGTTATGAATTCAGGAATGGGATCATTGGTTTAATCCTTTTTCTGTAATTAATTATCTTGTGCAGACTTGGATTAAAATCTTTGGTCATAATTGGATTTTAGGGCATCCATGTATCCTATTTGATATTTAAATCCTTATTGGTGTGATGATAAAAATTGGATAAAGCTATAAAATCTTTCAAGTATGGTAATTATTCTTGGATTTTAGTTAAATTGGATCTTTATACTATTCTAATAGATAAGTTAGTTTTATCTACTTTTGATGATGATATTATTTTATGAATTACATATGAGAGTTTACCCCATTTTTTTGTTCTAAATACATTGGGAATGTAAAAGATCACAATCAAATGGAGGTAACATTATCTCTCTATTATACCAAGGGTCATGCATCATGTACATGTTTTAGGGATTAGAGGCAGAATAATGTAAGTTCTGATAAGAAGGTTGGTGGTACATCTGATCATGCATGAATGGGTTCTAAGGTTGGAGTTGGTACATAGGTTCCATCTTCTCACATTGGAGGACCCAGTGTGTAGATCATTGAGGCACTACATGGGGAGGCTGGAATGCATGTTCTTGTAAAACAATTAATAGGGCCCCTACATCATTAATGATTATATGGCTTGGATCCATGAACGGAGCTTAGGTAACCTTCTCCTGTAAATTCCAGAGCTCCGGGTACATGGGATAACATATAGGATGAAACCTTTTCCTTCAAGGATGCTCTAGTTAAGGGCATTGAGATAAGGGATGTAATAGATCATGATGAGTCTAATAGGGAGTATGCTACTCAGAATGAGGTTTATCTGAATCAGAGTCAGTCGATGCACTTTATTAATTTGGTTTATCATAAAGGGAATAAAAATTTGGCCATTGATTGCCACTCATAGTCAAAGCCCTCAGGCACTGGTGGGTTTAGATATGCCCTCTCTATTGGAAGTTATGAGGTTGAAGGTTCTACTTTATCTCATCAATATTTACCTTCCTTTATAAAGGGGTCTCTTTCTAGAGGATTAGTTGTAGTGGATGCAGAGTTTGATTCTCATGATTCTAGTTTCAAACACCCGCTCTAAAGGATAGCTTGGTATCTTCATCCAAGGTGGTATCTTTCAAAAAACCTATTTATAGCCATCCAAGAGCTAAATTTAGAGAACTGGAAATTGAATAATTAAATTCTATCTCATTATCCCATGGGGATGTGCATTTACATGTGCAACACCCTAAATCCTCTTTGGTAAAAGGAAAGAAGGTTTTGGATCATGTGGGATTCAAATTGGTTCTACCCAAAAAATCCAGGCCATCTCTATCTAATGAGATTTCTATAAGTAGTCAATAAGCACAACCTGCTGTTGAGAATATCTATATGGGATTTCATAGATAGGTTAAGGTTCTCTTCTTTACCATATCACATCATGGTGATATAACATGGATGAATAGGGTTGTTTACCTAGATCAGATCATTGCAAGAGGGTCCAATGCATTGCAGGTTTAGGCGGGAGATGGTGATGTTGTGGATGAGGACTGGACTTACCTGCCTTATTTCTCTGATTTAATGAAGTTTACTTATGATAATTTTTTCCCGGAAACAACTGAGTATTGTGATGAGGTGATGACAAAAAAATCCAACATTAAAACCCCCACTGAGGAAATCTGTGCAAGAGAGGTTTCCTAAGGGCCTCAATGATGATATAGCTAATTGGTTTGACTCAAAAGTTGATCTTTTTTACATGAATATTGAACCTATACTCTTTTTCTATAAATACTAACTTACATTCATGATATTTATATCAATCGATATTGAATCTAACACACAATCCAGCCCAGCAATGGATATAAGGGGCTTATCATGGAAATAAAGTACCCAACCCAACCTGGGAGGCATTACTACTACATCATTAGATGATGATGATCAGGAACCTTTTCAAAAACTAGATTCATGGATGATAGTTCGAAATCCCAACGGAAGAGGTTGATATCCTCAGAATTTGGGTGCTAGAGAAAATTTTAAGAAATGAAATTTTGTTTCTTTTTTGTGGAGGGCGGGCTTCTTTTATCTATTTGTGCCCTTCTTGAAATCTGAATGAGCGTATGAGTTCTTTATATAACCCCATCCTCATTTTTTTCTAACTTTTTTCTTTTTAATAAAGGGTTCTAGACCCCAACTTGCTTCAAAAAAATTCATTATTTATATTATAGGTTATTAAATATTTAAAAAATACTAAATTATTAATTATTAATTATCATTTAGTATTTAGTAATTATTAATTATTAATTATTAATTATTAATTATTAATTATTAATTATTAATTATTAATTATTAATTATTAATTATCAATTATCAATTATGATTTATCAATTATTTATAATTATTCATTATATGTTATTTAAAATTTTAACTACTTATTAATTATTATTTATTATTAAATAATTTTAAAAAACCATCGTAAAATTAATAATAATTAACAATCATAAATAATAATTAATTAAAATTTTCATAACTTCTTAATTATTAATGATTATTTATTTTATATTTATTATTTATTATTTATAATTATTCTTCATATATTTTTAAATTTTTAATTAATTATTAAACACTAATTATTTTTAATTAATATTTATTAATTACTTAAAGATAAATAAATTATTTATTATTAATTATTTATTGTTCATTATTAATTACTAATTGATAATTGTTAATTATTAATTTTTAGTTAGTATTTTTTAATTATAAATTATGAATTTTTATTTATTAATTATTAATTATTAATTAACAATTGTAATATAAACAATTACCAAAAATAAATTGTCTATAATTTTTAATTATATTTTATTTAAAATTTTAATTACCTATTAATTAATATTTTTTATTTCTAATTAATGAATTTTTAATTAACACTTACTATTTATTAATGAATTTGTCATTAATAAATAAATAAATTATTTTTTAATTTAAAAATATTAATTATTAATAATCATCAGTAATAATTAATTCATTATGAAATTTCAATTTTATTCATTCGTATTTTATTTTTCAAATATATTAAGTAATATTTTTTAACACATAATTACATGTGAATTCATTTGATGTGGTGGTTAGTACTTAGAGAGTTAAATGAGAATGTATAGGAGTAGTGTAAGAATATGTGACCTCCTATAAAGTTGTTGTGTAATGTACAAAAATATTGAAGAAAGTAGGTTAAATAACATTTATTGACATATAAATACTTGTAAATGCATTTTGTGGAGTTGTTAATACTTAACGAATTAAATGGGAATGAGTGATAGTAGTGTAATGATGTGTGGTTCTAAGAAGTTTTATGTCATGCACAATTTTTTTTAAAAAAGTAGATAATAGATAATAAATATTAAATAAATTAATAAATAATTTAAATAATTAACTATTATATAAATTAAAATATAGTATTTTTAATAAAAAAATATTTTTTAAAAATATATATTTAAATTAAGAATCGTTTCTAAATGATTCGTGATGATTCTAAAAACTGTTGTAAAATATTTTTTGACAGAGAAATTCATGGAGTTTTAAACAACTGCTAAATGATAAAAAACCATCAATAAAGAACACTTTTCTCATAGTGATTGAATGTTTCATACAAACGATCCAAACATTTCAACTCTTGAAATATTCAACTCAATCAAATTAATTATTTCTTAATTCTTACAAGATTATGAAAAATGTTCAAACTCTACAAAATCATCATCATATGACATATTATTTAGTATGATATCATTTAGAGAGAGAAGTAATAATCTTGATAATTATTGCATAATGTTTATGAATATGCATGATCTAACATGACATAGTGTCTCACACTACATCATGGTATAAATAAGGATAGATCGTGAGGTGGTCTAAACCACCTCATCATGGTTCAAGCTTTGGTGGATAGCCCCAACAATCTTCCACTTTCACTAAGGCCTCATAGACTTAGTTCACTTTCACCTTATGTCACATTATATATAATAACTTTTGAAATAATATTCAAAACTCCTTTTTGAAAATCTATCATTCATTTTCACTAGATGTTACATCATATATAACAATTTGTAAAAATATATCAAAAACTTCTTTCAGATATCCTCCAAAATATTTTTGGGGGTAGCTCTCTAAGTTTCATAAACTAATCCTCATTCACACAACCACAATGTGTGATTACATGATACTGTATAGCATTGAAAACAATTATGAATTCCCAAATCTATAAATGTAAGCAAATAACTACCTCTATTACAACATCAATGTTACTCAAGTTATAAGGTGATATTGCATGATCTTTATCAAACACATGTATCTCAATACATGTCTCCACCAGTTATATCATATACAAGCATGCATAATCATAAAATCCCTTTTTCCAAGACATCAACTGACAATGGGAGACAAAGTAGGTCAATCCCATATAACATACTCATGCGTTTTCAATTCTCTGAGCATAGACTAACCAGATGGATGAACACATCACATGACATTCACCCAAGTAGATGACCATATCACATGACCCTCATCTAAATAGATAATCACATCACATATACCTTATATAGGTATGGACATTCACTTCATTAGTCTATTACAATCAAGATCCCAAATTTCATACTCATAAAATGAGAGAGAAAATTTCATCCTGGATAAGCCTCAATAAGAGACATAATCAACAACATGCCCAACCACCCCTGGTTAGCTCAACCTCATGGATTATGTAAAAAATATATCAAAGTATAATGGTTCTCATGCTAGGGGGTTTTCCAAAATCAAGTATGGGGATTCAATATAAAATATTCACCCTTATTATACCAAATATATAATATATAACACTCCCTATAGAATAATTTATGGGAAATACTACACAAAAAACTCTTTTTGTGTATCATTATCATATTTTTTATCTCTACACAAAATCCTAGCCATGATAACACAACCAACATGAAATAATGCTAAAGTGGTGACTAACTTTTATATGGCATGATAAATTTTATATTCTTAAACACTTTTAAGAATACATAATCACTCATCTAATCATATCCTATATGATAGACTACTAGAGTGGTCTTATGTTTATTTCACTTTTATGATTTTATTAAACTCAATACATCTCTATATAATTCCTACCACATATTTATATAACCATATGATAAAACCTCCCACTAAACTCCTTTAGTGAGTACCATTTATAAAGAAATATTTTTTAAATAATAGTGAGGCTTAGAAATAAATTTCCTTATGTTCAAGTCTCTAAACATAGTATTGAAAATCCTTTACTTCACAACATCAAAAGTTACGAAGTTAATAACTTCTATTATTTACTTATATATCTTTATTGGTTCTTCATCATTATCTTGGAAAATTTCCATTTAAACTTTACTCTATATATTAACATCTTTCTTTACCATCATGTTTTAAAATATTTTGGCATATAAAGTGACATTCACTTCATTATAGTAACATAATTTAACTCTTTACATTTCTCTTTATCAATATACCCTAAACTCTTTTAGGATATTAAGTAATAGTCACTTTGAATTTTTTTCCAGGATAATATTTTATGTGTAAACTTTTAAACTTATCTAAGTCCAAAAATACTCCTACTAGCCTCTCAAAAACTATATTCTCTCCAGAATAGCATTCTAAGAAACATGAACTTTTTTTGTTAAGTAAATAAAACTTACTTTCTTTAGTGGAAATATTTAACAAATAATATATTACCAATTTTATCCCATACGTTATTCTATGTATTTGGAGAAATATTTTGAAAAAAAGACTTTATGATTTAAAATATGTCACTGATGGGTGGTGGAATCTCAATTCCTAATATTTTAACATATTATTGGATAAACTATTTTACACTAGATAAAACATTTTTATCATCTTATATTTTTTTAACATGTTATAGAATCTGATGAATCATAAACCATGCGTATTTAAAACCATCATCTCATGTTGTTTATAAAAAAATTACTAACTTATATTATCATATAATAGAAATATAATTAAATTACCAATGATAGATAAAATATATATGACCATAAGGCTATAGCCACAGGAAAAGAATTTTTGTGGTTGTGGGGGGAATATTTTCATGGTCACATGTGCTTATGGCCATAGGTTCACATGTGAAATAATTTTGTGCATTCCAAGAAGGAAAAAAGAACCTACAACCCTAGGAGACTTGATCAAGTGGTCGTAAGAGGGAATTGGAAAGGTTTTTCTACATGGTAAGGGTGTGGGAAAGTATTTTTTAATACTAGGGGATCCTATAGCCACAGACATATATGCTCATTGCAATAGTCCTTTGTATAGGGACTCTATAGCCATGGGCATATATTCCCATAGATATATTCCTTCGTACTAGGACCCTAGATACATGATCATATATTCCCATGTCAGTATGGTTCCATATAGCCTTGGGTTCTAGACCAATTAACTATTATTTTTATTTATCTATTTCCACAAGTAGGTTGTCCTTGTAAATAGAATGTAGTAAGGACAATCCTATAGCCATGGGTGACTAGCCCATGGTGATAATAACTATGTTGTGTGGAACATCCAACTACTATGGTCTCAACACCCATGGAAATAGTCTTTCATATGTACTCAACTTCTATTATGATGGAAGACACTCATGGCTATCGAATTTTTTGGTGAAAATCCCTGGGGATATTATTATGGCTCGATTTCTAATGGGAACCATGCCCATGGTCGTAGTCCTTTTTTATATTTTTATACACATCCTATATTTAGATCCATATGAACTTGAAATATTATTTTTCATCCAACCCCATGATTTATCAACCCTTTTCTTTATCACTTGAATGCACTCTACGAGATTCATCATTTTTACCTTGATTTTGAACTCCTATATACTTATAACATTTGTAAAATATACATTTAATATCACATACCCTTCAAAATACACAACTACAAATACAGACTATATCCATTCTTTTCCCACCGTGGGCACTAAAATCGTTATTGTAACGGCTTTAGGCCACAATTTTAAAAATTGTGGCTTAATTTCATTTCTTCCATGGTTGATAAACCATGGTCATAACATAACACAAAAAATATATATCTAAACACATTTCAAACTTGTGACCTAACAAAAGTAGAGAAGATCCATAACCACTACCCTATATCAAAACATTTCTGATATAATGTATCATTTTATTAATTATTTAATTATTCTATATTGTAAATCAATTGATATTAATGAAATAATATTTATTTTTCATAAATTAAAATTAAATATATATAATAAATTTCTAATTTCTAATTTTTAAATATTATTTTTTAGGTATTACTTATGAATTAATTAATTATATTTTGATTATATATTTAAGTAAAAATTTAAATAGGATGTTTCTTTCATGGTTTTAAAAATCATATATATAATGATCATGTTTTTAAATTTTTTAATATATATAATAGTAATAAAAAAGTAGTTATGGATATAGTTTGTGAAAACCATGGCCATAATGAGCTACTACCATAGTTTGAAAAATTGTGGTTGTAGCCCCAAATTATAATAATGACCAAAGAGTTAATTTATATGACATTGATACCTGATGTGGACTCTCCATATAGTTGCTTAAACTCCTTTAGTTATTCCATACAATTCCATCAAATGGAAAGACCACCCCTCCATTCTGATATCTTGTTTAGGTTTCAATTATTGAGGTTGGTTATTGGGTCTTCCAATATTCTTCTTATGGATTAAAAATTTTAACCTTTAGTTATATCAAAATAGAACCAGTGTCTGGACATCAAAAACCCCATCCTCAACTCTTTGAGAACATCAGATAAAATTTTATTTAATTCATTCATACTTTTGGAACCTTTCCAATAAAGATTCTATAATGAATTCCATAGAAAAAAAATACAAAATGGAGGCCTTTAGTATTTTAAAATCACCGATGTACCCAATCATATTGATTATATGATAAGGAAGTGAAGTTACTTCAATCATCTTACATTTAAAAATTCCTTTAAATCATAAATTGAATCATTTTATACTTATCGTAAGGATATTTATTCAATTTTTGAACAAATTCAACATTTTGTTTCTTAAGATGGGGTTACTCTAACACATGGAATTTTCCTTCGTGCTTAAGAAAAATTCTTAAGTTCCTATTCTAGTTTAGGGAGTTTCATTAATTAAGTATCTACTTTTCTAAAATTGATCTAAAATTCAAGTTTTATGTTTATGATGTCATTATATCTATAACAAAATCTTTTATCATATTGGATCCATTATTTACACTCATTCAATAAATACTTTTAATTAAATGTTCTCGCACTAAAATGATGACCCGTTTTAAATACAACAAGCTCATTACAAGGTCAAGTCCCAAATATCACTAAGTAATGAGTCTAATTTTTTATTCTACTTTTCACTTAACTATTTATGTATTTAATTTTGTAAATAATATCATATATGAACCATGGATATTTTAGGGAACAGCTCTTTTCCCAATCCATCATATGGATAAACTAAACTCTATTCCTCTAGTATCCTAACTCTTAGGGTTTCTCAACTAAGTGTAACCCAAAAAAATACATCAAATATGCATATATAACTATTATGATCACATGTAACTTTATTTCCCTACAGAAGATAATCTATTGGCACTCTAATTTGGAAAACCCCATCTTATTGAATGATCAAGGTATTGAAAAGTTTTGATTTGGAGGAAATATAACACATAATATTTTTAAGGGGATTTATTTTCTAAACATATTATCTCATGTTATTACCTTTATGTATTAATACTATAAATTATTTAGTTTTGAATTATTATTCCATACAACAAATAAATATATTCAAACCATGTTGATTTTTAACTCTTTACACATCTCATATTTGGTTTTGGTTGTTAAAACCATTTTCCAGCCAAAATTTTAGGACCAATAGAAGGAAATGTTCCACAAGAGTAATGTTTGATGGACCAGATGACTATGGTAGACATAGTTTTAGTAGGTCCAGACATCTGGATATAGGATGACTGGAAGTTTTGTGGAATGACATTGTCAGATAACACAACCAAAAGAAGGCAGTCCAAGAAAAAAAAAAGGAAAGTTCTGATGGAGTCATCATGTGATATCATCATAAGTAGGGACTAACATCGATGGAGAAGGCTGGGGTAGTGGGAGTCTTTGACCAAACAGAGTGTTTGTATACAAAGATAGGGTTTATTGGATTACAACTTGGTAATATAGGAAGTCATTTGAGATGAGAAGAACTAGTTGGGAACTACTATATTTGGAAGGTGGAATCACATTGTGATGAATGAATCAATCATTATATTCATCCTCCTTTACTTTGAATAAAATTGAAGCATCATACTCCTATAAATTAGGATTTAAGTATGAACCTAATAAATTTTGTTTTTATTTTTACCTTTGAGGAGATCGTTGTAACATCGAAGGATTCTACGGAGCTCCGTTCTAGTACCCAGATTACGATGAATGATGAGCACGCAAATTCTTGGAGTGTGTGTGGATGATTTAGATGGGTTTATATTTGGATCCTTCGTGCAATGGTCGTCAGCAACTTTCTAAAGTCGAACGCACCGCCGAATAAAACAAGGTAAACGTTCATTTTTATTTTTGTCCAATATTTTATTTATGCAAGATCTTTGTACCATACCGAGTCTTGGATCACCGAATATAAAAAGTCATATCATCCTGATGATGGATTTTTTTAAAATGACTGGTCCACTAGCTTCTATTGTATCCCATATACCCTCAATTGGTATCATAGAACCACATGAATTTATTTATTCAATAAAGTTAAATTATCTTTAAATTTAAATATAGGGCTTTAAATCAGTCCCAACGAAACAAACCGCGCATCGATCCGATTTCAAACGGCCAAGTTATGAACATTAATTTTTTTTAATATGGATTGAATGCTGCTATTTAACGGGCATTTTTTTGAAAAATGTATGTTTATTTTCACTCAAATTTGAATCTCAATCATCTCAAGTCAAGGTTATTTGGCTAGAATTATTTTTCCCAATTATAGTTGATATTTTGACCCAGAAGTCTGACCGGAATAGTATTTTCTAGGTTAATTTTTTTTCCAATGGAAGTGAGGATTGTAATTATTATAATTAGTTTTATATTTATATTAAAGGTTAATTAAGTAGCCTTTAGAGGGGATCTATGTGGAATTATCCAGTCATGTTTAATTCTCCACACAAAACAAAAAACAAAAGAAACAAAAGGGCCTTTTGGGCAGATCACACAGGAAGAGACAAAAAACACTTTGTCGCCCGCATGAAGGAGAGGACACCCACCCTTCCCACCAGACCTCCCTCACCTGAGCCCGGAGCTGTCCTCTTCCCAGATCGGGGCCGCCAGCCTCCTCCATCTTCGATCACCATTCGCGGCTAAACCACATCCATCCACCCAATCCAGATAGATCTAGTTCCATGTAGTCCTCCGAGCAGTCGAGGCTGCCCCTCGTCGGACAACCATAGTAGCAGGTGTCACCCATTGTGGGACTTTATCCACCACTCCATCAAGCCAAGCCTCCCTCTTCTCAAGTGATACCTTATGAGACTACTTCTCCCTCACTTACACAAACTAGGGAATCCCCGGATAGTTGTATCCAAGTCACCGGCGTGTTGTGAGGTACCATGTTTCCGTCATACCACATCTACCCCAAAACAGGCCTGAGCGGGACTCTCCGACCCAGTGCACGTCTGGCCTAGTTGGCCTAGCCCAAAATAGCCTCTTATGGGGTTTACATGGCCTGATATGGGCCTTCAAGGGTTTTTCCCAACCCGCACAGGCCCTATATGGGATTTTGGACCCCAGGTTAATCGAAATTAATTTAATTAATTAATTTATTTTATTATTAAATAAAATTAATAAAAATATTAATTTGTGGTTGAAAATATAATATTTTAATACTCAGACAGAAAAAATTAATTAAATTTTGGTATTAAACTTAATTAATTGATTAATTTAATTTTTGGAATTAAAAATACATTAATTATGGGGTTGAATATAATTAAATTATTTGAATTTAATTTAACTAAATAACCTCATACTTAAATTACTACAATTTAATTTTTACCATACATTTATGTTACTCACTGATTCGTCTTGAGAAAATGATTGGCTTTTGTATATCTATTATTTAATAAATTATTTAATTATGTGCGATGATTGTAATTAAATAAGACGGTATGTGCATCGTCATTTTTTCGGTCAATATGTATAAGGTCATACGCATCCAAATTTATCTATTGTATATTGTGCCTCTAGTCCCCCTCGCATACGCGTGAGTATACTTATACCTTTTGATGGTGATAGTTATGATGTGGAACCCACTAAGATGAGACAAAATCAAGATAAACAATAGACACACTAGATGGGGATGAGTTGCATCATGAGTCAAGCTATGACTCAGGTATGATACCCCTAGGCCGTATTTGATCCATTAAGTTTAAATGGATCAACCTATTTTAGATGCTCAAGACCATTTGGGTAGTTTATTTCCTTTATGAATTTATTTATTATTTTTTTCATTTTATGATAGTGGGAAGCACATAAAATAATAAATGGTAAAATGCACAAAGAAGCGATGATTTTTTTTATATTAATGTTCATTTGTGAGAGAAACAACATAGAATGAACAATATTAATAGAAATAGATTACATCCATCGAAGAAAAATATAAAAAACCCTCAAAGAAATATTAATTTGAAAATACCTTTTCTTATTTGAATTTAAATAGAACCAGGTGTTTAGGGTTCCCAATCAGCCAAAATCTAGGGTGCCTCCTACTACTGGGGAGTTCCTATGAGAACGATGTGTTGATTTAACTAAAGTTGGTATAAAATGAGTATCCATATCTATCTTGATGAAAATTCAGAGGAAAGTATTGATTAAATCATATTTATGAATTTAGAATCTGGGACTTCATTCATAAAATCAAGGAGCCACGGGTTAATGTGGTTGGCCAATCAAATGCCTATCTTTGATTCTCCAAGTAGTGGTGTAGCCATAGCTTATAAACTATGAGGGGAAGTTCAAGGATCTTTTCCACTGGAATACTCTAAAGATAGATTATTCCAATTCTATTATAGAGGGTTCCTTGAATTCAATAAAATAGAAGGACACATTTAATGATTTAATTAATTAATCAATAATGTTAAAATTAGTAGTCAAGATTAAAGTACTAATCTTCTAGTTTTTATATTTGTATAAAATATAAAGTAATACCACAATACATACAATGATAATCATGGGAAAAGTAAATTTCTACTCCTGCGTGAATTTTCAAAGAGTAGTACAGGCACTTGGTAACAATACTACAATATTGGAAATTCAAGGTGTTGGTGTCCCAATACATATTAAGCCACCTCATGAAAAATGGGTGTAAAAATTCTTAAATAAGACTCGTGTATAAAGCATATGATGGTTCCGTCATAATTTTATCATCGATGTCCAATGTAAGTTGTGGATACAACATCGGGACATGTATGATTCTACATGTTGTCTCATCTCCAAGAAGCGTGTGAGGAGAAAGTGGAGCAAGATATGAATGTGTGATAATTACATTGGTTACATGTATATTTGTAAGGTAAGTCATGATATTTAATACATACCATTCTAATATCATTTTCACCCATATTTTCTAGTTTAGTTTAAGTTTACAAAATCAACATAAGGATAATAAAAATAGTGATGTCAATGGAACCTTCACAATGTCCCCAAAATAAAGAGTTATTAAATATGAGGTTATTTTCTTTGCATATAATGAAATAATTCTATGGAAGTTTTAATGAAATGAACTGAATCACAGAAGCAAGTATTCACTAATTTTTCAAGTATATTCATCAATATAAAATGTAATGTTTTAGTTATACTTTTTGGGTATTGAATATGATATTTCTATAACATATGAATATTTGAATACAATAACCAAGTAACTATAGAAACATTACTAGAATTATGGTGTGTTCCCTAAGAAACTGAGAAAGGGCAGTTCCTAAGTCAGTGGTGAAAGCACAAAACTTCTAATTTACAAGTAAATTATTCTAGTTGAACTTTTTTTAAGTATAACCAAAACATTAATCTCACACATCCTTTGAACAAAAGGATATATTATTCCAATTCAAGAATGAATTTTTTTTTGTGGTGTCTAATTCTCAATAAATAGTTTAGTGATACTTGAATCATAATCAATACTTGATGAATATAAAATTTAAGACTTCTATACCCAGTTGTTTAAAGATAATTCTTTATCAAGAAAAACTAAAAGTGGATATCAAGGATACACCTAGTATGGTATTTAGACTCAGTGGAGATAAACACATTAGGTATTATCATCATATATACTTATTTAATTTTGGTAAAGAAACATTTATAAATAAAGGTATGCCATAAAGCTTTTAGAATTAGTTCAGAAATAGATAATAAATTATTCTAAGGGTAAGATACTGGTAAATATACTTCATATGATTCCTTTATGTATTTAAGGAATGTGAATGTGAAGTATTTTATATACATGGTCAGAAGATATGAGATGCACCAGGCGGGTCTGCCAAAGAATATATTGACCAAACATTCATTGATCAATAAAATATAGCATGGATTAATTTCTAAACATACATTAACGTATCCACATCAGAACTATGATTCTAATAAGAAGGATTGATGATAAGTATTACATGTTAACATTGACCAATGTTGAGACATATATTCATTTTAGAAACTTCCATTATATTTCAAGATGTGATTAACAAATAACAGTGATATCCCATAACCAAAAGCCAACTATAATGACAAATGAATATCATATGAGTTATAGTATGATTGAAATACATTATTTAATATGTTTTAGATGAAATTTACTTGTTGAAGATATAAAAAAACTTTCATCAAGTAAAAACACAATGTACATCTCTTGAAATCATCCTAAATTTTTCTAATTATATTACAGAAATCCCTATGATAGAAAAGATATAGTCAAGTTATAAACTTAATTTCAATAAAGGGATGAAAATATATACTTGAGATAGTGGGAGAATTATTGAAATGAATTTATTCAATGCTAAGATATGAAAAAATAGTTGACATAGGAACAATTTCTACAATATCATGTGGAAAAAAATGTTTTAGAGACACATATTGTGTAAGAAGGATAAAACCATGGTGATCATTTTATATTCATCGCGGTTGGTGACACATTATTCATTGAGAATAATAATTCCTGCAAGTAAGCAGTATAATTCAATTAGCTAAGATTGAAAAAAATCAATTAAAATTCAATAATGGATTCCATGTATCAAATTATAGGGGGTTATTATTTTGAATACTTTGGTGGGTATTCGAGTGAGATGATACATGGGTGGTAAAAGTTTGGTGCCGATAAGACTTCATTAGTTATAACAAGTTTTTATTCATAAATCCATTTGAATTTTACTTTTAATAGCTAATTTATATGAACATATTATTGAGTAATTGATGTCAAGACCACCAATCATGGAAGGTGTCTATACGACATAAACAAAAAGGGATGGTGACAACACAAAATACCAATAATCGGTGCAAGTTACTGAAGTCCAGTTTAGGATTGAAGTAAGCAACAAGATCATAAAATATTCATTTGGAATGAATCAATGCCATGTGTTTATAAGAGTTTAGAGAGAGTTCCATGGTTTCCCAAGTGAAATATTTTTTTTAACATATGGAAAATAGTTATTAGTCATATAGTTGGTTAAGAACGGAATAAAAGAAATTCTCTAGTGATTGACTTAAAGTAAAAAACCTAAGTTCTGGGGAAAGGGATCTACATAGTTAGATCTAATGGTTTCTTAAACCTATTAACTAATACATATATTGACATGGTATTAAAAACATAAGCTGGAAAAATTCAAGAGGGAATTTTTAACAATGTTACATGGTGTATATCTCTCCAAGAAGCCATGCATAGGCATAGGAGGAGATTAATATAGTAAGTTTAATTCCATATGCTTCTATGATTGATCAATCATGTATTACATGATATATACAAGATTTTTTATTTCCAACATATACTTTATGGTAGGAAAATATTAGTTATATATAAGAGAAAATCAAGGTAAATAGTCATAACTATTTGATTTTACTTGAATAAGTAAAAAGGATACATACTTAGTGTATGAAGAAGAAGGGATACTAGTTTTTAGGGGACACAAACTAGTATTCCTTGGATAAATGTTATCTAATATCATAGTTAGACTAAGGGAATGAGTTATATTATCTCATAAAAGATAGTGGTATCTATAACTACAAATACCGAGTATGTTGAAACTTTTGAGGCAGCTAAAAAGAAGTTATTAGATGCAATGATTTGTTCTAGTTCTTGGAATCACACCTAGTAAGTAAGGTTTTATCATTATGATAAGTATTTTATAATTAATAGCCATTATTTCAAGTTATAATAGTGGGAAAAATGAATATACTTAGGGATAACATCTCTTGAGAAGTTTTACTCAAGGAGTTCAGGTCGCACATAGCAGAATAGCCACATAGCGGAAATGTGGAAGACCTAGAAAATAAATCTTGACTTAGCATAAACATGATCTTAATAAAGTGAGATCAAACAAGGTCGGATATAAAGTTGGATCTGGTTCTAATGGGATTGTTGTTATAGTGGGCTCACTAGACCCAACTATACATTACTTTTGATTACCATATCATGGATATAGTGAGTTGTACATGATGCACACTTACCATTATAGTGTATAAATTTCTATGTCCACTATTAAATGGTAATTTCCATATATTATTTATTAAATCAAATGGTTATAGTGGATACCAGGCTATAATGAGATCCTTGAGATACTATTACATTAATCTTAAATATATGTAATATGGTCTAGATACATCATACTAACTAGTCATAGTTAATGTCTGGCTATCAAGTGTTGGGGGATCATAAGCATTGAGACTTAATCTCATGAAGTTCCCACTTGGTTATCTCTAGTAGTTGAGATCATGAGGACAGACCTCCTAATAGGAACACCACAAGATTCAATTTTCATTGGATTGTTTTATCTATGTACATGTATATTGGTGTCCTGACTTGATATAATTATCAATGCATGCCATTTGATCGTGTACATTCATGTAAGGAAAAAACCATGATTATGAAATTATCGTGAGGTAGCTTATGTTGGGTGTGTCATTGGTGGTATGGAATTGGTTGAATGGTCAAGATATAATTTTTCACTTCCGAGTTGAGGAAGTAATATATCTTGAGCTTGGTTGATCAGGATGGTAGTACCTTCATAAATCTTTGGACAAGGTATTTGGAGGGTTGTTGACGCTCCTTTCGTCACGGAATCTAAAGTTTGGAAAAGGGAATATCTGAGCTCAAAGTTATTAATCCTTTGAAGAAACATCAAAAATCGACAAAGGGATGAAAAAGGAGAACATTTCCCATAGGTCGCGCAAGTTCCCTCTTGGTCGCGCAAGTACACTTGCGCGCCGCCTCAACACTTGCGCGACCCCTCATGGTCGTGCAAGGGACTTGCGCGACAGATCTGGTAACCGCCCAGTAACCGCCCGGGGTCTTCTTTTGCCTATAAATAGACCCTGTGGGCCCCCCATTCGAGAGGATCTCTTTCCAGAAACTCGGATCAAAGCTCCCGACGCCCAAGTCTCTTCTCAAAGCTTCCAGAACACTTCTAAGGTAATTTCTTACCTAGAATGGAAGATCTAAAGGGAAGAAGGAAGGCCAAGTGTTGAAACTTATCAAACACTTGCGCGCCGACTTAATTCCTTCAATATAACTTGCGCGTCCCCTCTCTGGAAGAACCTCAAGAGGATGATAAAGGGTTTTATAAAGAATCGCTCAAGTATTTCAACTCTGGTTGTAAATCGCGCAAGTATCCCTCATGTCGCGCAAGTATACTTGCGCGACCAATACTTGCGCGCCGCCGCAGGACTTGCGCGACTTTTAATACTTGCGCGCCCCTATCTTTTTGGTGCCCATCTTGCCCATTTTACCCCTCTTAAGCCATTTCACCTTTCCTATTCAAGATTCAGTCTTCAAGATACTCTTCAAAAGCCATTTACGGCATGATTTCTTGATTTGACATCCTTATCTGAAAGGAATTCTGTGAAATACCTCTCAACACCCAGTGATTTAAACATCTTTATGTCACCAAAGATTGAGAGTTCATTCATTTCAACCTCATCCTTTAAGATGAGAAAATTCTAACCTGGGTCTCCTTTTCAGGAATAAGACTCAGTCATAACCTTGGGCTTCCTTTTTAGGAGTAAGCCCCAAGTCCCCTAACCTAGGCTTCCTTCTCAGGAATAAGTCCTAGTCATAAATCTTGGGCATCTTTCTTAAGAATAAGCCCCAATAAAGTTCCCAAACTTGGGCATCCTCCTCAGGAGTAAGCCCCAAACCTTAATCCCTAACCTGGGTCTCCTTTTCAGGAATAAGACTCAGTCATAACCTTGGGCTTCCTTTTCAGGAGTAAGCCCCAAGTCCCCTAACCTAGGCTTCCTTCTCAGGAATAAGTCCTAGTCATAAATCTTGGGCATCTTCCTTAGGAGTAAGCCCCAATCAAGTCCTCTAAATCTTGAGCATCTTTCTTAAGAGTAAGCCTCAACCCCAACTTTGGGCATCCTCCTCAGGAGTAAGACCCAAATTCTTAAAAGTTCCCAAACTTGGGCATCCTCCTCAGGAGTAAGCCCCAAACCTTAACCCCTAACCTGGGTCTCCTTTTCAGGAATAAGACTCAGTCATAACCTTGGGCTTCCTTTTCAGGAGTAAGCCCCAAGTCCCCTAACCTGGGTCTCCTTTTCAGGAATAAGACTCAGTCATAACCTTGGGCTTCCTTTTCAGGAGTAAGCCCCAAGTCCCCTAACCTGGGTCTCCTTTTCAGGAATAAGACTCAGTCATAACCTTGGGCTTCCTTTTCAGGAGTAAGCCCCAAGTCCCCTAACCTGAGTCTCCTTTTCAGGAATAAGACTCAGTCATAACCTTGGGCTTCCTTTTCAGGAGTAAGCCCCAAGTCTCTTAAAATTTCTCTTAACCAGTCATAAATTACCTTTGATTTGGGTTTCCTCTTTAGGAATAAAACCCAATCATAAGTCCCCTCCTAACTTGGGCATCCTCCTTAGGAGTAAGCCCCAAGATTAGAGTATTCAAATCTCCATGAAGCACATATAACTTTGTGGACCCTGTTCTTGGATTTTCTCCCTAAAAGTAAATCCTAAACTTTCGTCTATCTGGGCAGTCATCTATACATAAGCCCCAAAACAAATTCTTATGATTGCATCTTTTATGGCACAATTGTCTGAATTTTACAAATACCTCTTGTTTCTCACACCGAGCATGACTCACGTGAGCTTAGAGTGTAAAAGTAATTATGACATTCATCTTTGAGCCATCAATCATAAAACATCATATCCCATTCCTCGAACTACGTGGGTTCTGATTCTTTTTTTTTCAAAAAACAAAGGATACGTAGGTAGCCCATTTATGGGTTCGATCCCAACATTGAAATAATCTCTGTCCTTCTGAATGACGATAAACTTCAAGTGCCCCACTGAGTGGCTTTAAAACCAGCCTGGTCATCAAAATGACCAAGAGACTTTTATATAAATGTTTTGAAGGATACCATTGACCAAGAATCTCTAAACAAATATAGATGATTCTATATTGATGAAGAACCTCGAATACATATAAAAGATTCTCTAAATTTCTTGCATATTTAATCATTGATTGTTAAAACTAAAGGAAATCTCATTTTATACTTGGTAATGTAATAAGGATTCACGAACTTAACTTAAATCTATAAAGAGAGTCCCGGAGTAGACAATAATTCCCCTCAAAAAGATGTGATGAGTCCGACCTCCCATCCTCTCGACCAATGCAAATTCCTAAGCCTCATTAGCCCACAAGCTAATGAGCGCCTGCCTTTGGAAAGTAGGTCCAAACGGATGTGGAATCATTGGATGTTTCCGGTTCTACGAACAAACCCGTTAGAAACCGATCGGAACGTTTGAATCTCCCGTCCAGGAGGTCATCCCCGGATTCCGCGCGAAACAAAAATGGTGAACCCGACGTGAATCCTTAACCAAGTTAAAGTGATGTTCTTCTTATCTGTTAGGCCCTTTGGGCCAACAAGGCAATCATTGACATGTGCTCATCCAAAAGATGCAGTGGCCGGATTCATCTTGATTATGTCTGTTACATGGAACAGGCACTCTTTTTTTTCAAGATCTTCTACAAAAATGGCTTTCCTTAAATTCACCCCTGTGAATACTACTGCTGGGAACACCTCTACTGTGAGGTCTGCTGCTGTGAAAACCAATGCTGCTACTCCTGCTGGAACGTCATCCGCTCTGAGGATGACATCACCAACTCAGCGTCTTCAACGCTGTGTTTCTAATGCACTGGTTAAGGAGTACCGTCTCAACGGTACTATCCCAACTCTGGAGGCCGCTCGTCAAGCCCTCCAAGTTAACAATTCTACCTGGTTGTCCGGACAAAGGTGACCAGCAATCAAGAAGCAGGCGGTGCTGACTACCGTCTCCAACCGTTTCGGGTCGTTATCCCCGGAACGCAATTTCCATTCACTCCCTTACTCCGAGGAAGTGAATGAGCAGGTCCCGCAGGACCTTAATTCAAAAAGACAGGAGTCCTTCTCAAGGGCTCCCATCAACAATCGCCGCCAGACTCGTGCGGTAGTGCGCCCTCAACATGATGAGGGTACCGACTCCAGGCGTTCAGCTCAGGTTCCTCGAACCCGAGCAGGCAAGATGAATCGCCAGAGACGGAACCCGGTTAACAATAGGCAGGTTGTCATCCCTGTCATCTCCGGAGAAGTCCACCAACCTAACTTGGTGGCAAATAACGAGCAGGCATACACACCTGTTCGTTTTAATCCCGCTGTCCAGCAGACTCGTCTGGAAGCATCAAGCCGATCCCGCCAGGCAATTCCGGCGGAGTACCATAGGCAGGAACATACACCTGCTTATACATCAGCAGTTAGTCAGCAGGCTCGTCTGACTACATATGATGGATCTCGTCAACAGCATTTGGCGAAGTGTAATCAGCAGGCACATACACCTGCTAATACTAATCAAGCCTACCAACAGTCTCGTTTGGTAGCGCACGGAGAAGTCAGTCGGAAAGCCCCGACGACAAACAGGAGGCAGACTAAACTCTCTGCCTCCACACTTGAGTACTGTCAGGATTCACTGACAGGAAAAGGAGGACAGGAGCAGGCACATACACCTACTCCAAGCCCGGAATGGACGTATATCCCTGTTCCGGCGGCTGAAGTCACCAAACATATTTTGTCAATGGTGAAAGAGCAGAAGCAAATTCCTGCTCATATTCTGGATGCTTGCCAGGATATCATAACAGCTTCAGCATCATCTCAGGGACAGACACATAAATCTATCCCTAGCAGTGGAGTGACACATCAACAATTCACTCCGGAACAGACACACACATCTGTTCCAGTCCAAGAGGGTTGTGGGGCCTACTCCCCCATATCATATGGACAACCAAGTCAGGCACATACACCTGATTTGAGCGATGATCGTCAGCCTAACCTGACCATCTTTCCTGATCAGGCACATACACCTGCTCAGAGCAATCACTTTCGTCATCAAGTGATTTCTAAAGCAAGTAAGAAGGCATCTAAGAAAAAGATCCGCCCAGCATAGTCAGGAGATCAAAGGCCAATCTGCAACAAGGCCTTGCTCGATGCTGGAGTTCTTGAAGCCCTCAGACATTTATCTGTCGGAATTCAAGATTCTACTCCCTCAGTTCCCAATAACAGGAACATTAATCCCGAAGGTCTTCAACAGACACTTCCTCATGAAGACTTGCTTCATGAAAATTCGGTCAATCTTGAATTTTCTTCTTCAGATGAGAACCACAGGAACCCTCTGTGTGGTCAGAAGACCAAGGAGCAAGAGATCTCATCTTTTGCTGTAACCCATCATGAAGGTCCTCCTCATGGTGATGAACTTCGCTGCGAAAGTCCTCTCTGCAGTAGTGATTCACATTGTCTCGAAAATTCTTCAGAAGGCAATGTAGTGACGAGAAAGCCCTCCTATCTCGAGGCACTTGCAAACGTAAAACCAGTCATGTCTGAAGTTTTACTATCGGCAGGTGAAACTCTTTCTCCATCAGAAGATAGCTTGGGGTTCAGGTTATTCTCCGAACCTTCCCTGGGTCATTCATCTTCCAGCATGAATAGTGATTCCTCTACCAATCTTGTTGAATCCGATGAAGCAACAAGGAAACACCAACTCTGGTCCAAACAGGTAGAAGAATCTTCATTTAATGATAAAGAGGAAATGCTGAACATGAGAAAAAAACTGGCAAAAGGTGAAGTACCAGTCATGTTTTGGCCTTTGGCTGATTCACAGTATGACATTCCAAAGATGTTGACGGATGATGGAATCCATGATATTCGTCTTAACATATGGAAAACTCTTTGTCAATTAAAGAAGAAGGTATTATCTTACGATGAATATGAAAATAATCTTAAGATAATAGAAGGGTTACAACGCCAGATTGATTTGGCATCTCTATCAGTCTCTCGGTATCCGAAGGCTGAAAAGCAACAGAGAACCCTTCAACGTTCATGCCTTGGCGCACTAAGAAGATTGCGTCAGTTAATTTCCAATGCTCCATCTAATGTTCATATCAGAGGATGGGGTATTCACGGAGCACTACATTTCACAGTGCTTTCCGGTCAGCAAAGCCCGCCGAAAATGGTCTCATGCAATGTTATTGCCCATGGCCGGCCACAGTCAATGGGCTTTGTTCATAATCAAAATCTTGCTCGAGATCAAGCTTCAACTAGTTCCTCTCAAAGTCAAGTATATAGAGAACAGGTTGTTGAATTGCTCCTACATCAAGCAGGCGAGAATATTGCGCAAGCCTCTCATCTGGAGCAAACACGTCATCAAATGACAGAAGTTTCGGAAATCATCCAACGGTCTGTTGAACCAGGTGATAAAAGTGGATACAGGTTAATGCATCCAGCTAATTTCCGAACTAAGATCCGCAAGATCAAGAGAGATTTCAAGAAGATCTCAGACATAGCATGTCAAGAGACACCCCAGCTTGCCAGACTGGGGACTTCTCTAACCCTACCCTCAGAATCAACGAATGGGATTCGAGGAGTTGAGCAGAAGCAACAGGAACACCCCCAGTCCACCGGACTGGGGACTTTTTCAAATCTTCAATCCCTTCCTCAGAGAAAGTCAGTATTCTCTCGATTAGGGAATAAGCCTCAAGAGGAACGAAGAGCCAAGCCATCAGGAGATTCTCTCCGAGTGACGGTTCTCCAAGAAATTCCTGAGGGGTCAAGTCAACGGAATGCCATGCCTTATCATGGACATAAAAGGAGACAATATAACAGAAATGTTGATAGAAAGGATTCTATGAAATACGCATCCATTAATGTCATCACTGCCGTTGCTGCTGATTCACCAGATGAGGCTCAATCAGAGGGATCAGATGAAGAGGTTCCTGCTCAAGAAGTTGCGCACACAGACATAAATGAAGAAGGTGTGCGCACACGTAATCAAAGGCTTACCCAAAATCTGGGTATTCCTTCAAGTAACCCACTTCCCCCTCTCCGAAAAGGATCCAATAAGGGGAAAGGAAAGAATCAGGTTACTTCTCACCCTTCCTCTGAAGGAGGTCAATCGCTCTCATTAGAGCAAAGGCTTGCACAACAGGAGGAAGAAATGAAAGAATTAAGAAGGTTGAATGCAGAACTACTTCAGAGTAGTCTTCTTCTTAAGAATGCTGAAGTCCGACAGCCGAAGGAATTTGTTGTAACTACTGAGATGGATCAGGAATATCCTCCTTTATCAGTACACCCACAGAGGTCTAATCCTACGGGTCAAACGCAACAACGGTTGGCAGCACTACCATTAGTTGCAGCACCAACCTCCACGGCTGTCCAAGCTCCATTCATTGCACCTACCCAAAACCAAGTTCAACCTGACATTTCTCAAAAGTTAATAACTACTATTGAGTCCTTAACAGCTCGGTTAGAAACTATGGAAGGGAAACGGGTGCAAGTTCAACCTGAAAAGAAAGTTTACCCTGAATGGGTAGATTCAATTTCTCCTCCATCCAGTTTTGGAAACCCTATTTTCCCTACTTTCAATGGATCAGGTGACCCTGAACAACATTTGACGCATTACGTGTCTTGTTGTGATCCTATGATGGGAACTCCAGAGCAACAAGAAGCAGTGAAACTCATATGCTTCGTGCGAACCTTGCAAGGACCAGCTTTTGTCTGGTATACAAGCTTGCAATCCCGGTCAGTCATCGGATGGGAGGATCTTCGTCAAAAATTCCTTCTTCAGTTCAGCTCAACTTTGCCAAAAACGACAGTTTTCGATCTTACAAACTGCAAGCAAAGGGAGAATGAAAGAGTCTCTGATTTCATTGCTCGTTGGAAGGGATTAACGTATTCCTTAAGTTTATCACTCCCTCAGGAGGAATTATTGCCAATCTGTGTGGCAAATTTGCATGACTAATTACGCACGCCATTGATCCCTGTGAAATACACAGGAGGGTTTCGAGACCTTACTTCAATCGCTCAACAGATTGAAGATTCCCTTATGCAGGCTAAGGTTAAATCTCGTGTAATTCCATCAGCTCCAGGAAGAAGAATGGGTAAAGCAGAAACTGCTACAGTTATGCTTAAACAGGCACATGTACCTATTTCTACTTCAAAACCTTCATCTTCTCGAAGGGCTCCACCTCCTGAACGCCAACAACAAAGGCTGTTTCGTCCAAATGATCAAAAAGATCAACGACGAAAACAATTTGAGGATATGAAGAGTAAAACATACTCTTTCCGAAGTGAGCAAGTTCCTGGTTACTTCATTTCAGCTCTGGAGAATAATTTGGTTCAATTACCAGTGCCGAAGAGACCAAACAAGGAAGGAGATGAAGACCGTCCCAATTATTGTCCCTTTCATCAAATGTTGGGGCATCCCATCCAGGAGTGTTTTGTCTTTAAAGACCTCCTACAAAAGATGGTCGACTTGGGACAAGTCAAATTGAAGGGTTCTTCAGCTCATGTAGCGTGTATTACCGCTACAGATCCAGAGGAAGGAGGCGAGTGGCAGGAAGTCAAAAGCAAAACTGCGAAAAAATATGATGATTGGATGGTCAGAAAGACAATCAATCGGACCCATTCCATTTTGCGAACACAATTGAAGAAGCCAATTGTGTCTCCTACAAAAGCTGCAGTAAAGCCTCCATCAAAAGACAAATCCTCAAAAGGGCAGAGCAATTCAAAGAAGAAAGAGGAATCAGAAGAAGATGAGTATGTATCAAAGCCTAAATTGTCTTTGACTCTGGCAGATTTCATGCCATCTACTTCAAAGCAACGGGCACCGTCCCGCCAAACGGCACAGCCTAAACAGGCTAACTTGGCAGAGTCTTTATCAGACGAAGAATTGATCTTTGGTTCTGTTAATATGATTCAATTAACAGATTCATATTCCAGTCTTGATGAGCCTGAATTCCCTGTATCAAATAAAGGAACCCGAGGAAGTTCTAGAGGTTCAGGATATAGGGGAAGACGTGGATCTTTCCGAAGCCACCACTCTAATTCTACCCCTGCTAGCACGGTATATGCAGCAGAAACTCGTGGTAGAGCCCTTCAGCGAGCTCAAAATGAACAAGCAAGTTCTTCTGCCAATGGCCAACTCAGCTTCGGCACAGTTATTTTGGAAGACCGATTAAATGTTCCATCTTCTTTATCTCAACAAGTAAATGGATCTAATCAGTCTAATTTTCCAAAACCAAAGATGTTGCCAACTTCAATACAAGAGGCATCAGCTTCCAAAGCATCTGCTTCCAAGATACCTGCTAAACCACATATTCCTATTGGGAAACGCAGGCCTCTAGATCAAAAGTATGATATATTGAAACACTTGGCCCAAGTACCAGCCAAATTATCAATTTTGGATGCTTTGAATCTATCAAAAGATCTTCGGAAAGCACTCATCGAAGCTTTATCAAGTCCTCAGGAGTTTGAAGCTGAAATTGCTGCAGCTGAAATTTATCACATAGAGAATAATCCTGCAAAATGCCATGCAGTGATATCTTTTACTGATAAAGATGAAGATGATGTTGTGCATGGGCACATAAAACCTTTGTACCTATCTGGAAAAGTCAATGGTATAGATGTTCGAAGAGCTTTTATTGACAATGGTTCAGGAGTCAACCTCATGCCCATTCGCACACTTCGTCGATTGGGCCTCACGGAATCTGATTTATCTCCTTCTACCATGATGTTGCAAGGATATGATAAAAATGAACAAGAGCCACTGGGAGAAGTTACGCTCAGAACTCAGTTTGGAGATCTTGTTTCCAATTCAGATTTCATGATTGTTGATCAAGACTCAGCTTTCAATATTTTGCTTGGAAGACCCTGGTTACATCAGCATGCAGCTATTCCGTCATCATACCATCAATGTCTCAAATACTGTTTCGATGGTCAAGTTGGAACATTATATGGTGATAAGGCCCCGTTCAAAACATGTGAGTCTCAATACATTGAGGCGGAATTTTATCACATGAAGGGAAGAGAAAAATCTACAATGAAGGAAATTACCAAAGTTAATGCTCCATATGGTTTGGAAAAAATTCCAATAAATCCATTTTCACATGTGAGTACAGATTATGTGTTACCTATCAGTCAAATTGACAAAATAGACCCAAATCAAAATACTCTTATGGAAAGATCCATAATGTCAATTACGACAATCGAGCCAGACAACATGGGAGAAATTGGTAACTTACCAAGCAATGATGAAAGCATAAGTGGTGACGTTTTCATTTCGTCTGCTGAAATCCAACAAGTCTATACTTTGCTAATCAGGCCAGAAGAAGTTATAGCAACACCAGAGGTGAATGTTGATGTCGATTCTCAATCCATCATCTCCTCTTTATTTCCCAAAGAAGACCCTTTTTCATCAATAGGGACGGAAATGGAAGCTTCTTCTTCAAAATGTGAAAATTTTGACATCTCTTATGATCATGAGAATTTCGTTTTTTCATCTACTTTGCAAGTAGAAACGGAAGATATAACACATGATGAAGAGGAAGAGGAAGATCTTAGAGATGCTCCTCCAGCATTTGAAGAGGGTATCTCTACCACTGTGGATGAACTCAGAGAAGTAAATCTGGGTACAGATAAAGATACACGCCCCACTTTAATTAGTGCGGCCATGACCCTTGAAGAACAAGAGATGTATATTTCTTTTCTAAAGCAAAATAAAGATATTTTTGCTTGGAATTATACAGAGATGCCTGTCCTTGATCCTGATGTTGCCACCCATCATTTGGGTTTGCCAAAAGAACATCGAGGATTCAAGCAAGCCGCGAGAAGAACACACCCAACCTATGCTTCCAAAATCGAGGCTGAAGTGGATAAGCTTATCAAAGATAACTTCGTCAGAGAAGTTTAATATCCCAAGTGGTTGGCTAATATTGTCCCAGTAAAGAAAAAGAACGGACAAATTAGGGTTTGCATCGATTTCAGAGATCTTAATCGGTATTGTCCCAAAGATGATTTTCCAATTCCGATTACAGAACTCTTAATTGATGCGACGGCTGGCTATGAAGTACTTTCTTTCATGGATGGATATTCTGGATATAATCAGATCTGAATGGCCCCAGAAGATGAGGAATATACAGCCTTCAGAGCTCCTCAAGGTGTGTTTTGTTACCGGGTGATGCCCTTTGGTTTAAAGAATGCAGGTGCAACATATCAACGCGCCATGCATCGTATCTTCAAACCTTTTCTAGGGAAATTTGTTGAATGCTATGTAGATGATTTGGTGGTTAAATCCAAACAACGTTTTGATCACTTGGCTGATTTGGAAATCATATTCCACAAGCTTCGACAACATAATTTGAAGATGAACCCCTTAAAATGTGCTTTTGGGGTAACCTCAGGAAAATTCCTCGGCTTTGTTGTACGCCATCGTGGTATTGAAGTCGATCCTGAGAAGACCAAATCAATCCTTGGTATGTCACCTCCTCAGAATTTGAAAGAATTAAGAGGACTTCAAGGACACTTAGCCTATATTCGGCGTTTCATCGCCAATTTGGCAGGCAAAAGTTTACCTTTTACCAAATTATTGAAGAAAGGAGTCACTTACCAGTGGACTAAAGAATGTCAAGAAGCATTTGATGTTCTCAAGAAATACCTCTTAAGTCCACCAGTACTCATGCCACCTGTTGAGGGTAGACCTCTTATCCTCTATGTGACAGCTTTAGAGCGATCATTGGGTGCCTTTCTCGCTCAAAAGAATGATGCTGGGAATGAAAATAGTCTCTACTATCTCAGTAGAACTATGCTTGAAGCAGAAACCCGGTATTCGAGTATTGAAAAATGCTGCCTAGCATTAATCTTTGCAGTTCAGAAACTGAGACACTACCTGCAACATCACGAGGTCCAATTGGTATCTCGTAATAATCCACTCAAATTCATCCTTAGTCGTCCAATGCTTACAGGACGTCTGGCAAGGTGGGCGGTTATTTTACAGCAGTTCGACATCCAGTATGTGTCTCAAAAGGCAATTAAGGGCCAAGCTCTGGCTGATTTCCTGGCTGAACACCCTTCAGTGGAAGACACGTATTCAGATATCGAACTCCCTGATGAGGAAGTTTTTTCTATTCAAGAGAATCCTCAAACATGGGAAATGTATTTTGATGGTGCTTCTAGAAGTCCAACAGGGAAGAAAATGGAAAATCCTAAATTCAACAAAGTTGGTTTAGGAATTGTGCTCATTTCTCCAGATAAGGCAGTGTTACCTTATTCATTTTTGTTGTGGGAAGGTGGTACCAATAATGAAGCTGAATACCAAGCTCTCATTGCAGGCTTGGAGTTAGCGCTTCAAGCACAAGTGAATCACTTAAAGGTAAAAGGTGATTCAGACCTGGTAATCAAACAAGTCAATGGGGATTATGCCATCAGAAAAGAAGAATTAATCCCTTTGTATGATTACGTCAGAGAGTTAATGTCGGAATTCCCTTCAGAACCGACATTTTCTTATGTCCCAAGATCACAAAATGCTCAAGCTGATGCACTGGCTAATATAGCCACAGCTTTAGCAGATCCAAATCGGGACGAGACAACCATCGGTATTGCCCACCGTCGTGCAATTTCACCTTATGTTCAAGTCAGAACAGAGGAAATTAATGAAATTAGTCCCATTCCTGAACCATATGGTCATACTACAGGATGGATGTCACCTATCAGGGAATACCTTCAAAATGGAACACTTCCACCTGATAGAGCCGAGAGAGAACAAATTCGGCGACGTGTGGTCAATTTTACTCTTTATGATGGTCCAAACCACCTCGAGAAAATTCTCTACAAACGTGGTTTTGATGGAGTTCTCTTCAGATGTATTGATGGTGAAGAGACAATGGCTGTCATAAAAGAAGTGCATGCAGGAGTCTGTGGTGCCCACCAGTCTGGACATAGATTGTCTGATCAAATTCGAAGACTTGGATACTTCTGGCCTTCAATGATACAAGATTGTGTTAATTTCACAAAGAAGTGTCATCCATGCCAAGTATATGCCAATTTCATTCATCAACCTCTAGAGTTGCTTCATACAGCTAAATACTCATGGCCATTTTCCACATGGGGAATGGATGTGGTGGGACCTTACCCTTCAGCTACGGCCAAGCAGTTTAAGTACATTCTTACTGCTACTGATTTCTTTTCCAAATGGGCAGAGGCAGTACCTCTCAAAGAAGTCAGTTCTAAATGCATTGTTAGCTTCATCAAGTCTAACATCATTACTAGATTTGGTGTCCCTCATACCATATTGACAGACAACGGCACCAACTTCTGTTCTTCTGAGGTAAAGAGATTGTATCAAGAATACAACATTAAGTCCAACCATTCATCTCGATATCATGCAGCGGCTAATGGCCAGATAGAGGCCTTCAACAAGACTCTTTCAAATATACTGCAAAAGATGGTGGATAAAGATAAGAGGTCATGGCCTGATAAACTCTATCATGCTTTATGGGCTTATCGGACTACCACTCGCAATGCAACGCGGTCTACTCCATATTCATTGGTATATGGAACAGAAGCAGTCTTGCCAATTGAAGTTCAATTGCCCTCACTCAGAATAGCCATTTGTGATCAGTTATCAACAGATGAGCAATCCCAAAAGCGTTTGAATGAATTGGAACAGTTAGATGAGAAAAGATTTTGCACTTTGCACCACTTGGAAATCTATCAGAATCGAATAGCACGAGCTTTTAACAAAAAAGTTCATCTTCGTTCATTCATTCAGGGAGAATTGGTATTGGTTCTCAGAACACCAATGATACCAGGAAAGAAACCTCCCAAGCTTGAACCAAAATGGGAAGGGCCTTATTCAGTACATAAGGTCTATTCCAATGGAGCGTATTCTCTGATTTCAATGGATGGAGAACACATCACGACTCCAACTAATGCCAGATTTCTGAAGAAGTATTTTGTATAAACACAAAATATTGTTCCTAGAACCAAGACTTACAATTGGTTCATACACCAAGGTCCGGTATGACCTTAAACTACACCAAGGTCCGGTATGACCTTAAACTACACCAAGGTCCGGTATGACCTTAAACTACACCAAGGTCTGGTATGACCTTAAACTACACCAAGGTCCGGTATGACCTTAAACTACACCAAGGTCCGGTATGACCTTAAACTACAACTTCGTCCAACATGACGTTAAACTGTGTCACCTTCAATGTCCGAGATGACATTAAACTAAATTTTGTCCCTGCAACATGACATTAAACTGTGCAGCACCAATAGTCCTAACTGCAAGACTTTAAACTGCATAGTCCCTGATTTTGTCCTACATGACAATAAACTGTATAGAAGTTCCTATATTTTGTCCGAGATGACATTAAACTATATTTTGTCCTAGCGACATGACATTAAACTGTGTGGCACTTTCATCGTCCAGCATGACGTTAAAACTGTGTTAAGTCCCTTATTGTCCTACATGACACTAAACTGTATTCTGTCCGAGATGACATTAAACTATATTGTGTCCTAGCAACATGACATTAAACTGTGTGGCACTTCCAACGTCCAGCATGACGATAAACTGTAAAAAGATCAGAACTGATATCCTCATATTGATTCACCTTAGTCTTAGCTACATGACTTTAAACTGTACAGCATCAGTTCGTCCTTGCTATATGACGCTAAAACTATACAGCAATGGTCCAGTATGACTTTAAACTGCAACTTCGTCCCACACGACATTAAACTGTGAAAAAGTTCCATAAACAGTCCAGCATGACCTTAAAACTGCATCATTCCTGGTCCATGTATACGACCATAAACTATTTGCAAATATGTCCAGCAAGACGTTAAACTGTGACGTCCTAACTACATGACGCTAAACTGTATAAAAGTCCCTCACGTCCGGAAAGACGTTAAACTATATAATCATCAAAAGTCCAGCATGACATTAAAACTACACAATCCCCCTTTCGTCCAATATGACGTTAAACTATATTGTCCCCATCGTCTTAACTACATGAAGCTAAACTGTACAGAAAGTCCCTTTTTTATGTCCTACATGACATTAAACTGTACATCGTTAAGGTTGTTATTACCTCTTGTTTCTCACACCGAGTATGACTCACGTGAGCTTAGAGAGAACATCAACCATAACACTCCCTTTGGGCCACTAACCATGTGTAAGTCCCAACAACATTTTTTTTTTAGATCATTGTCCACAAGAACAACTTGATCATTAATTCATTCTTTAATTGAACTACACAGACTTTGATCCTTGCCCTCCAGGCTGGGTATGTAGGCAACCTCCCAAAGGTTCAAGCCCAAAAACAATCTTTTCACATTGGTTCACCACAATCTCATATGATGATGATTTGTGAAACCACCCTTGGAATCAATATCTTTACATTGATTCACTTTTGTCCTTGTTATATGACGTTAAACTATACAACACTTTTGTCCGGTACGACAATAAACTACAATATTCTTTGATTTCCTCATTTGAGAAGGAACCATTATTAACATTGATTCTTTTTTCAATCATGGTTTTCATTTTTTTCAAAAGACTACGTACATACATGGTAATGCCTAAACTTTTTATCTTAGGTTAAAACCATCATTGCACTAAAGTCCCTTTTCACCCTTCACATGTACGAACCAAATTTGTACAAAGGGTAGTTTCTAGAACTACGTGGACTTGATTCCCATCCTTATGGGATACGTAGGAACATTCGAGTGTCCCTCGAATCCAGTCCCAAGTCTTTTTGGGCCTAACCCCAAATTTCACTTTCAGTCCCTTGGCTGAAAAGTCCTCATGAAAACACACACTGTGTATTCATTATTATGGTCCGAATTCTATGACCCCAAAAACTAAGATCACTCATCCTTTTGTCCTGCACGACGTTAAACTGCATTTCAAGAACTACGTATGGCTTGATTCTCATTCTTATGAGATACGTAGTGAAGTCCAAGTTTCAATTCAGGACCCAGCCACAACATGATTATGGTTTTCATTGACCTATGTATCTCTATATACATTGGACAATACCCATCTTTATGTGTTATAATCCTAACCTTAAAATATTTTCAGATCTTCATAACCCTTTTCATGACTTCTAGTCACAAAAATGTCAAAATTCTGAGAATTCTTTTGCCTGACTATGCAGCACGTGCCCATAGGTGGCCTTGCATAAACAGTCCACATAACAGACTTGTCAGCCAAGAGATGCTATTTATTTGACCATGCAGCCAATGCCCATAGGTGGCCCTGCATGTTTTCAACCCCCTAACGGGTTTGTTAAATAATAGTAACTTCATTCTTGGGAAGAATGCCTCTTTTGTCCTTATTTGTCTTAAACGGCAGTATGTAGGGATCCGCAAAAATAGCCATCCTTAACATATTTGTCCCACATCCTTTTTCATGATCTGAAAGTATTCAAGTCTATGGTTTATTCTTCTTCCCTACGTTTGGGTCAGACCTTCGTAGGAGTGATATTCATCCAGTTCTTCGATATTCTTGTTCGGAAATATCCTCTCCATATTCAAGTACCTCTTTCCATACAACAAACTCTATGCTTTAGAAAATTTGAATCTCCATAAACTTTCACTGGCTTTTAGCACTAGGAAAGTAAATTTCTGGGAGTTCTTTTGCCTGACTATGCAGCACGTGCCCATAGGTGGCCTTGCATAAACAGTCCACATAACAGACTTGTCAGCCAAAAGATGCTATTTTATTTGACTATGCAGCCAATGCCCATAGGTGGCCCTGCATATTTCAACCCCCTAACGGGTTTTGTTAAATAATAGTAACTTCATTCTTGGAAACTACTTCTTCTAATGCTATTTAGCTCTTTTTCATATCATTCCTCAGATTCAAATATTCTTAAGTCATAGTTTACATATTTTCTCTCATACATGAGTATGGTAATTTGTTTTCAGATAAATTATCAAGGAATTGAATCCATTTTAATCCATTTTTAGGTCAAAGCTATTTCGACCTTAAACATTAGCCTCTTTTTGTCCGGCTTGCATGACTTTAAACTACCCACACAAAAGACAGAGGAACTATGAATAAAAGTCAAAGTTCCAGCTCACTAAATATACATTTTTTGTATGATTTAGCTAATATTGAGCAATTAAAAGATTCAAAGTTTGTAGGGTTATTTGTAATAATCCTAGTAAAAATCAAACTATGCTTACTAAGCCCATTAGCTTAAGTAAATTTGAAGCAGGTAATGAAAGAATGCAGGTACAAATGATTGGAGACGAAAGTGTTTTTCATTGATACACAAGAGTTAGAAGGACATCCACAGATTGGAGTCTCTTCTCTTTTTCAAGAATTAAAAGAGGCTTTCAACATAACACTTCATTTGATTTACGGCATCCCGAGCTTCATCAGCAACCACCTGGAATTCATTCATTCAACTGGAAACAAAAAGGAGATGCAGTGATACCAGCTCTTCTTGGAACAATTGTAAAAGGATGTTCTTGAGTGCGGTTTGAGAAAATTTTCTGCTGATCAAACAGTGACTCTGTTTCTGTCCAAGAGACTTGAAAGATGGATACATGGATTTGAGAATGGAGCATTGGAAGTAAAGAGCCATTTGAAGAGAGTACTCTTTTCAGATATTGCTCTAATACCATGTTTGTCTTCTCTCCACCAACCGGTAGTGGAAAACATTTCAGCCCATGGGTTTGCCATTTTTATATCTGCAAGGAAATGGCATGCAAGGAGAATTTGAAAGTTCACACCATTGTTGTTGCTTTTAATGCACAGCATAACCGAAATGAAGGAGTAGCAGCGCAGCTGCATTTCAGGTGTATAGTTGTTTGCATTTGGAACATTGACTCCTTGCAAGTGACCATGACCACATAGAGACAGGTAGATGCTCTGTGGGAAATTAAGATGATATTTCTTCAAGTACTTAGCCAAAACTGGAAGAGTGCTGTCGCAGGTGTCATAGTAATCAGGGCCAATGATGTTCATCATGTCATCAATCCGCTTGCTAGCCAGTTCATAAGTCGTTCCAATTCCCTTGGGAACCACTGAATCTGCACAAAAGATGAATAAACTAACTCTTAAATGGGTTTATTTTTCATAAATTTTGTGAAAAAATTTGAAAAAATGGCTAAGGCATTAAGGCGCGCAAGTCTACAAAATGGCGCGCAAGTGATCACGTGTCGTGCTAGTTTTCGTCGCGCAAGTATAAACCGCGCAAGTACAAATACCTTTACAGGAGCGCGACATCAAGGAAAAACAGAGCAGACTTGCGCGGCTTAGGTGACCTGCGCGGCGAGAGCTCGAGAAGGTATGAGGTCCGGAAATCCGGATACTTTTACGGAGGTGAGGCCGTATATTTATAGGCCAGGAGGCCTACCTGCGCGCCATACCAGAGGGTTTAAGGCCTGCGCGACGCAGACTTGCGCGCCTCCCTCTGCGCACTGAAGACTTGCGCGCCGCCCTTTTCCTTTAGAGGGATTCGATTTCCTCAGAGTCAAATCCTCATTTTCTCTCCGGATCCAACTCTGAGGGGGGACTTTTGTTGACGCTCCTTTCGTCACGGAATCTAAAGTTCGGAAAAGGGAATATCTGAGCTCAAAGTGATTAATCCTTTGAAGAAACATCAAAAATCGACAAAGGGATGAAAAAGGAGAACATTGCCCATAGGTCGCGCAAGTTCCCTCTTGGTCGCGCAAGTACACTTGCGCGCCGCCTCAACACTTGCGCGACCCCTCATGGTCGTGCAAGGGACTTGCGCAACAGATCTGGTAACCGCCCAGTAACCGCCCGGGGTCTTCTTTTGCCTATAAATAGACCCTGTGGGCCCCCCATTCGAGAGGATCTCTTTCCAGAAACTCGGATCAAAGCTCCCGACGCCCAAGTCTCTTCTCAAAGCTTCCAGAACACTTCTAAGGTAATTTCTTACCTAGAATGGAAGATCTAAAGGGAAGAAGGAAGGCCAAGTGTTGAAACTTATCAAACACTTGCGCGCCGACTTAATTCCTTCAATATAACTTGCGCGTCCCCTCTCTGGAAGAACCTCAAGAGGATGATAAAGGGTTTTATAAAGAATCGCTCAAGTATTTCAACTCTGGTTGTAAATCGCGCAAGTATCCCTCATGTCGTGCAAGTATACTTGCGCGACCAATACTTGCGCGCCGCCGCAGGACTTGCGCGACTTTTAATACTTGTGCGCCCCTATCTTTTTGGTGCCCATCTTGCCCATTTTACCCCTCTTAAGCCATTTCACCTTTCCTATTCAAGATTCAGTCTTCAAGATACTCTTCAAAAGCCATTTACGGCATGATTTCTTGATTTGACATCCTTATCTGAAAGGAATTCTGTGAAATACCTCTCAACACCCAGTGATTTAAACATCTTTATGTCACCAAAGATTGAGAGTTCATTCATTTCAACCTCATCCTTTAAGATGAGAAAATTCTAACCTGGGTCTCCTTTTCAGGAATAAGACTCAGTCATAACCTTGGGCTTCCTTTTTAGGAGTAAGCCCCAAGTCCCCTAACCTAGGCTTCCTTCTCAGGAATAAGTCCTAGTCATAAATCTTGGGCATCTTTCTTAAGAATAAGCCCCAATCAAGTTCCCAAACTTGGGCATCCTCCTCAGGAGTAAGCCCCAAACCTTAATCCCTAACTTGGGTCTCCTTTTCAGGAATAAGACTCAGTCATAACCTTGGGCTTCCTTTTTAGGAGTAAGCCCCAAGTCCCCTAACCTAGGCTTCCTTCTCAGGAATAAGTCCTAGTCATAAATCTTGGGCATCTTCCTTAGGAGTAAGCCCCAATCAAGTCCTCTAAATCTTGAGCATCTTTCCTAAGAGTAAGCCTCAACCCCAACTTTGGGCATCCTCCTCAGGAGTAAGCCCCAAATTCTTAAAAGTTCCCAAACTTGGGCATCCTCCTCAGGAGTAAGCCCCAAACCTTAACCCCTAACCTGGGTCTCCTTTTCAGGAATAAGACTCAGTCATAACCTTGGGCTTCCTTTTCAGGAGTAAGCCCCAAGTCCCCTAACCTGGGTCTCCTTTTCAGGAATAAGACTCAGTCATAACCTTGGGCTTCCTTTTCAGGAGTAAGCCCCAAGTCCCCTAACCTGGGTCTCCTTTTCAGGAATAAGACTCAGTCATAACCTTGGGCTTCCTTTTCAGGAGTAAGCCCCAAGTCCCCTAACCTGAGTCTCCTTTTCAGGAATAAGACTCAGTCATAACCTTGGGCTTCCTTTTCAGGAGTAAGCCCCAAGTCTCTTAAAATTTCTCTTAACCAGTCATAAATTACCTTTGATTTGGGTTTCCTCTTTAGGAATAAAACCCAATCATAAGTCCCCTCCTAACTTGGGCATCCTCCTTAGGAGTAAGCCCCAAGATTAGAGTATTCAAATCTCCATGAAGCACATATAACTTTGTGGACCCTGTTCTTGGATTTTCTCCCTAAAAGTAAATCCTAAACTTTCGTCTATCTGGGCAGTCATCTATACATAAGCCCCAAAACAAATTCTTATGATTGCATCTTTTATGGCACAATTGTCTGAATTTTACAAATACCTCTTGTTTCTCACACCGAGCATGACTCACGTGAGCTTAGAGTGTAAAAGTAATTATGACATTCATCTTTGAGCCATCAATCATAAAACATCATATCCCATTCCTCGAACTACGTGGGTTCTGATTCTTTTTTTTTTCAAAAAACAAAGGATACGTAGGTAGCCCATTTATGGGTTCGATCCCAACATTGAAATAATCTCTGTCCTTCTGAATGACGATAAACTTCAAGTGCCCCACTGAGTGGCTTTAAAACCAGCCTGGTCATCAAAATGACCAAGAGACTTTTATATAAATGTTTTGAAGGATACCATTGACCAAGAATCTCTAAACAAATATAGATGATTCTATATTGATGAAGAACCTCGAATACATATAAAAGATTCTCTAAATTTCTTGCATATTTAATCATTGATTGTTAAAACTAAAGGAAAGCTCATTTTATACTTGGTAATGTAATAAGGATTCACGAACTTAACTTAAATCTATAAAGAGAGTCCCGGAGTAGACAATAATTCCCCTCAAAAAGATGTGATGAGTCCGACCTCCCATCCTCTCGACCAATGCAAATTCCTAAGCCTCATTAGCCCACAAGCTAATGAGCGCCTGTCTTTGGAAAGTAGGTCCAAACGGATGTGGAATCATTGGATGTTTCCGGTTCTACGAACAAACCCGTTAGAAACCGATCGGAACGTTTGAATCTCCCGTCCAGGAGGTCATACCCGGATTCCGCGCGAAACAAGGGTAAAACTATCCAGTTATATCAACAAACAATAAATCAAGAAAGGACAATGACAGAAGTGTGTGTCCTTCTTTATGATATATATAAATGAAAATAGATTATAGTACACAATACATGTTTGTAGGTTGGTTTTCATTGCTATGACTACTACTTATCTCTTTAGTAGCCTTGATGGGTTTCTAGACTCTGCTCTTGGTTAATAAATACTATTCAATTCTATCAATATAGGGGCCTAGAGGATCACACATAATAGTGTATTCAAGAATTTTCCACATTCTAGTGAAAAGCTATATAGAGAATGGTGGGCCCCACTATGGGGTTTGAGTATTGTATAATTTTATCGATCATGGATAAATAAATAAATTCGTTATTATTAAAGTAAATAATAATTGGGTTGAATTTATTTATTAAAATTATTTACAAGTTTTTAAGTAAATAGGAGGAATAATATTATTCAAATGAATATTATTTTAATATTCTAGTGGTACCCACTAGTTGTACCCAACGCTCTATTGGGGAACTATCCCACACTCGAGTCTCGCTAGACTCAGACACCGTGTGTATTATACATAGAGAGATTCAAATCCATTTCCTAGTTGGGGAATGTACGGTGCACTCTGGGCCTAGAGGACCCCCTAGTGGGAGGTGTGTATTACCCATACACACGTTTCCCATGGGGTTTTAGATAAGTTTTACCCTCTAGTTGTACCCATATCTCTCCATGGGAACTATCCAATGCTCAAGTCCTTCCAGACTCAAACATTGTGCATGTTATGAACAAGTCGATTCAAAGTCATTGCCCAGTTGGGGAATGTTCAGTGCCCTCTAGGACTAGCGGGGGCCCCAGTGGAAGGAAAGCATTACCCATACATTCATTTTATACTTCATCAGTGGAATAGTGTTTTTGAAGAGTGGTATATCAAACATTACTCTTTGAGAGGTGTATGGTTTGATCCCCGGGAGCCTACTCTTGGGAAAATTTCTCCTTCCCCCATATCTACTCATCTTGTTGGGTCACCTGATCCTTGACTGGGTGGGAAAATTATGTACAACCCACTTGTGATGACAGATTACTATGTATAACCATCATTGATTGGGATTTCACCCTCTGAGATGCTCTTCCATCTTGGCTGGCAACGATTACTTCTTGGTTAGGTCTTGCTCTAGAGTGAAATCTTTGTGGGGATGGGGGTTTTCATGCGTGGAGGGTTCGAAAAGGCCACACCTAGGGATTCCCTTTAAAAAAAGAATATTAGTGGGAATTATGAGTCAATTTAAATGACTCTATTTTATCACATAATATATTTAATATATATTAAAGGTATGTGATAAAAATATAAATATTATTTATGATGTATTTTAGTTCATCATAATTATTTATTTATTACTTATTTAGTGGGCATTGATTTTATTGGGGCAGGGGAACCCTTTCTGGGTATTTTATCAACCCACTATATAAGCATGAGAGGAGAATCTGGGCATAGAGATTTATATTCTAATGGATGATAGATTCTCTATCCTACTGCTTTCTAGAGAGAGAAATTATCTCTCCAAGAATTTGATCCAAGATCACCTTTGACGAATCAAAGGTAAGGGATCAAGGTGATCATCAAGACGTTAAAGGATTTTTTGGAGCTCCGTGCTGGCACCTGAATTATTAGTAATTGTTAGAATATATATTCTGGGAGCGCATGTGGACAATCTAGAGGGGTTCGGATGTGGATCCTTCATGCAAAAATCTTCGACGACTTGATGTAGTCAAATGTGCCACTAAATCAAACAAGGTACATAATTTCTTTTATTTCTATGCTCTGTTTAATTCACTTGAGATCCTCAGACCGTATGGGGGTTCTAATCACTATGGATGAAAATTCCCTTCATCCCAGTAATAAATTTTTTTAAAATCCTCAGTCCACCAGCTTCCACTATGGCCTTGGTACCTTCATAAGGAGACATTAACTTTTGGATTCCCATAATATTGACAGTGGGATCCAGGGAGGGTATTCCCTTTGATTGCTTGTGTTGCCTAGGAATCATTCATAGATGGATGCATAGGATTTCCCCCTCCTAGTAATCAAACATTGTCTTGAAACTAAGAATGATCAGGTGCTACCATGGGATTCAGACTAATATATTGAGGATTATGGATTCTTGGTGATGCCCTATGATATCCTACTCATTAGTGGATATGTGAGCATGTGATCTCTAGTGAGAGGATAATGGTTTCCCTAAGGAGATTCTCATGATCAGAGACACTCTGACATTGGTATATAAAGGAATGGTTAATCAGGGTAGTTAGATTGAATATCAATATTTGTTAGTGGGCATGACCTCAGTTATATGTATACATCCATGGGGTGGTGGTGATATTTTAGAGGCACGTTCATCATGACGTACTCAATTACAATCCATCATTGGGCTCAAGTAGGTAGTGAGGAGGTTTATTTATTTATTATATGTTCCCTATAGTTTATTTATTTATGTTAAGAATGTCACATGCACATAGAGCAACATATATTAGTTAATAAGGGATCGTATTGGTTGTTTCCTACTGATTTTTGTACTCGCACCCTGCTCAGTCTACCATTATATATGAGTAACCAATAAGCTCTGACAAGGTGATTCTGAGTATAGGTTATGATGAGGCTCGATATAGCTTTATCAAGTAGGATAGATTGTATAGTCAAGAGGGTGGTAAAAGGTATCTATGAAGCCTCAAAATATTTACTTTTATGCGAGTGTGAACATTCAAGTATGTGTGTTGTATTTCATGTTATTCTACCACACACTTATTTATTATTATTTTCTGTATACTCTAATTATTTGGTTATTTATTTATAATTGCACACTCTAATATAGGTGATATAGTCTCCCCATGGTACCTATTTAGACCCCACTACTATTCAGAAGCCTTTGGTGTATGGGGAGGTGAACCTGAGGTCATATGGTGGTATGATCCAGCTACTATTTGGAGTGAGATAGGGTAGGGAATTACAATGTAGAGTACCCAAAGTTTTTTTAGTGGAGGAATTGAATTGTGTTTCTTACTTAATCAATCAAATTCTGTCATCTCCAATCATACAATAATTTATAGAGATCTATTTTTCTAGAAGGAAGGTTGATTTCAACTACCTAAAAATATTTAGAATGATCACCAATGTCCATGTTGATTACATGGAATGTGAAAAGTTAGTGTCCAATTCTTGATCATGTTATTTTGATGGATATAGGAATAAAGACTTTGGATTTCAAATCTGGGATGATGAATCCCAAAAAGTTATAAAAAGTCAAAATGTGATCTTGGAAAAATCAGAACCTGGTGGATAATTTTGGTGAAAGAAAAAAATCATCAAAATCCAAGTTTTTCTTGGATTTCATCCAAAATATAATGTTTCATATAATTCAAGAATCATGGAAGTTTTGAAAACACCAGACCATATGGAGGATGTATCAAAAATATATCAAGTTCTAATGGTGTTTTCTAGTACATATGTACTATAAACCTCAAGGATTGTAGAGGATCAAGGAAAACTACCAAAAGTTTTAACTCTATAAGTTATAGTATCGTAGGAGCTTCACCATAAGGACAACTGTAGAGATAAACTAAAGATAGGCACCCAATTAAAAGGTATGAAATTAGTTTTCACTATATTCTTCTAATGGGTGGTGGATATCCTGAATTCTAGGAAGAGGGAAGGGGTTTCAGAGACGCAGAATAGTTAGACTTATCCATGAGGAATGAACCTATTTCCCTCCATGTTTTTAGAAAATAGGAGCTGAGGGAGAGGGCATATAGGAATAAATACTTGAAGAAAATGGGATTATCTTCTAAAGTAATAGGTGGATAGAATAAAAATGCACAAGTTCATAATAGTTATTAAAGGATTTCAATAAATAGAAGGAGTGGATTTATCAGAGATTTTGTTTATGATAATTAAGCACATGACTATTCAAATAGTGTTAAGTAAGTTTTAATTAAAAGGAATTCATCTAGAAAAGGTGGATGTGAAGATAGCATTTCTTCATGGAGACCTTCATGAGGAAATATTTATGGAACACCTTATTATTTGAAAATCAATGGGACCAATGAATTGTGTGTTTATTCAAACACAACCTTTATGGTTGGAAGTAATCACCAAGGAATTGAATAATAAGTTCAATGATGTCATGAAGGAGTGGAATTCCATTTAGAAAAATTCTGACCTTTTTTGTTATAAAGAAGAGTTTGGTGACAATAGTTTTATTTTCCCACTTTATCTCAATAAAATACCAATTGTAGGTATGGTGTTTGAAAGGATCAATGGGGTGTAATCTGAGTTTTATGAGTGTTTTTAGATGAAGGATATCATTTTAAAAAAATGTATTTTATGGATGTGAATATTGAGATACTTTAGTTCCAATACTTTTTACTTGACTCAATCTGACTATGTATAGAATGTGGTGGAGAATTTTATCATGGGTAAGGAAAAACCGGTGACCACAAACCTAACCATAAACTTCAAGCTTAGAAAAGAGAATTCAACACAAAAAAAAATATAAGTTTAAGTGAGGGTTCTATATGTATTAGCTATCTAAAGTTTGATGTATGACTTAGTATGTACTTTTTCAGACGTTTCATAAGTAGTGGGATTTTTTTGTGAGTTTATATAGAGCCTATTAAGAGATAATTGGGATATTATGAAGTGAATTCTCAAGTACTTGAAGGTTTCTAAATACTTGACACTTTTATTCAAAATAAAGGATCCTTTGAAAGGTTTTATAGACTCATACTTTAAAGGATATTTAGACACATGAAAGAGCACCTTTGGGTATGTGTTTACTTATAATGGAACTACAATGAGTTGCATACTGAAAATTCATCTTATGGTAGAACTCTAGACAATGAAAGTAGATTATTTCATGTTGATGAAATCTGGGAATAAGTTGGTCTAGTTGGAAGGGTTGCTAGAAGATCTTAGAAGGGGGAAACAAGTTGGAGTGTTATTCTATGATTTACATAGTGTAATCCACTTAGCTGGAAATTTAGTGTTTTATTCTCAAAAAACGAATATTCAGTTAAAGTACCACTTAATCTAAAAGAAATTATAGTATAGGGTGTTGGATGTTAGAAAGATCGAGGGAACTCAAAATTCAAAAGACGTGTTAATAAAGTTCATGACTCAGGTAGTGATAAGGAAATGTTGTGCCTCAATCATGTTGGGTTGAATAGAAGAATTTGGTGGGGGAACTACATGAAGATGAAATTGAAATTTAGAGAACGTATCTAATTTTTATTAATATTGTAGTGGAATTGTTTGAATAATCTTAGAAATTAATTTCCAAGTGGGAGGTTGTTGGGTTTCGGTTATGGAAACTATTTTCTAAAAAATAATTCAAGACCAAAAAAAGGTGATGTTTTTCTAGACTAATATCTAATGGTCCAAATGATGAAGGTTGGTACAACTTCAATAGGTCCAAACATCTTGATGCAAGATGACTAAAATATTTTCAAACTGATATTGTCATACAGTATAACCAAAGGGGAAAAATGTGGGGAAAAGAGTAAAGTTGAGCTGGATTCATCTTGAAAGATATTTAAAATTAGTAATAGTACATTATAAGAGTAGGTTGAGTTTGTGGGAGTATTTGACCAAGCATAGGGTTTGTCTGTAAATATAGTCTTAGGTGGATTGCAAAAATTGAAGATATTAAAGAGGTGGTGACCAGAAGAACCGGTTCAACACTACTATATATGTTGGGTCTCATCACATTGTGATCAAAGACTCAATACTTCTTTACTCTAAAGAAAAGTTAAGTGAAATTCCCCCATGGATTAATTCAGGAATCTAAACCATGTAAATTGTGTTATTATTTTTTCCTTTGAGTTTTCTTTAGATCATTTCTTCCAGTAGTCTTGTTTTTATCTTGTCTGAATCTTTCGCATTACAGTTCATTGGCATCAGTGTGCTTTTATTCCATGTTCCAAACTTCATAGTGTGTGTTATGATATTTTATTATGCATTGTAAGTTTTAGTGTAGGTGTATATGTTGGTATTATTCAATACTAGTCATAGACCTAAAAACTCATAGCTTATGTAATTAACCTAAATTAAATTTAGATATATTTACGCCTATCCAAATGCATCATATGTATATGGTATATGAAACAATTTAATGTAAATGATTAAATCATATAAAATCAAAAATCCCCACAAGAATAATAACAGAGTGATAGGTTGCTAACCCTCACTTTTTTAGATAAATCCTAAGCTCCCAATCTAGTTAATAGTCCAAAGAAACGCCCGTTTACCCATGGTTCTTTACTCAAGAGTGGATTCATTTACATCACAATTCTAACACCTGATGTGTAAAATATATATTTAACTTCTTAATTCAATATCATAACCTAAAATAAGTCAAATTTAAGGTAGAAGAAAAAATCAATTATCATACCTAGCATGTAACACCTTAAATGTATGTATAATAATTTATCGTAAATACATTCACATTAGTAGATGTCCTTATCCCATATCTCTCTAACTAAAAATTACCAGGTCTACAAAAAGTTATTTGAATAAATGGTCTTAGATTTAATGTTATATCTTCAAAATAGTAACCCTTAAAGTTTGTTCCTCAAGTTGATAAATTATTGATCTATATGATTACCAACTCGAGAAATAAGCTGGTGGAGTTATGTTTCCTAAATCTACTGTTAAATTTGACTGTTACCTTATGGGAGAGGTTATTTCCATGGGTGTAGATTTTCAAAAAGTTTATGTTTTAAAAAAGGTTTATTTCCCATACATGAATGCCTATGTGGTGGATTTAAGAACATATAGTCGACACTATTTATATATGTAAAGTGACATATTAATGGAGGTTGAGTATAGTGGATGGCTTGGGAAAAATTAACTTGTTCTTCATCATCAAGTAATCTCAAAAAATATGTGAGTTTTTTTGGGGTTACCTGTTGTTTAATTCCATGTTTTTTCAGTATGAGGAATGTAGTTGGGAGAAAGCCAAAGAGAATAGTTATAAAATCATATAAAGAGAATTTTACCACATTTAAACTAATTAAAACATCACAATTCATTATATAAAATTTATATTCATGAATAATAAAATAAAGAAAATACTAAATAAATAAAATATTCATAAATTTATACATGAGATAAAAATTTATGAACAATTCATAAATAAATTATATTACTTTATAATTTAGGCATGGATAAACATGAAAAAATTATTTTAAAAAATATATAATTTTCTTTAAATTTATACACACTACTGCTTTCTTATATATCGCAAAGAGTTCTATTTTCATTCAATGTTTGCACCGTAAACCATGAACATTTTATAATCCATTTTAGGTAAACCAATCCATCTGAGAAAATTTGTTTTGTCTGTGTTGTTTTAAGTAATCCAAACCATTTTGGTCATTCCATTTTTCTTAGGTAAGAAATTTCAAGCTAAACTCTAGAAGTCCTAAAATAGATTGGAAACATATACTATTTCATTGTCTATCCTCATGCTGAAAGCCATCATAATGTAGAGACCTATAAACAAAAACATAGTCAAGTTGAAAATTTATACCTGGTTTTTCACAAAACCATGCTTTGACAATTTTTCTTGAACCACATCATGGTTTTATAACTTTTATAAGAACGTGATCATTTTTTATAACCTTTATGGAATTATTTAGAAATAAATATAGAGAAATATGCATTTAGAAATATAATATGTCATGAATCCTGGAAAACACAACTTCCAATTTTATTTGTTTATTTGAAAATCAATCCAAAAAACTGATAGAAAATACTCTAATACCACTATATAGTTCTAGAGGGTTGACTATTATAAAAAATAAAATAGAAAAACAAATCTAAAACCCAAATAAATTAGAATATATCTATATATTTAGAATTAATAAAAATGAATAAATAATGTCTTTCCATTTTATCTATTGATCTATCTCATCCATGAGAGTTTGATGTAAAAAACTAAGAATAAAACAACATGTTTCTTCCTCCTAGGGTATCCATGAACTAGTTGAAACTTCCAATGCTTAGGTAGGATATGGCATGTAAGGTTTTTTAACTTCTCAACCCATTACTTTTAATTTTTTGGGCATCATAGGTTCTAAGATGAAGTTTAAGGAAGGTTTATTAGATATAGATCTGAAATTTCAACTTGGATCTAGGATTGAGGTGTGGTAGTAGGCATTGTGGCATGGAGGTAGAGAGGTAGAATTTTGGAAAAGGTAATTAATCTTATAGAGTTTACTTTCTACATATATGTTTGGGTTATGCTATGTATTCCATGATTATATTATAGGAAATGACCCTTATGAATCAGATTATAGTGTTATTAATTTAACTATGACATAGAGTCTCGAAAGGAAGGTTTGGTTGTTTTTATGATATGGGAGTGGATATGGTGTGGTGATATAGGTTTCACTATAAATCTTGAGGGATTGGGTATCTCTACAATCTAGAGGTCATTACGGTATGGGATTGGGGTTGTTTCATAATCCTTTAATGGTTTTATAGGATTTAAGGGAGATATGCGATGTGATTTTAGGGGATTAGTTATACCAAGTGATGTTATGGAATTTACTGGTAGGAAACATTTTAGTTTTGTGAAAAAAATATATTCCTTAAAGCATGGTATATGTGTTTTGTCATGGTATTATTTTTTCTAAACAAGGTATAAATCTGAGGGCTCCCCCAAATTTCATCCATTCACATTTATTCCCCTTGTGTTCTAGGAAATTATTAGGTAATTTTTGGAGAACTTTTAGCCCCTCTTCCTTGGCCTTGATCCTTGGATTCGAGGGATTAATTACTGGTGATCCAAGGTGATTTCTCCCCCTTTTCCTCTTAGTTTACTCTCATTATTCCCTTAGGGATTCTCAATGGTGATTCCAATTTGAATTATGGGATGTTAGGGTTTCATTTTTTATGAGTAATTTTTGTAGTATAGGTTGATATAGGATTAACTTGTATGGTGGTTGTTTTTCCATCATCACTTACTTGTCTTATCTTACATAGAATATTGTGAATATTTTATTGAAGTATTGGATTTAATAACTCTACATTTTTATATAAATTATGGGATTAAAATTCATTTGTTTTCTTTGGGTAAGGAGTATATATTGTCCTAAAAAAGGAAATGAACTGAACCTGGTGAGATTTATGGGAAATGGGTGAATATAATGTGTTTACTTGTTTTTGTGATATTTATCATTATATTTATTCCTTATATATAATTTTTTTGAAAATAATTATTTTTTTTAAGCCTTTTGTGTTGATGTTGTAAGTTTTGTGTTGGAATCACCTCTCATAAAATGCTAATAACTTAAAGATGGTAATTGAACATGTTGTGTTGTAAATTTGATAATAGAAGGATATTTATTCCAAAATTAAATGGGGTTGTAGTGGTATTTGTTGCTAAAATTGGTTCTTATATGATTTTTGTTCTTGTGTATCCCTTTTTGGGAATTTTTTGAGATAGTTATTGAGTGGTTATATAGGGGGTTGTTATAGAGTGATTATTGTGGTAGGGTTCAAGCGAGTTGTTTATCTTGTGTTGGGAAGTGAGGCTACATTTATTTTCATGTTTAGGGTATCATGGTTGCATTAGTTCGAATTTGATGGTAAAAAATCATGTGTTAGTTAGTATGGGATACATTAAGGGCTGGTTTTACAGTTTTCGGTTGATGTTGGATGGTCTATTATCATGAGATTTTATAGTAGGGTTGTGGTTTCCTTGCTTCAGTTGGAAAGTGGGAATGAAAAGTTTGTCATGGGATGATGAAATGGTTAGTTGTTGTGGGGTTTATTGTAGTTACCTGATGGTAGAAAAATATAATAAGTGACAATTATGAAATGGAATGGGTAATGGATGGAATCAATGTGTGTATTATATGAAAGTGTTTGGTCATAAAATATGGAATTGATTGGATTAATGAATGTAAATTGATTGGTAATAAGTAAATATGTAAATGGAGTCATAACATGATTAAATAGGAACTTGTGTGTGTTTACTATGGTTGTGGTGTGTGGGTATTGGGTTGGTTTATGGTGTTATAGTTATTAATGGGGTTGGTTTGTGGATATAGTAGTGTGGTGATGGTTTTGGGTTATGAAGGTGCAGTATTGATGTGAACCCTCATGTTTGTACTTGTGTGTAGTATATATATATATATATATATATATGTGTGTGTGTGTGTGTGTGTGTGTGTGTGTGTTTTTGTGATCTATTTACTAGTGATTTCTTTACGCACTCCACTCAATTAGGGTAACCTTACCAACACCCAAATATTTTGGGTTCCAGGTTTTTTTCCTAACATTCAGGTTGGTGAGGAAGGATGGTTGTCTATCCCATCATACTCACTCTACCTACCAAGTTTAGTATAGAAAATTGTCTATGTAGCTGGTGAGATGAGATATGGTGGGGGTCATTTGTGGGAGGAGGATGGCACAGGGTTGATTTCCTTCATAATCTTGACACCCTACTATAATGGATATGCTATGTTTGGATGAGATGTGATATGTGGTTGTGGATATGGGATGATGAAGATGTTGTGAGTGTGGATTGTGGTATGTTTGTGGTGGCATGGATGGATTGATGCTAGTATGATATGTTACACCAAGTAGGAGGTTGTGATATGTAGGGTCACAACTCAACCCACATCAGGTGTTGGATAGAGTGAACATGGGAAATTTGATGTTAGGGTATGAGAGAAGAAAATTAGCATGTAAGTGGTTTTGGGGTGACTTTTTTCATATATTCTTGATATTATTTTATTACTCATGGATGTGATACATGGTGAGTGAGACTTGGTGAGGATGGGTGATAGTTGACCTAATAGGTTCATGTTGGTTCTATTTTTTTCACTGATGCATTAGAATGATTCTTCCACATTTCCATGAGTGGTATTGAGTATGATCCTACTGAGTATATATGTTCTACTCACCCCTATATATATAAATTTTTTCTCATGTTTCTAGGGAAATTTTGGTGACTTAGCTATACCATATTATCTTGGAGATTGGGATTGGTTTTGGAGACACTTTTTAGTACTTTATTCGCATTTAATATTTTGATTCTATTTGTCTAACATATTCCTAAATTGTGGGATTATTATAGATCATGGTTCAATTATATTGTGGTATTTATTAGTGTTTTATCTGTGTATTTTTGGAATATATCAAGGTAAAAACTCCAAAATGTATGTTTTGTACCCTAGTTGTTAGTTTCCAACTCGAGGTATATTGTAGGCGGGCTCCGGGGGTCACTCTCATCTTCATTGTTGGCCTATGAAGGGTTTCCTATGGGGGTGGGTCATGAAAACGTGGTATTTGAGATTTTTGGGGAATATGATAAATATTAGAGTTAATAACTAGTAATAACTTCATTTCTGTAGCATCCCAATCCCTATTCACTTTAAGCATTAACTGGAATAGGTTGCTACAAGACCTCAGGCGTAGCTCCCCACATGCTAGAGGTCATTGAATGGTAGTGGGTGTCTATAGTGTTACCTTGGGGAGGATATACCCCCATATCAGAGTGAAAAATAAAATAAAAATAACCAATAATTATTCATAATAATCAACCTAAGTGCACAAACACAATAAAACATAATTCAATCTATATCAAATGAAAGTATAGTATATAGTCATACAGACTCATTGTTATGCTAGAAAACAAAAGATAGTCTCCTATAGTGATGATCACATATATAAATACAAAAAATAAAATTTCAAGGCTCTAATTCTATATCTGATCCATGCCTTATTCATATCATGACTTTAACCAAGATATCTTGTTGAATGATTAAATCATAGTCCACTTCCCAACCTAGACATGTTGATCAGTGAAGACTGATCGAGTACCCAAGTTCAGTGGCCACCTAATTAGGTTGTGAGTAAAACTTAGTAGGTAATCACCAACATAGTCCCATACATAATCAATAATATAGTTCATGTGAATGTGATATGTTGAGCTAAATCATCAAATACAAAGTGTAAGCATAAATAATTTACCACCATCGATCCTCATGTTCTAACATGACACCCAGGATCGACCAAAAACCGCTTAAGGCAATGTCAAACTATCTATGAGTATTTCACACAAGAATTAAAACCAATATTAGGCCTTTAGATTATTATTAGAAGAAATAATTAGGTAATCCAGTAGAATCAGTATCAACAAACAGATCCTAGGATAAATTTCTCGGAATCCAATGGTATATTGATCACTTGGGGGGAAGTGTGTCCCTCCTAGATCATCTCATGTGTGTCTCTCATTGGGGGGAAGAGAATACCTCCAATAATATCTCAAGGGATATTAATCACTAGGTCCAGTGTGTCCCTATCAGATCATCACATATATACATATTTTTTAGGGTAATTGAATCCCTCCCATCCATTCCATAGTGTTAGACATAAAGGATGTATCTAAAGTGAACATCCAAGGTGTCCCATGTATCTCAATACATCTCAGTGGGTAGTGTGTACCACTTGAGTCACTCCATCGTTATTATAATCAAAAGAAAAATCCAAGTATAACATCCTTGATATCACATATATCTCAATACATCTTAGTGGGTAGTGCATCCCACATGAATCATCTCATATTACACATCTCATATGATTTTTCCAACTACCCAAACCTATCTCGCAAATATAAGGTTATCCACTCAAGTTCATGACCAAACATCGTCACTATAACTATGTCAAGATCACAACATTGATTCAAGTTCTAGTATGTTGCCTAAAACCATCCACACCCATCTCTATTCACACCCTCTCAGAAGTCAACATATCACCGGGGCACCAACCAAGGTCCCCTAGGTCACATCAATCACAGACACCTCACATAGGCTCCCCAATCTCAGTCTTGTCTCTCGGGTCAATACTCATCATTCAGGGGAAATAGTGTCCCTCGACATCATCAATATCTCAACAAGTCCTCATTGTGTTCTTAAGAAAAGACACACTAGAACCACCCTATAGATATGGAATAAAGCCTGCCCCACATCCCAGGTTATCACTAAGTTAGTCATCACACACCCAAACATTATAAAACTTACCCAAGGAAAACCAACCTGGGTGATCACATCTCAAGGGTTAAGAAACACTCAACCTATGATATTTATATTATCCTAATGGCTCTAAGGCTTCTCAAGTCCACTAAGGGCTACTCAGGCCAACCATTTCCAAACCAATGATTACCTTTACAATGGGGTTTCTAAGGCTCCTACACTAAGTCCATAACATTTCATTCACTTAATTTAATTTATAACCCTTAGGGTCCCATAAATATCAAGGCATACATTTATCATTAAGGCCTTTTCCATCAGTGGTCAAGGAATCTATCCAATGTACAAGGTCCCTTCACAAACCTTGGTACTTTGTTTAGTCTAGGAATTTCATTTAAATAAAACAATGTATTTAAAAAAATGTTCAATCTCCCATAATGACAAGACCACACAAATCACATTCCATAATAATAAAATTCATAAACCATAGGAAAATGAATAGGGATGACCTAACTTAAATATAGAGTTACAACCCCTTAAATTATCTCATTTATCCTAAATGAATCTGGTTTATTATTGTAGCATCTCCCAAGATCCTATATCAAGTCACATTATTTAAATAATTAATTATAAAAATTTATAAGTAATTATTCACATCATTTTAACAATTTATAATTAAGTTATAAATTAACACATTTAGGTATAACTACCCAACAAGTCACCTGGTATTCCAGCCACATCTAAATTGTAACCAACCACCCGCAGAAGGCTCTAGTTGCACTCCCACTATCATTCTAAGAAAAATAACTAATACACTACATCATTTTAGTCAATAATTTTATTAAATTTAAACAAAATCCAAGAATACATTTATATGGAAACTCACCTTCAGTAGAATGACCTGAAACAATGTATGATCGTCATCTCATGACATCCTCTATCCATCATACACAAAAAACCCATCATATAGGATGATTTACACTATGCTTCAGTGTAAATCATTTACAAACCCTAAGTAGGGTTTCCCAAATTAGAAAGGAAACAAGAGGAATTGTAATGGAATAAAAGTAGGATATATTACCATGAATATCTTCTAAAATCAAATCAAAACCCACCTCTAATTGAAGGGGTTGAGATAAACAAAGGGAGGGCTCCTCCCTGGTTCATTCACATGTGAGGAGAATAGAAAGTGGTTTACAAAAACCTTAAATAATTGAAGAGGAAAAGGGGAACTTAAAAATATATTTTAAACTTCATAGGGGGGAAAATGTATGCACCATGCCATATTCCACCTCCCTTATCACTGTTTCGAACAACCGCATTACCCTTAAGCATGTTGGAAAAAATGACCAGTGAAATTCCCTAGTTTAGGACACAATAGTGTGGTGGGATTAACATGTTCCATTATTATCCAAAACACTTGAAGACCCACCTCTCTCCCCCTCACTCGCTCATTATTTCCCATTTCCACTCCTCTCATGAAAAAATGATAGCAGGTAGGGACCATGGTTTAGATGGACCCAATTTCTCCCGTAGCACTTTAGTTACATAGAATTCCACCATAGTCGACCAAATTCTTAGCTTGGGAATTTTAGTTGAAAATTTTCACATAGGTTACACACCTTGGAACCATGAGAATATCTATAGTATGAATCTCCCCAAGGTCATCCAAAATGTCTAGACCCAGGGCAGCATGACATACCCTAGGTTACTGTGGGCCTCAAGGTGCCCCTTTCACCTCTAGATCCTATTGAACCCACTATTTATACTAAATAAACACATGGAACACATCCATGGATTAAAAAAATCCAAAAACATATCCTTGATATATTCAACCTCTCAAAATCTATATCTGAACACCAATTCTCAAATAACCTCAGCCTCAGAGAATAAAAATTTGGATTCCCCCATAAAAACTCAAACTGTACAAACTAGGGTCTTAACAACCTCCCCTCTATAGAACTTATCATCCTCAAAAATCTTCAGAGGCCTTTCAACCATCAAACTTGGCCTATCCTAATCTTTATCGTACGCTCATTTTTCTATATTCTATTCTAAAATGTTAACAAGATTCCACTATGAAACTCTCAACATAAGGTGTACTCTTCATAAAACCTTGATCCACCACTCACCACCATCACTAAAACATAAATATGGTTATTAAATATTCCCATCAATAATGATACATTATATTCTCATCAAATGACTCATCCCCTAGGTTATGGTGATCCCCACTATAAGACTCAACTCGTTAGGGATGATTTTAAGCCATGATGCTCCCCACCATCATAATCACCTTCCAAAAATACATTCTCGACTATCCAATGACCCTATTGATGTAGTTTCTAACTCACCACACCCAATTTCAAAATAAACACCATTTTATCCCCCTATGTTTGAACATTCTTTAAATTTCCCAGTTTCTCCAGCCGACATATAATCACATCACCCAATCATAGTGCCTAAATCCCAAGAGGCATCATGAGATCATTTAATCACCCACATTGAATTCCAAAACTAATTTCAAGTGTATTTTTATATTTTAATCTTAAACCATCCAAAACCTTCATCATACATTACTCATGAGAATTAATGCTTCTTAGATCTGATTCATGCTCATATCTCACACTAAAAATACTGAGACTAATGCCAACACATGGTATCTTTCCAACACCATATCTAGATTACAATTTTGGTATCTATAAAGGAACCATATAAATTCATATCTATCTATAAAATAAAATCCAAATGGATACCTCATCATCCCATTCTCTACTAATTATCTTCTGTAATGACTGGATGTAGTCGTTGATCACACCGTGATTTTCTATTTTATTTCACCCTTACATCACTATGTTAAAATGATTTTTTATTATAAATTAAAATTATTATTAAAAAATTGGATTCATTATTGATTCAATTATTTTCTATTTATTACTATTTAAAAGGTAAATTTCACTTTTTTGGTGATTTCATTATAGGAGGAGTTGATTTTGAGGGATGGAGATGATGAAAAGGAAACATGGGACAAACTACATGGAAGACCAAGGACACTTGTCCACTATTTTAAAAATTCCAAGAAATAAGTACATAAAAATGTTCTGAAATGTTTTGGGATGATCCAAAATTCAGTTTTATACAACTCATCTCAATACACCCAATCCTAATTCATCCATCTGGTGGCCTATATGAACTGATCTTTCTAAGGAACTGAATTTTCATGAAGTCAAAGTTTACGTTCGGTATTTTGAAAATATCTCCCATTAAAAATGTACAATGGACTCAAAATTCTACATGTAGTTATTAAATAGAAATTTAAACAACTCTCCACTTTTTTTCAAGTCAAGATATATCTGTTTACCAGTCCAAAATAGAGATACAAGTGGTATATCCAAATCTTGGTGCCCAAACCCCCCCCCCCATTTTGGCTATAAAAGGGAACCTTGAGAACCTAATTTTCAAGTTAGACCATGTGGAAATGTGATGATATTTTGGAGTCATATAGGATTCCTCTTCTTATCCTAGAGTTTCTGGAGGCCCCTGTCCTCATAGGGGGTCAAGGATGAAGAAGGATATCCACCCGAGCCTCCTCCTCCTCTTGATGGCACGTTAAATTGTGGGTGATCAATGCGAGAGATCTAAACACATTAAGAGAGAGTTTATAAACACAACTATCTGCTAGTTTTTTGTATATTTTTGTTTTGAATTATTCTTTTATATGTATCTTAACTTGTTTTTATGAATTTAAATGAAAAACAAATTATTTCATGACTGATTGGTGTGTAATTTTAAGTATGCATCTTGTGTTGTTCTGATTGTACAACATAATAATTATCTTATTTCCCAAAATTTTGAGATTTTAGTGTTTCTTAAAAAACCTTAAATCATTATAAGAGGTTTTAACTTTACTTTATGATTTTTTTTGTCAATTTTTAGTCTTATTTGCATCGTTTTAGAGGCTTATGGGTACCCAAGATCTTGGTTAACCATCAACCAAAGGATTGCACCCAAACCTAATAATAAATTAAGAACAAGGAAATTTTCATGTGGTGTATTAACTTAGAAATTATCACATACATATAATATATTTTTCAAAATCCATGTGGTTTTTCAACTATTAAAATCTTTAAATTAAGTTATTTTCTTAAAACTATTTTCAAAACGAGCCCCTATTTTAGTGATTTTTATTACAAATATACACTCTAAACCTATCAATGCTCCTTGATATATGACCTAGGGTCTTTCATATAATATAAATAAACTTTAAAAACCTAATCAATTTGATGTTTCATGACAACACGGTCAAATGTTTGCATTATTTTCGGGGAGAACTTTGGATTTTAGTGCATTATTTTGATAATATTTTTATAAATTTTGTGAATATTTATTTGTTTTATATTATAACTTTACATATATTTTTTGTTAAGATTTATTTCTTATGTAGGTTTTGTGCATTAAACATTCTAATCCATGATATTTACCTCCTTTAAAACCCAAACTAGAGAGGATCCTATGTCAGCAACACTGAGACACATAGGAGAACCCTTTGAAGGAGGAAACAACACACCTTGAGACTTTTCTAAACCCCTATTCTTATGTAACCAAACCTGAAAATGAACCTAATATGTATAACATGGATGAAAATAATCAAACACTAAAATAAATAACCTTTCTTGATGTGGAGATCCATCCCACATATATTCAACTATAAGGTGAAGCTCCTAATTTTGAACTAAAATCTGGTTTAATTCACTTACTACCAAGATTCCATGGACTCATGGGAGAAGATCCATATAATCACTTAAAATAATTTCATACTATGTGTTCAAAATTAAAATAAAAATATAAGGATGAAGAAAAAGTAAATCTTGGTACATTCCCTTTTTCATTAGAACTAACTGCAAAAGATTGGTTGTATTATGTCAATTCCCCTATTAGAGGTTGGGAGGACATGAAATTCATTTATCATAAAAACTACTTCTCAGCCTCTCGAACTGTAACTATAAGGAAATAAATATGTGGTATAATGAAATAATAAGGGGAAAAATTACATGAATGTAGGTAATGATTTAAAATGTTATGTTCAAGATTTCCATACAACAAAAAAAGTGATCAACTTTTAATATAGTATTTTCAATACTATAAAATGAACATATACCCATAATTTTTGAAAAAACCATGGGTATAATCCACCCCTATACCCAAGGTTTTCCAAAAACTATGGGTATAGGTATTGGTTGGGAACCTATGACCATGTTTTTGGTAAATTGTGGTTATAGGTTGGAAATTTCTACCTATACCTAAAGTTTTTGAAAAACCATGGGTATAGGGTTTAGTTTATGACCTATACACATGGATTTCCAAAAAAAGTGTTTATAGGGTATTTTTTAAATCCTATACCCAAATTTCTTAAAACACAATTGATATAGTTCATTCATATACCCACGGTTTTGGAGAATTGTGGGTATAACTTTCCGGCGTTAGGGCGGGGAAAAATCTCACAGGACAAAACAATTTGTGTAAAAAACCTATTGTTGTGGTTTTCCACCTATGGCCATAGGTTAGATAAATATATGAAAGTAAATATATATTTATATACCAATAACTCAATGTGGTGAAGTAGTTAGGCATGTGGATTGTATATAAGCGGTCCAGGGATCGAGACCTATGGCAGGAAATTTTTTGAATCTTATACCCATGATTTCAAAACTATGGGTATATAGTTATTGAAATAGTGGAATACACATATTCCCATGGTTCATAACTTATAGTATAAAATTTTCAAACTATGGATATATCTTAGAGCTAAAATGACATCTTAATCTCCCATGGTTCTCTAAACAGTGGGTATAGCCTATACCCATGGTTTTATGGGATATACCCAAGGTTCCAAACTGTGGGTATGTGGTCATTTTTCAGTAGTGTTTTATGATGGTTTAATTCCAATTGATTTTAATATTATTTATGCTTATATAGGTGGTTCACTAGTTTCTAAAACCTCAACCACTACAAGGAACCTCATTGAGAACATGGTGTTGAACACTCAACAATTCAGTTCAAGGTCATGTGTACTCATTCGAGGTGTCCATGAGGGGAAAAGTTCTGAGTTTAAGAAGAAGGTGGACATGAAATTTGAAGAGGTAAGTACCCTTTTCTGATAATACAGTCTTTCCCAAGGGAAATCCCATTCTTCTCCTCCCATCCATTTTGGTATCTATTCTACTTACACCCACTATTTTGACCAATTCTCACAACTTAGAGAACCTTTTGAGAGTTGTGAGGAAATTTTTCCATGCCTCCCCTATAACCAACACATTAGGCAAGAACCATAATATCTATCCAACCCTGGGTGGAAAGACAACCAAGGATATAGGAAAGTGGTATTAAAACCAACCTAAACAACCATGTAACCAACTAGGGTAGAGTAGTCATCCACCACTACCACCAAGAAATCCTCATGTACCACAAATGACTTTCCAACAACAACTCCAAAAATTGAGACTAGCCTAGAATTCATGATGAAAAAAATGGTTGAAAACAATATCCAATTCCAAAAAACCACCCAAGTAGCCATACAAGATCTAAAAAACCAATTAGGCCAACTCATCAACTCGGTTGGTGAAATTCAAAGTCACTATTCAGGTAAACTAGTTTCTCAACCACTATTCAACCCTAAGAATAATGGAAATGTCAATGTCATAACACTTTAGAGTGGAATACAACTAAAAATACAAATAACCTCTCTATTATAGTCATCCTCACCAGAGGAAACCACCATCCCAACCACTAAAAATGGTCCAAATTAGGAAAACCCTTATCTTGAGAAAATCCCTTCCAAAAGAAAGAGTCTCATTTAATGAATCACTGAACAAAACCATTACTCTTCCATTTACCCAAAGGGCCACCCAACTAAGGAAACAAAAATAAACTGAACTTGATAAAGATATATTGGAAACTTTTAAAAAAAATTAGGTTAACATTCCCTTGATTGATGTCATAAATAAAATTTCATGATACGCCAAGTTTCTAAAGGAGATGTGTACACACCAAAGGCAAATTTGTGGGGACGAAAAGGTGAGCTTGGGGAGGAATGTCTCAGCATTGATAGATTCATCACTTCCCACAAAATGAAATGATCTTGGAACATTCTCAATTATATGCACCATAGGGGAGTATTTATTTTCCAATTCAATGATTGATTTGGGTGCCTCTATAAATGTGATTCCTCGATCTATTTTCTCCTCATTGCATGTTGGTGAACTAAATCCCACTAGAATTGTTTTCAACTAGAAAACTAGAGTAAATCACACCCCACTAGTGTGTTAGAGGATGTTCTTGTGAGGGTAAAAATTTTAATTTATCTTGCCTATTTTTTAATTCATAAAATGAAAGATGATAAGATTAATAGATAATACCCAACTATATTGGGGAGACCTTTCCTGAAAACTACAAGTACCATAATTAATGTCCTAAGTGGTAAATTATCTATGGAGTTTGGTAGTGACATGGTCCAATTTAACATTATTGATTCCATGAATCACCCCTCAGAAGATCATTCATCACTCTCTATTAATTTAATTGATGTACTCCCTTCTTCTATAGAAACATATTTTAGCTCCCCTGGTCCCATTTTTGAGTTTTCATGTTTGATATACTTTCTAGGTAATGAATCATGCATAGAATGTTGTACCAATTTAGAAAAATGTTAAGCATGTTCTTTAATTGATGATTTCTTGAGAAATGAGGATCCCATGACCATCAATGATACTACTAAACTTGTAAAAAATTATTCATCATCTAAGGATGTTACCATTGATAAGTTACATGAGATTAGTGACCTCTAAATTTCACATTCACTCCCATAAATCAAAAATCTCCTTGAATTGGAACTTAAAAGTCTACCTCAAATTTTGAAATATTTATATCTTAATAATATAAACAAGATAAATTTAATCACTACTAGTTCACTTTCTCCAGAGCATGAATTATGACTGATTGACCATTTTAGGGAGTATAAACAAGAATTGGGATGGACACTTGCTAAAATTCCTAGTATTATCCCATCAATTTTCATGCATCATATATTGTTAAATTATGAGACTAAATCAATGAGTTAGTCACAATGTTGACTAAAACCAAACCTCTTAGATGTTGTTAAAAAGGAGGTAAAAAATTTATTGGTTTCTAGAATCATTTACCTCGTCTCTGATATCCAATGGGTCAGTCTAGTGTAGGTAGTTCCTAAAAAATGGTCTTACAGTAATTAAAAATGGAAATAATTAACTAGTTGAAACCCGTGTGAAGAATATTTATCATGTCTATATAAAATCTCATTGACTAAAAAAACACACTAGGAATGACCATTTCCCATTGCTTTTTATTGACCAGATGCTAGAGAGGCTAGCGGGGAAGTCCCACTACTATTTCATTAATGGGTATTTTGGATACTTTTAGATCCATATTTCCCCTAAGGATTAGGAAAATACAACCTTTACTTGTCCCTTTATCACATTTTCATATAGGAGGATTCCATTTATTCCATGAAATGCTCTAGTTACTTTTCCCTGATGCATGGTTAGTATTTTTTTTATTACCTTGAGGATTTCATGGAAGTATTCATGGATGATTTTACTTTTTATGGATCCTCTATTTATGAATGTTTGAGTAGTCTTGGTCATGTCCTACTTTTATGTATTGAAAATAATCTCATATTAAATTATGATATATTACATTTAATGGCGCAACAAGGTATAGCACTTAGAAATGTCATTTTTAGGTTTGGTATTCAAGTGGATAATTTAATGGTGGATTCCATTTCTTCCCTATCATTCCCCAAAAATGTGTAGTATTTTTTATCTTTCATAGGTCATGCTAGATTTTACCATTATTTTATTCATGAATTTAGTAAGATTACACTCCCCATATCCCTCTTACTCCAAAAATAAAAGGAATTTTTTTGATAAAGAATGTGAAGAAGCTTTTAAAGATTGAAATGGTGTCTCACATCACACCTGGTAATCCAACCACCTTGATGGTATTTACCATTTGGGATCATGTGTGATTCATTTAACTATGTAGTTGGGGTAGTCTTATCACAACAGGTTGATCAAGATCCATTTGTCATAGAGTATTCCTCATGCACACTAGACCTTACCCTAGAAAACTACATCACAACTGAAAAATAATTCATTTCCATTGTGTTTTACTTGTATAAATTTTGGTCATAACTTTTATGATCCAAAGTCATTGTGTTCTCGAATCATGCAGCCCTTTGGTATATCCTTAAGAAACCAAAACCAAACCACGTCTCATTCGTTGGATGCTCCTACTTTTGGAATTTAATTTAGAAATTAGGGATAAAAAAAAGTGAAAATAATGTGTTGGATGATTATATTAGTAGGATCCTTACATCTATGGACATTAACTCATCCCCTTATATTACCATAAATGAAATGTTTCCCAATGAGAAATTGTACTGAGTGAAAGATTTTTTCCTCAATATACATAAATTATAAATTATTTGGTAGCATATTCTATTCCTGATTATTTCAACAAAAACCAAGTTGACCGTCAAAAACATGATCCCCATTGGTATATTTGGGATGACTCCTACCTTTGGCTCACATTTAGTGATCAAGTCATCAGAATTTTTGTTCTGGATATTGATATTTAGTCTGTCCTTAGGTTCTTCCACACTCTTGCTTGTGGGGGCCACTTTATTCCTCAATGGACTGCTCGTAAGGTCCTCGATTCTGGACTCTTTTGGACAACATTATTTTGGGATGCCCATGATTTCTGTAAATCTTGTCCCTGTTTTCAAATAATGGGTAATGTCTCTAAAAGAAATGAAATTTCACAACAACCCTTTCTCTTCCATGACATTTTTTATGTTTGAGTAATTGACTTTATAGGTCCATTTTCCAATTCCTTTAGAAACTTATAAATTATTCTAATAGTTGATTGTGTGTAAAAATGGGTAGAGGCACAAGCCACAAGGATAGATGATTCCAAGACAGTTGTGGAATTTTTGAGAACCCAAATTTTCTATAGGTTTGGATTACCTAGGTTCATCATCAGTGAAAAAGGTTCTCATTTCTACAACCTAAAAATACAATCACTTTTGCATCGGTATGGGTTCAGGGATCAAGTTTCTTCTACATATCACCCACAAACCAATGGTTAAGTCTAGGTTTCAAATATAGAGATAAAACAAATTCTTTAAAAAATGGTTCAACCAAATAGAAAATATTGGAGCCTTAGACTTGATGATTTATTATAGGCTTACCATAATACTTTCAAAACTCCCATTAGCATGTCACCATATTAGATGTTTTTTGGAAAGATTTCTTCACCTACCTATTGAGATAGAGCACTGGGCATACCGGGCCATTAAACGATGAAATTATAATTTTTCTGGTGTAGGTACTCAAAGGAAGTTACATATTCAAGAGATGGAGTAAATGAAAATATACACTTATGAGAAATCCTAGATTTATAAGGAGAGAACCAAGGATTCCCACAACCACCTCATCCTTCATCGCTAATTCCACATTGGGAATAACGTCCTAATTTTCAATTCAAGGTTGAAGTTGCATCTAGGTAAGCTCTATTTCCACCAGTTTTCCCTATACACTGTTACTAATTTTTATCCATTTGGTGTTGTTCTGGTTCAAAATGAAGAAACAAAACAAACATTCACTATCAATGGGAAGTGGTTGAATCACTTTCATAAAGCCATTCTGGAGTCCCTGATGGAGGAACTCCAAGTTCAAGAAGAAACCTACAAATGAAACCAATAAGTTTTTATCATTCCTTCCCACATTATCCTTTATTATAGTGAGAAAACTATATACTCTATGTGTGGGGGTGGTTACATTCCTCGATTAGTTAGTAATTTTCATCATCTTTCTTCTTTTTCTATTTTTTGATTATTGAATAGTATTGTTACCCTCCCACCCCCATTTTCCCCCTCACATTTATGCTAGAATATTTATTTTTTAGGCCCAATTAATCATAGAAATTATTCAAAATGCCTTTGGAATTTCCCTATTTTATACTGTTTTAACATTTAAAAAAATCACTGATAGAATGTGTGTTTTAGCATGAATTTAACATTGAGGTGTGCCTTTTTCTTGAAAATTGGTTGTTTATTAATGATACAAATGGTTGTATTATTTAGAAACCATTGATAAGAATGGTACCCTTTGTGTGAGTAGTTTATGGGAAAATTGTGTCACTTAATATCTCCACCCAACTATAAAGTGTGAATTTTTCCTACTCAATAGAAGGTGAATATAAGTAAGGTTAATATTTTTCATCTTTCCAACATTATTTTTCCATAATTTCATTCCTTATCTGATCTTTTTCATTACTGTAAAATATTAAACTATGTGTGTGTACCTATTATCATATTATTGTACTCCCTAAAAAATTTAATAAAGAAAATAAAAAATACAGAATACAAAAAATACAAAAATTTGGGTTGTGTCTTAGGAAGGTCAAAAAAACTCTTCCTTGACCTTTGATCTTGTTATAACTATTACAATTAGTTTTATGAGAAGATCAAACAAGGGATGAGGGATGATTGTGAGATTTTTTCCAAGTTCAAATTTTGAAAAAAATAATAATAAATGAGGGGAGTGATGAAATGTACAACATAAAGAAATATCTACTTTAGGAGATTAAGGTTTGACTTCTAGGAATGCTTAAGTGATTGGATCTTGAAATTTGATTGCAAATGACATAGGGCAAGTTTGATGTACAGAATCATTCAAGTGGAAATTTTTAAACTAACCTATATTTACTGGATATAAAGTGAAGATAATAGCATGAAATGGTTTTCACACACACAAATGTGGAGAGTTAGTGACATTTTTTACTTTTTAATTATTTTCTCAAATTGTTATCATTAATCTCCTTGAATTTCATTCTAATAAAATTTGTGACACATATTTTTCCATGATCACTACGAATAAATACTTGGTGTGGTTTTTATTTTGATCATATTTATATCAGGAATTAAATTAAAATGTTAAATATTCATTAAGTTAGTAATATCTCCATGCATTTTTTTTTTGAAATGTGAATTTTCCCAGGAGTGCGGATGTTTAGGTGTGGGGGTGTGATCGTACCACGATTCACTGTTTTATTTCACCCTCACATAACTGTGTTAAACTCATTTTTTATTGTATATTAAAATTATTATAAAAAAATAACTTCATGATTTATTCAATTATTTTATGTTCATAATTTTTAAAAACTTAAATTTCACTTGTTTTTGTGATTTCATTGTAGGAGGAGGTGATTTGGAGGGTTAAAGATAATGCAGAAGGAAAATGGGCCAAACTGCATGGAATCCCAAAAAATATTTTCCAATGTTTTGCACATTTGGAGAAATATGTGCATAAAAATTGGCTGAAATTTTGTATCCTGGTCCAAAATTCAGTGGTATACAACTCATCTCAAGACACCCAAGACCAATTCTCCCATATGGTGTCTGATATGAACTAATCTTTCTAGGGAACCAAATCAACACGAAGTCAAAAGTTAGGTTTGGTATTTTGAAAATATCACCAATTATATAAGTCCAACGGATTCCATATGAGACATATAGATATTCAATAATCCTTCCAACATCTCTCATCCTTTTTTCAACTTGATATATGGTCATTTACCGATCCAAAATAGAGATACAAGTGGTATATCTAAATTTGGGTGCCCAAAACCACCCCTGTTTTGGCTATAAAAGGGAAACTTGGGCACCTAATTTGAAATTTTGACCATGAGATAAGGTGATGATATTTTTGGGTCCTATAGTATTCCTCTTCTCATTCTAGAGGTTCTGGATGCCCCTATCCTCATAGGGGGTAAAAGATGAAGAAGGAGATCCACTCGAGCTTCCTCCTCCTCTCGATGGTGGGATAAATGGTTGGTGATCATTAAAAGGAATATTCACACTTGAAGAGGAAGTTTTAACACACAATTATCTACTGGTTTGGTGTATATTTTGGTTTTGAATTTTTATTTTAGATGTATCTTAACTTTTTTGATGCATGTAATTGAAACACTTTTTATTTCATAACTGATCGGTGTGTAATTTTAAGTGTGCAGCTTGTGTTCTTCCAATTGGACAACATAATAATCCTATTATTTCCCATAAATTTGATATTTAAGTGTACCTTAAAAAACATTAAATCATTATAAGGGGATGGAACTTGACTACATGATTTTTATGTCATGGTTTGGTCCTATTTTCATCATTTTAGAGGCTTTTGGGTACACAAGATCTTGGTTAATACTCAAACAAATGATTTCACCCAAACCTAATAATAAATTAAGAACAAGTAACTTTTCAAGTAGTGTATTAAATTATCAATGATCATATACTTATCATATATTTTTTAAAATACATTTTTTTTCAACTATTAAACTCTTTAAATTAAGTTATTTTCTTAAAACTGTTTTCAAAACCACCCCCTCTTTTAGTAATTTTTATTAAAAAAAACACTATAAACCTATCAATTATCCTTGATATATGACCTAGGGTATTACCTAGACTATAAATTAACTTAAAAAACATAATCATTTTGATGTTTTAGGACAACGCGGTCATTCTTCCTGCTCATGGATGAGTGCCAGCATGAAAACATCAATGTTACCCATTCCCAACTTACTAGGAATACCAACCCTAGAATTCGATGAAATCCATCCATAAAAAAGATTTAAAACCTCCATGGAAAATGTTTCAATCCCCACTATATTTATTTTTTAATACCATTACTTGAGGGAAACCTAAAAAGATTCCATACTCACACCTTCTTGACAATACATGTCAAGATAACCAAATCCATCCATAATGTCACCTCTCACCACAGAGAGTCATTTCTCATTTTATAATATATCTCAGGAATATATTACCATATTATCCCATTAAATATATTGTTCCTTGGATCTCACATGATCACACATTGGTCCATAATTAAATATCACTACACATAACCAGTGTATTTTATCTTGATCTCATCTAAAACCCAGTGGTGTATGCTCCCCTACCACGCAATCACATAAACCAAATCATGATCCCATTAGTCACATATCATTGTCCATATTCTCACACAATTAAATAGATTAATATACCTCACTTCATTTCAATCTCATCAAAATAAAGAACCACTATCCTCTTTTCCAATAATCCTAATATCCCTCACATGTCGAGATAAATCACAAGATCACCCACCACTCGGAATCATTTAGTAACAGAAAGAATCTACATATTCTCTATTAATCCTATATTCAACAATCTAGTATATTGATTCTCAATATCCTCAGGATATACACCTAAAACCAATAGGTTTAGGAAACCTACTAATTATACCATCTGAAACCAATCCTTGATACCAAAAGCACTAGAACTGAAGGTTATTTTCTCATTAAACCCCAAAGCATCATTATGTATATATCACATACCCAGTAGCACCTTGCATGAACCAATATCATAAATCAAAGCATGCTTCCATGCTTATTGTTTATAAAGAACTCAATTGTCTGGGTTAACCCCTCGCTCAAGTTACCCTCATGTATATCACTCGGTTAATCAATATCCTAAGCCACATCTCTAAGTAATAGGTTCTCTTGCTAAACCCATATGTCATATCTCATATAAACTATAGCTCATAGGAAAATTTTATTTTTTCCTATTGTAAAAGTCACTAGTAATATCGCATGAAAAGACACCCACAACAAATTCCTTGATACCTATACATATACATATCAGGTATTATATTCTAATTCATTGGCTTACTAGGGTACTGATTCTCACTAAGAATATGCATATAGGACTACCCCTCAAGAATCACGATATCAGGATAATATTCACCAGGCCTCTGTATATAGGAACCACTCCTTAAGGATCACTATCTTCTCTATAAATATTTATATATATAATAACTTTATCCTACCATAATCTGAGTTGAGTACACCATGATCATATGGTTTGGTTAAGTATAATTCCACCAAGAAACTATATGGGAATATTTTATATAGGTTCTTGTTGAAAATTTAAATAACATAACCTTTTTTCCTTCTCTCTAGAACTTGTTCAATAATTACCCAAAATGTATCCATCACTAAGTCATCCTATTCTTGTACCAACCTTGTATAGGTCACTATCAATCCCATGAACTGACGGATTATATAGTCATCATCAAGAAGAATCCATCTACATAATCCACATGAAATGTCATCATCATGGTCCAAATGAGTAAAATTACACCAGCAAGTAATATGGGAAAAATCCATTTAAGTTTTTATTGACACTCTAAATAACTGAACCTACATCATTAGTGATATCAATCATAGGAAAGCACACAAATTTCATGTCTATCATAAGTGATAAATGATGTATGAAACCAACCTCTTTCTATCGGGCTAAGAGCCAAAAACCACAATAGATCATAAATATCCAAAATCAAGTACATTAAACTAGGTAAAATCATACAACTATAAAATCAAAAACCAAAAAAATCCCATATCCTTGGTAACCTGGACTTACTACTAAAAAATGGGTCAAGATGCATGAATTTGATATCCATCAAAAGATCTGAAACATTCCTATATTAATTTTCTACAATATCATAAACAGTAAGACAAAATAAAAGATATTATTCCACTTTAAAATATCCTAGTTCACTCTAAAAAATAACTATGCTTGATCACTATGAGACCTTAGGTGTGCCACCCCATACACCAGATGTTATCGACTAGTAGCAGGGGTCTAATGTGTTATCATGGGGAGATTATACCCTCATATAAGAGTATAGAATAATAATAAAAACAACCAAACATAATCCATAATAATAAACCAAATTATATATAAGCAATAAAATATAAGTCATGCTATATGAAATGAAAGTGTAGCAGATAGTCATACAGACTCACAGTCATGCTAGAACACAACATTTGATCACCCAATGGGCTGATCACATATATAAATAAACAAAATAAAAGTGAAATGATTTACTATTATCCCCAATACATAACTCATTTATCTCTTGAATCCATCCAAGCTATCCAGTATAATGATCAAATCTCAAGACTCTACCCAACTTGAACCTATGATTAGTGAAGAATGGTTGAGTACCCAAGTTCCATGGCCACCCAATCAAGGTTTGAGTAAAACTCAATAGGACACCAACAACATGGTCCTATAAATAACTAGTAACATAGTACATATGTATGTGATATTCTCAACTGAATAAAAAATACTAAGAAAAAACATAAATAATTAACCATCATAAATCCTCAGGTTCCAACACGACACCCGGGATAGGCCCAAACCTTCTTTTTCTAGTATCAGAGTGTCTCTAATCATGTCACTCAACTATTATAACCAATCTTAGTCCCATAGTTGATTCTTATGAGAAATTCCTAGGAAATCCAATAGCATCAGTAACTTTGGTCATATCCTAGTAGAAAGTCCTAGGAATCCAATTATATATTTATCTCTCAAGGGGGAAGTGATTCTATCCTAGATCTTTTGAATTATACCTCTTATCAGAATATTTTATCCCTCTCATAACATCTCAAAATATATTAGTCATTTGGAAGATAGTGTGTCCCACCCAAATCATATCACATATACCTCTCTGTGGGGCAAGTGCATCCCTCGTGTCCATCCCATATTTTCATGAACAAAGGTTGGATCCAAGGAGAAAATCCAATTCTTCCTATGTATCTCAATACATCTAAGTGGGTAGTTTCCCCACCCGATCTATCCCATCAGTAGAAGTAATGAAGTTCATATCCAATTAGAACATCCAATGCCTACCATGTATATCAATATATCTCAGTGGTTAGTGCATCCAACCTGAATCATTGTATACTATGAGTCTCAAAAGGGTTATCTATATGATAAAACCCATCTCATAAATCTTAGTTTGTCCTATCAAGTGAATGACCTAATATCACCACTATATACACCATAATCTCACAACTTTGATTTGGGTTCTTAGGTGACATCTTCAATCATGCATATCCATCTCTACGCACACCCTCTCATAGGTCTACGTATCATTTGGGGACCTACCAAGGTCCCCTAAGTCACATCAAGCATAAAAACCTCACATGGTCTCCCTAGTATTAGTCTCATCTATTGGGTTAACAAATTTAACTTGGGGGGGATATCATCCCCCAATGTCATCAAGATCTCATCAAGGCCTCATTTGACTCCTAATAAAATCCACACTAGAACCAAACTATAGAGATGGTATAAATATTTTCTCATACACCAAGTCATCACTAGTCCATTCCTCACATACCCAACCATTATAAAACATACCCAAGGCACACCTACCCAGGTGATAGCATATCAAGGGGGAATAAACACTCACCCTATGCTCATTGTACTATACAAATGAATCTAAGTCATCTAAATTACACTGAGGCCTACTCAGGCCAACCATTTCTCATCCAAAATTATCCTATTCAAAGATTTATCTAAGGATCCTACATTAGGGATACTATATTAAGTTCAATTCATTTAATTTGTACCCCATGAGGTCCCATCTATCTCAATGAATACATTTATCATTTAGGTCTTTTCTATTAGTGGTCGAATCATCAATCCAGTGCATATGGTTCCATAAAATCCCTTGAAAGTTTGTTCATTCCACACATTTCATTTAAATAAAAAAAATTATTTAACAAAAATGTTGATCGTCCATAGTGGAAGGACCACACACATCATATTGCATAATAATAAAATGCATAAACCATAGGGAAACTCATAGGGACCACCTATATCAAACAAAGAGTTTACACCTCTAAAAAAACTCAGCCATCCTTAGTGAAGCCTTTCCATGCTTATATCATCTCCCGATCTCCTATATCAAGTAAAAAGATATAAATAATTAGTTATAAACATTTATAATTAATAATTCAAATAATTCTAAAAATCTATAATTAATTTATAAATTAATACATTTTTGAATTACTGCCTAACAACTCACCTAGTGCTCCCACCACATCCAAACCACAATAAACCATTCATGGAATGATTTTGGTGCACTCTCACCATTATTCAGGGAAAACCCCTAACACATTACTTCATTTTAGTAACTAATTTCAATTAATTTAAAAAAAATCCAAGAATAAATTCATATGAAAATGAACCTTCATTAGAATAATGTGGAACAATGTGCAACAATGTGATATCATTTTTTTCAGGACATACTCTATCCATCAAATGCAAAGGCCCCATAATATCTGGTTATTTACACCATTATTTTATGGAAAACATTTCCAAAACCAAATTCTAGTCACCCAAATTAGAAAGTAAATAACGAGGAACTATAATAGAAGAAGAGGAGGATATATCACCTTAAACCAGTATTAAAATCACATCAAACCCCACCCCTAATTGAGGGGGGTTAAGAGATTCAAAGGGAGAGATCCTCCATAGTTCAACCATACATGAGGATAAGAGAAAGAGGGGGGCCCAAACCCCCTAATTAATCGAAGGGTAAAAAAGGAGACTTCACAAAATATTTCAAACTGAATAGGGTAAAAATATCTTGTACCATGTCATAGCCTTCTGCTTTCCCACCATTTCAAATAATCATAACACCCCCAAGACTGTTGGCCAAAACACCTAGAAAAACACCCTAGGTCAAGGTTCTATGATGTGGGGTTCCTACCTAGGAACCATGATCAGATAAAACATCCAAAGGCCTACCCCCTTACTCATCATTTTAAATAGAAACTCTTCCTGACTAAAATTCCTAGCAGGTAGAGACACGATATATCTGGTCCCCATTTCAACCTATGGAGCCTTAGTTGTGTATACCATAACCATGTTCAACCAAACACCCAGTCTGGGAATTTTGGTTAACCCTTTTTTCAAAAACAAACTACCCCGGGAACCATGAGGATATCTACGTTATGAATCTCCTAATGGATAGCCAAAAAATTTAGACCAGGGGAACCACCATGTGGTTTATGTCATGGTAGGCTTCTAGGAACCCCTAGAACCTCCTAAGCCTCCTCAAACCACTACTTAGCACCCATGAACACCTGGAATACCTCTCAAGTCTCAATAAAAATAAAAAAACATCTCTTTTAGATTTTCAACCTCTCATAATCTCAATCTGAACCCTATTTTACAAAAGACCTCCTCCTCAGAGAACAAAAAACCAAATTCACCTAAAAACTCAATTCATTCGAATGAGTGTATTTAAAACTGGTTGGTAGTTCAACAATATCATCTATATTTTTTCATAACATATTCTATAAAGATAATCCAATACATAGGATTTTACCCCCCCCCCCCATGATCTGATGCAAGGACCCTGAATTTCCTAAATGACCAAGTGAAGTGTCGCCACTTGTAGGGTAGAGACCTAAGAGAGGTAAATGCATCATTCTTATTTAAAAAAAATTAAATGAGGTTATTTTGGGGAAATTAAATGAATCTAATCAAATAAATTCCATGCTACCAAGTTTAGAAATTTGTTTATTATTTTTAGAGACTCAAGTTACTTTTCATATGTGTGTGGTTTTGATTAGTGAGGATTAATAGGACAACCTAGTTGACCATATAATGGTTGACCTAACTAAGAAGGATGATCTATGGAGGAAGATTGTTTTCAAGTTCCATCATCAGGGTATGAAAAGTTTGATTGGAGCATCTCTGATCTAGAGATAGAGTGTTGGTTGGAGGATCTTGAGATCACTTTTAGTCTAATATGAGATAGTTTTATGTATTATGTTACATTGTATATTAGTTAGATGTGGGTATTAGTGAAGAAATGTTGCATCCTATTTCTTAGGGAGTGTAAATAGGTAGATGACCCTTATGATGATTTCTAGATACAGTTTCATGAGGCGTTTCTATCGTCAATGATGAGGGTGGTGAAGAGGTAGGAGATACTCTCCCTTAAATAGGGGAGTACAAGCATGTGAGAACTTGATATTGAGTTTAATGACCTTCTTTAATTTTCTCTTGATTTTTTTACAAATGATTATTCTAGGGATCAATGATTATTTGAGGTGTTGCACCTAATTATTCTCTTTGTAATCACCCCATTTATGTTACCTATATATTTGATGATATAGAAGAAGGTTGATTGATTAATATAATACATTATCAATAAATATCATATTGATAGGGGGGTTATTAGGGTTCCTTGAGGAGTGGAACTATTGGTATGGGATCTTATGTGATGGATAGTTGATGTTTCTATCAGTTGGGATTTGTCCTTAACAATTTATTTCTTCTCATTTTTCTGGGGGTATCAACTTCTATACAGTCATTGAGATATATATTACAATGTGTTTTGATTATGGATATCATAGGAATCATCAGATCTAGTTATTAACCATTTAAGTAGGTTGGTATGGTAGAGGGTGGATATAGCCCTTATCATCCCCAGTAGTAGCAATTGTCATAGAGTCCTCACCACCAGTAAGGGTAGTAGGCCTTTGTTCCATAAAGAAGATATGGATATTATATAGTAAAACCCCATGTTTTACCTTTACCTTAGGGGAATGGGGCTAAGAATAATCATGTAGGTGGCCATAAATAGTGATCTAAGGGAGATGGACATTGAAAACTTCATTTTATGTATGTGTCATCACCAGAGGTACCATATATCATTTGATGTATCATCTATTTATATTCTACCATGAATTATACTGTGTTTAATTCTAGAGAATCCAACTCCTTTGTTTCACCTACCTTATTTCATGCCTTAGGACTCATGGTGGAGAGGCTTTATGTTCCCCTAGTATTGACTACACTATTTTGAGTTTAAATGAATCTACTTGATGTGTGTTGGGTTTATGAGATGGTGGTGGGGAATCATTATTAATCTAGGAATTTCTTTCTACTTTAGTTGTATCAATGTGATGTCATTATCATCATCAAATGGTTGTATTCTTTGTGTGTGGTTATTGATTTCTTCTAGAGAAGAGTTGTGTTCTACAATGAGGAGGGACAATGTGTGGTGTTAATTGGTGAGTGGGAGAATCAAATGGGTTGTATATGTTAAGATATATTTCTATAACAATGAGTAGCTTTGTCATTGGGTTTTATGGAAAAATATGCATTATAGTTTCTTAGGTTCATGGAGTAGTTATATTATATTTTTCTTGAGGTGATTGTGGCTTTACCCCCTCAACATGATATTGAGTTTTGGATATAGCTAAGATTGATGCCTCTCAATATTTTGATGGATCTTTATCATATAGAACATTTTGAGCTTCGAGAGTTAAGGATCCGAATTGATAATCAAATATAGAAGGGTTACATCTAGTCTATTATGTTTCCAAGGGCTGATCCTATATTGTTTTCTAAGAAATAATATAGAGGTATGAGGTTTTATATATACTAAAATTGGTTGTATCAAGTGATGATCAAGAACCATTACCATATTCTGAGGATCAATGATCCATTTCTCTAGTTAAAGGGATCTAATTGGTTATTATAGATCAATTTATTGTCTGGATATCTTCAAATGAGGATGGAGGAGGAATATATCTCTAATAACACATTCAAGTGTCATATATGATCATTGATTTCATGGTCATGTAATTTGGAGTGACAAACATCCTATTAATGTTTATAGGACTCATGAACTCCATGTTTCATGAGTTTTAGATTGGTTTTTTGTCATGTTGATTAATGAAATACTCACATACTATAGGTCTTATGAGAATCATGTTGACCACCATAGGGTTGTTTTACAAGTTCTTTGACATAACCACCTTTATAGGAAGATTTCAAAGTGTATGTTTTGGATATGATAGGAACACTTCCTTGGTCATGTGGTGTCTTATCTAGTCATGGAAATATATCCATCAAATATTGAGACAGTTATTTCATAGGCGACACCCAATAATTTTGTGGAGGTTCATATTTCCCTTGGTCCTGTTATCTATTATCAAAGGTTTGTGTCTAATTTCTCTCTATTTGTGACCCTATTGACCACCTTGACTAGGAAGGACTCATAATTTTGATGGACTGATCAGTGTCATATGTCTTTTGACCACCTCAAGGAGAGGTTGATTAGTGATCCCATAATTCAACTTCTAGACTAGAGAGTGATGTTTAAGGTGTCATGTGATACTTCTAGAATTCGTTTGTCTTGCTTCTTGATGAAATAGAGGATGTGACATCATATACTCCCAAGTAGTTATTTCCCCACAAGTGTAATTATGCCACTCATGATCCTGAGCTAGTGATAGTTTTTATTTCTCTAAATATATTGATACATTACCTCATCAGTGAGTGTTTTATTATCTTTATAGATTACAAGAACCATAGGTATGTTTTCTACTGGAAGGATCTAAATCTATGACAATGAAGTTCTATGGAGTTTCTCTTGGATGATGACTTTATTATCTAATACAACCTAGGAAAATGGAATATAGCTGTATATTCATTGAGTAGAAAGTCGTGGGGATATTTTTTAGGATTATACAGGTGATTAGAGGGTCAAGTATGAGTTTTCAGTGATGCATATTGATGTGGAGGAGGTCGGTGGTAGGGGTTTCCTATTTTAGATGAAAGTGAAATCCTACTTAATACAATGGGTGGAGGAGTCTTAGTGGGAAAACTCAGAGTAAGAAGTCATGTGGGGTCGCATCCTTCATGATGATGATCTTGATGAATGTTAATAGGATGGACATCATCATATTATTTATCACATGGTTATCACACGACACTATCAAATAGAATAATTTTTTTATTAAAACTTGGAATTATGCAAAGGGCTAACCAGGGTCATTTCCCAAGGAGTGTGTGTGGATAATGTTTTCACTGTTCCAAATCACTTATTAGTATTTATTTTATTTTATTAATTTTAAAATCATAAAATCAGGATATGTGAGGTTTTTTTAGATTTTTAATAAAATGAATTTTGAAAAAACACAATAAAGGGTTCAAGAAGAAATAAAGGAGGTCTTGGGGTGAATTCCAGTGGGTTGTATCATCGTTTACAATTGTTCTAAATCTTATAAATCAATAAATATACTCAATATCATTTATCCGTACACCCTACACTATTTTTATTTAATATGAAACCATTAATTTTCTCAATTGATCTGCTAAACAGACCAAATATCTCAAGTGATATCCTCAGTTAATGGGTAATCACACTCCTTAATCAAGTGAATGGAGTTACTCACACTCCTAGATGCAATCACATACTATTATCTCATTCAAATTACACAAATCATGGAATAAATTTTGATCCAAATTGAGGGATAAATTGATGTACAAAAATTAGATGAGTGCAACATTGTTAATAGAGTATAGAGTGACAATCGCCTCATCTACATGTCATCTTCACTGTCACACTAGAATCAAATAGAAAGAGTGAGAAATTAAAGTGAAAAAATTCAAACTAACCATTGTGATTTCCCTCAAACCACCCATAATGGGTTGGATCTCCATAATCATATAGATTGGGATCATTGGGACATCATAGGAGTGAAAAAAACAAATAAATTTAACGAAAATAGATAACAACATGATAAACATATAATAGAATGATAATTAGAATTAAAATATAGAAACAAATATTGAAAAAACTTTAGCTACAATTGAAAAATAATGAATATTTCTACTGGGAGAGTGGGTATGTATTTAAAGGAATTGAGGAATATTATTCATTAGTCCCTTATATTTCAGTATAGAGAATATTGATTTAATTATTTAGTTGGATGACTCTCACATGTTCACCTAATGATTGAGATCTTTCTAGTTTAGAAATTATCCCATGACTGTGCTGGTAAAAAATAAAATAAAATCAATATAATACAATAGGGATCAATTCAATAAGGATTGATTTATTCATTTCTACAGTGGTGCATCTTCAATTCTGAGCAGCTTCAATCTTTGGTTTAGTATATCTTTAGTTCGAAATTGGTGTTTTCCTTATGTCGTCATAATTCTGGTTTGGTGATCCATCTTTAGTTTTTCATCAATGGGGAGTTTGTCATCAAGGTTAAGCTTCACGGGATTCATCATCTTCACACATCCAGGTGAAGATACATCAGTGGTTGGATTCAATAGAGTTTAGGGTTGCTTTGATTCATGTTCAATAGAGCTCGGGAGTGAACATTGAATGTTCTAGTGGGGATTTTAGGCAATTCTAATAGACCGGGCTATACAATGGAATCACCAGAAAATTAGAGGATTTTGGTCCAGGTTATAGGTTCATGGACACACATTAAGTTGATTTGGTGAATTTTAAGCTACCATGAGGAGGGAGCATGGGTAGGGTCACTTTGAAAGTGATCGAGAGATAACTTGTAATAACTTTATTTTGGGGAGTCATTTACACATATGATTATATAGGAAGAGATCATGAGATGGACTTGTGGTCAGTTGTACACAATCAATTAAGTGACCATGGAGATGAAATGTAGGTGTGGTCACTTCTACATGTTCCTCTTGCAGTCAGTGTTCTGATTTTTCCTCCTACATATCACATACATAATTTTTTTAGTGTATTTTTTTTAAAAATCAATAATGATAAAAATAATTAAAATCATAATTTAATTTATTTTTTTAGGAAGGGAATTACCCTATGTGGCCTTTTTAAACCCTCCACACATGGAAACCCCCCCTCCCGCACGAAGAGGTCACTCCCCTGAGGTAATGCCCCAACTGGGGAAGGAGCCGTTTCCAGACGAGATGGAAGAGCATCCCAGAGGGTGACGACCTGACAACGATGGTCCATCAAGCGATCTGTCAGTGATTGGACCACACCTCATAATTTAATGCCTCTATAAAATTTGATTCAAAATAATTTCACAAAAAAATATTTCTAATTAAAATCAAATTTCCAAATTATCTCTGAGATACACATTCTAAAATTGTCAATTGAATTATTATTCATTAAAATTATCAAATTAAAATTTTATCTTTATTACATTAAAAACATAATGAATTTAAATAAGTGAAAAAAAATCAAAATACTTTAAACAATTTAATTCCAATATTCAAAGTATGGATTCAAAATTTTATTCCAAGAATGAATAAATCATGTAAAAACAATGATATGATATAATTAATAATTAAGTTACCATATTAGAAAAATTAAAATAAACCAAAATTTTACATGGGGTTTGGATTAAATTGGTGTTATTTTCAATGTATAAGAGTAAAAAATTCAAGTTTTCAACTCACATCACTCCCCCAAACTTAAACTATTACACTCCTAGGAGATTAAATCATTAAATTTAATTTATTATAAATTAAAACAAAAATATTCATCCTACTTAGATTTATGTATACAACCATAGAATAAGTAAACACAGATTCATCTGATGTTTGAATTATCAAGCATCATATGTGAATCTAATTCATTATCTCACTTTAATTTAATTAGAGTTACAAGTCAAGGACTGTATGAAGTTAGATTTAAGTGGAATAAAAGTTTTAATAAGAATTACTTCCATTTATCACTCTTCCTTAAGTTTCATAAACCAGTGTTTGAATTTCTCACTTCATTGATATAACTCAAGTGAATTTTTTATAAGTCATTTGCACCCTTATTCATTTGGGTTTAATATTTCCCTCACATGAATGAATTCATTTTTGACTATTATGACTTATTATTGTTATTTTTAATTTTTATTAGGAATATATGTGTAGGGAAATATTCAATGAACTTATTGGATGTGTACATAGGGCTTTAACTCATACGTTTAATGCCTAATGTCTCAGAGATTCACCTTGAGATCCTAATTTCCCATTTTACTCCAAGTTAAAATAAATTATATCAATTTCATATGATATTTATACCTAAGGTATTTGTTTTAATATAGTCTAAGTTACCTCAGATTAAGTTTGAAATTATAGTGACCTCATGTTATAATTCTGATTCAAAGGAAATATATTCACTCACACTCTCTTTCCTAGTTATAAGATCAAATTTCAATAAAAGTAGTGTAAAAATTCACTCATAAATCATTTAAGTTTCAAAAATCTAGAACAAGAGGTATACCTAAATCTATAATGAAATTTATACTAGGAATGGTAGTATTCAGGTTTAAGAAAAGTTTGAAAAATTAAAACAAAAACTATACAAAAGTCCATGTAAAACATTTAAAAATAGGAAAAGATATGCTTTTTCCTTTTATATATATGTTTTTTTAACATATATTTTTTATTTTTTTTATTTTTTTACACTACAAAAATTAAAAATACAATAAATAAAAATAATCATAAACTATGTACAAATTCCTAAAACCAAATTGGAACTTATGGTTTTTTTATTTTTTCCAAAAATAGATTTACCAAAACAAAATAAAATAGTAAATAGATTTTTGTACAGATTATAGAATAATTCCTAGAAATCATTTAAATACTACTCTAAAAATTATTTAAGACCCTCCCACACACTTACCAATGAAACCACTCTCCGTGATTTTTATTCAAGAATTTATCAGTGACATGCATATTAAAGATAAAGAAATGTCAAAAAAAATGGGAATTATAGACATAACTTAATATTATTTTGAATAGGTTTGAGTAAGGATCTACTCTGTGGTAATTTTTAAATATCCCGAGGTATTCTCATAATGTTTTACACTTTTTTAATACTAAATAGACAAACTAAACATTAATAATTTTATTAAAATGAAATGTAAGAGAGGAGATTATTAGGGAATCTATAGGGACCAATACTTTTCATAAATAGATATTACATATTTTTAAATAAATATTCAATACATAATATAATGATCCACACTAAAATATTATAGTTCTAGTATCTTTGGAAACTTTGATACATAAAAACAGGTTCATAAGTGTAATACATATCTCCCACTAAAATATTTATAATTAGAACATTTCTTAGACAGATCATACTTAGTACCTTTCTTTATATCTTGGTAAAAGGAAATATAAGAAATGGTGAGATTAAATGTTCAGTAAGGGTGAACAAGGTATATGGGAATATAACATGAGCATAAGGGTATGAGAATGTGAGTATAACATTTGAAACCCATACCCTTCATATCAAAGACCATAATCTTGAGTCATGGCATAAATATTGGTAGTTAATAAGACATGAATCATATAGGAATCAAAGAACATGAGTCAAGAGAGAAGAACATTGTGATAATACATAAGTTTTTTGAATACACATAAACATAGAAAATCATTTGAATAGTAGTCAAGGATCGCTTCCAAGACTATCATGGTGGATTGGGTTCACTCCCCAAACTATCATAGTATTAATGTTTCACTCCCAATACTATTCTAGCAGATAAATTCCCTTACCACACTAGGTTAACTCCCCATTACAGTCCTATTTATCTCATGATATGTCAATATTTAACCAATGCATTGTAGGTCTATATAATTCTAAGCTCACCATCACATAATAAAATCATATATGGGTGTGCAAAAATATCATAAAACATTCATCATATTAGAACCCCTGAAAATAAATAGTTTTCATAAAACTTTCATCATAGCACAACCCATGAATAAAAAGGGTTTCATAAACATTTCATCATTGCATAACCCATCAAAAAGGAATGGGTTTCATAAACATCTTGTCATAGTAAACATAAACAATCTAGAGAAATAATAAGGATGGTATCCTTGTATCATATCCCTAGTAAATCATATGTTAAATCAAGGGTTTTTTTTTAGGAATAGAAATTCCATTGTAATATCATTAAAACATTCTTAAATAAAATACCCATTTCACTTTGAAAATCACTTTTCAAAAACAAAATATTCACAAAATATTTTGAAAATAATTTTATTTGAAAATATCATTGTATAATTATAAATTAATATTTAAATTATTGAGTGTCCATGATAGAAATAAATTATTTTCCTACTGTATAAGTTAAAATAAAATATTCCTTTCATATTTTTATAAAAAATCAAAAAGTTCCTTGTTTATAAAACAAAACAAAGATTAATTTTATACCATTTTGTAAATAAAATAAATCATGGGTAAAATGAATTTAAATAAAAATATTATAATATAAAAACATTCCTGAAAACATTTTTAGAAAACAAGGATAAGGAAGGAAAATTTTTTCAACTGAAGAGATAAATAAAGTTGGTTTTCTTTAAAAATGGTATTTTGGTCTCCTAAGCACTTAAAGTGAGGAGAATAAAAGGAAGGAATTTATTCTTAATAAATAATTATAGGAGAATAAAATTAATGATATTATTGATAGGTATATCAATAAATTTGATCATCATAATCATAATCATAAACAATCCTAATAAATAATGTGCTTGTGACATAAAACAATTATCACTTTGGTAACATCTAAATTGTAAGCCCCATGAAAGAAATAACCTTCTATAAATATTTAAATCTCCATAAATTTCCTAAGAAGCATAATAAAATACATTTATGGGTAGTATATATACCACATAAAATAAACAAGTGGTGAATATGGAATGTGCCACATAGAAATAAAAGTGAGATGAAAATCCTTGACCTTAGGTTCAACTTCCTCTGTATATGTTCAAACCTCCTGTTTAATAAATATAGATTTATTATACATATATTCCAAAAACTTTATCATATATATCATACCATATAATATTTATTTATAAAATTTTATAACTCATTTATTAACAATTGAAATCACTGTTCTAGGTGACATCTACTTTGTTTTTCATTTATATTTTAGTTCGGTTGTTTTAGTCCTTGAAATTTGATCATGGTTCCATCATCTCAAAAAAAATTAATCATGATATAAATATACCGGTTCCTTGAACTTTGGTATAAATTTTAATCATGATAAAAATTTTAATCATGATATAAATTTTAATAATGATATAAATTTTAATCATGATATAAATATCATATAAATCTATTTTATAAATATTTAGAATAATTCATAAAATATAGAGATAGAAAAATGAATTACATCATTCATAGTGATAGTAGGAATGTGTTTTTAATGATTTTCGGATGGTGTTAGTGGATGTGTTTGACATCAAGGGTAGATCTTGGAAGTGTGGATCCAGAAGCCTATTATTCTACTGGGTAGAGATTCTAATTTTTTTAGTTTTGTGTGTGCTTATATTCTAATTAAACATTTGGAGGTAGTGTGTTTGGCATTGGATTTGGTCCAGTAAAGGAGTTTTATGGTGTTTATCCCCCAATTATTCTATTAATGTTTCTTATGGTATTTCTTTGTTGGATTCCATTCATGAAAAAGTTTCTATCTATGAGAGGTTAAAATGGATTGATGCATGATGATGATGATGTGTTCTATTTCGATGGAATGTATTGTTTCGATGGACATCTCCATAGGCATCATGATTGGTGAAGGGATCAAGGTTTTTGTCTCCCTTGGTCTCTTTATTAGTTCATTGGTGGTGAACGGTGGTGGGATTTCATCTTTTTAGGGTTTACACTGATCAATGGTTCTTTTGGAGAGCTGGATGTATTTTGGTGGAGATGGAATGTGGTGGTTGAGTTGATGATAAGTGTCTATGTGGGGATGACAAACACTCATCTCAATGCATTCTTTCTCACTAGATCATCCCTAAATCGCTTTTTATTAATGTTTAAATTTTTAATTTATTTTGATTTTGGAACTTTTATTTTATTTTATTTTTTGGTTTTTTTCTTTGGTTTGCATCCCATTTTAATGTGAGGTCACCACTCAATCTAAATGTGTCTTTTTAAAATACTAAAAAAATGGTTTTGGAGATGGTAGGTCATATGTATGCATAAACATTGTTTTCAATTTTTGACGAATTGAATGAAAGAAAGGAAAATAATTATTCACCTTTCTAGAAGAATTATTATATCATATTCATCATTTATATTAATTAAATATATCCTTATTACCATCCACGTAAAATGTAAATGAAAGAAAATCGCATTGCTTCAAGGAGGTGGTAGTCCACACATATGCAGGAGCGACATTATTTTTTTCCAATAGATTGTAAGGTGAGAAGTTATATGTGATATTATAATTCTAGAATTATGATTTTTTTCATAAGTATCATATATAAATATTAAACCCAACATAATAACCATCTGTGAAATATTGATGTGGAAAATGAATTGTATCATTATGTGGTGATGGTAATCCATATGTATTCATGAGTGGAAATTTCAATTACCATTTGATGTAAAAGATGGTTTATAATGGTGATTTCATAATCATAATATCATTTTAGTATATGTAGGATACTTGAGTTATTATTTTATGTCAAATACCATAAATTTAGAGGAGGTAAAGAAGAAGTAAAAAATAAATTGATCGATTAAGGAGATTACCTTTTATTTGAAATAACTCCTTTCGAAATACTATTAAGGGTCCTAGGGTTGGTATTTCAATTATATATGATCATGATCCTTAATTTACATCAAAATTATAGAAGAGTCTTCAGAATTCCCTTGATGCTAAGCTTCATTTGAGCATCACCTACCATCAAAAAATCAATGGATAGTCTGAAAGGAATATTCAAACATTGGAAGACATGTTGATGTCATTGTCACCTGACTTTCAAGGTATATGGGATTATTATTTACCTTTGGTAGAGTTTTCCTATAATAATAGTTTCTATTAAAGTATTCAAATGGAGCCTTATAAAGCATTATGTGGAAAGATTTTTCATGCTCAAAATTGTTGCGATGAAGTTGGTGAAATGAAACTTGCAGTCTCAAAACTTATTAAGGATACAACGATAAAGGTAAAGACTATTCAAACTCATATTAAAAAATCACAAAGAAGTAAAAAGAGTTATGCAAACTATCATAGGAAAGGATTGGAATTTCAAATGATGAATCATGTTTTCTTGAAATTATCTCCATAGAAGGGTGTTATAAGGTTCGGTGATAAAGGGAATCTAATCCCCAAGTACATTGGACATTTAGAAATTCTTGAAATGATGGGATTTTTGGATTACTGTTTTTCAATTTCACTAATCCTCTATAAATTATATGAATTTTTTTATATATCATTGTTAAGGAAGTGCATTTCAGACCCAACGCATGTGCTCACCTCTAAAGAAATAAAATTAGAGCATTAGTGTAAAGAGCCTATCCATATTCTTGAAACTAGAGAGAATTTATTGAGGAATCTAATGATTCAACTGGAAAATTTACTTTATAGAAATCATAAAATAGAGGATGAAATGTGGGAACTAGAAGATGTTATGAAGAATAACAACCCTCATTTGTTTCAAAGGTAATGCCCATGAAAATTTCAAGAAAGATATTTTTATAGAACGAATGAATGTAACACCCAAGACTAAATTACAATAATTCAATATTCTATTTAAATAAAACAATAATAAAATGTACATTTTAATATTTCATGTGATGATAATTCTAATTTGATATGATGAATATTTATTATGAACTTACTTGGTCAAAATAAGCCTGGAATGAATTTCTGAAATTTTCCTTTAGAAACAATCTTTTATGAATAATTAAAAATGTATTATTTAACTATTAATAATTTTATTTAACATAATTTTTTATGATATTTATAATTAAAAATTCATTGACTATCAATTTCATAGAAATAAATATATAAAAAATTGGAAGTAAAAAAGGGATATTTTTTACAAAACTATTTTTTAAGGAATAATTTATAACCATTTTAATTAATTAAAATGATATTTAATGATGAAAATTTTAAATTATATATATATATATTATATAACTATTTGAATTTAAATCCATCTAATTATGATTACTATTCATATAGATAATATAAGATCATCTTATGCTAGAAAAATGCATTTCTAGAAAAATATTTTTTCAACATGATTTGTGAGTTTATTTTTAAATTTAATTATAAAACTTTTATGAATTTAATTTGATAAAATTAATTTCATATTTTGAATAAAAATAATTAATATTAGGTAATAAGATCAACTTAATTTTTTGTTATAATGAATAGTAAAAACAATAAAAATTAATTATCACAATTAAGGTAAAAACAGGTTTACCGGGGGATAATCTATAAAGTTAATGGTCAAAATGAGATATTATTATATTTATGTAATAATATTTATCCATATCCTTCTCCATATAATGGGAAATAAAACCATCGCTCGTGTTTACGGTGGACTGCTTCCTCGAAAAAGGATTTAATTTGTTTTCCATCACCGAGTCACATGGATAGTCATGATGAAAATAATGAATTTATATGATACGTATGACATGGTATTGATTCTATAAAATTAAAATATCATCCACTTCATTACCCTTTTACCCATTGAGGAAATGGTATCGTCACTCGTGTGTCCGTACGATCCACCATCCCCACGAAGTGATGTGATTCATTTTCCATTTCCAAGTTTAAAGAATGATTATAAAAATGTATATAATGAGTAAATATGATATGTATAAAATTAATATAATTCTATAGATGATGTAACTATATCCCATATACAATAAATAGAATATTTACAAAAAAACATGCATGAGAAAACCAGGCAGCTAACACCCTAAATAACGGTAATAATAAAAGATTCATAATGAATAGGTGATAAGATGTTATAGAAGATCATATATGATATTATAAATATTAATATGGTTCTATTATAAATTAATAACATTTTTAAAACCATTATATAGGTATTTAAAATCATTTTCAACAAAATGGAAGCATGAGGTAAGGGAATTTTGTTTCAATTTCCACTCTATCGTGACATATTTGTTATTATACACCTATTCACTTTTATGTGATGCATATACTACCCCTTTGATATATTTAATATGAATACCTATTTATTAATGATTATTAATGCTTCAATTCAAGTTTATTCTTTCAAGGGGTTATAATTTAAAAGTAACCAAAGAGATAATAATTTATTTTTCGATCGCATTTTCTTTTTGGATTACTTATATTTTTATTGAAGGAATATTATAATTTATCCTTTATAAGATCCAATAATTTTATTATCCTATGGATATTTAAGGAGTATCCATATTTTATTTTATATTTTAATATATTTTCCTCTATAATCATGTAGACAAATTATTTAAAGAAAAAATACTTTTATTTCTCTTTTAATTGGTTATATTTTTCTTCCTTGTCTGTATTTTTTCAAAATTGTTTTACAAAGGTACTTTTTTATTACTTAAATAATTTATTAAGTATATTTTAAGTTTTCATTGTATTTTTAAAATGTTTTAAATTAAACTTTATAATGTTTTACAAAAGGTATTTTTTTGATAAAAAAAATCAAAAGGAGTGTCCTTTTAGTATATAGTGTTAACAAAATTTCCCACCACCATAACCATTTTACAAAATTTAGATTCTTACACATTTTTTCAATTATTTGAAAAAGTAAAATATTTAATGAAATATTATTTTAATATTTCAACTCGATTTTCATTATTTCTATAAAGGATCTAATCTTATTACAAAACCTATATTTTCGATGAACTGATGCTCTTATCTTATCCCTTATTAATTTTGTATTAATTAACTTTCTCTTGAAACATTATATTTTGTATAATCATTGGTCATTAAATTTCAATTAAACATCTATATTCATTTTATCATTAATATGATTATTTCCTAAATTTTATGCCATTTTTATATATGGTGTTTTATGATGAAGGATATTTGATTTACTAGGGAAAATATTGATAAATATATACTCTTTAATCAATATAGATATTTATTAATATGGTATATTTTTTATGAATTTAATTGATCATTCAATATATAAGGAATGAATTGGAGATGCAGTGGCGGGAGGATCTTGGTTATAGTTATCCCCTCGATGTATTGACATGTCTCATGAGACAAATCAATTGTCCAAATTAAATATGTTTTTGTTTTATACCTTCCCATAAATTAAATTTTCTTGTAAAAAGTTCTTTATGTCATAGATTTCAGGATATCTGAGATCATGAAATCCAACATTAATTATTTCATTTATTGTGAATTCATTTATTATTATCCATGAGTTTATTTCATTGACATTATCCATGAATGAATTTTTTTTCTCAAGTTATTGATTAAATGGAATGGGTTTTAAGTTATTTGACTTTGTATATTGATTATTACTTATCAACTCATGATAGATTCCACTATACATAACCTTACTCATCATTTAAACTCACCATTATTTCTTTCCTTTCCCTGGGTTATGAAGAGAAATTATTTGAACGAGTTTCAAGGATGCATAACATTTTCTTTTGTTATGTTTTATATTTTATTCCCAATGTAAAATGGGTATCATGTATATAAATAGATTTCCAAGACTACTAAACCTATGGGTTATTATGGAATATATCCCTTGAATTTATGCTAATGTAATAAAGTAACCACCAAATATAGGTTACTAAAGTCGGGGATATTACACACACCATTGTGATTCCTCTTGGACCACCTATAATGGGTTAGTTCTCCATGATCATGGATATTGAGATAGATGTGACTTCATGAGAGTGATAAACACAAATAAGTTGAGTGAGAAGATAGAGAAACATGATTAACATAGAATAGAATGATAATTGGAATTAAAATACTAAAATAAATGTATAAAATATTTATATACAATTAGTTTATGAATAATATTTCTATTGAGAGAGGGGTAATGTATTTAAATGCATTAAGGAATATTCTTCATTATTCCCTTCACTTTCAGGGTAGATATCAACTATTTACTTATTCTTCAGGATGAGTGTCATGTATCTCACCTGATGGTTGAGATCAATTAAGTTGAGAGTGTCTTTATTGTTTGAAAATTCTCCCATGATAGCACTTATACTCCTTTAAGAAAATTTAGAGTATAAATTTTCCCTTTCTTTACAGATCCAATGAAAATACATGATTTTCATGTTCACATGAGGAATTGTACATGTCAATTCATTGATGTTTGAGTTATCAAAACTAGGATTTATTCTTGATGTATGCACGTGGGCTCAAAATTTTGGGACTAATTTTTAGTTGGGAAGAACTGGTGTAGGTCTTTATTGGGTCTTTGACTTGCGATATTGATTCAGATTTGGTCTGTAGGTCATCTTCATTCATAATCTCGAAGAGCATTAATTTTAATATTCTCATTTCATTTTTTTCATCTCTCCATGGTTCTTGGCCAAGCATATTATGATTTATCTTTGTGCATGATATTCATTCTCTCAAGGGGGAAATGATGTATAGAAAGTATTGGATAAATGTTTTTATATGTGATGGTGAATGTGGCATGGTTCAGGCATTTCATTGAATGGTTAGTGTGTGGTGTTATTCAGAGGAATGGATAGTGCATTGGGTGAGGTCCCCATTGTTTTCAATCTTACATGTATAGGGACAAAATCAAACAAAATCAATAAAAAATGTATATATATTTTTTAGTGGTTTAAAATACATCTCCCTTTGTGGCTTAGTGTAGAATCCTGTGTTTTTGAACAGGGTTAAAATTACAAATGTTTCTGAATTTCTTTTTTGGTTTATCAAAGGGTCATTCTTTTTAAACCGAGCTCTAGAATTTTATTCCGAGTTTCATAAAACCTAAATATGTCATTTTTTGAACTTTGATAGAAGTTTTGAGGCAAAGGGGAAGTCCCACGGGCGGTGCATGGTTTGTCTAATCGTGCGGCCAAACCGTGCGTAGTTTAAGTTTTGAGGAAGTGGCTAACACACAGTTAGTGCACGGTTTGTCTAACCATGCGTCTTAACCATGCGAGGATTGTTTATCGAGATAGTAGATAATGCATGGTTAGCACACGATTTTTCTAACCGTGCGATCAAACCATGTGGGCACTTAAATGAGATCCTTAAATTGTATATCTCACTCGTTTAAGCCTTTAGATGGCTTTTTTTCCTCCTAAGTGGCCATAACTCGGGATTACTCTCCCTTTAAGGTTGTAAAACCTATCCCAAGCATTTTGGAGGCGATCTGAAGGCTTCTCTTGGTGAATCGAAGCTAAATTCTTGAGGTAGGTAGATGTTATTCTTTGTTTTTGTTCGGTTTCTTAGACCTACTTAGATCTACATCTCTTCTTCTCACAATTTATTAGATCTACGCTTGTTATGAGTAAATATAAGAGTGTGGATGACAAGTATGATGATTTTTGGTCTTTTTATTTCTAGGATAAGTGAGGAGGTTTCTTGAAGAATCAACCTGTTTCTCTTGAGGGTTCTTCGTTCGTTGTGGTTTTCATCAAAACCCCAAGGTAGGGCCACAATCTTTAACAATTTATTTAATAATTATATATTCTTTAAATAGATTGAGAATGTGAGTTTCCTTGATTATGATATGTTGATGCATGACACTTTTAATGTTATTAAGTAAGGCCACCCACATGAGATAAATAAGGACTTGAACATGTGTTAATTTTAAGCATGGATTGCTATTGTAGTTAAAGTGATATGATTAAACAATTGAATGATTTGAATTGGAAGAATGAGTAATAGGATAATTAATGGTATAATTAATTATCAATTCATGATTTGGAATGAAATTATGGCTTTTACTGATTTTTGGGAATATTGAATATTTGACATATTCGGTATATAATTTGGAAAATGGTAATAATTAATGGATGGATTAATTATTACATGTTAAATGGTAAATGGTTAACTAATTGAATATTGTTTAAAGAGATGAGATTTAATTAATTAATTATTGAATTAATTAGTTTTCATGCATTAAATTAAGATTGTGAATTGATTGTTTGTTACGATTGTTTATCAGGAGTACTTTTGATGCGTATTAGTTTTCCATACCTTAAGTTGTCTTGCATGGAGTTTTTTGAAAATATGATATATTGTGTGAGGTTGTTTCTAAATATCTTGTCTTTGTTCATCATTTTTTGTGATTATTATGGGGTTCTTGTAGATTGTTAAAGTCCTGGACGAATCACTGTTTGAGTGGACGGGTTCAGGCTTGTTAAAGAATTTGGTTAATTAAGTATTGACTTATCTGAAGAGTGTTTTGTGTTGTTAATTAGTTGTTTAATTAATTAAAGGATTGGTTTTGTGGTGTTATACATGGTATTATACACCAATGATAAATATGTATGTATGATTTATAAACGGGTTTTGAGATAGGGACTGATGCTCCAAATACTCACGGGGTGCTAAACATGGCGTTCAACACCCATCTTGCAAGTGAATATTCTTTTATGGGACAGGGACTGATGCTAAAAATACCCATGGGTTGTGAGACATGGACTGATGCTCTGAATACTCATGAGGGTTCTAGACATGATGTTCTACACCCATTAATTAACATTGGACTGTGGGTCCAATTGTTCGTGCATGAAACGAGTTAATGGTTAATGAAGGCTGTTGTAAAATAATGATTTTTGATTTGATTATGATAAAAGGTTTAGACTTATTAATGAATTGGGTGAATCACTATTAGTGGATAGACCTAGGAATGAATCTCTATTTTAGTGGACGGGCTCAGACTTAGTATATGAAAGATTAAATTGAATAACTTTTGACGCGTTATCCAAGACAAAGCACAAGCTTGGATTCGGTCTTTACTTGATTACTTAGATAGTTTTTAGAGACATCTATGGTGAGTGACTTACACAGGAGATTTTGGGTGTAGGTCGAATCTCAATTCTTTCATAATTTATTAATATTATAATAATTGATAAATGATAAATGATTATGTAATGATTGTCGAGTATGCATGACAAATGAATAGTGCAGGTTCAGACACCAGCTGAGGGATGAAGTAAGTACTTGGGTTTATAGTTACTTTGTACTGCTTACTTTATTTTATGCATTCCTTCATGTGTTATAAGTTATTTATAAAATTTATGGATTTGGGGTAGACATCGGTGGTCTCGGCCTACTAAGATTTATATATCACACCCTACTCAGGCCGCCATTGCACTGGGTACCTGAGTAGATTCTATTTGGTTGCAGGACTATGCTGTTTTCATTTACTTGGAAGATAGGAGTAGAGGACCGAGTGGATTCTCGGGATGCTAGAGGAGATAGCCCTTGGGGCTTTGAGTCATTATTTATTTATTTCTGTATTGGAATCTAAATCATTCTATTTTGTTCACTATTTTCTACTTTTGTATCATTATAATGACATGCATGCATCTGCTGTATAATTTGGCATTGGCCACTTTTATAAAATGAGTATTATTTGTCTTCTGTTGTTTGTCATTTATGAGTTACCAATTCCGCTATTGTTTGTTATCTACACTAATATACCATTGTGCAACTGTGATAAGAGGGTATAGTCTCCCCACTGACTATCCTTTGACCCTCGCTGCTAGTCGGCAGCCTCCGGCATACAGGGAGACGCGCTTGAGGTCATGTGGCGACCGGTCTTCCCACTGGTTTAGTGGTGAGTTGGGTCGGGATGTTACACTTGGTATCATTATAGCTTGACATCAATGGGTTACCAGCTTTTAATTAACCTTGGGTTTTCCATTCTTCATCTAAATTTTGTTACAGAACATATCGGGTGAACCATACCAGTCACCCAAGTCAGCCCATTACTGGGTGAGGTATAACAAAGACAACAAAACAAGTCTCTAATATAGAAAAAGACATACAACTAGAGTAAAGCGAAGATTGAAAGGTATATACAACTAATCCAAATGGGATAATCTAGGAAATATGAAAATTCTCGACTAAAAAGTCTCCATGAGACCAACCATTACCTCCAAACCATCCCAAACCGAAAAAACAATGTAAAGAGAGGTTTGTATGCTATAGAATTCTATTAAATTTACCTATTCCCTACAAAACAATGTCTACAGCTTCCCAAATTCAGAATTAGAGTGGGATAAATAGATCCTAGTATGAAACCACAAAAAAAATATACAAGTTATAATATCAATAATACATAAGTTATGGATTTAAAAAAAATATTTTAGAAGAATTTTTATAAATAAAACAATTTTAAAATGTCTCTCAAATAGTCCTTGGGTTTTCCATAAATTTCATATCATATTTTCCAAATCCAAAAAACAAGCCAGTCATAAAAGAAATCAGGTAAATATACTGAAATATATATATACATGTGATCCAACATCCATGAAATAATCTATCACACAATAAAAAATCAAAAACAAAAATTCACTTTCTAGTTAGACTCTATCCTATGAGACTATATGTACAAGACACTCATGATCCTAAAAAAATTATAAGGTTGGATCCAACTAATATCTAGTCCTTCCATGATCTATCGATATATAAGAGGTTACCTCATAGTGGTGTGACACACACAAAGGTTACATGTGCCTCTTTATCGACACACACAAGGTTTCTATTGTGCAATTTTGGTCAATTTCCATTCTAAAAATCATGCTCAAATTTTTATAAAACCATTTCAATGACAATTTAATACACTTCAGGGTTTGAAAATCATTTTTTCTTCAAATCTAGGAATATTATATTTTCAAAGAAAAACTCCTTCAAAACATGAATCCATTCCATTTTCAATTTAAACACATGCAATTCCATTTCAAATATCAAGGAATAAATAAGAAAAATAGGTAATTAAAGAAACTATAATTGTTGAATAGATCAACCTACCTCAAGGATATAGAAAACCTAACTATCTTTGATAACGAGGATTGGAAACCCCAAGATCTAACTTTGGAAGAAAAGGTACGACAAGAGACTAAAAATTATTGATTGAAAAAGATGATCTAATTAAAAAATTGTAGTCAAACCATAGCCACAACAAAAACCAAATAATAACCATGGGTAACACTTACCCAAAGAATAGAAATCGAACCACTATGGTGATTAGTCACTAAAAGAATTTATTTGGATAGAAAGGAGTCACCCAAAATCACCTAGGGTAAGATTTAGGTTGAGAGAAGATAGATATAGGCCAAATGAAATATAAAATCAACTGAGTCACCTACTTAAAACCATACACATGGAATTTAAATGGTGTGTAATTCCATTATACTTTGTGTAACTCTTGTGACTCATATACACTGAAAAACCATTACATTTTTAAATAAAAAATGATATTTTTACCTTACATGGTTTGTTCTTATTATATGGAATTTAACTCATTCATTCTATGTATTCAATTCAAGGATTATTCCTAGGAACCATTATAATTCATGTACATCACTTACACTGCATGTAAGTACCCAGCGAGCAGCAGAAAAAGAAGGTTTTGTGTTGAAAATTCCAACAAATCTCTGACTTTAACATTATAGATATCCTCCCAATTTCATGGTTGGAAATACTCACCAAATGGAAAAAGGAAAAAAATAAAATATTAGAATATACCTAACAAAAAGGTAAATGGGTGTTATAATCTCCCCACCATAAAAGATTTTTTTCAGAAAGTGATTAAGATTCTAGATCTACAAAAAAGAGAAGGTTGTTATTTCCTCATTAATGACTCCCACTCCCATGCCTCTTGGTGATTATATCTACACTTCCATAGAACTAGGACTAGAGGGATCATTTTACCATAGAGTACCTTATCATGGGGATCAATAATCTAAACTGGATGCTCAACCAAAGTGGTATCGGGTTCAAGATATACATCCTCCCACTTAATCACATGGGATGAATATGATATGTACCTCCAAAAATGGGAAACATGAAACACATAGTGGATATAAATAAAACTATATATAAAGTAAAATTGTTAGGACACCCTTCCCAGTCACACAACAATCACAAAAGGGCCCACAAACCTTGGTTCCAACTTATCTTACTTACCCAACCGACGATGTCCCAAGCAAGGAGAAACTTTGAGAAAACCCCAATCACTGACAATAAACTCCAGTGGCTGATTATGAAGGTCTGTATAATATTTTTGACAACTATGTTTCATGATCAAATGCATCTCGATCAACTGCACCATCTTCATCATCTCTTAAATGAGACTCAATCCAACCAAGGACCACTCTCCCAACTCTACCCAGCACCAGGGAGATCTACATGGTCTCTCATACAATGCCTCAAAGGGCTCCATCCTGATCAAATCCTGATAACTATTTTTATAAGAAAATTTTACCAAAGTAAAATGCCTATTCCAATATCCAATAAAATCAAGAACATGAGCCCAGAGCATATCCTCAAGAACCTTGATATCCCTCTCTGTCTACCCATATTTCTTCCTATGATAATCCATGATCAATTTAAACTCAGAACCCATTACCTCATATAAAAATTTCTAGAATATGGATGTGAATATCGAGTCCCTATCAGAAAAAACTGCATAGGGAACCCCATAAAGTCTCATAATATCTCAAACATATAAGTCCCCAAGATATTTCTCTTTTATTGTTTTTTTTATTGGTAATAAATGTGTTGATTTAGTGAGTATGTCAATAATAACCTAAATCACATCCTTTCCACTATGATTCCATGGTAAAAAAATGAAAAAATCCATAGAAATTCAATCCCACTTCTATACCATAATGGGTAAAGGATGAAACAAACATATAGGTCTCTGGTGTTTTTCCTTAACTCTTTGACAAGAGAGACACTATGATACAAAATCAGTAACTAACTACCTCATCCCCATCCACCAATACCCAGCCTATAATGACAGCACAAAGCTCCACTGGGTGATCGAGATTACTAACTTGAGGTCTCCCCACCAATTAGGATTTCTTCTATGATTTGTCTCTCGGTGTACTTCATATGATATGGTTGAACTCACTCATCATAAAATGTTTCAACTATTATCGTATCCAAGAACACATGTCCACTAACATTCTTTACTCCTGATTTCATCTCGATAAACAAACTCATTAGAGACCACTCTTCAATTTATTCCTTTATTTATTGGATCGGTACTCTTCTACTATGCACATCAGAAACCACATTTCCTTTACTGGGGGTATATATGATATTAAAATAAATGGTTTGAAGATACTCAAACCATCGTATCTATCTCAATTTCAGATACCTCTAAGTTAAAACATACTTTAATATTTTTTTATTAGAATACATTATAAATAACTCACCAAAAATATAGTGAAGACACTTCTTGAGTGTATGAATAACAACTACCAACTCAAGATCATAGGTAGGGTAGTTATTATCATGATGGAATAAATAGAATGACATATAAGACACCACTTGTTTCCCTTTCATCAAGACACATCCCAAACCCATACCTAAGGAATCTTTGAAAACATCATAACTCGAACCTAGTTCTAGAAGAATCAACACTGGTGTTGAAGAAAACCTCAATTTCAGATCCTCAAAAGATCTCTAACATTTTTCTTCCCACTCAAACTTTACACCCATATGGTTCAAAGATTTCATTTGAGATGCAATCTTAGAGAATTCCCGAAAAAAACTTCAATAATAACCATCCAATCCTAAGAATCTTTGAAACTCAAACACATTTATGGTATTTTCCTAGGACATAACTACTCATACCTTTTCAGGATATACTGAGACTCCCCTCTTAGATATCACATTCCCCATAAGCTTCACCTCCCATATCCAAAATTGAAACTTATAAAGTTTACTATATAGACAATGTTCTTTCAAGGCTAGATATATGGAATCCAAATGGTTAACATGATCCTCCTCTAACTTGGATTACACTAAGATATCATCTAAAAACATAATAAAAAGAGTCCAAGAATTAATGAAAGATCAAGTTCACCAAATTTATAAATATCATAAGAGAATTAGTGAGTTCGAATAGCAAAACCTAAAACTTGAAATTTCCATATCGACACCAAAATGTTTTCTTGGGTATGTCCTCCTCTAAGACTCTCAACTGATGGTACCCTGATCATAGGTCAATATTAGAAAACCAATGATCCCCTCTAAACTTATCAAAGATATCATCAATTCTAGGTAAAGGATAATTGTTCCTAAATGTCACCTAATTCAACTTTCAATAGTCAATACAAATCCTAAGACTTTAGTATTCCTTATTATCAAAGAGTATAGGTGATTACCACAATGAAACACTAGGAAAAAACCATTTTTCCTCCAGATCCTCAAGTTGGACCTTAAGTTCCACTAACTCAGAAGGTTCCATTCGGTAGGATGGAATAGAAATGGGAATCATTCTAGGGAGTAGTTCAATAGTAAACTCAACCTCTCTTTGTGGTAGTAAACTAGAAAAATAATCCAGAAATACCTATAAGTGCTCACACACAATAGAAGGTAGTTGACCACCCAAGTAAGGTTTAAATGCATCAAGAAACATTTCTAATAACTATCATGAGATTATATTGGCATAAGGAACAACATACCCCCACCCTTCCCAATCAATATTCCTGCTCACCCTGGAAAACATGAGTGACCTCATCGGATAATAAGAATTGTACCTAACGGTGATAGTAGTCTATCTATGCCTTCACACTAATCATACAATCCATGCAGATAATCAAGTTAAATATATCAAGATTAAGCACTAAGAAGTTCCAAACCACCTAAAAGTTGGTTATCTCCACCCGACACATGAGTCACTTGAAACCCTATTCAGACCTCTTTCCCAAAGGCAAAGAAAGATCCAAAAAATGAAATAACCTCCAAACACTAACCCAACACATAAACCATATTTGAAGATATAAAATAATGAGTAGCACCAGTATCAAACAAACCTATCACCATAAAAGATGAAATAAACACTATACCTCTAACAGTGTCTGGCCCTACTTCAGATTCCTTTGGCACACACTCTACCACATAAATTCTTCTGAACTTAGCCACCTACAAATCCTCCTTGGCCTGATAATGACACCCACTACTCTTGGGATCATCAAATTGAACATGGTATCTCTTGGTGAAAGTGGATCCCCCTTAAAACCTTGGGACATCCTATTACAGAAACATTTCAAATGGAAATATCTCCCACAAAGACGAAAAGTCCTAGGAGACTCCATACAATGAGGTCTGAGATAAAAATTCCTCCCACACTGGTAGTAGATAACCTATTTCTACCCAAAATAAGCTCATAAAACTATTCCCTATAGAAAATTGACCACTCTTGTACTTCCTTTTCTAACCAAATGAAGCACCCTGGCTAACCGCTACACCAACTGAAGCCCTACCCAAATGTTTCCTTCTAGATATGTTTTCCTTATCCAAAGAAACTTTATCAACTACCTTAACAAAGTTTGGAAGGCACAAAAGAACTATAATTAGCCAACTATCTTCCCTCAGTCCCATCTAGAACCTCTGAGACTTCAAGTAATCATTAGTGACAAGCTCCAATGTAAGATGCACCAAATAAGAAAAATGTGTGGGTACTCCAGAGTGGTACACTCCCATTTCTCCAAGTTCAAAAACTAATAGGTATTTATCACACATAAAGTCTCATGATAAAACTTATTATTAAATATTTTCTTGGAAGAAACATAAGTAGAAACCTCATGCAATTTAAATTTCACTATAGAGTCCCAATATCTTCTTCCTAGTCCATCGATCATATACACGAAAAAACTCACCTAAGAATATTTAGGAGTCTTAAAAATGTTAAAGATCTTATCAATTCATTCAAGCCTCTCCTCTGATTCTTGGGTTCCTTTGTCACCATAGAAGATAGGTGGATGCTACTTGGTAAATTTTGATCCATGATCCACTACTCATCTCAAGTTTATGGCACCCACTAACCCCATATTTTGAATGGTATAGATAATTTCTTCAACCAAATAAGGTTCCACTAGAGGATCCACATGTAGAACTTACCTCACAGCTTCCCCTCTCATATTTGGAAGATCTCTTCTATGATTCATTGTCTATTAAACACAAGAAAATAACCAATAAATCATGATAAAACTCTAAAATAATTGAACTAACTTATTGAATCCAAAATAATGATTTAAAATGATAAGAATTTAAAGAAATTATAAATTATACCATAAGAAGTAGACACCTTTTGAAAGGAATAGGTCTATGTAAATAAACTCCCCACTTGGTTTATTTAAATGACCTTACACACAATAAGTCCACATGCTTATTAGATATGTAAATTTAAATAGATTTCCCATACATTTTATTCAAATGAACCTAAATACCATGTCTTGGACTTAGTAAATATTTTTCGACCACCCATGGAAACTTGGATTCAGTTGTGGTAGTGAGCTAGATAAGCCCCTTTTCTGAACCTGCTATCTGAATTCTAACAATCCAACTCTTATCTACCCAAGACACAAAACCAACTCAGGTAGTGCTAACACACTTCAAGCAGAATAACCTCCCTCTGATACCAAATTATAACAGACTAACCCAGTTCAACCAAACCAATCACCCAATTTAGTTCATTACGGGGTGAGGTATAACAAAGAGAAAAAAAAGTCTCAAATATAATCAAAACAATACATAAAACAAGAGTGAAAGTGGAAACAAAGGGAGATACAACTAATCCAAATGGGTTAAACTAGGAAATATGAAAATTATAGACTAACAAGTCTCCATGTAACTAACCATCACCTCCAAACTATCCCAATATGAAAAATTGATGTAAAGAGAAGTTTTATTGCTACATAATTCCATTCCCTTTATTTGTGTCCTAAAAAACAAGGTATACATCCACTTAAAAGAAGAAGTAGGCTGTAAGAAATACATCCCAGTATGAAACCACTAAGAAATATATACAAGTTATAATATCAATAATTAACAAATTCTATCTTTAAAACAAAATAGTGCTACAATAATTTTTATAAATAAAACAAATTAAAAAAAATTCTTAAATAATCCTTGGGTTTTCAATAAATTACATGTCATATTTTTAAAATACAGAAACATTCTAAACATAAAACAAAGTAGGTAAACATACTGAAATATAAATATACGTGTGATCTAATATCCATGAAATAATATATCATGCAATAAAAAATTTGAAACAACAATTCACCTTCTATTCGGCCTCTCGCCTATGGGACTATATATAATATAAACACACAAGCCTAAAAAGTCATAAGGTTGGATCCAACTAATATCAATTCCTACCATAATCTATATATATATAATAGGTTACCTCCTAATTGTTTCACGCACACTAAGGCTACTTGTGTCTCTTTCTCGACACACCCAAGGTTCCCGTTATAAAACTTTTGTCAATTTCCATTTTAAAAACCATGCTCACATTTTAATAAAACCATTTCAAATCCAATCCAATCTATTTCTGGGTTTAAAATTCTATTTTTCTCCAAATCAAGGAAAATTCCATTTTTAAAGAAACAATCCCTTTCAAACACAAACCCATTACCTTTTCAATTTCAAAACATTCAATTCCATTTTAAATCTCAATGAATCAATAAGAACAGCAAGAAATTCAAGAAACTAGAATGATTGAATAGATCCACCTACCTTAAGGACATAGAAAACCTAACCACATTTAACAATGGGGATTAGAAACCACAAGATCTACATTTGGAATACAAGTCATGATTATAGACTTAAAAGGATTTATAGAAAACATGATATGATTAAAAAACCACAACTACAAATAAAACCGAAGAACTAGGATGAATGCTTACCTGGAGAGGAGAAATCCAACCATAGTGGTGATTAATCACTAAAATAATCAATCCATATGGAAAGGAGTCACCCAAAATCACATAGGGTAAGATCTAGGTTGATAGAGGCTAGTTATAGGTTGAATTAAATAGAAAATAATCTGATCTAGCTACTTAAAAACACACTTGTAACTTTTACATGGAATTTAATTACATTACACATCATGTAACTCTTGAGTCTCATATACACAAAAAACCACATCACATTTTTAAATGAAAATAGATATTTTTTCTTATATGTAGAGTTCTTGTTATATGGTGTGTAACTCATTCACACAATGTATTAAATTCCCTATTTTTTCCCAGCAACAAATATACATATTGAACTTCAATTACATGGTGTGTAAGTTCCCATCGAGTAGAAAAAAAGTATGTTTTATTTTGAAAATTTTAAAAAATACACGACTTCAAAATTATAGGAAACCTACCAATTTCATGTTCGGTAATACTCACCAAACAAAAAAAGGAAACGAAAAGAAAATATTAGAACATACTCGATAGAAAGGAGACCCGGTGCTACAGCTTTGACACTATTTTCATATATTATAATATCATACTACTTCAGTTATTGAGCTTCATTGGGGTTTTCTAAAGATGGTTAAATGGTGTATATTGGTCTTTCCATTCTGATCTCGGTTGGTTATTCTTGATGAGCTCAAGTGATATTGATAGTGGTATAGATTATTCTCTAGTTATACATGGCTTGTGTAAAGGTTCGTCTTCTTTTGCACATTTATGTGTGTATTTCGAACATCACACTTGATGACATGGTGACAGATCTGGTTCATCCCCTATTCATTAAAATAATATAGTATCATAGACTCGTTTTTCCTTGGATGAGTTTGGAATTCATCCAGTGAACTTAGTTTCATTCAACTATAACTAATGTTTTCAAGGTTCAATAGAATATGTGTCAATTCTTTAGATTCAATAGGACATAATTTATTCATTTTTATAGTGATAACTAATTTCATAGATTTGAATTTTCATGGATTCAAGCTTTGATTCAGTAGATGTTTAGCTTAGAATTAGTGTCTTCATTTCATTGTTGTAGATCTGGTTTAGCAAGGAATATTTTGTTTTTCATTGGTGGTGAGTTTTTCATCAAGGTTGAGCTTTACGACATTCATCATATTTTTACATCTAAGTGAGGATGTTCCAGTGGTTGGATTCAATGTAGTTCATGGTTACATTGATTCATCTTCAATGGAGCTCAAGAGTGGATCACCACGGATTAAGGAGATGGCACAGCTGGTTCTGGTAGTAGGTTGAGAGAAGTGGGATCTCAATGTCATTTGAGAGAAATGGCTATAAAGAGAGATCTATGATAACTTCATTTATGGTAGGTTGAAGTTGGATGGTCACACACTAATTTTATTTGTTTTATATTAAGATACCATGAATAGGGAGTAGGTGTGTGGTCATGTGGAAAGTGGTTGTGAGATAACTTTCCATAACTTCATTTTGGGGTTCCATTTGTATATACAGTCACTTGTGAAGTAACCATGACATGATCCTGTAGTCAATTTTCCATGATAATTTAAGGAATAATATATATGAATTATATGTGAGATCACTTCTAGATGTTTCTCATGTGGTTAGTATATTTATTGTTCCTCCTATATTTCAAAAATATAATTTTTTAGAGTATTTTTTTTCCAAAAAAAATTAACAATGATAAAAAAAATCAAAATTTAATGGATCTTAAAAATTTGATCCCATATAATTTCACAAAAATTTATTTCCAATTAAAGTTAAATTTATGAATAATCTTTGAGAAACACATTCTAAAATTTTTAACTAAATTATTATTATTTAAAAATATCAAATTAAAATGTTGGATTTGTTATATTAAGTATAATTTGAGTTTAAACAATGAAAAATAAAAATTGAAATCCTTTAAACAATTTAATTCCAAGATTGAAATTATGGATTCACAATTTAATTCTAAGAATTAATAAATTATTTAAAAAAAATGATTTCATCCAGTTAAAAATTAAGTTTCACAATTCACATAATTCATAAAACCCATAATTTTACTCAGGGTTTGGATTAAATTGGGAGTACTTTCAATGAATAGTAGTAAAAAAATACAAGCTTTCATCTCATATAAATGATATTTTAAGGGAGTCTATTTGTTCCACTGGTAGTGTTTGAGGAGGTTCTCTAGGATTTCTATAACTTAGTATTGGTAGTGCATTCTAGTGTGGCCAATATGTATCATTACTTCATGGATTATCTTTGGTGGAATGAGATGAACTGTTCAGTGGTAGATTTCATATAATGATGCTTGGTATATCAGTAGGTGAAGGTGGAGAATCATGTTTTGGGAAGTTTTTTGCATCCATTGGATGTCCTTGAGTGGAAATGGGAGGACATATCGATGAATTTTTTTACTAATCTACCATAATCCTAGAGAGGATATGATACTATTTAGTTTATCATGGATTGGTTAAAAAACTTGGCCCACTTCCTATTAATTAGTTTGTTTGTTATTGTGAAATTCTTGGTCAAGTAGTATATAGATGAGGTAGTGTGTCTTCAAGGTATACCAAGGACCATCATATCTTATTTGGATCCTCGTTTTACATCAAAAGTATGGATAGGAATATAGTATTCTTTTGGATCTCATTTTTTCATTAGCACAATTTTCCATCCTCAGATGGATGGGGAGATAATGCATAATATTTAAATACTAGATGAAATGTTACAGTCTTGTGTTCTAGATTTTGGTGGTTTATGAATTAATAACTTACCCTTGGTTGAGTTTTCTTAAAACAACAACTTCCACTCTTCCATTGGAATGTCTCTATTTGAGGAATTGTATGGGTAGAATAATTGTTTTTTTTTTGTACTATATCGAGGATGGAGAGTAAGTGGTCCTTGGTTAAATGTAGTATAAAAAATAATATAGAATATTTAGATAGTTTAGGAGTGGATGAAGGTGGGATAAGATCATTAGAATTCGTATGTAGATAAATGAAGGAGACCTTTGGATTTCAAGGTTAGAGACCATGTGTACTTGAGGGTTTACCCTCATTATAGGTAATGGAGGTTTGGTTGAGGTAGTAAGGTATGTACCTATTTTATAGGTCCTTTTTAGGTGTTATTTCATGTTGTTCAGGTGGATTATCGATTGGTGCTTCCTCATAGTTGGCTAGGATCTGTGACGTATTTCATGTGTCACAACTTTGTCGATATCTTCATAATGATTCCCATTTCATTGATCAGGTAGGTTTGGGTATCAAGGATGATGTGAAATTTGTAGAGAATCCAATTGAGTTTCAGGATTTTTGGGAGTCTGTGTCGCATGAATGGGTTATTCCTTAATTATGCATTCTGTGGAGGTATGGTGATATGGAAGAGATTACATAGGAATGTGAGTCACATATGAACACTCGTTATTCTGATCTCTTTTGATTTTTGTTTTATTATTAGTGAGATATTTTATTTTTTATTAAATTAAATTAATTGGTTGTTTTTGGATACTTACTAAGTTGTTTACTCTATTTTTATGTACTTTGGTGGTGGTGGTGTCTCGTTTGAGAGGTACTCTTAGAGAGTTCTTGGTTAATGATGTGTATGGTTATCCTTCTAGGATTGGTTTTGAGTATCATGGATTAAAATCATTTGATAGATATCTAATGTAATGTTATGGACCTTCTAGAACCATTACTATGAATTTTTTGGGTGTTATATGTTTCATAAGGAAGTTTGGGGAGTGTTTAGTAGAGGTTGACTTGAAATTTTAGCTGGGAACTAGGATTATGGTGTGGTATTAGGCCATGTGATGTAGAGGTTGAGAGGTAGAATTTTGTAAAAGTTAATGATTATTACATAATTTATTTATTTCATGGAAGGTTGGGGTGAATCGTGGACTAAATGTTTACATTTTAAGAAATTAACCTTATGTACTTGGCTTTTAGCATGACTAGTTTAGCTATGATTTGGAGTCTCAGGATGAAGTTCTGGTAGTTCTATCAATATGTAGGTGGTTGTAGTGTTGTTATCAGGTATACACCATGGTTCTTGAGGGATTGTTTTTTGTATCTATTCCTTTTAGAGGTTCCATGTGTCATGGTATTGAGGTTTCATTGTGGCCCTTCTATGGTTTTATATAATCTAAGTGAGATATGTTGTGTGATTTCTGGGGATAAGTTTGACTAAGTCCCATTACGGTGTAGGATAGAAGGTTGTTCCATGGTTTTGTTAAAATACATAAGCCTTACAGTGTGGTATAGATGTTTCATCATGCTATTTTATTTTTACAGACTATTTATAAATTTGGGGGTTACCTTGAATTACATTCATTCACCTTTATTCCGCTCGACTCTTGGAAAATTCCTAAATGGTTTTAGGAGACCTTTCATCCCTTCTTCCTTAGATTTGATACTTATATTTGGAGGAATCAAGGTTAGTTTCCCCTCTTTAACTATTGGTTTCTTCCCATTATCATGATTATATCTCTTTTTATGATGGAAACCCTAAATCTCTCAATGGTTGAATAAAACTCATCAATGGTGGTCAATTATTTGTTGGGGATATCACCCAGTTATGGGATAATTATTTATACTATTAGAGCTTGTAGGGACATTATACAAGAAGATGTTAAGATTGTTCGCACTTGGTGGGAGTGGAATATGGTGATTGACCATATTACTCCCAAATTTGATCAGGTAGAGGGGTTGATTGTTATTTTTTAGTGTTGGTTCTCTTCCATTGGTCTGTATTAGTATTATTGGGGGGTATTCCCTTAGACTTCATTAATTCCAACCAACTAGAATTTTTTTCTTTCCTTATTTCCTTCATAATAAAAATTAAATTTATCAATCAGAAAATAAAATCTTACACAAATTTCTCCTATAAATAATATACTACCTGATATAGATTTCTTTTATAGTGTATAGCGTCACCCCGGTCGAATCCTCGACGATAATACTATTATTTTGGAACCAATTGAAGTTGTTTTTGAATGATAGGGAATTTGTTTTTGTATATATTTAATAAAAACAATAAAATTTAATTTAAATGATTATTTTTATAAGAACTATTCATGAGAAAAATGGATAAGAGGTTGACTAATTTATTTTATCGAGAATTAAAAAATATCATGTCAAATTAACATTCAAAACATGATATGTTAAGGATTGAGTTTCTATTAATTTTAAGCTATAATAAAAGCCTCAACTAGAGATAAAATACATGAACAAATGTTTTCAATTAATGGTTCAAAAATAAATTAATAATTATGTTCCAAGAGATATATTAATCCATGGTACCATCAAAATCCATCAAACATATCAATAGTCCATGAAAAATTATACAGAGACATACACCTTCAATTTGAAAATCATGAAGCGTGGATTCTCTCAATCAATCCATCATCCCTAAAAAATGTATCACGCTAAAGGAATTTTTACTTGGCCATAAAAATGGATATTAATTTGTCTATAGTTTTATATGATTGAGGAAAAATGAAAAGAAAAGGGAATGGGATAAGAAAATATTTAAACTAACCAAACTCACACACATGAATTGAATGAAAATGGCATACACTTGTGATTGAATTGAAATGGGATTGAGGTAATATATTCTAATTGAAATTAAAATAACTCAATAAAATAATACTAATTAAAAATAAGGTGATTATAATTAATATAATAATAGTAAACTTTAATTAACATCAAACTTAAAATTATAATAAAACACTTATAAGATTACAATAAATCTAAGAAGAAAACAATTAATAAATAAGATAGGAGGAGGGGTTTTATAGTTAAAAATAAAGTTTGTAATAACCTCAAGTCCATATCAAGGCACAAATGTTCCAAATATCCTTTCTTTACTTATAAAAATTTTATCCCTTGGAATAAAAGTGGCGACACATTTTTATAAGTAAGATAGGTATTTCCCTCCAAATCTATCCTCCACAAGATTATATATTTTTTACCCATAATAAGGATAAATATTGTAAAATAACTATCAAAATTATTTCCATATATTTAATAAATATCCACCAAAAAATTCATGTATATTGAACATTTTTAGTGAAATTTATGGCTAAAATACCAAATTCAACTTTCTTAGCTAGAAAGGTTCTTCAAAATCCATAATTCTACATTATCATGCATTTATGATATTTAACACAAAGTAATACCAATGTATATAATTTAATGAATTTCTTACATCCTATTATATATATTCATGGGAAATTTGAGATTATTTTTACTAATGGTTTGGAATATATGGGTCTTATGCTAAAAGAGGTCCAAATTGTTGACAAATTTCATGGACTTCAATAAATTCTTTGATGGGGCCACTAAATATAGAAATTGAACTCTAATTTTAAAAAAAAAATGAGGCCAATTTCTTTCATTAAATCCATCAAAGGAATTTGGTCTTCATGAATTTTACCAATAATAAAAAATTAAATGTTGGTCCATGATGTATGATAAAAATATTGGTACTCCATCTATAATCAAAATAGCCTTCCAAATGACCAATTTGGATCTATATCCAGTTAAATAAAATATAGAAAAAATATTAGAAGAATCATAAAAAACATGAATCACGTAAATTTTATGAGAATATAAAAATTTATAATCATAATATGAAAATGGTATCAAAATGAAATAATTCAAATAATTCACTTATGTTGCACTCAATATCAAAGAATGAACATTTGAATAAAAATGTGAATATTTTATGAACAAATAAGTGTTTTAATTTATTAAAAAATATTGTATTAATTTAAATTATCAATTCCCCTACACTTATTCTAGCCTATATCCTTGGGAAAAATAAAACACAAAAAAAATTATGATAACGCATTAACCAATATGAAAAATTTGTTTCCACCAATGAGAGGGTCTTAAAATGTATACTCATCTACAATAAATCTCAACACTTATTCATTACTCAATTTGGTGTCAAAAAACATTTCCATTTTTTGTACACAAATATAAAATTGGATAATGTTGTCAACATGATTCACTCATCTCACAATGATGTGAATTTTTTAATGGAGCTAACTCATTAACTAATGAAGAGTGATGATTTATTATTTGTTAGAGCTCTCAACTTTCATTACCATCCTAATGTGAAAATTTATCAAGAGTAATTTTTTAAGGTGTTTTACTATGGATATTATACAATAGGAAAATGTAAAAAAACGTGGTAAAATGGGGTAAAAACATCAACTTGTACAAAAACTTGCATGAACAATTAAAGGGGAATCAAGGTATATAGAAAAAAATTCAAGGTAGAACACACTTGAGGAAAGAAACGTAAGGGGTGGACTTGAGTTATGATGAGATAGATAAAGAACTCAATAAATCATAAACATTTAGATGATGAGACAAATAGAAGTGTTCCGCTTTATTTTTTTAATTTTAAATTTTTTTCATTTTTTCATTTTTTTTTATTTTTTTACCTTTTCATTTTTTTAATTTTTTTAACACTTTTTGAATGAAATGACTCAAAATTTGTGATAAAATATTACCATGAAAAAAATTACCATGCTTGTTCATAAGATAACATATCCCCCACACAGATAATGATGCTTTTACCCAAGTAAAATAAGCCTAAAATAAGATCAATAAATGAAAAAATTCAATGAAAAACATTCTCTCACACTTAAATTTAAATCAATTATGCATGAACTATCCAAGTGAATTTTGGGTGGGATAAGGTCAGGAGCTTGTAATGTGGCTATAAAAAATGGGGTATCCATTATCTCAAAGGGGATTTTAAAAGTATGTTTAATGTAATATTAAAGGAGGATATTTGAATACAGTTATCCTCATGTGGTTAAAAAAATTACCACTATAATTTTCATGCACTCAAAAGTTTAAAAATTAATCTTTATAGGTGAAAAAACACAAATTCACAATCGGTGGTGTAAAACACACACAGGTAAAAGATTTTCATAAATAACCTTGGCATGAAAGCTTAGTTTTTACCTCATAGGTAGAGGAAAAACTAATTTTCCAATAAATATTTAGGCACTCAAAAGATAGTTTTATTGAAAAAAAATTATTGGTCAATATGAGTGATGTAAATGAAAAAAACTGAGACAAAAACAATGATTTTGACTCCCCCATAATGGTTTGAAAAAATTTCAAAATTTGTGATGAGTAAGCATGGATTATTTTTATTTTTATTTTTATTTATTTATTTATTTATTTTATAGAAACACACACAATAAGGAAGAAAAAATAGTGAATAGGGTGAATATAGAAGTATATTTAGATAGATTAAGGAGGGATAAAGTGATATATATATATATATATAGTTAAAATGGTGCTTCTTGGTCTGTATTGGGTGTGTATACTTCAATATCCATGAATGTATCATTTCTATTAGATGTGGGGATATAATAATATGATAGGATTATAATTATTGGTGGAATCTTAGGGTGGAGATTTGGTCTATGTATATTACCAACAAGAAAATAAAATATATTCCTTATTTATTTAAATAAAAAATATAAAATGAAATGAAATATTCAAAAAAGTAAAATATAACTCAGGTTTCATCATAGTAAGTACTCTATTTATTCTATAAATTACTTGATATTTATATTTAATAATCCATATTCTAAAGGTGGATATGGTTTTTTTATAGGAACCAATGTGGTTTCTTTTCTCTGATGTCCTTTTAAACACATTTCTCCTTATAAAACACCCCTTGATCATTGAAAATTATGTATGTATCCTTGTTGTACTTATAATTAAATGGGGATTAAAAAATAATGTGGGGACCCTCCCTTTTAAGTTAAAATAGAGGAATGATGTAATTTAATGAAAATTAGTTTTCTATGCTAAGAAGTATAGGAAGATGTTCTATTTTCAATGACGCATTTATGTGTGGAGAAAACAACATAAGACCATAAGATGATATTACATTTATTTTCAATTTATTTTTTCATCACTTTACAAAGTTTTGGAATAAATATCAATGGTGACACAATACTCAATAGATTTTTCAAGATCTTTTATATTAATGATGTTTGAAAATGAAAAGTCAATTTCAACCACACTAGTAATCACTTGGTTAATAAGGGAACATATCTCACAAAAGTGTATCTCATTGGCATAAGAAAAGAATATTGGTTCAGGTTTCACCTTAATTATAAGATAATTTTCAGAATCATGTATAGTAGATGATTAATGTTTGATATTCTAATTTTAATCAAAATATGATCACATGAGTTCATTTTCTTCATTATTTTCTAATGAAGAGTAGAAATTTTCTGAGGTGGTATGGAAATCAAGTGAGTTTTCATGATTATTTAGGTCAATAGAAATTAACAATTAAAGTTAAGACTAGACCTCCTTAATGTATTCTTTAATTATGGGAGGAGTAATTTCTTATTGTTTTTTATTGGTTTTTCTTATTCCATATTATCATAATATTCAGGAAAATATTTTAACAACTCACAAATATCTTTAACTAAAACTAATAACCATTGAAAATAAAGACAATAATTGAGGTCCTAAATTATCTATCTAAATACCTCCACCTCACAATGTGACATGTGATCCACCCAACATCTCCTACCAAAATTTTAATCACTTCACTTATAGTGGTGGGTTAGTTATCAATAGGAAATTCCATTTTTTATTATAATTTTTTTAATAAAATAAAGAAAAAATAATATAATGTAGCACCATGACTAGAAATAGTTCAAATTTTATGTGTGTGTGATTATTTAATATAAAAAAAATATAGTTGTATTCTACAAAATATATAGTGACACTTGGATCAAATCCTCAACAATGATACGATTATTTTGGAACCAATTTAAGTTGTTTGCTAATGAGAGGGGGTATGTTTTTATAGATCTTAAAAATAATGAAAAAAATACTTTAAATGAAACTTTTTATGATAGTTAATTTTGATAAAAATGGATATGAGGTTAATGTAATGATTTCAAAAATCATTGAAAAAAATCTTGTAAAAAACATTCACAACATGATATGTGAAGGATCGAGTTTCTATAAATTTTAATCTATAATCCAAGACTCGAATTGGGATACAGTCCATGAACATTTATGTTTAATGAATGTTTTAATAATCCATGAAATGGTAAGTAAAAATATATAAATTAATGCATAACACCCTTGAAATACATCAATCATGTCAATAGTCCCTAACATATTCAATGAAAGAACACAAAATCAATTTGAAAATAATGAAGTGTTGTTTCTTTTGATCAATCCATCATCCTTATCCAAGGTATCACCCAAAATGAATGTTTACTCATCCATATAAATGGATATTAATGTGTCTAGTGATATATATGATTTAATAAAATGAAAATAAAATAGAAACTGACAAGAAAATATTTAAACTAACCAAACTCTCACACACAAACATAATGAAAACAACACACACTTATGATTAAATTAAAAGGGGATTAAGGGTAGGGATTCAAAAATAATAATAATAATAATAATATAATTGTCATAAATAATGTCATTACATTTAATAAAAGAATATAATATTTTTATTAAGATTAAAATTTAAATTAGAAAAAAAAACACTTATGAGATTGTAACAAAGAGATAAAGAAAACAATGAATAAAGAAGAGAGTGGGGTTCTATCTTGTTAAAAATAGATTGTGTTAGATCCTAAATACCTATATCATGGTGTGTATTTTCCAAATATACTTACTTCACTTCTAAAAATTCTATTCCTTAGAATGGAAGTGAAGACACAATTTTATATGTAGGTGGTGGCTGGTTTCCCTCTAAATACAATATCCAAAATTTTACATTTTTTTCAACTATAAGAAGACAAAATATTGGAAATTGATTACCTAAAAAGTTTTTCATATCCATATTTATAATATACCCACAAAATATCAAGTATTTTAGACAAATTTAGTGAAATTTATTTTTAAAATACTTAAGTCAACTTTCCATGACAAATAGACTCTTCAAATTCCATAATTCCAGGTTCCCATGAATTTATGACCATTAAAAAAAGGAATATCAATAGATATAAATTAATTAATTTGTTTAACATCATATTATATATCTTATTTTAAAATTTGATATTATTTTTATTGAAGTTTTTGTATATATGGTTTCCACAGTAAAAGTGGTCCAAACTATTGATTGATTTTGGGTCTTTGGTAAATGATTTGGTTGGGCCACTAAATCGAAGAATTGAACTATAATTTTTTTAAAAATAGAGTAAAAAATATTTTTAAATAATACATGGGGTCAAATGAATTAGGGATTCAATATTTTTCTCAGTAATAAAAACTTCACAACTAGTCCAGAATGCTTGATAAAAATGTTGGGTCTTCATCCATGATCAAAATGGTCCTCCAAATGACCAACACAGCTATAGCTCCTATTAAATAATATGTAGAGAAATATTTATTAAATCATATAAAACAATAATAACATGAATTAGATTATAATAATAAAAAATTATGATCAAAATATGAAACTGCATTGAAATATAATAATTCAAACAATGCTCTCATGTTGCATTCAATATCGAAGCATGAACATTTGGATGAAAATTTGAATGTTTTATGAATAAATAAGTTAAGGAAGTTATTTAAAAATATTTAATGAATGTGGGTTATCATAAATTCTTAATAATGGTTCTGATTCTAATTGGGTGATGTTATAGTTGCAATTTTTTTTGAGGAATTATTAAGATATAGGTTGATCAAGGATTCCCTTGTGTGGTAATAGTCTTATCATCATCTATTTCTTTTCTTATCTTGTGATATGGATTTTGATTATATGGTTGAGGTATGTTATCCAATAACTATCATTTTATATGTAAATTACGGGATTCTATTGTTTTACCATCATTTTTGGTGGGGTGGTTTGGGTTTGGGGGGGAGGGTGAGGGGTAGGTCATGGGGTCAAGCCGTCAAGCCTACATGTTTACTAAAATTTTCTTTCTTTTCATTTTGTTCCACGGTGTTAGATGTAATTGAACTTATAGGGGATTATCATGTTTTTGTATTATTTGGGTGAAGTGTATAGATTGGTCAATAAATATAATGAAGTGGACCTAATTAAATTTATGGGTAAGGGGTGGATTTCATGTGTTTTCTTGTTTCCATTATATTGTTTATGAGATTTATGTATACTTTCTACTGTTGATAAAAATCATTGTTTTTTTTTAATCCTTGTGTTTTTAGGATTTGTGTTGTTTAAGGGAATCACCTCTCATAAAAGGTTAATCATAGTGACACATACTTTTTATACATAAATATCACATCTTATTATATGAATATTCAATACATAACATTACAATCTAGGTAAGAATCGCATAGGTTTAGTATATTTGGAAAATTGTATACATAAAAAACTTATTTATAAGATATCTACATCATATCCCACTAATTTATTCATAAATAGAATCCTTCTTCTACATATCATACTTAAAAACTTTCTTCATAACATGAGGAAAGGAAACATAAGAAAGGGTGAGCTGAGATGCACAATAAAGGTAAAAAAGGTATATATAAATGGTCACTTAAGAATAATATGAGCATAAGGGTATAATAACATGACCTAAACATTTGAAAATCATACCCAACATATCATAGATCATAATCAAGAGTCATGGAATATTTCTTGGAAGTTTATAAGACATAAATCATAAAGTAATCAAATAACTTGAGCCATGAGAGCAAAACATTGGCATAAGACATAAGTTTGTGGAATATACATAAGCATTATAAATCATTTACTTAGTAAAGGATCACTGCCAAGAATATCATAGTGTATTTCATTCAATTCAAATTCCATCATATCCTTAGTCAAGTTTCACTCCCAAGACTAATATAGTGGACATAATCCCTTACTAAATTAGGTTCACTTCCCATTCCAATACTTATTATCTCATTATATATCCAACTTTGCCCAATGTATTGGAGGGATATATAATTCCAATACCACCCATAACATAATTAAAATAATACATATGTGTCGCATAATATCATAAAAAATTCATCATTTCATAACCCATGAAAGGAAATAGGTTTTATAAACATTTCATCATAGCATCATAGCATAATTTGTGGAAACTAAATGGGTTTTAGAAAGGTTTCATCATAAATTAATTTACCCATTATAAAGAAAAGGGTTTAATATAATCATCATATTAATACATCAAAATAACTAAATTTTATGGTATTATTATATCATATACCTATTAAATCATAAGCAACATCAAAGTATGTTATCAAAGATAAAAAATTCTATTAAAATATCACTCAAACATTTATTGAGGAAAATACACATTTCACTTTGAAGTAACTTATTTAAAATCTTAAAATTTACCAAATTCTAATGTGAAAATTTTCTTTGAAAATATACTTATAAATTATATAGTAATCTTTTAAATATTGAGAATTCATGATGGTGGGAAATTTCATTCATATCATGTATGTTAAAACAATGATTCCTTTCACATTTTTGGTAAAAATTCAAAAGTACCTTGTTTGGAAAAAGAAAATAAGATTAATTTTAAACCATTTATTAAAAAATAAATAATGGTTAAAAATGGCCTTAAAAATCATAGAATAGTATACAAATATTTCTGGAAACATTTTTAGAAATCATGGATATGGAAGAAAACAGATTTTCGACCGAAGAGAGAAATAAAGTCATTTTTCCTTATAAAAATTTATTTATCTTGAGTAATTTAAGTGAGAAAATGAAATGAAAAAATGTATTCTAAAGAAATAAAAAATTAGAATAAAATTAAAGGTTTTTATTAGGAAAGTATCATATTATTTCCATCAATGGAAATTCAATCATAGATAATCCTGATTAAAATCATATTGAAATAAAAAATCTCTTACCACTTTGGTAACTTTTGAATCAAATACTCATAAATGAGATAACCTTATATGGATATGTAAATCCCCATAATTTTCATGATAATTTTAATAAAATACATTAATGGTAAATATATACACTATATAAAGGAAGCAAGTGGTGAATATGGAATGTGTCTCACATAAATAAAAGTGAGATGAAAATCATTTACCTCGAGTCCAACTTGCTTCAAAAACACTTTAACATCATATATAATAAATTTAAATTAATTATAATTATATAAAATATTTATTTATATAATTATAATATCATATATTATTCACTTATAAAATTTTAACACCCATTTATAAACAACTCCTATTAAAATCATTATTTCCAGGAGTTAGTTATTTCAATTTTTCATGATAATTACAGCTCGGTAGTTCTAGTACTTATACTTTGATCATGGTTAAATCACATAAATAATGTTAATTAGAATATAAATATCATATATATTCATTATATATATAGTCATACATAAAGTATAGATATATAAAACTTAATTTCATTGTTCATGGGGATGGTACATTGTACGTACGCATGAACGTTGTTTTCACTTTTCAAAGGATAGAAATAATGAAAGTTAAATAATAATTCACCTTTATAAAATAATTATTATATGATATGTATCATATATATTCATTTAATATATCCTTATTACCATACATGTAAATCAAAACTGAAAAACGAATCACATCACTTCGTGGAGGTGATAGTCCACACGTATGCACAAGCGATGTTATCATTTTCCAACATATTTGAAGGTAAGAAGGTGGATATGATATCATAATTACATAATAATATTTAGGTTATAAATACAATTTATAAAAATTAAACCAATAATAATATCCATCCATTAAATATGGTGATGGAAAATGAATTGTATCACTATATAGAGGCGGTAGTCCACACATACACACAAGAGATACTTTCACTTATCATTTCATTGAATAGAGGATAGATACTAGGGGTTCCATGATAATAATAAAATTTAATTATTTTTAGTATTATTAATTTATTATTTTATGAGTAATACCATATATTTATAGTAGTTATAAGAATAAATAAATTGAAAGAGGTCAGGTAAGATGATTACCTCTTCTTTGGTAGGCCTCCTTATGGGACGGATGGGCCCGTAAGGGGCGCTGCGGTTCTGGGGAGCTCTCCTCGTCACCGCCTCCTTCCCTCGGTTCGCGCCATCTCCTTCCCCCAACTTTGGTGGCTTCAGGGTTTTCTTCGGCTCTCCCAGCTTGCTTGCCCGAGTCCTCTTGCTGGATAGGGTTTTCGTTGGAGGTGCGGTCGAAGATCAAAGCACTGGCGCGGGCGGTTGGGGTTTTGCGGCGACTATCGAGGTTGATTAGGACGGTGGCGACGGGATCTGGGTTGCGGGCTTCCTCCGCTTGCAATGGTTTCATGTTCCCTATTGATTAGGGTTTCATGGTTTGTGTTTGTTTCTCTGAACGTGTGATTTGCTTTTCTGGATATGTATCTGGTTTTTTCTAGACGGGGTTGGAAATATTTCTTGATGGTCACTGGTTATCGGCTATGGTGAGATTGACGGCGCTCTTGGTTAGATCTATGGGTGTAAGACCGGTTCACCCAACGGCATACTCTTCAGAGCGCTCTGGACCCTTCTTTGTGTGCGTCGGCGTCTTATGCGGCGGTTTGCTCTTGACCACGGGTGAGGAGATGTTGTCGGACGTTGGTGAAGCTCATCTTCGTTCCGGTTGATGTGGTTTCCCTGTTGTTCTCTAGTGGGCGTGATGAAGAGGGTGGCATGGCCGGGGGTTGTCTGTCACCGGTGATGCTCACCGGCGAGGACGTCTGTTGAATGGTGGTCGGTCCGGCGTGCCCTGCCGGCAACATGATTGGTGGCGCGTTTCGAGGCGTCTGCACAGCGTATGACACGTGATGATGGCTCGTGGCTTGATGCGGGACACATGGCTCGTGGCTCGTGGATCGAGGCGTCTGCGCGTGATGTATCTTGTTTATGTTTGAATTTTGAATTTGAATTCTACTGAATCGTCTGGTATTTTTGTGAGGTTTCCGGTTTTCCTCAAACCGGGGTGGGGTACCGGTTCCCTCTAATCGGCTTTTGAAAATGGGAAAAAAAGATTGGATGGTAGGCCTCCTTATGATCCTTTCTTAAGGATCCTTTGAATGGTATTTTAAGAATATAAGAACCTCTAATTAATGTTTTGGAAAGTTAATATTATAATTTTTAATGTTTTTTTCAAGATAAATGGATCAAAGTGGTCTAAATAAATGAGAGAATATGTGTCCTTTTATAAGGGAGGGAAAGGAAACACTTGGAATTACCAAAAATATTTAAATATAATTAATATGTTTCTCAAGTATAATGCTTAAAAATAGAATTTAATTGAAATAAAAACTTTAAATGGTAAAAATATCATCATAAAAATAAATTTAGATAGGTTTTTTTGTTATTTTCAACCTTATCTTTCTGTTTAACCTCTTCGTTATCCAATTTTAACAATAACTATGGTAACGATTTTTTCATATTAAAAGGTTATAATTTTACTTATAAGATGAAAATTGGATCATAAATGTAAAAGGTATGATATATTTATCCAATTAAAATCATAATATTACACTTTATTTTTTTTATTATTTTTAAATAATTTAATAAAATATTATTTTTCATAAAATATCATTAATGTCTTTATTGACACTATTCATTTACTTTGACTTTAAAGTCATCAAGATAGTTATGTAATTATAATATAAACCTTCATACATCCCCAAAATGTTATATTTATCTAAAATATTTGTTTAACATAATAATTCACCCAAAATTTATTACTTTTAATATTTTTAAAAACATTTATTTTATTTTTATATTAATTGAATAAATATTATATAAACATTACATAAGCATTTAAGGTAATTATTCAATAAATAAAAAATATAAATAAATTAACATAATAAGAAATTAATTATTATTTAAAATAAACATTTATAACCAAACTTATCCTCTTTTTATTATTTTGAAAAAAATTAGAGATATTAAAGTTAAGAGATATGCATTCTTGAATCTTCTTTACATAAAATAATATAAATTTCATTATCAAGATAAAATGGAACCAAAATTATATATATTATAATTTTGGATATATTTGGATAAATTTAATCCATAAAATGAAATAAAGGAATGTTTTGGGTTGATTTAGAGACCTCATCTCATGGTTTTAACCATGTTTTACCCATTTTACCTTTATTAAGGTGAAAAATATTTACCACAATTACTATTCATAATGACTAAAAATAAAATGGAACTATTTACCAAATTTGATCCTCTTAATTCAAAATACAGAATCAATTTTTTATGATTCAATATCTATTATAATAAGAATTAAATTTTAATATAAATGTGTAAAACACAATAAAAATCAATTTTTAGAAAAATGTGTTCTTAAGCATAAAAATTAACTTGTATAAAATTCATGAATATTTATAACTAAAATGGAATTTATTAGATTATTATAAATAAAAGTAACCATATTTCACTTTAATACCAAATCCAAAATATAATGGGATATTTAAATTAATTATTTAAGGAAAATAAATGGCAGTATTTGAAACATTTGTACTTTCTCTATTCACTAAAAAATCAACTATTTCCAAAAAATACAAAAACAAATCACCCGAAGTTAATTTTGATATTATGAATTAAAAAATGATATAATTTTTATCAAATTTAATTTCTAAAATTGGTTGAAATTAATTATAATATTCTCTCACAAAATGCAATGAATTGTTTTTTAAGAAAAAATATTTTTGAAACATAAAATAACTGAACTAAAAATTAAGTACTTATATATTATTAATTAAATAATATATTTTAATTAATTAAAATATTTCTATATATATTTAATGATGTGGTTAATCCTATTCATACCCATAAATTTAACTACAATGTTATAATATATCACGGTTCATTTTAATCTCAGTGTTGTGTGTCAAACACACTATCAAACACTTAAAATTTATTTAAATATGAATATATTATAAAATATAGTGGTGTTACATTATACCCCCTTAAATAAATTTCACCCTTAAAATTTTTATCTTGGTAAAAAAGGTTCAAAATTTGGAAATACCCTTTTTTTTAACCCACACTGTACAAGGGATAATAAAATTTTAACATAATCAAATTCTTAGATAAGGAGAACATTGGTGGGAAATTAAAATATTGACATGGATGGGAAAACTAACATCCAAGGAATAATAGAGATTGATAGATAACACATTCATGATAAAGTTAATGACCACAAACTCATAAATCTATGAGGGGTGAAAATGTCATCAATTCATTAGAAATAAAGTTAAAAGGATAACATTTTTATTTCAAGATAATTTTCCAAAAGTTGATATATATTTTTAATATCAAGATAGAGTACATGAGAAAATAAATTTACTTTATTTATTTTCATTTTATAAGCACAAATCCATAATTTGGTTTCACTTACATCAATTATACTTTTATCTCATCTATTACTCTAAGAAATTGATATTCAAGATGAATTTATCATGACTAAAGTAGTAAAATTAACTTTTAATGAATCATAAGATCCAAAATTCATTCCTTATGCATCTAAAAATTTACCAAAAACCAAAATGGTTAGAATAAGTTATCCAATATGGATAAATACAATACATTAATCTCTAAAACCGCAACAATAACACCCAAAGTCTAACTTAATTCATTCCATAAATAGTTAACCTTAAGACTCCTCTAAAATCTGTATGGCCCAATTCGAAACCCAAAAATTCAAAATATATGATCATATATATTTTTTTCAATATCATATTTGACATTTATCCCTAAAAAAATGAAGTAACTCCTAATTTCACATACAAAACATGTGAATACCTTGATTCTCTTAAAACATTATAATAAACTGAATCACCATAAAATATTAATGAAAACATATGTGATTTCAAAGATTAACACTATCCTTAATACACAAATAAAATCACAAGCTATTGAATATATTACATAAATAAAAAAATACAAAAAAATCATCAAAATTATCTAAAACACTTTATCATCAAATCACTAACCAATTTCAAGGTTACCAATAATATCCCATATAATTCATTATTTTGAATTATCTCCTTATCCTAACTAAAAATTATTAACTCAACATAAAGAAAATATTAAGGGTTATCTTTCCATTAATCATGTGTTCTCTAAAAATATTTCCTTACCACTAAATCACTTTTTTTGGTTATCGGTACCATTCAACATATATTTTAAAATCCTTAAATAAAAACTATTTTGGATCAATACTTATATGTTTCATGTTTTTTATAACCATAATATCATTTATATAACACTTCTACAACAAAATTCTTGAATCCCAATATATACACACTTCAATCCATTCACTCCAACAATTGGGATAACATTGGTCCTTTCTTGGTCTATAAGTTAATCCTTGGATTTGGGCATTGACCTAGATAATTAACAAGTTCCCCACGCATAATACATTGAATTACTTGGAAATTCATTGATATATAACCTTTATTTCCTCATATAAAACATATTCCCCTTCCTTTGAGACATTCTCCTAGGTGCTCCTTCCCACATTATTTGCATAAGGGAAATTGAACTTTCTTTCCTATGTGGTAATTACCATATGAAATTTCATACAAGTTCATCATCCTATTATTTTACATTTTAGGAAACTCATCAAAGTTTATATTTTTAATAATATATCATGATATATAATTAGTCATAATCATAAGGTTTCACCTTCTAATTAATATTTCATTTAGCTTCACATTTTTAAAATCATTCCATTATCCGTCACATTCACCATTAACATGAATCCTCATGGTTCCGTCAATTTTATAAAACCAAAAACCATAGTGTGATCATTAATAATCATATTGAGATATTATTAAAAATAATTTACATAATGTATAAATAATGAAACCTAATTTCTAATCTATGATGCCTTAGGTTTAACCTAGGTCGTCCTTAGTTATCATATACTCAAATCCTTCATAATGGTTTATAAATAAAATGTGAATTAACTAAAGCATATCCCCTAGGAGGGTAAAACTAGGTGAGTAGTGAGAGTACACTCATAGTAAAATATAATGATGGATTAGATATACTCGACCAACTCTTTTTAGGGTTATTACTTTTATATTCATCTATGTCAAAACCAAATCCAATTATAGTATCTATACATGGATATTTTTTAGGAAGCCCACACTCATTTATTTACCACAACTTAAGACTTTCTTCTATACATATGACTATCCTAAGGGTTCTCAATAAATTTTTCTCATCCTGTTTTACAAAAGTAACTAAACCTTACTATTATACCAACTATAGAAAATTTCACACATAAATATTATATCTTATTAAATTAATATTAAATACATAATAATATGATCCATGCCATAATCATATATGTTTAGTGTATTTAGAAACATGGATATATAAATAACTTTTTTATAATATATCTACATCATATCCCACTAATTTCTTTATAACTAAAGTCCTTATTATAAATATCAGACTTAAAACCTTTATTCATAACTTGGTGAAAGGAAACACAAGAAAGGGTAAGTTCATATGCTCAATAAGGGTAAATAAGGGATATATCAATGATTACTTAAGAATAATATGAGAATAAGGGTATGATAACATGATTTTAATATTTTAAAACCATACCCAGTATATCATAGATTATAATCATGATTCATGAAATATAGCTTTGTATTTCATAAGACAAGAATCATAAAGTAATAAAATAACATGAGGCATGACAGAATAACATTGGCATAAGACATAAGTTTTTTTCATACACATAAGTATGGAAAATCATTTCCTTATTCAAGGATCACTTCCAAGACTATCATAGTGGATTGGCTTCACTCCCCATTCCATCATATCCTTAGTCAATGTTCACAAAAAAGATTAACATAGTGGAAAAATTCCCTTACTAAATTGGGTTCACTTACTATTCCAGTCTTTATTATCTCATCAGATATCCATCATTACCCAATTAATTTGAGGGATATATAATTTTGATCCCACCCATAACATAATAAAAATCATACATATATGTTCCAAAATACTATAAAATATTCATCATTGTATAACCCATGGAAAGTAAAAGGGTTTCATGAACATTTCATCATAGCATCGTAGAATCATAGCATAACCTGTGACAAAGAAACATGTTTAATAATGGTTTCATCATAACTTAAATAAATCGTGGGAAAGAAAAACGTTTTATAGAGTCATCCTTAAATCATCATCATCATAATACATCTATAGAATAAAATTGGATGGTATCATTGGATCATATCCCTAGAAAATCATAAGTAACATAAAAGGATGTCATCATAGATAAAAAATTCATTTTAAATATCAGTAGAACATTTATAGAAGAAAATTCCCTTTTCATTTTGAAATCACTTATTTAAAATATAAAAATTTCCCAAATATTAAAGAAAATATTTTCTTTGAAAATAAACTTATAAATTTATAAATAATTTTTCAAAACATTTTTTGGTCACGATGGGGGTAAATTCCAATCATTACATGTATCTTAAAACAAAGATTAATTCCTTTCACATTTTTGGTAAAAAGTCAAAAGTACCTTGTTCAGAAAAAAAATAATATTCCTTTTAAACAATTTTTTAAAAATTAGATCATTGGTAAAAATTACCTTAAACAATCATAAAATAATATTAAAACATTTTTGAAATTTTTTTAGAGAATATGGACATGGAAGAAAAAGAATTTTTGACACAAGAGATAAATAAAGACATTTTTTCCTTAAAAACATTCTTTCGGTCTCCTAAAGTGATAAAAATGAAAATAAAACATTAATTATATACAAATAAACAAATTATAATAAAATAAAAGGGTTTTATCAAGAAATTATCATATAATTTCTTTCAATGTAAATTCAATCATAAACAATCCTAAATAAAATGAGATTGAAACATAAATCCCCTACCACTTTGGTAACTTTAGAATCAAAACCTCATGAAAGAGATAACCTTATATGGATAAATAAATACCCATAATTTTCATGTGAATATTTATAAAAATAATTAATTAGTAGTATGTACTCCACATAAAATAAAAAAATGATGAATATGTCATGTGTCTCATGGAAATAAAAGTGAGATGGAAATCCCTTACCTCGAGTTCAACTTAGTTAAAAATCACTATAACCTCCTGTATAATAAATTTAAATTTATTATAATACAATAAAATATTAATTTAAAAACTTTTAATATCATATATAATCAACTTATAACATTCAAACACTAATTTATTTACAAATTATTATTAAAATCATCGTTTTCAAGTGTTAAATGTTTTATTTTTTCATGAGAATTTTGATCCGGTAGTTCTGGCCCTTATACTTTGATCATGTTTCCATCATCTCCAAAATTTTAATTATGATATAAATTTAATATATATTAATTATATATATATTTATATTCATTCATAAATTATATATGTAGAAAAATTAATTACGTTGTTTATAGAGATGGTAGGTCGTACATAAGCATGAACGTTGTTTTCACTTTTCGATGAATTGAAAAAAAAATAAGGATGAAAAATAATTCACATTTATAGAATAATTATTATATAATATATATCATATATATTCATTAAATATATCATTATTATCATCTATCTAAATTTTAAATGAAAAATTAATCGCATAGCTTCGTGGAGGTGGTAGTCTACAAGTACGCACGAGCGACATTATTGTTTTCCAATAGATTTAAATGAGAGATGTTAGATATGATATAATAATTCTATAATCATAATTATTTCATAAATATAATTCTAAACATTAAAAACATCATAAAACCCATTCTTTAAATATGTTTAAGGAAAATGATTTGTATTGTTTCTTGGAGGTAGTAGTCCGCACATACGCACGTGAAAAAATTTCACTTCACATTTGATGGAATATGGGGTGGATATTGGTGTTTACATGATAATAATAACATTCAAGTATTCTTAGGATACTTAATTTATTATTTTATTATGAATACCATATATTTAGAGTAGATATATGAAGAAAAAAATTTAAGAGGTCGAGTAAGATGATTACTTCTTCTTCAGTAGGCCTCCTTTAGATACTTTCTTAAGAACAATTCAAATGGTATTTTAAGAATACCCACACATAAAATTCATGTATATATAAGTTTATAATATAATTTGGAAGGTTTTTATTGAGTTATATGGCTCAAATTGGTGTAATAAATAGATAAGGGTGTCCTTTTATAAGGGAGGGAAAGGACACACTTGGAATTACCAAAAATATTTAAATATAATTAATGTATTTCTCAATTATAAGGATTCAAAATAGTGCCTCTTAAGTGGTGGAGTATTGGTGGGTGGTCTAGGTCCATATAAATGGTGTTCATTGAGGTCTGAAGTTCGATTCCTGGGATCTCTCTCTTGGAATATTTTTCGCCTCTCATGTACCACTCACCTTACCGGGTCACCTGGTGTCTCATTAGGTGGAATGAATGGGTGCACTTCACCTGGATGAGAGTTTACTGTGTCGAACCATCACTAATTGAGTTTTTACTCTATGGGACGTTCTGTCATCTCAGATGGCAATGGATTCTTCCTGGCTAGGGAATTTTTACCTCTTCGTGGGGAGGGGGGTTCCTTGGACTAGAGGGTTCAAAAAGCCCACTCCCGGGGATTCCCTTTTCCAAAGATATAAGGATTAAAAATATCCATTAATTCAAATAAAAATATAATATAGTCGAAATATCACCATAGAAATTTTATACAGGTTTTGATGTCATTTGAAACCTTATCTTTTGGTTTAACCCCATATTTAATCAATTTTAACCTTAACTGTGGTAACGACTTTTTTAATCTTAAAGGGTTATAATTTTAATTATAAGGTAATAATTGGATCATAAATAGTGAATAGGTAAAATTTTCGACCAATTATATTCATAATTTTCCCATTTCAATATTTTTATGATTTTTAAATAATTTAATAAAATATTATTTTTCAAAAAATATCATTAATGACACTTTTGACACTATTCATTTACATTGAATTTAAAGTCCTCAATATACTTATAGAATTAAAATATAAACCTTTAACACATACATAAAATGTTATATTTATCTAAAAAATTCATATAACACAATAATTCACCCAAATTGTATTACTTTTTATATTTTCAATCATTTATTTTATTTTTTTTATTAGTTGAAAAAATATTGTGTTAGTGTTGCCAAAGCATTTAAGGTAATTATTCAATCACTAAAAAATATAAATAAATTACCATGATAAATAAAATTAATTATTATTTAAAATAAAAATTTATAACTAAACTTATCCTCTCTTTATCCTTATGAAAAAGTTTAGAGATATTAAAGTCAAGAGAGGACATTTTGGAATTTTCTTTACTTAAAATAATATAAATTTCATTTTCAAGGGAAAATGGCATAAAAATTCCATATATTAAAATTTTTGATGTTTATAGTATAATTTATTCCATATAATTAAATAAATTCAAGTTTTTGGTTGATTTTGAGACCTTCTCTCATAGTTTTAACCCTGTTTTACCCATTTTACCCTCACCAAGGTGACAAATATTTACCACAATTCATATTCATAATGACCAAAAATGAAATAAATATATTTACCAAATTTAAACCTAATGATTCTAAATACACTATCCATTTTTTTATATTCAATATCTATAAGTGGAATAAATCGATTTTAATATAAATGTGGAAAATGCAATGAAAAAATGTTTTTATTAAAATGCGTTTTTATGCATAAAAAATTACATATATCAAAATCATGAATATTATTAATTAAAATGGAATTTATTATATTATTCTAAATATAATGGATCATATTTCACTTTAATACCAAATCTAAAATATAATGGTACCTTCAAAATACTTTATTTAATGAAAAGAAATGATGGTATTTGAAAATCTGTATTTTTTCACTATTCACTAAAAAATTAATCATTTCCAAAAAATCCAAAAATTTCACCCTAAGTTAATTTTGATATTATGAATTCAAAAATTATTTCCTTTTCATCAAATTCAATTTCTAAAAGTGTTATAAATTGATCTTAATATTTGCACACAAAATGAAATAAAACCCATTTTTTAAGAAAACATGTTTTTGAAACATAAAATAACTTTACTAAAAATTAAGTACCTATATATTATAAATTAAATAATATATTTTAATTAAGTAAAAAATATATATATTTCATAATGTTTTTAATACTACTCATACCTATTAATTTAATAACTATGTTATAAAATATCATGGTTAATTTTAAACTTGGGGTTGCATGTCAAGAAAGTTATTGAACACTTAAAATTTATTTAAATAGAATTGTATTATAAAATATTAGGTTTTTAAATTAATCATTTAAATATGTTAATTTAACTGGTTGTGTGGAAAATTTTATAATGTAGGTATGTTTCTTGAAAAATAAAATTGGATTTTAGTAATATTTGTTGTTAAAATTGATTATTAAGTGATATATGTACTTGCATGGGCTCATTGGGAGTTTTGTATGGTTGTGATTAGGTGGTTATGTAGGGGATTTTATAGGGTAATTAGAATGGATGGGTTCGAGTCCATTTCTTAGCATGTTCTAGGAAACATTGCTACATTGGTTGGCATGTTTGGTGAGGAGGGTCTATGTTGGTTAGTATAGGGTCTATTGCAGACTAGTTTTACGGTGGTCAGTTGATGTTGGATGAGCTGTTAGCATAGAATTGTGAAATGGGGAATCAATTTTCTTGATTTGATTATTAAGAGGTAATTTAAGGTTTTTTGTGTGATTATGACATGGTTGGTTATTATGGGGTTGATTTTAATTTCCCTATATAGAAATGTAATAAGTGGTAATGATGAAATGGAATGGGTAATAGATAGAATTAATGTGGGTATTGGATGAAATTGGTTGGTAATCAAATATGGAATTGAATGGCTTGATGAATGTAAATTGGTTGGTAATTATTAAATATGGAAATAGATAAATATCATGATTAAATTGGAACTTATGTATGTTTATTATGGTTGTGTTATGTGGGAAGTAGGCTGGTTTGTGGTGTTATAGTTGGTAGTGGGTGGTTTGCAGTGATGGAAGTGTGGTGATGGTTATGGGTTTTTAGGGTGTGATATTAGTGTAAACCCTCTAGGTTGGGCTAGTGTGTGGTGTCTATAAATATATATATATATATATATATATATATATATATATGATTTTATTCTTCTGATTTATTTATGCACTCCACCTGAGTCGGGTGACCTTACCAACATCTAAATGCTTTGGTTTCTCAGTGTTTTTCCCAATATTTATGTTGGTGAGAAGAATATATGGATAACCCATCTTCCCTTCTCTCCCTATCGGGTGTGGTAAAATAGATTGGCTATGATAATGGTTAGATAAGATATAGTGGTGGTATTGTATGGTGGGAGGAGAGAACGATATTGATGTCCTTTATGTTTACAATACCCAACTATACTAGATATGTTATGCGTGGATGAGATATGACACATGGCTGTGGATATGGGGTGACAAGGATGGTGTGGTTGGGGATTTGGGTATAGTTATGGTTATGGAATATATAGACTCGTATCATCATGGGATTATGGACTCTATGAGAGGTTGGTATTGGTAGGGTTATAACCCAACCCACATAAGAGGTTCGATGGAGTGATCACAGAACATTTTATATTGGTTTATGGGAGCATAAAATCAATAGGGAAGTAGTTACAGGGAAACTATTATCATATATTCTTGATATTATGTTATTACTCTTGGATGTGATACTTGGTGATTGATCCTTGGTGTGGCTAGGTGACAGTTAAAATGATATTTTCTTATTGGTTTTGTTATTTTTTCACTGGTGCATTAGTATGATTCTTCTAAATTTTCACGAGAGGTCTTGAGTATGATCCTACTGAGTATACATGTTATGCTCACCCCTATATATAGACTATTTCTCAGGTTTCTAGGGAGATTTTGGTGACTGAGGAGGACAGTACTGGCTTGGATCTTGTGATTGGATTTTGAGTCGCTACCTTAGAATTTATTAGTATTTTATCTTGGGATTGTATTTTTATGACGTATTCATGTAGTGCAGTATTATCATAGATCATGGCTTATTTATATTATGGTGTTTATCAGTGGTTTATTTTAATATTCTTGTGATATATGAGTGAAATTCCTACCATATATATTTTTTATACACTTGTTCTAGTCACCATCTTGGGGGCTATTAGAGGTGGGTTTCAGGTGTCCTCTCATCTTCACTGCAAGTCTCGAAGGTGTTCTTAGTGGGGGAAAGTCATGACATGAGATCTCATGGGTTCGACTACCCATGTATGTGTGTGTGAATGCATATTTTCACTGTATTTTCTATTTACTTAATTGATGTAAATTATTATTATCCTATAAAGGAATATGTAAGTTGATCATGTCCTTACTTGGTATTTGAGAGATCATAGGTTCGACTCTCCCTAGGTGATAATGAATTTCTCATATTCTAATAAAATTTAGAAATTATTATTATTATTATTATAACTAAAATAAAATTTATTATTATTTTAAAATTGTTATTTAAAATAATATTATTATTGAAAATTTTAATTAATAAAAAATATCTAAAATATAATAATTAAGACCAATAATTAAAAACATAATTAAATTTTAAAATATATTTTTTCTAAACTATTATTATTATTGCACATAAAAAATTATAAATATTATTTTTCATTAGAATGTAAATATTTAAAGATAAATAGATTTTTAAATTATATAATTATATAATTATAATTTTATGGGATGATGGGTGAAGTATTCGGAAGTGGAGATCGAGCGATTCCATAGATTTCATAAAGATTATTTTGGTTTCTTTGATTCAATGCCATCCCTGGCCATTAATCCAATGGTTTATTTCATGGATGGAACTTCTATTATCGGTTCTCCTCATAAGGATTCCTTTATTCCAAAATAAGCGAGTTAAGTTTTAGATAGAGTAAAGTCTATAATTGAGGTCTCATATGCATAGGTTGTGGAGTGGTCTGTTGAACTGGTAATCCTTAAAGTTATTACATCTAGGGTGGAAGCAAAGCAAGATACGACTTCCTCTCCAAATCTATAGATTCTATAAATTAGAACTCATAATGATGATTCAAGAAGCTTCATTGAGTTTTGTAATCTTAATTTGACTTCCCATTGGATCAAGAAAAGAAGTTGTATGGATTTTTCAAAGCCAATGATGGTATTATATCAGATAGAATTTAGCATTGTAATAATTAAATCATTGTGAATTTATATCTTTAGATTAAATAAAATATTTGGGGACTATTTTATATTTATAAACATACTATATAAATTTGTGGATTTTATGTCTAGATAATTACATCATTGTGTAAAGTTTTTGGTGTTATTTTTTCTTCATTTGATTTGAAATATAAATCTTGGGGGATTGGTTTTGTCAATTTGAAACGTGGAATTCTTTGGATTTAAGACTAGGATTCCCTGTTTAACCCTTTAAATGTGAATAATAAAATTACTCAAGTTTGGGTTTATATCCAAACATTGAGTTATTTTTTATTTAACCTGTAAATCTTGTAGGATATTTCCTCTGTTGTTGGGGTGATAATTAAAATGGATAAAGAAGTATGAAATTATATTTATTGGAACTTTTCTTGAATTTTAGTAGTGTTTGATCTAAGTTCTCCCCTAATTAGATCTATAATTATAATTTCTTATGATAATCACTTTTACTTGATGGTTTAGTATGAGAAAGTTCCTAAATTTTGTTAAGTTTATATGAACATTAGACATAATATAGACCACTATTATTGAAGATGTATGTGTGGAAATGTGAAATGAATTGTTATTCCTCAGATAATTATTGAAGGAGGTTGACTTGGGATGTCTCTGTATTGATGGAAAATGTTATGCCTATTCTGGTTCAGGTGTCTGGTGTTATTCATCATTTTGATAAGGATTTTTCATGGGGTCTTGAATTTCATGAACTAACCAGGGACACCTCCTATATTAGCACCTGAATCAGCCCATGGAAAGGCATGAAAGGCATTCATGATCCCCATGGGCTGGAAACTAGTTCCTAGGCAGCAAGAAATATACCTTTGAGAATATTTTTCCCAAAATAATAATTTAAATCAAGGGACCCCAACCAAGGATCTGACATGACTACACCATAATTTAGTGATTCATACCCTCGAAAAATGGTTAATAACACCATAAAATATAGAATAAATAATTTAAAACCTTAAATAATCATCTCAACATTCCATAATGAAAATCTAATAAGGTACCAGCGTAGTCATCAATCTAGAATAAATGTGATGGGATTAGAATCCCAAATGGTGATACAATTCAGTATAAATAGACTAAAAAATATCCTAAAATCATTAAGAAGTACCAAAAACCCATCTTCATGTGACATGACGTATCATCTCACCACCATTTTACCTCCATGTAACAAAGAAAATATAGCATGAGTATTAATCACCTCCAAGAAATGCCTTTCCCTAACCTACATCAGATAAAACAAGGTATGCATACACCATTGGTGTATTCATGGTGTTATCATAACATGACCAATAGGATCACACCAAGTGTTCCTTAATAAATCCATTGTTGAAAACCTTTATCATCATTTTAAAAAAAAATAGGATGAGTTTATTTTTAAATAAATAAATACAGAACATGGAATATACATTTTAAAATGTAATAAAGGAAACAAGGGAATTTTTTTAAAATAGAGTTGTTAAATCAAGCATCATGGAACCCCCCCCCCCCCCCCAGGATACTAATGGTATAATCTCTTAGTAAAAAAATTCATTAACTATAGAGTAACCTTAGTTAGTGGGTTGTATTTATAATGACTTCACTAGCTGGTGGGGTGCCACATAAATTAATCCACTAATCAGGTCAACACCTTAAATTGAGGAATATACCATATCCAGTCTTGGTTATTCCACCAAAGTCCCCTAGGTACCCCAATAGTTTTATTAAATTCCATAGTTTTGATAAAACATGGAATATTAACCAATAATTTAGTAATAAATCCAATTATTTCATAAACAAAAAAATTCATAGCTAATAAGATATAATCAATCAAATCATGATATTTTACCCAATTTAGAACATAAAACCTGATTGATATATCATTTAAACATTTTCTAAAATCAATTTAAAGAACAAATAACTCAATAATTTAGTTCATAAAGAATTAAAATGGAACCACCCACCTCAATCTATCCAAAATCACATGGAAATAAAGTAAATCCACAATAAAAGGAGGATAAATACCTTAAAACCCAATAAGAATCCCTATCATAGAAATCCACACCCATTAAATTCAGATAGAAGGAACCCTTGGTCACCATTACTTTGGTGTAGAGATAAAACCACGTAATAAGGAAGGAGAAACTCAAAGGAAGGTAGAAGAGATGCTTACTTTAATTTATCCATAAAGAAACTTGAACAAAACCACCAAAAATCCAAGAAAGAGGAATGGGGGAAGTAATAACATGTGTGTATAGGGGTTAGAGTCATGTGATGGGAGAAATAAAGGTTAATGAATTTGATTTTAGTAAGGGAAAAGTAGTAAATTCAAGTTTTTAATTTTTTGGGTAGACTGCATGGTTTGACCACTTGGTTTTCCAAACCATGCACTAACTATATAGGTGGTGCTATCTTAACTTTGGAACTTTCATGGTTTAGATTCATGATTAGGTAAACTATGGGCCAAACATAAAAAATGGATCTACAACTAAACTCCAAACTTTACACAATTTTTCACACTGTTAGTACCTATCATGCACTAACTGTGTAAAGCCCACTATTTTCCTTTTTTTTACTTCAAATAAAAAACCTGAACATGAATGATAAATATAAAAAAAAATTAAATATCACATTTAATACTTGAAATTGATACCTTGGGTGTTATAATTCTCCCTACTATATCAATTTCTTACCTTAGAAATTCAACATGATGCTTGATCCAAGAACAAATGATGCCATTTATTTCTCATATGAGTTTACCACTCTCAAGTATTATGAGAATAAGATTTTTTCTACCACAATACATGATCTAAGTAAATAGTATTTCTACATATCACCTTATCTTGGGATTCAATGATCCATACTAGTTGCTCAGTAATTGATACATCTAGTTCCAATTCAATCTCATCCTAATTCATCACATATGACAGGTCAGGTTGATACTTATTCAATTGAGAAACATTAAACATGTTATGGATTACCATTATATGTGGTGGGAAATAAAATATGTAAGACACTTTTCTAACTTATCCCATAATCTCAGAGGGGTATACAAATCTTTGGGTGGGATACCCCTATTTCCCTAACCTTTGGTGACCCAACCGAGGTGATAACTTCAAAAACACCTGGTCACCTATTAATAACTCCATGGGATGAAGACACCAATCAATATTTGATTTATGAAAACTTTGAGTATTTATAATCCCTGCCAAACAACATGATTTTTCTTGACCATTTATTAGACAAGGATGGGTCCCACCATGGAGGACTCACCTACAATTTTCTAATATAGAGGAGAACAAAATGGTTAAACATAAATAGATTTGAATGGGTCCATATGAATAGAATATTGGTAACTATTATTATAAGAAAATTAGATCAGTCTCATATGATCATCCCACAAAATGCTGCAGTCAAAAACAGAATTTCAAAACATATCATCCAAGATCTGATTTTCCTGCTCCATTTTTTCATCCGTCTAGGGATGTTGAGCTACATTCAACTTTACCTAAAAGTACATCTCCTCTTAGAGGCCTTTCTATAAACAATATATAAAACATGGGTTCTTGCAATATATAATAGAATAGGGAATTTTGTGAATCCTCGTAGTCTTATATAAGTATAATTTTCAAAGATCATCAACCATTTTACATTACATGATCAGTATTAAGTGGGTATATTTGGTCAACCAGTAGATCACCAACTAAATAGAATTCCTTCCACTAGGGGTATGAGGCAACCCAATAAAAAATCCATGGATACCACATCCCACTTATAGGTTGGAATAGAGAGAGGCTAGATAAAACCATAGAGTCGCTAGTGTTTGGCCTTAAGTTATTGGAAGTTGTAGCATCGAGAAATGAAAATTTATATATCACACCTCATTCCTAGATATCAATAATAACATTTTTATTCAGAATACATTATAGTTTCATTGTGATGGGTCACCCTCTAGGATTTATGACAGTACTCCATCACTACTTTCCTTACTAATAAAGGACCCACATGTCTACTTTGAAATGAAAAGAGCCTCCCAGAGATTGAGACAACTCATTATTGGTCTCCCCGCCATATATAGTCTCCCTGTTGTATTGTAATTCACTATCGTTTGACTATTTCTGGGTGAAAATATCAAGGAGGGAAGGAGTTTACTGGATATTGCAAAGAAAAGGGACATCCTTCTTCTCTCTCACTTCTAGATGTATTTCATCCATCAGACTCATAAGATTCCACTCCTCCTTGTATTTCCTCACAACCCAAGACAAAAAAATTCCATATTAAGGCATTATTAATTACATTCCCCTTACCTATCATGTAGTATAGATCAAAATAAAAAGTCTAAAGGTATTCTACCCATCACTTTTTCAGTTTAGGTCTCTCTAATATAAAATATAGCTCATACTTTTATGATTAGTATACACCATTAATTTCTCTCAAAATAAGTAGTTTCGCCAACATTTGAGCACATTCATGAGAAAATATAGCTCCATGTCAGGGTTAGGTGGTTTATTTCATGTTTCTAGAGCTATCGAGACCCATAGGCTACCACATGACTACCTTTCATTAGAACACACCCCAGACTCACACCAGATACATCACAAAGGACCATATGGCCCTAAACAGCTTCAGGAAGGATCAATATTGGAGTTGAGGTCAACCGCCACTTCATCTCAATGAATAACACCTAGAATTATAAAGTCCATATAAATCTCACTCCTTTTTATGTTAGTTTCTTCAAAGGATATGAAACCTTGGAAAATATATGATGACCTATTTTTAGTAACCTAATAATTTTAGGAAACTCAATATCTCAAATATTTTATTGGGATATTCACTATTTATAAAAACCTTCACCTTCTTAGGATAAACCTAAATCCCATGTTTAGACACCACATGTCCAAAGAAATTCACTTACTATATCTATAAGTAACATTTATACAGCTTATTATACAACAAATGACCCCAAAGAATCCCCAAGATGATCTGAAAAGGTTTCTCATGCTCCACTTCTATCTTAGAATATACTAAGATGTTAAAAATGAATACCATGATAAAATAATCAGCATATTTATGAAATATATATTTCATTATCTCCATGAATACCACATTATTATTATTCAAACCAAATGAAATAAAAATTTATTCATAGTTTCTATACCTACTTCAAAAATCCATCATTTGAATGTAAACCTATTTCACCCTAAACTAGTGATACCTTGATTGAAGTTCAATCTTATAAAACCACCATACCCACTTAAACTGATCAAAAAATTCATCTATTTAGGCCAATGGATACTTATTCTTGATTTTTACCAGATTAATCTTTAGGTAATTGATGCAAAAATGAAGATATTCATCTACCATTTCAGTGGATAGAACTGATTCCTCCTAGGGAGACACACTCAGGCAGATAAACCCCTTAGTCTCCAAATCATATAGATGAATTTTTATCTCTTTCAGCTTCATTGGTGTCATGTGATACAATAACAAGGATAATGGTTGTGTCCCTAGAAATAGTTTGATAGATAAATCAACCTATCTTTAGAAGGAAACCCAGAGAAATAACCTGAAAATACCTCAAGGAATTCCATACTGATAGGTGATAACATACTACCAAAGTTCTCTTAATCAACTTCTAGAAAAATAGAGGAAATTTGAGCAATAATCCTACTTATTTCAGGAGGATGGGGCCATCCGGATAAACTGTGAGTGTTATTCCCCTTAGAGTAGATGAATGTTCCCATCATGAGTAGTAAAAGACACCCTTCAATGGTAGTAATCTATATGGTCCTTAAATTTCATCATCAAGTCTATCCCATAGATGATGTAGAATACATTTCAAGGATGAGGAAATCCCAAGACAACTCTACTTTGGATAGAAATATAATGCATGAGTGGCACTGGAAGCCACATTCCCTCTTATTCTGAGGACGATCCAATATTTCCATGATATGAGGCATGATATCTGAGGGGAGATTAAAAAGACCCATAATATGAGTAGAAATAAATGAGTGAGAAGAACCAGTGTTAAATGAATTTTCCACTACAAAAAGAATAGAATATTATAGGTGGTTATTTATAGGGGGTTATAAACAACCCCCTCTAAATTAATTTTCTGTTAAATTTGAGGGGGTTATGTACAACCCCCTCTAATCATCAAATTTATAGGGGTTATTAACTCCCTCTAAATCCATTTTTTTATAAATTATAGGGGGTATGGGTGACCCTTACTAATCATAAAATTTAGAGGGGGTTTTGAACCCCCTCTAAATTTTCTAACATTATTTTTTTATTATCTGGTTGGATTTTAGAGGGGGGTTTGAACCCCCTCTAATTTAAGAAAATAAAGGGGGGTTATAACCACTACTATTCAATGAGATTAATGGCTGTTCACAACCCCTTATAATATCTTAAATTAGTGGGGGTTCAAAACCCCCTCTAATCTCTTAAATTATAGGGGGTTCAAAAACCCCTCTAATTTCTTAAATTAGAGTGGGTTGTGAAACCCACTATTTAAAGAAAAAAATTCTATATCATATATATATATATAATTAAAACACTATATATAAATTTATTTAAATACATTATATGAACATATTATATAAAATATTTATATTATTGTATTTAATTGTATTTATATGTATACATTAATATAATTGTATAATTTAATGTATATTTATATATATTTATTTGTATAAATTGTATTTCATATATAATATTATTTATGTACAACATAAAAGAATAAACATATTATATAAATATATAAATATATATAATTTATTTAAAAAAATATATCATATAAAAACCAAAGCTTGTATTTTTTATAATTTATATTTTAATAATAATGAATATATTTTTAAATAATATGTTTATGCTTTTATATCATATATAATTAATATCATATGATATACAATTTATAAAAATAAATATATATTAATGTACACAATATTATACAATTATATTTATTAAAATACATATATATTAATGTGAAAAATAATAATTATATGTATTGAATTTCATTATATAAATATTTGTATAAATTGTATTTCATATAAAATTAATTATATATTTATATAAATTTTATTTCTTATAATATTAATTATATATAATATAAAATTGTATTTCATTTAACAGTATATAAATATTTGTATAAATTTTATTTCATATATAATGTCTGTATAAGTTGTATTTCATATAATATTAATTATATATAACATAAATATTTTTATAAATTGAATTTTATATATATATATATATATATATATTTCATATAATATTAATTATATATTAATTATATATAATATTATACAAATAAATATATATTAATGTACCTAATAATAAATATATGAATTTAAATTCATTATATAAATATATTTTTAAAGAAACTATATAAATATATTAAATAAATACATATGTATATATATATACATATGTTATATAAATAATCATGTACATAATATATAAATATGTATTTAAGTATATAAATAATTTACTTAAGTATATTTATAAATAAATAAATATATAAATACATAATATAAAATATATAGTTTATATAAATGTATAAATTGAATATAATATAAATGTATTATAATATAAATACATAAATACATCATATTAAAATGTATATATTAATTTATACAAATAAATATATAGGTTATATATTTATAATTATTTAAATATTTATTCAAATAATATTTATTTGAATCTGCTTCTTAATATATATATATATATAATAATGTGTAAAAATATTATAAAAATCAAATTGTCATAGTGGAATAGGTGCTAGGGATATTGTGGTCACTGGTTCGAAACCCAGTTGGTGAATGTTTTACAGCCAGGCGGGGGTGTGGCGGGAGTTGGGGTAGCCATGTGGAATTGGAGGTGGGGGCGCGGGTGGATATGGGAACGGTAGGGGCTTTACCAGTGAATGGGAAGAATGGGGAGGGGTTTACCGGTGGCGAAAGGAAGAAACTGGAGGCGGGCAGGAGGGGTCTTACTGGTGAATGGGAGGAATGAGAGGTGAATGGGGGGGACGAGTCTCACCGATGAATGAGAGAGGCAAGCAGGTAAAAAATATTAAAATAAAATTAATAATTAGAGGTGGTTTTCAAACCGCCTCTATTATGTGGCTTATAACTCAATTAGAAGGGGTTAAAACAACCTCCAATTGAGCCCTTAAATAGAGGTGGTTTCCAAAACCGCCTCTATTATGTGTCTTATAACTCAATTAGCAGTGATTTCAAACCACCTCTAATTTGTTATATAAATTAGAGGGGTTTAAAACCCCATCTAAACTGAGATTATATGGTGAAATTAGAGGGGGATTTAACCCCCTCTAATATAACCACCACTAAATTACTCATCACTTTACTAGTGGTTCCTCAAAACTACCTCTAACAATAGTAGGTGGGAACATTAGTGGTGTTTCCTCATAAATACCACTAATTTATTTAGAGGGGGTTATAACCCCCTCTAATTGGGTCATTTTTTTATAGTGTTCATTGAGGATGCAATAAAAACCATACCTCTCACCATAGCAGTCCCCGAATCAGATTCCATTATATTTTGTTCAAATAATAAAAAAATTCCACTCTATGTATGATTCTTGGATCTACCATTGGTTTGAGGCTCTTCTCTTAGGTGGCTCTTCCCATGAGATGATCCACCCCTACCACTATGCCCATGTGAATGCAGTACTACTAATTTCAAAGCATCAAGCTTAGTTTGATATCCCTTAGGAGTTGAGGATCCCACAATGATTCTCCTTGAAAGGTCCATCCCAAAAAACCTATGAATATTTCATATATTCCCACATAGATTGAAAGCCTTTAAAATATCTGGGTGGGAGGGATTAACAAGTCCAAACTTACCAAACAGATGATAAACATGGATTCTACCTCTTATAGTAGAATAAGAGACTATTTGTGATGGGGGTAAAGAGAATCTAATACTACCTCTACTCAGTTCCTCACACTTTCTCTTCTTTTATAAAAATCATCCCCCACTCCCACTTGGTAAGGACAAAGCCACAACCAATCCTAAAATCCCAACTTGTTCAATCTCCACCATCAGAGTTGGATCCACAACCTCAACATAATTTAGGTTCTTCCACTAAAAAACCTTATATCATTTATCAAGCTAAAGGAAACTCAAATCTTCAATATTTTATCATATCATTCAAAACTATTTTCATGGTTAAGTGGAAAAAGTTAGTGAATTGGTTAACATACTTCATAACCATCTAATCGCCCTATTGGATTCTCTCAAATTCAATGTATTTCACCAAGTCCATCATATAAGGACAAAAATGGTAGGTAAATATTTCTATAAAATCATTCCATTCTAGATTCTTAGATTTCCTAGACTAAATATTTGACTCCCATAATCTCTGGTTAGGTCCCTCCATCATGAAAGTAGCACATTTAACCTTAATCAAATCAAAATTACCAAGTAATTCAAAAAATAGTTTGATAATTTTCAGCCACTCCTCGAATTATTGAGGTTTTGTACTTCCTTGGATAGAAGTAGACTTATATCAAAGGAAATTTTGAGCTTAGTCATAATTCAAACCAGAATCCTACTCTTTTGTAATACCGCAAGATTTTACTATATAATTTTACTTTAAATAAACATTGTATCGATATCTTGTTTCACATGAAACACCAAACTAAAATGACCCACAACATATTAGATGAATATTATTAAGAAAATTTAAGAATAAGAAAACCAATAGAAAATTAAATGAATGTAATCAATTAAAAATTCATAAAAAATAATATTAAGAACACTTAATGTTTTAAAAGGGTATTTTTCAATAAAATAAGTTTTGTTTTTATATTTTATTTTTATTCAAAAGGACAAATTTATATATTTTAGAATTTTAATTTTGTAAAATGAACTTCATTTTTTAATTCATCATTTCAATATTAACTTAAGATTAATTTTTTATATTTTTCTAAGATAATTGATTTTTAGGTGAATAGTAAAAAAATATCATTCTTATTAATACTGTAATGTTTATAAATTTATCATGAAGTAATTATTAATTAAAAACTTATAAAAAATTATTATACAAAATATATATTAAAGGAGTAAAATAAATCATTTATAAATACTATAAAACCCATTTTTAAGGTTTTATAAACTTAATAAATGTTTTATTCTAATTTTTTTTATTATCTTATATTAAAAAATTGTGTTAATCGCTTATAAAAATTAAATCTAAAAATGAATTTCATGTTATAGATTGACATATTCATATTTTTAAATAAGATCAATATCATTTTTAGGATTAAAATTATGATTACTAAGATTAAAGTTAATAACCATGATGATGGTGAAAGTGTTGTTTTCAAAGAATTGTTTTATTGTTGTTGTGTAATTTTGATTTAATAAATCAAATTGTTCTATTTTATATAATGAATCTAAATTTTTTTTTTACACATATATAAAAATATATTTTCAATCATTTAATTTTTAATTAATTTTGTATAATATTAATAACAGTTGATGGTTAAAACGTCATTTTTCTACAAATCAGTTTTTCTATATATTATATTATTTAATTTAAAATTTAATTTTATAAAATAATTTTATCTTATTAAGAAAATGAATTATATTGTATGGATATTAAATTTAGGTTAATAACATAAAAAATTTCTAATAATTTTTTCCTTATATTTTTAATAAAATATAAATTATTTGAGTAAAAAATATTTACCAAGGTAAAGACCAAAATGGTAAAATGTAAAAATATAGCATTAAAATAATTGAAACATGTTTAAAACATGTGTGAAAATTAATTATAGGGGGTTTATAGACCTTATCTCACCCCCCCCCCCAATTGATATTTTTCACTTTGGATCCATTTACTCTTGAATAGTGTCATGTCATCATTGAAAAAGTAATGGGTATTTACAAAAAATGTCATTTTTCGCTTATAAAAGGAAACCACTTCCACAAAATTTGTACACCATTTAAAAAAGCCTTATATCAACAAAAATTATACCATATTATATTATAAAATATATCACCTCATCCTATAATCATTTTCTCTTCCAGAAGACCAAGCTAAGGAGACTTAAGGTGTTACCCAAGGGAGAACTTCCAAAGGGAGTGGTAATATTCTCAACCAAGCTCTCCTAATTATTTTCTTCTTATATAACCTCAAACCTATTATATACATGAAACTATGATATTATAATCATTAATAATTATAAAATGTTATTATACTAATTTAATATTTATTTTCTACACTCCTCTCAACCATCTGAAAAAAAAAATGTGCCGTTTGTTTTATGCGCAAAATACCACCTCCATAAGCGACATGATCTGTTTTTCATAACTAACTTAAAAGAATAGTTAAAATAGTTTATTTAATGAATAAATATTATATTTAAAACACTATTAATATTCTTAAAAAAATAAACAAATTCCCACCTCCTTTATGTTCAATATAAATGAACATGTCATCTATGCATACGTGCATACCACCGCCTCCATGAAAGTGACGTATTTCATTTTTCACAATAGTATTTTATTATTTATCTAAATATATTATAAACTAATTAACCACCTTAAATAATATAAATAATTTCATTAATAATTGATAATATTTATATTATGCTAAAATAATCACATTCTTAACCATACTCACCCATAGATTATAGCTTGTCCTTGATTAGGTTGGTTTAATCACCTATTTTAACAATGTTATAATTTTATATAATAGATAATTATAGAAACATAACTTAAGGTTTCATTTAATATTAATTAGAAAATAGTTTTTTGTTTATGTTTCTATAAATGTTATACTATTATTGATCTTTTTATTATTGAACTTCCTTTTTGTTTGTAAAAATTACCAAAACAAGCTCATCGTTGACTTCATCATCAAGAATCATAAATAAAATACTCAATAAATTGAATTATAAACTTATAAATAATTCTAAAACATATATTCCAATACCTATAATGATATTTTAATTATGAACTTTGAATTTATAAATAATAATCAATGCCACTATGACAAAACTAGTACTAAACAAACAATCGAAGCTAATAACATTTGATGATCTACATAAATTATAACTAACTAATATATTTATAATTATAAATGAAGTTTATAAAAGGTTTTAGGTATGAATAAGGTTCTTAAATTTGTTATTAGGATATTTATTATTCTACTAGTTTTCTAAAATATTTCTATTTATATAAAAGTTTTCAAAGTTTTCAAAATGTTTCTTATTTCTAAATCAATTTTCCTAATTCTCCTAAAAAACTATTTTTCATATAAGTTGACATCCTTTAACATATTTTATTCTTGATCAAGGATATTATTACAATGATACAATCCATATTATTTATTTTTATGGATTAGAAAATATTTTTTTCTATCATAGTATAACATCCTAAACTTTTGGTGAAGTTTTGAGTATGTGGTTTTTCTAGAAATTATATCCTTGTCTGTGTACTAGTAAGTTGATATGGTTATGAAACAAATTTACCTTGGGATAATCACCCGAAAAAAGGTTTGTTGAGTATCAACATGATTTCAAATCAATGCAAAATGACTGGTCCTAATACTACACACCTAGCTAAACACTTCTAGGGAATATGCTTTGGTCAGTCATATTATCTTTGTGACACATTACAAAAGATTTATTATGTTATGGAATTAGATTAAGGAGTATGAGAGAACATAAAATAAAGAAACCTAGATTTAATTGAGAGTGATTTAAGTTGAACTGAAATCTAATGTGATGGTTTTAAATATTAATACATTTTGAGGTTGAATGTTTTCATAATATTATCTATGATAATTCTATTATGATGTTAATTATTCATCACTCAAATTGACCCCTTTTGGTTTTAGTAATGGTTGGAGCCTAAAGGATTCATTTTAACCATATATTCTACAGACAATAAGGTTGTTATCCTAATGAGAAACCATATAGGTTAAGAACTATAGTAATAAATATTATGATTATTCCAAACAATATATAAAGAACTGTGATTAATAAGGTGAACTTAATTGATTTTTTAAACACACAAAAAGAAAAAATGGATGGAGTCTCATGGAAGTTCTTGTAATGGCGACGATGAAGGAAAAAATATTCAATTTCTTTATGTCAAAAATGTGTGAATAGGTACCCTGAGGAATATCTCAAAGGGACTCGAATATGTTTTATATATAGTAAATGTGGTAATTGAGCAACAATGTTCTGAGGAAAAAGGAAGAGTTTGTTTAATGTAATGGATAAAAATAATTGTATTCCTAAGGATCCACTAGCAGTTCAATGTTTTATATGTGAGAAATTTTGGAACTTTGGAAACCGATGCACTAATCCAAGAGATTAAGATGAAAATCAAAACCAAAAACCACCTAGACTAAGTAAACTTGTAAAATACTATACAAAGACTATTATTGGAGTGGATGGTGATAATTAGGTGGTGTTACAAGTTCTTTACTCTATATTTTTGAATTTCATATATCGTTTAAGTTTTCACTAACTATTACATATTGAATTATAAATAAAAAAACTCCTAGTGTGTCACTATTATATCCAAGGTGTGTGAACCTCCTTAAAGGTTTATGGTATTATGTTTCACCCATGTCTGATTAAATATCCCTTTATATAAATTTGACGTGATTTTGGAAATGGATTTTTTATCTTCACAAATACACTATATTAATTAATAAAATAGGGAAATAATATTTTAAACTATCCTATGAGAATCTATCAGTGAAAGGATGACTATGATGTTTTTTGGAAAACTAATATTATAGGAGTTATAATACCTAATCATGGGGTATGTTTAGCTCAAATGATTGGAGAAAAACATAATATTAGTATTAATATATTCTTAGTGAAAAAGATATATTTCTTATGTTTATAAGGTTAATATCTCTCTAGAAATTAAGTCACTCTTAGATATTTCCATTAGTAAGTGATGATTAAAAATTATGTGGATGCAATTTTTTTAAGGGGTGAATGTTACTCTCTAAGATTTTATTATATAATTTTTCTTTAAATAAATACTATATTGATAGCTTATTTCACATGAAAACCCAAACTAAAAGAAGAGATAACATATTAGATGAATATTATTAATAAATATTAAGAATAATAAAACCTATAATGAACTAAAATATTTAAATCAATTAGAAATTTATAAAAAAATAGGATTAAGAAGTCCTAAAGTTTTAAAATGGCGTTTTACAATAAAATCAACCCCTCTTTGTACATTGTATTTTTATTTAAAAGGATAAATTTATAAATTTTAGAATTTTAATTTGGTAAAATAAACTTAATTTTTTAATTCAAAATTTAAATTTTATCTTAAGATGAATTTTATATTTTTCTAAAATAATTTATTTTTTGGTGAATAGTAAAAAATATCATTTTTACTAATATTGTAATGTTTATAACTTTATAATAAAATAAGTATTTTGTAAAAACTTATAAAAATTTTTATACTAAATATATATTTAAATAGTAAAATAAGTCATTTATAAATACTATAAAACCCATATTTAACATTTTTGAAACTTAAGTAATATTTTACTCTTAAAACTATTTTTATTCGTTTATACTAAAAATTAGTTTTCATCACTTGTAGAGATTAAATATAAAAAAATGGATTTCATGTTATTTATCAAAATTTTCATATTATTTAATAATACTTTTAATTTTGGGCATAAAATTATGATTACTAAGATTAAATTTAATAACTAAGATAATGGTGAAAGGGTTAGTTTCAAATGATTTTTTTATTAATATTGTCTAATTTTTATCTAATAAATTAAATCGATATATTTTATATAATGATTATGAATTGATTTTTAAAAATATATAAAAATATATTTTCACTAATTTAATTATAAATTAATGTTTTATAAGATTAAGAACACTTAATGGTTAAAAAATATTTTTTAAAAAACAGTTTTTCTATATATTATATGATTTAATTTAAAAGTTAATTTTTTAATATAATTTTATCTTATTTAAAAAATGAATTATATTATATGGATATTAAATTTAGGTTCATAATTTTAAAATTTGATTAGAATGGTAACCTTATATTTTTAATAAAATATAAATTGCTTAGGTAAAAACTAGTTTCCAAAGTAATAACCAAAATGGTAAAATATTAAAAAAAAGTGGTAAAAAACTTGAAAATTATTTAAAACATGTGTGAAAATAAATTTTAGATGTTTTATAGACCTTATATCACCCCAAACTTAATTATTTACCACTTTGGAGCCATCGACTCTTGAATAGTGCCATGTCATCATTGAAAAAGTAATGGGTATTTACAAAAATACCATTTTCTTCACTTATAAAAGGGGATCACTTAGACCAAATTTATCCATCATTTACAAACCATTGGGTCATACAAAACTCTACTATTTTCTCCCCTAAAATCTCTCCCTATATCCTAGAATTTGTTTCCATGCCAAAATACCAAACTAAGGATCCTTAAGGCGTTACCCAAGGAAGAACGTCCAAAAGGAGAGGTAATGTTCTCAATTGAGCTCTCCTAATTATTTCATTATTCTACCACCTCAAACATATTAAATATATGAAATTATGATAACATAATTATTACTAATATTCTGATATATTATTATACTAATTCAATATCCATTTTCTACCCTCCTCCCTACTATTCAAAAAATGAAAATGTCGCTTGTGTTATTTACGGACTACCACCTCCATAAACGACATGATCCATTTTTCATAATATCTTTAAAATGATGGTTAAAAGGGGGTGTTTAGTAAATAAATATTATATTTACAACATTATTATTATTTTTAAAATATAAACCAATTTCTACCTCTATTACGTTCTATGTAAACAAATTTCTCACCTGTACATATGTGCGGACTACCACCTCTATAAAAGTGACATATTTCATTTTTCACTCTAGTATTTTCTTATTTATTTTACTATATTATAACCTAATTAAACACCTTAAAAAATATAAATAATATTATTAATATTTTTTAATAATTATATTATTCCAAAATTATCACTTTCTTAACCATACACACTCATATATTATAGTTTTTCCTTGTTTGGGTTAGTTTAACCACCTACTTGAATAATGATATAATTTTCTATAATGGATGAATATGGAAACTTAACTAATATTATTATTATAAATTAATGATAAAATATTTTTGGTTTATTTTTTTTAAAGGTTATACTATTATGAAACTTATTATTATTGTACTTCCTTTTTGTTCGTAAAAACACTAAAACAAGATCATCAATGAATTTATCATCATGAATCATAACATAAATAATTTTGAAATGAAATTAAAACCATATAAATCATTATAAAACATATATTCTAGTACATATAATGATATATAATTTTTTTATTTTGAATTTATAAATAATAATTGACATCTCCATTATGAAATTAGTACTAAACAAATAATTGAAGCTAATAACTTTTGATGATGAAAATAAATTATAACTAACTAGTACATTTATGATTATAAATGATATTTATAAAAGTTTATAAGTTTGAATAATGTTCAAAAATAGTTTATTAAGATATTTAATTTTTTATATAGGAGGTTAAAATTGATTTCATGGAATTCATGAATTAAGGTAAGGATTATTTATCTCTATTTTAAATTCCATGAGACATGTTGGATATTGTACACCATTATTTTTTTTATATGGTATATTCACTATATTATTGCCTTAAAGTGTAGCTAATATCTTTAATTTCCTAAAATTTTAATTTCCATTTTAAGTTAACCATATTATGTACTTTTTATTCTTGTGTTAACATTACTGTAAGGGTTTCTTCTTTAATATCAATTTAAAATTGGGATAGTTTTTAAATACAATTCATTTGGGAAATTTCTATGATATTTATTTCTAAAAATAACCATCATTTTATTATCCTATTATTATTTTTAACATTTTATATGACTTCTCACTATTTCATTTTCCTCCTTCTCTTATTATTTACCATTTTTAAGGAAACTAACCCTGCATATTTTTTTCTTGGGAATTCTCCTCTTCCATGAGAATATTCTACTAATTTGACTTTATTTAAATATTTTAACGAAATTTTTAATGTTTCAAATATGATTAGTTTTCATCAAATTGTTAAAATAAACTCTTTTTAATGTTTTTAGTGTGAACACATCATTCCATCATCTTTTCCTTTTTCTATAAAACTTCATATCTATGTTTTCATGTTTTCTAAAAAAAATAATATTCTCTTAATTTTATAAAATATTTCTATTTATATAAATGTTTAAAAAAATGTCAATAATGTTTCTTATTTCCAAAAATATTTTACTAATACTACTAAAATATTTTTTCCATCTATGTTAGCATCCTTTGGAATATTTTATGCTTGATCAATGATATTATTCAAATGATACCATCAACTTTATTTCTCTAGATGGAATATTAAATGTTATTTTATATCATAGGAATGATCCATCACTAATTTTATCTTACCTTTCTATCCACTATATATAAAATATAATTTTATTCCAATGCCTTTTCTCTGTGAAAACTATAAAGTCATGGCCAATATTCTCAGTAGAAGGTTGTCTTCTCTCTTTCCCAAGTGGCCCTCCAGAGAACAAAAAGGTTTTTTTAAGGGTCAGTCCATATACGGTTTCATTGGCCTTTCCCATGAGATGGTTGGGGATATCAAAATTAGATCTATGGGGTCCAATGTTGTCATTAAAACTTATATGGACAAAGATCATGACATACTTGAGTGAAATTTTATTCTCAAGGTAATGAATTTCATGGGATTTTCATATTGGGTGGTCAATATTTTCTTTAGATGTTTTAGATCATCATGGATAGTTATCTCTTTTATGGGTAGGAAGTATGGATTCTTGAAGACGGTTAGAGGTATATTACAAGGGGACCCTTTTTCCATCATTATTTTTATTTTGGCTCAGGATTCCTTGAGTAGGTATTTAAATCGGAGTATTCTTATCGGTAATATTCAACTATTTCAGGATAGGGGTGAGTATATAGGCCAATATCATATTCTTTTTGCAGATTATATGGTGTTTTTATGAATGGTAATGGGATATCCATCTAGGGATTTAATAATATTATGTGAGGATATTATAAGTGAATCATCCAATGGATAAACTTCCATAAAATTAGTGTTTTCCTCTATTTTTCAGTTCTTAAAGATGTACTTATTTAATTAAGGATTGATTGGGTATATGTAGAAGAATATTTCCCATAGAGTATCTTAGAGAACCTGTCTCTCCCAGTAGGATCTGTATCCATTACTATGAAAGGTTAGTTGATAGTATCTCTAATAATATTAATAATTTTAAGAACTATTTTCTATATTTTGGTGGTTTGATCACTCTGGTCAAACATGTTTTTTCCTTTATCCCCATTCATATGCTCTCAGCATGAAAGGTTCCCAAAACTTTGATCAAGTATATTGATAATCTTATGTTAGATTTCATTTTGGATGCCCACTTAGAAGGAAGATTCCATTGGCCCTCTTAGAGCAGGTTTTCCAGGTCCTGGGAAGAAGGTGGTATCAATATCAAGGACATCTCGAGTATTATGCAAAACATGCAAGCCAAGTTGGCTTGGGAATAATTTGAAGGCTAGAAACTTTGGAGTAGTTTCTTTAATAAGAAGTATGGGTCAGACCTATTTAATCCAAGGGGGAAGGTTTCTAGATTTTATAATTGTATTCAAGGTCATATTCCAATTCTTTAGGCTAAATCACATTGGATAATTGGTATATGGGATATTGGATTATAGATTCATAATTGGGCTTATGAACTGCTTGGTTTTACAGGGTCTCTCATTCCAGAAGTTTCTTTCATAAAATCTATCTCTTATCCTTTATTTATTAATGCGGTTCTTAATAGTCGGTAGAGTAATATTTTTCAACGTATCAACATGAATGAGGATCTTGATTTTTTTTTCATGGTTTCTTCCTATGGTTTTTTCTACTAAATCCTATCATAATATTATGTAGACCAAAATAGTTCATCATCTATGGGGTTTTATTCTTTGTTGTATGAATCTGACTCCTAAATACAACTTTTTGGTATGGAGAATTCAGAAATTTTCCCTTCCCATGGATGATTAGTTCAAGAATAAAGGTTTTTAGATGGCCTCGAGGTGCACCTGTTATAGGATCCCCCATGATGAATTTATTTCTCACATATTTTTTTAAGGTGATTAGGTTATCTCTGTGTCTAATTTTTGGTGATTTTTCTGGTCTCGTGTTACACGGTTGGAATAATGAAAATTTCCTACACCTATGGTTTAATGGTTTAAATAGGGATTGTGCTGGAAGAAGGGTGAGGGTGATCCTTCCAATCGTTGGATGCTGGAATTTTTGGGAAAGACGAAAAAGAAATGAACGCGTAAACAACCAAAAAGTGAATGCACTGCAGAAATAAAATATTTCCCTCCAAAAATAAAGGTGGATGCACAGCGATAAAATTAAGTACAGAAAAATAAAGTTGACACAAGAAATTTTTACATGGAAAATCCAAAAGTCAAAAAACCATGGGACCTAGTCCAGAAAGAGGGATCCACTAAAATCAAGAGGTACATGGTAGAGACTCCCCAAAAATGGAAGGGATCTCAAAATTACTTTTCAATAATAAAAATTAGTGAATCAAATATGGAGATAAATAAAAATTATCATCAAATAAAGGTGATCACCAAATGGGATTTTCTATTGGTGTTGTTGGTGTGTTGAAATTCCTTGTAGTTGCCTCCTTATATAGAAAAAAGAATCCATGTTAAATAATGTCTCTGTGTCAAAAGTGTTTCACCGCGTGAATTAATTCATGTGATCTTGACCCGTGTTTCTCTTTCTTTTATGAGACCGCATGGTGCTCCAATTGATAAGGTGTTACACTATGCGCCAATTAGATAAGGGGCCCAACAGACTCCCCCTCCGACTCAAGTGGGGATCACCACCCACCCTATAATCATTTGGCAAGTCTCAAATTTTCCTTTGGGTAAAATCTTGGTCAACATGTTTAACCTGTTGTCATCAGTGTGGATCTTCTCAAGCTCTAACTATATTGAATCAAGGATGTTGCAAATACAATGATATCAAACATCAATATGTTTCTACCTGCCGTGAAAACTGGAATTCTTTCCCAAAAAAATATCACTCTAACTATCACAAAATAAAACATACCTATCCTGATTTAAATTGAGCGCTCGAATAAATTTTTTCATCCACAACAATTCTTTACATGCCTCTATAGATACAATAAACTCTAACTCTGTGGTAGATAAAGAAGCACATATCTACAATCTAGACTTCCAAGATATAGATCCCCCTGAAAAAGTGATCAAATAGCCTAAAGTGGTCTTTCTTGAATCAATGCCTCCTGCCATATCTGAATCTGTAAATCCACAATGCATAGGTTCCCCTTTTCCAAAACACAATCTGAGGTCAGAAGTACCATAAAGATAACGAAAAATATACTTCACAGCTCTCCAATTCTCTCTTTATGTATTTGATAGAAAACAACTTACCACACCAACTTCATGAGTTATATCAAGTCTAGTACATACCACTGCATACATCAAACATCTAACGGCAGATGAATAAGGTATGTGTTGCATCTCATCTCTCTCTTCATCAGTAGAACGTGACTAACTGGTACTGAGCTTAAAATGTAAATCGAGAGGAGTAATAACTACTTTTTTTCTATCCATATAAAATCTCTGAAGAACCTTCTTAGTGTATCTCTCCTGAGATAACCACAATTTATTGGCCTTCCTGTCACAGGAGATCATCGTGACAAGAATCTATCGTGTTGGCCCTAAGTCTTTCATCACAAAAGGATAACAAATATCCTTATTCAATCAGTAAATTCTAGAAGTATCATGTCCAAAAATGAGTATATCATCAACATAAATCAATATTATAATAAAATCATGATTATTAAATCTCTGAACAAAATCAAAATTATTATAAGATTTCTTTCTGAAACCCTAATGAGAAATGACAGATTCAAACTTCTTATACCACTACCTTGGAGCTTGCTTCAAACCATACAAACTCTTATTCAACCTACAGACATGATTTTATTTACTGGTTTTAAAAAAACCTTTTGGATGCTCCATATAAATCTCCTCCTCTAAATATCCATAGAGGAAAGTTGTCTTCACATCCATCTACTCAATCTGTAGATCCAAACTAGAATCCAAACCAAGAACAACCCGAATGGAAGACATTTTTACAACATGTGAGAAAATCTCATCAAAATCAATACCTTTCTTCTGATGTAATCCTTTACAACTAACCTTGCCTTGTATCATGGAACAAAACTAGATTCTTCATTTTTAATCAAATAAATCCACCGATTTTACAAAGATCTCTTACATGTCGGTAACTTCACCAGATCAAAAGTGTGGTTTTCGTGCAATGATGTCATCTCGTCCTCCATTTCCACAACCCATATTTCCTTCTATTCACTTTCTATTTCCTCATCAAAAGATTCTAGTTCTCCCCCTTCAGCGAGGAGAACATACACATCAGGTGAATATCGATTAAAAATGGTGCGATGTCAAGATGACCTCCGAAGCATAACTGTAGGTTCATTAACAACCTTTGGAACCAGATCATTAGAAACAAAAGGTTCATCAAAAATATAAACTCCAACATATTCACATTGAGCATCATTTTGTACATCAACGTGATCATCAAAATCAAAAATATGAGGTAAATGTGAATCAGAACCTGGATCAAGACTGACAAAGCCATCAGAAGTTGGAGAAGTATATTTTTCTCCCTTATCAATGTCTGCAATATTTTGATCATCCTTAAACAATGAATCACGGCTTATGAAAAGTTTCTTTAAAGAAATATCACAGAACCTATACCCAAACTCATCGTGTCCATAGTTAAAAGAAACACTAGTTTGTCTTACCATCTAGCGTGGATCTCTCATCTCTAGGAACATGAACAAAATCCTTACAACCAAAAACACTCAAATGATCATACCTGATCTATTTTTCATACCAAAACTTTTTGGGAGTGTCTATTTGTAAATAAACTTCAAGTGATAAATTGATAATATAAGCAGTAGTAAGTAAATCATCACCCAAAAAATGTCCAGGTAACTTTTCTTCCAAAAGAAAACAATGAACGCTTTCCAACAAAGTCATGTTCATTCACTCAGCTACATCATTCAGCTGAGGTGTCTTGGGTGGTTTCTTCTGATACCTAATACCTTCCTTCCTACAATAATAATCAAATAGACCACAATACTCTCTCCCATTGTCATTGCGAATACATTTCAATTTCTTACATGATTCCATCTCAGTAGAAGAATGAAATTGATTAAAAACATTGAGAACCTAAATTTTGTCATTAAAACATAAACCCATATCTTATGTGAGTATTCATCAATAAATGTCACAAAATAAAGACTTCCACTAAAGGTCTTATATTTCAAAGGACTTCAAATGTCAAAATGTACCAATTCAAGTACCTTTGACTTCATGTGTGTAGGATGACTACTAAAACTCACTCTTCTATGTTTCCCAACCATGAAATGATAACATGTGTCTAATTTAACACTCTTCAAATCTAGAATAATATTTCTCTTGTACAAACAACTAATACCTTTCTCACTAATTTTAATGAGCCTCTTATTCCACAACTTGGACAAAACACTGCACTCAACAACACAAGCAGTATCACAAGAAATAGAATCTATAATCCAGTACAAACCTAACTGCTTCTTCCCTCAATCCATAATCAAATATCCCTTGGAAATATTCCATTGGAAATCAAAAAAAGTTCTGATAAACCCTTCATCATCAATAATTCTAGTAGAAATAAGATTTAAGAAAACCCTTGGTGCATGTCGAACATTCTTCAAATCAGTTTACTTCCTGTACTGGTCTCTAAATAAATAGTCCTGATACCTACAATGTCAGCATGACCATCATTTCCCATCTTCAAAATCCCAAAATTACCTAGGTTGTAATATGTAAATAACTCCTTCTTTGATTTCATGTGGAAATAGGTACCCACTATCAACAACCTAGTAAGAATCATCAGAAGCAATGTTAATGGAGTTATAAACAATAACAAGATCACCCCCTATAGCGGCGACGACATGATCATCTATATCACCATTTTTCTTCTATAGATTTTTATTCATTATATTATCTCTTTTCAGCTAATAACAAAACTTATTAACATGCCCCTTATTACCACAATGATGACATTCAAAATCTCTATGCTTTGATCTGGATTTTCTTCTACCTCTGCTCTTACCCCAACCACTCTGTCCCTAGTCCTGGATTCTCCCCCTATTCTTTGTGACTAAAAGATCTGAAGAATATTTCTCTTGAGTACTTCTACTAACCTCTTCATTTAAAATATTATACTTGACAAAAATACATGTCACAGCACCATTAGGAGCAGAACTGGTTAGAGTAACACGTAAATTCTCCCAAGAATTGGGTAAAGTGTTAAGAAACAAAAGAGTTAAAACCTTATATTTGAAATTGATACATAGAAAAAACAACTGATCAAAACATCCCTAATACTCACTCAAGTAGTTAGAAATATATGTACCTTTTTTGTAACTCAAATTCATCATTTGTTTTGTTTCCGATCTTGGAAGCGTAGGTTGTCACAAGCTTCTCCCACAAAGTTCTAGTGTGAGAGATATTGAAAATGTGGTTCATCACATTGTCTTCAACCCATTTGCGAATGAATCCACAAACCATATCATGCTCGAACACCCATTATTTATCTGACATACTTTCTGACTTATGGGTACTAAACACTGGAAGATGCATTTGCTTGAGAAAAAGTAGATCTTTCATTTTAAGTCTCTGCATATGGTAGTTGGTACCATTCAAAAAAATCATACGAATTTAATTGGACTCCATAATAAATATGAAATAAAAAACCAAACCCTTTGATACTATATGTTGGGAAATATGGAAAAGCAATGAACGAATAAACAACCGAAAAGCGAACGCGCAGCAGAGATAAAATATTTCCCTCCAAAAATAAAGTCGGGTGCACAACAACAAAATTAAGTGTAGAAAAATAAATTTGACAACAGAAATTTTTATGTGGAAAACTTAAAAAGGGAAAAACATAGGGCTTGGTCCAAAAAGAGGGATCCAATAAAATCAAGAGGTACATGGTAGAGACTCCCCAAAAATGGAAGGGATCTCAAAAGTAATACTTAAGAATAAAAAGTAGTGAATCAAAGATGGAGAGCAAGAAAAATGATCATCAAATAAAGGCGATCACCAAATGGGATTTTATCTCAATGTTATTGGTGTGTTTAAATGCCTTGTCGCTACCTCCTTATATAGGAAAAATAATCTGTTTCAAATAATGTCTATATGTCAAAAGTGTGTCATCGCGTGAATTAATTCACGTGGTCTTGACCCGCATTTCTCCTTTTATGAGACCATATGGTTCTCTAATTGAGAAGGCGTTACACAATGCACCAATTAGGGAATGTGCCCAACAGAAATCTATGGGAGGCTAAGAATAGATCTTGTCGTTAGGGATCTTTGTCTCTTGTAGTATCATTGTAGCCAGATCATATTTTCTGGTAGTGGATCTAGCACCTTTGATTAAACTATAGAATCCATCCCCATCACTCCAATGCATCTTTTATATTAAAGTTTCTTCCTCTGATAGGTAGGCTGCATCATCTAGGGGTCATTAGATTTTTTGGATACCTCTATCCTGAGGTCTAAAATTAAATTTGGATTGTTCATGCAATGCTGGTTACATGTGTGGTAGAGATCTTGTGCATGATTCTGGTGGTTCTATCATTTTTTCCTTTAGTTCCAATTATGGTCTGGGTGATTCATTAATGGTGGAGGCTTATAATATGCAAGATGGTTTGGAGCTATTTAGTAACAACAATATCTATTTATCATTTGTGGAGATCGATTTGGAGATCATAGTTCACTCTATGAAAGGATGGATCATAGTTCCTTAGTCTATTACCCGAATGGCCCGAATGCCTTCTTTTTTATTTTATTATAGATAATCACCCTTTTAAGGGATGAAGGAGAACCCGTACATGACCCATAGGCCAAAGTAACAAGGCCCGACATGACTCTCAATACATGACCTGAACGCCCAGAGGCATACTATGCCCAATACATGACTCGTAGGCCCAACCCACAAGAACTGCCCCTCCCCTAGCTTCTACATCATTGATCACCTAACTCCCCACCTTGCACTGCTGATCAGCTAGCATTTCCACGTGCAAATTTGCACAGTGCCTGGTCCCAATGGTGGTTTCCATACCCTCTCATTCTTCCAATCTGGTAGCTCTGTTTCTGGTGACTGCTAGTCTTGTTGCTCTTGATCCTCTTCTGGGGCCTGCTCTTTGTGAACTGGGCTACTCCATGGTCTTTGTGGACCGAAGGCCCTGAGGCCCGAAGACCTTTGATAACCCGAAGGCCCTGGAAACCCGTAGGCCCAAACTGGTGGCCTGAAGGCCCAAATCGGGTGAATAGTTTTGGTTTCTACAGTACTGAATAGTACCTACTACAGCACTACTATAGTAACCCAGAAATTCACCTCCACCCAATTTTGAACCTGGGTATCTTGGATGCCAAGCAGGAGCCCTTACCACTCAGGTATAGGCTCATTGGATCCTTAGTCTATTATTTATCATATATGAAGATGTAAGGCCCTTATCAATGAGCATATTATCCTGCTCCACACTTGGTGATAAGGGAGCTAGGTAGAAAACTATCTTTCTACACATGTTAGTTCCCATAGTTCATTTACGTGTTTCTTTAGTTTTGGGTCTCTTCTGCTTGGATGTCCTATCATTGTGAGAGGAGATTCCCTTGGGCTACACCATTTTAGGCCCCCGTGATGTGTATTTACTTACCCCTTATCTTTAATAAAATTTTAATTTTAAGTTTAATACATCAATTAATTATGGTCAATTATTCACTTAACCATAAAATCGTTTTATTTATACTATGTAAATACAATATACCTCATTATCTTAATTGAAGGTTATTTACCTAGAAAGGTATGGAATATATTTGGATGACCATTTATTTTCCATGGATTTTATCATGTTATGATTATTGATAGAATTATGAATGATTTGTTTATGTGATTACATTTGAAAAGGAAGTGAAATCAATTTTACTTCCATTGTTGTTTATTATATGATGAATGATTTATTTCTAGTAGCACATGTGAGTATGAATGAATAATAAGTGAGGTCTTAGTTCACACTTCAATGCATTGGTTAAAAGTTTATATCTCATGAGACATGTATATATTGGTGAAATTTAGTTTTCGCTTAATCAAAGGTGAAAGTGTGTGACTCATGAAGGTGATGTTTCCCTATGATAACATTTATGCCACATTTATAAGGTATCATAATGTTATTCTATCATGGATTATGCTTATCTACTAATGTTTCCAAACTATGTTGATTCATGTCTTATGTTATTCCAAGCCTTCTACCATGACTCGTGATTCAGGATCTATTCTTTGTTGGGTATGATTTTATTATGTTATATTAATGTGCCTTGATTATACCCATATTCTCATATTATTATAAATCAAGACCTTTAATTATTATATATTATGTTTACACTTAATGAGTGTTTAAGATCATCCCTTTTATTATGTTTCCATTACCCTGGGTTATAAAGACAAATTTAATTTATGAAAAGTATAAAAGGGAGTCTTGCGTGGCTCAATTATGGAGAAATGTTCACAATTATCATAAAATAAGTTACTTATGTAGATAATACTTAAATACACTAAGCTTTTATTCATGAGATTGTGAGTTTATTTTTGAGAAAAAATGTATAAATTACAGAAATGATGTAAAATAAAGATATGTTTAGCTTGGGTCATCTCACTTTGTATCAAATCCATTATTTAAAGAAATCATTTTTAGTATTAGGTATAGGAGCATGGGTCTAGATTTCTATAGTCAGTATTAGAGTAAATTTTAGTTATTTTTTCATATTAGGTTAGTTATTTTTTAGGATTGGATTAGTTCTTTTTGAAGAATAGGATATGATAAATTTAGTGAAATCCCTATGGATAAGTCTAAGGGATAATTCTAAGTGTAGGATAACATCCTAAAATTTTGGTGAATTTTTGAGTATTTGGTTTTCCTAGAAATAATATCCTTGTAAGGGTATAGGAAAATTAATTTGGTTGTGTAATAGATTCACCAAGGGGTAATCACCCCAAAAACTATTGGTTGAGTATACTTGATCTTCATTCAGTATACAATGAGTGGTCCTAAGACTACACACCTGGATAGACACTCTCAATAGATATGCTTTATTCAAACGCATTCTCTTTACGATCCATTATGAAGGATTTATTATGTTATGGAATTGGGTTAATAAGTATGAGATAATGCAACACAAAGAAACATATACTGAATCGAGAGTGATTTACATTGAACTGAAAGCTAATGTGATATTTTAAAGAGTAATACGTTTTAAGGTTGAGTTTTTTTCATATGAGAATTTTTGATAATTCTCTTATTTTTTTAATTATTCATCACTCACATTGACCCATTTTGGTTTTAGTAATGGTTTAATCCTAAAGTATCCATGTTATTAATGGATTCCATGGAAAATAAAGAGATTGTCCCAATAATCAACCTAATGGGATAAGAATTGGAGTGAGAAATATTGTGATTATACCAAACCATATATCAAGAATTGTGATTAGTAATGTAAAATTAGTAGAGTTTTTAAACACACTAAATAATATATTTATGGAGTCTCATGGAATTTTAGGAGATATAGATGATAAAGGAAAGAAGATTAAATTTCCTTTATGTCAAAAATGTGGGAAGAGGCGCCCTGTGGAATTTCTCAGAGACTAGAAGATGTTTTATCTTCGATAAAGGAGGTCATTGAGTAATGATATTCCAAGTAAAAAAGGAAGAGTTTAGTTAACATGATGGATAAAAATAATTTTCTTCCTAAGGATCCACTAGTTTTTCAATGTTTTAAATGTGAATAATTAGGGCACTATAGAAACCAATGCTCTAATCCAAGGGATTAAGATAACAATCAACACCATAAACTCCTAGACAATTAGAATAAGGAAAATCCTATAAAAAGACTCTTATTGAAGTGTATAGTGATAGTTAAGTAATGTTAGGTGTTCTTAACTCAAGTTTTACAAATTTAATATATCATGTAAGTTTAAAAAACTATTAGATATTGAATTATAAATAAAAAACCTCCTAATGGTATTATTTTTATATTCAAGGTGTATGAATCTCCTTCAAGGTTTATGGGATTATGATTCACCTAGGTCTTACTAATTCTGTATTTTGATGAATTTTACATGATTTTTGGAAATGGGTTTTCTATCTTCACATAGACACTATATTAATTACCAAAATAAGGAAATAACATTTCAAATAAAAATATAATAATATATCAGAAAAAGTATGACTATGATCTCTCCTATAAAACAAATTCTATTATATAAGTTATGATACCTAATTATGAGGGATGTTTAGATCAGATGATTAGAGAAAAATTCAATATTAGGATTGACCTATTTTGAGGGAAAATGATATATTTCCTATATTTGTAAAGTTATGATATCTCTAAAAACTCTATATTGAGTCACCCTTAGCTATTTCCATTATTAATTGATAATTAGAAATTGTGACGATGCAATTTATTTAAGGGTGAATGTAATTCCCCAAGATTTTACTATATAATTTTCATTTTAATAAACATTATATCGATAGATTGTTTTACATGCAACACCAATATAAAAGAAATGAAACATATTAAATGAATATTAATAAGAAAATGTAAGAATAATAAAACCTCTGTTTAATTAAAATATTTTAGTCAATTTAAAATTCATAGAAAAATAAAATTAAGAGCAGTTAAAGTTTTAAAAGGAATTTGTTTAATAAAATCGGTTTTTATTTGTGTATTTTATTTTAATTTAGAATGATAAATTTTATAATTTTATAATTTTAATTTTTTAAAATGGGATTTATTTTTTAATTCAAAATTTCAATATTATCTTAAGATATACTTTTTATATTTTTCTAATATAATTGATTTTTTGTGGATAGTAACAAAAATATAATTTTTATTAATACTGTAATGCTTATAACTTTATCATGATGTAAATATTACTAAAAAACTAAAAAAACATTATATAAAAGATATATTTAAGGGATAAAATTAATCATGTATAAATACTTTGAAATCATTGTTTAAAATTTTGGAAACTTAAATAGTATTATACTCTATAAACTATTTTTATTTACTTATATTTAAAATTAGTTTTCATAACTTATAGAAATTAAATCTAAAAAATAGATTTCATATTATATATCAAAATGTAAATTTTTTTTAATAAGTTTAATTTCATTTTTATACATAAAATTATGATTAATAAGATTAAATTTATTGACTATGATAATAGTGAAAGTGTTGTTTTCAAAAAATTAATTTATTAGTGTTGTGAAATTTTTATCTAACAAATTAAATTAATATATTTTATATAATTAATATGAAGTTATGTTTAAAAATATAGATAAATATATTATTACTCATTTAGTTGGTAATTAATTTTGTATAAGCTTAAGTACACTTAATGGTTAAAACATCATTTTTCTACAAAATAGTTTATAAATATATTATATAATTTAGTTTAAAAGTTAATTTTATAATATAATTTTACCTTATTTAAAACTTTAATTATATTTTATTGATCTTAAATTTAGGTTCATAAGATAAAAATTTGGTAAAAAATGTTACCTTATATTTTTAATAAAATATAAATTACATGGGTAAAACTAGTTACCATAGTAAAAACCAAAATGGTAAAATGTAAAAATCTAGTCATAAAATACTTGAGAAATGTTTAAAAAACGTGTGAAAATGAATTTAAGAGGCTTTATAAAAATTATCTCATTCCATACTTCATTATTTCCCACTTTGGATCTATTTAATATTGAATAGTGTCATCCCATCAATGAAAAAGTAATGGGTATTTACAAAAAAATTCCATCTTCTTCACTTATAAAAGGGATCACTACCACCACATTTATCTACCCTTTAAAAATAATTATCTAAAAAATATATACCTTGTACTATCCTAAACTCTCACTTTACATTCTATAATTCTTATACATTCTAAAATACCAAGCTAAGGAGCCTTAATGTGTTACCCAAGGGAGGACATCCAAAGGGAGAGGTAATGTTCTCAATTGAGATATCCTAATTATTTTCTTATTATTCCAACTAAAAATTATTCTATCAATGAATGTATTATAACTTAATTATCACTAATATTATGAAATTTTATTATACTAATTGAATATCTATTTCAACCCTCCTCCCAACTACCTGAAAAAATGAAAATATGCCTTGTGTTACGTACGGACTACCACCTCCATAAGCAACAAGATCCATTTTTCATAACAGCCTTACAAGGATAGTTTAAGGGTGTTATTTAATGAATAAATAAGATATTTAAAAAATTATTAACATTCTAAAAATATAAACTAATTTCTACCTTCTTTATGTTCTAAGTAAACGAATGTGACACCCATGCATATGTGAGGATTGTCGCCTCCACGAAAGTGATGTATTTTGTTTTTAACTCTAGCATTTTATTATTTATATAACTCTATTATATAATAATTAACCACCTTAAGAAAATATAAATAATATCATTAATATTTTTTAATAATGATATTATGCAAAAAGAATCACTTTCTTAACCATACTCACCCATAGATTATAGTTTGTCCTTGTTTGGGTCATTTTAACCACCTACTTGAACAATGATATAATTTTATAGAATGGGTGACTATATAAACTTAAATTATGGTGTTATTATAAATTAATGATAAAATATAGGTTTTTTATAGTTCTGAATGTAATATACTATTATTAAACTTTTTATTGTTGTACTACCTTTTTGTTAGTTAAAATTATTGAAACAAGCTCTCCACTAACTTCATCATAATTAATAATAAAGAAAACACTTAAGAGATGAAATTAGAACCTTATAAATAATTATAAAACATATATTAAAGTACTTATAATGATATTATACTAATAGAACTTGAATTTATAAACAAGATTCAACACCTTCATTATGAAACTAGTAATAAATAAAAAATTGAAGCTAATTACATTCGATGATGAAAATAAAATATAACTAAATAATATATTTATGATTATAAAATAAGTTTATAAAAGGTTATATGTATAAATAATGTTATTAAATAGGTTATTCAGATAGTTATTTTTTCTATAAATGAGGTTAAAATGCACTTTCATGGAATTTAGGAATTTAGGTAAGGGTTATTGGTATCTCTTTTCAATTCCATGAGACATGTTTGAGATTACACAACATAATTTATTTTATATGGTGTATTAACTACCATATTACCTTCAAGTGTAATTTATATATTTAATTTCATGATATTTGAATATCCATTTCATGGTAACCCTCTTATGTTATTTTTATTCTTACATTATCATTATCGTAAGAGTTTCTTCTTCAATCACAACTTCTAATCAGGATTGTTTTTTAAATAGAATCCATTTGGGGAATTTTTAAAATATTTATTTTTAAACACCCCCCCCCCCAATTTTATTCTCCTATGATTATTTTTGTGTTTTTATTTGTCTTATCACTATTGAATTTTCCCCTTAGGTTCATTATTTACTCATTGTAAGGAAACCAACCCTACCTCTTCTTTTCTGTCAGGAATCCTCCTCTTCTGTGACTGTATTCATTGGATGATTTTAATAATGTCCTTATATAAGCCTAAATAATTGATTAAAGTCATTTTATACTATTTTAACATTATTTAAAAAGTTTTAACATAATTTTTAACATTTTCTATATAGGTAATTTTTGTTAAAGTTTGAAAAATGTCTCTTTTTAACATTTTTTGTGAGAACACATATTTCCATCATCTTTATATTTTTCTATGAAACTTACTATATTTTTTATATTTTCTAAAATAAATTATTATTCTCATAGTTTTATAAAATATTTATATATATATAAATGTTTTCAAAAATGATAAGAATGTTTCTTATTTTCAAATCGATTTTCCTAATTAAACTAATGTTTTTAATCTAAGTAAATGTCCTTTGACATATTTTATGCTCTAATAAGTATTTTATTAAAATTATACCATCTACCATATTTATATGTATGTATTATGAAATTTTATTTTCTATTAGGGGAATGATTCATCACTATTTTTTCTTTCATATCCATACACTATGTATAAAGATGATTTTTTTCAATTACCTTCATCTCTGGACACCCTATATTTAATTCCTTTGATTGATATGTGTTTTATTAGATTTCATACAACAATTAATTAGGGTAAATTATTAACTTAACTGTACACCCTTTTTATCTATACAGTGTAAATACCATATGCCTCATCATCTTAATTGGAGGGTATTTACCAAGAAATTTACTAAATATCTTTAGATGGCCATTTATTTTCCATGGGTTTATCTTGTTATGATTATAAATTTAATTGTGAATGATTTATTTATATGATTACATTTGAAAAGGACATGAAATCAATTTTCTTTCCATGGGTTCTTTATGATAAGATGAATGATTAATTTCAGGTGGATCACATAAGTATGGATGAATGATGTATGGGGTCTTATATTGCTCTCTAATGTATTATTTAATATTTTATATCTCATGGGACATGTATACATTGGAACAATTTAGTTGTCTCAAAAGCATAGGTGTAATATTGTGATTCAATAAGATGATTCTTCCCTATGTTAATGCTTTGACCAAGTTTCTAAGGTATTATGATGTTATCCTCTCATAGATCATGTTTATTGACTAATTTTTTCTAACTCTTTTTATTTATGTCATCTGCTATGATAATCCTTATTCCATGACTCGTGATTTATGATCTATTATTTTTTTGGGTATTATTTTCTTATGTTATTTCCATGTACCTTGATTATATTCATATTCTTATCTTATGATCATTTAAGAAATTTAATTTTTATCTCTTATGTATCCCCTTACTGAGTGTTTGAGCTCACCCCTTTTCTTATGTTTCTATTACCTGAGGTTGTGAAGGTGAGTTTAATTTATAAGAAGTCTAGAAGGGAGTCCTTTGTGAATAAATTATATTGAAATGTTAACAAGTATTATAAAATGAGTATCTTTTCACGAACCGTCCCCTGGGGCCCATGTCGTGACTACCCCAAGCCTGCCTTCCACAGGACAGGGGTTGGCTACTAGCACCGAAAAGGCATATCCCTATAACAGGAAGGCATTGACTTTAAACCTGTACAAACACACCATCCTAGAACACAACAATAATCAACTACGAAGTAAACTACTGTAGTAAAAGGTTTACTAAAAGTAAAGGGGCTAGAATACAAGCTCAACTGAAAAGTACAAGTACAACTGAAAAGAGAAAATAGCTCATGGATCATCCATCAAGGATCCTACCAGAAGGGTAGGTAAAGATCATCTCCATAGCACTCCATGTCAGTCTGTCTCCTCTGTGTACCACCTGGTCCTAGCTCACTCAAGTCTCAGCCCAGCTTCTCATCCTCTGCACAAGACACAACAAGGTGCGGGTGAATCCCACACAGGGGTGAGTATAAAAATACATAGTAGGGGACCCCGAGACCCCCCGAAGGTCTCTCGGTGATCCACAAAGGAAAACATCGCAAGATATACCTCAAATTTAATATAACAAGAATGATCTAAATCATGAAGCACAAATCAAAAGAGACAACTCACACCAGGTATACAACTTAGAGATCAGAAATATAGATGATTAGTCTGGAGCTAAATCATCTTATTCCATTTAGAAGTTCCATAACTGATCCACAAAGAATTTATTCTATTACCGATCCACTCTTGGAAAAAAGTCATTGTTCCACAATGGGCCACTATAAGGCAGGTCCTCATCGGGTCACAATACTACTGATCTTCATAGGGTCACTAGAATGTTGATCCACACAGGGTCACTAGAATTCTAATCCACAGAGGGTCGCTGGAAGGACGATCCACACAAGTTTTATAGAAGGGTGATCCATATAGATTCGCTCGATGCTGATCCACATAGGGTCGCTAGTTGATGATCCTTGAAGGGCCGCTCTAAAATTGGTCCTCATCAAGTAGCTTTGGTGTTGATCCACACAGGGTCTCTACGATGTCGGTCACAGGATTCCCGCTCATAGAACACTTGATTTGGGGAGAACCACTTCTCAATCCATCGGTCATATTTCAATTGGTACAAAGTCCCGAAAAAAGAATACCCAGGGGACTGCCTGTCATTGGGGTCCTAATGTGACATACGGTGCATCGATCGGACACCCGGTCTGTGATATATGGGCACTTTGGTAAAAAGGGTCTGGTTGGATTCAAGTCTGATCCAACCCAAGTTGAACATCAAACTCCATCAAAACTCACTTAGAGTATCTTAAAAGGACTGCCTTTGCACAAGGGTCCTTATTCCATATGCGGCGCATCGATCGGACGCCCGTTCTGTTAGTTACATCCCTTTCCGTAAAACGGGGGTGATCGCACCTTGGTCTGGCCTGGATTTTTCGGGCCCACCAGAATATGCCAAAGGGACCGCTTCCCAAAAGGGGTCCCAACACCATTGAAGTCATATAAAATGGACACCTATTTTGTCAGTTACAGACGTTTATTTATTCGGAGGCCGGTTGGGTCCATGCCTGGTCTGACTCGGTCTGACTAGCCCGATGCAACAAGTCCCAAGGTCTACCAAACCCCACCCAGGTTCGGCCTGTTAAGGGTCGACCCAGTTCACTGAGTCCAACCTGTAGGGGTCGGCACATTGGTTCGCGGGCCCGGGCCGCGGTTGGCCCGGCCTGCTGGGTGGGGCTCGGACCACCCACGCTGGCCCGCTGGGCTGTGGGTCTGGCTCGGCCCGCTAGCGGGTCTGGCCCACTGGGCGGGTCTGGCCCGCTCGACAGACCCATGTCCATCCCGGTCTGCCAGAAGTCGGACCGTTTTCTCCTGTTGGCCCTGCGGTTGCGGGGCTGTTTTGTCCAGCCGGTGGGGTGTTGCCCCACCGAGTTCAACGATTAACCGTTTGGCCGACCGCCTTTAACCAACGCAGTGTGGTGTGGGGCCGCACCACCCTCCTACTGCCGTGGCCCACTGGTCACAGCTGTTGTCACCACCGACACCTATGGGCTCCACCCTTGTCCCGCACAGCCGGCTCGGGCCGGCCGCCTTTGGATGTCGTTTCATGCGACGGCGCACCGCTTTCCACCGCATGTGGCAAGTCAATGCAGGTCTCCTCCAGCCACCACTGACATGGCACACCGGTGGTTTCTTCCACGGGCCATCAGACACACTCTGGTGGTCTGTTTTTCATGCCTTCAATGCCTCTGAGGCTCTTAGGACACCGTCACTGCTGCGTGTTCTTTGGTTTCATCCTACTGCTCCGTTTGGAAAACCGTTCCAGAATAACGAGACAAATACCATAGAATCGGAGGGTCCGGGTCTTGTTTGTTTAGACCACGCCCTCCACATTAGGATTGCATCAAACAATCAACAATTTATCTCATAAAGATGAAATTTAAAACAATCCCCCTACCTGGATTAGACGCCCACTGACGATGATCAATGGAACCTCCTTCATCATTATCATTGGTTTGTGATTCAGTAACGCTCCCCACCGCTCACTTAAACTGGTCTCGTCCTCCAAGTGGTTGGTGTCACGGTAATTTTTCAGAGCTTCGTCTCTTGGTGATTCCATGCCAACACCCCTCCCCGAGCACCATATAAATAGGAGGGGGAGAATGTGGTTAAGGTTATGAGGAATTTATGAGGTTCATTTAATTAATGAACCTCCCAAATTCTAATGGTATGGTTACAAACAAGGAGGATTCGAGCCAATTAATGGCTTGACATGTCGTCGGTCCCGCCACCGCAACTTATCCGCTGAAGAAAAAGAGAAGAAATAAAATAACATAACATGTTATTTTATTAATCTTTCAAAAGTCCGCAAAATTAACTTTTTCACCTGACCTAATGCGGTCGAAGTGAAGCCTCTCTTAAGAAAATCCTGATACTGTGGATTCAACGGTGCCCCTATATTTTTAATCTGATCACCAGTTCAAAATATGGAAAATGCCACCCGTGCATTTACTGAACGTACCTAAAAAAAGTTCAAAAATTATTTCCGGGCACACCGGGCCTCAGAATCATGTGCCGTTAATTTTCGTAGACTCATAACAATTCCATATAATTAAAAAAATTACATGGAAACTTTGGGTCTTTACATTCTCTCCACCATATGTATTTTCGTCCCTGAAAGACACAACATAGACTAAGGAAACAAATGGGAGTTCTGGGCATGAATCTAAGCCTCTCGCTCCCATGTGATCTCCTAGAGGTTCTCGTGCTGTCAGCAAACGCGCACCAGAGGAATCAATCATCTATGAAGGACCCGCTCTTGTCGATCCTCAATCTCCACTGGAAACTCTATAAATGTCACCCCATCATCAAGGTATAGCTCGCCCCAGTCAATAACATGTGATGGATCATGCACGTACTTCCTCAGCTGCGAAATGTAGAAAACGTCATGAACCCGATTCATCTGTGGGGGAAGATCTAGGTGATATGACACCTCACTAACTCTACTGAGAACATGAAAGGGTCTGATGAACCTCAAATATAGCTTACTGCCCCGGACAAATCTCTGCAAACCTCGTTGATGGGAGACCTGTAGGAAGACATGGTCTCCCTCTTAGAACTCAAAAGGTCTTCATCTCCTGTTAGTATAATACTTATGTCTGCTCTGTTCAGTCTTCATCCACTCCTATATGATCTTCACCTTCTCAATGGTATCCCATACCAACTCCGGACCCATAAGTACTGATTCCCCTAGGTCTGTCCAGCATAGAAGTGATATGCATGGTCGACTGTACAAGGCCTCAAATGGTGCCATACCGATGGTGGAGTGATAGGTGTTGTTGTATGAAAACTCCACCAAGGTAAAGTGATCCCCCCAACTATGACCAAAATATAGGACGCAATCATGAAGAATATCCTCTAGTGTCTGAATGGTTCGCTCCGTCTGACCATCCGTCTGAGGATGAATGGCGGTGCTCAAACATAGTTGAGTCCCGAACGCCTCCTGAAATCCCTTCCACAACCAGGATTTAAAATGTGTGTCACAGTCAGAGACGATCGTCAATGGAACCCCATGAAGTCATACAATCTCTTGTACGTAGAGGCATCCCAATCCCTCTATGATCCCTTCTCTCAGATGGGTAGGAAGTGGGCTGACTTGGTGAGTCAATCAATGATTACCCAGATGTAATTGTGGCCTCTAGACGTACGTGGTATCCCTATCATTAAATCCATGTAAATACCATCCCACTTCCACTCTGATACCTATAATGGATTCACTAATCTTACTGGAACCTGATTCTTGGCCTTCACTTGATAACAAGTGAGGCATCGTGAAACAAACTTTTCCACTGCTTTCTTTATCCCTGGCCACCAGTGCTGATGTCGGAGGTCATGGTACATCTTCACCACACCAGGATGTACCACCAGAGATGATGTATGGAACTCCCTCAACACCTTCTCCCGTAACACCACTGGTACCATGGTGCATCCTTTAAAGAGGATGACATGCTCTCCACCTTCAGAAAATCCATCAGGTGCCTATCCTAAGGATATCTGAGCATGTCGAGCCTCACAGTCAATGTCCCCAAGTTGTGCCTCCCAAACTCGCTGAAGAAGTGGGGAGTGATAGTCATATACTAGAGGTAAGCTTCTCCATCTCTATCCACAAAGGATATTTGAAACACAGCTAGCTGCTCTATCACCTCACTCAGTAACTGTAGACTAGACCTCTTGTTGAGTGCGTCTGCTACTACATTCCCCTTCTGAGGAGTATGGACTATCTCAAAGTCATAGTCCTGGAGGAACTCTAGCCAATGTTGTTATCTCAAGTTCAGGTTCTTCTATGAGAATATATACCTAAGAATATTGTGATCATAGTAAATAGTAAATCATTCACCCATCAAGTTGTGTCTCTATATCTTCAAGGCGAATACCAATGATGCTAACTTTAGGTCATGGGTAGCATAGTTATTCTCAGGTTGTCTCAGCTGTTGTGAACTATAAGCGATCACTGCTCGCTCCTGCATCAAGACACATCCAAGTCTGGTCCCTGATGCATCATAGTAGACTACATACCCAACTCCCTCTTCTAGTAGCCTCAAGATGGGGGCACTAGTCAGTCTCTGCCTCATCTCCTGAAAACTCTACTGGAATCTCTTTGTCCACACGAAGGGTTTTCCCTTCTTCGTCAATGCTGAAAAGGGTGTCACAACTCTGGAAAAGTCAGGTACGAATCTCTGTTAGTACCCATCCAACCCCAGGAAACTCCGCACCTCGGTCACACTCCTGGGTGGAACCCAAGCTAGCACATCCTCTATCTTTTACGGATCCACTGCAACTCCAGCCTCTAAGATAACATGTCCCAGAAAGTGGACCTCCTGTATCCAGAACTGGCACTTCGAGAGCTTACCATAAAGCTGGTGCTCTCAGAGTGTATCTAGAACTATCTATAGATGATTGGAATGATCCTTATCCGACGCCGAGTATATAAATATTTCGTCGATAAAGACCACCACAAAGCGATCTATGTAGAATTCCACCTCTCTATGAGGAGAAAGTCCTAGAACATCATCAGGGAATACATCGGCATACTGGTCCACCACTACAGGATAGCTCGGACTCTCAACATCAACTGCTCCGAGGGTAAGTCAAGCCAACTGATGTGTGATCGGCTGCACCCTCCTCTGGGTAAGTCCATCCTGTGCTGCAAAGGTTCCCTTCCCATCTGATTCTCACTCAAATTTACCCAAGAGAAGAAGGTAGGACGGTCCTTGTAGTCTAGCTTGGGTTGTCGAATCCACAGAGACCTAAGAAGTAACCTATAGACACGCACATTTTATGGACTGTTTTTGGCTATGATGTGGCCAACTTGGGTTGAGTTTAGACGGGTTTAAAGGATCACTAAAAGATTTAATTAAATTCAATTTAAAAGAATGAGTTGAACCTAGGTTATCGCTCGGGGTGGATTGGACGTATTTCCTTTTTAATGATTTCAATTTCTTATATTTGAGATGGGTTCATTTAAGGAGATAAAACAACATCATCACTTACTGGTTCAATGGATACACCCTTTAATACTAATCACCTATACACTTTAAGGATCAAAGTTTTGATCACTTCAAGGTAAAGGTTCGTATTAGCACTTGAAGTGTGTGGCCTTAAATTCAACAAGGACGATGGAGTTTAAAAATCATCAAATAAAAATATCAATTAAAGAAGTGATTATACATTAATGAGGTGATAAATAACATCAAATCCATCCCCTTTCTACTACCTTGGATCAACCCATAAGTGGGTTAGCCCTCCATTGATCACATGGTTTCAATGGAAGCGGAAAGTAGACTCATGAGGGAGGACATGGAGAAGTAAAGAAAACAACAAAAATAAAATGATCACTCCACCGTTGTGTGAATAATTTCACAAGGTTTGGTGTGAATAAATTCACACCTTGATCCAAAGTTATAAAAGTGATATGGATAACAACAGAATAAGTGTAGAAGAAGAACTCTTATTAAGAAACCAAAGTGAATTGAACAACTTACATGTGAAAGACAAATTTGAGACAACAAAATTGCAGCATAACATTACAATTGAACAAAGCATCCAAGATTCTCAACTCCTCCACCACCACTGCCTTAAATAGGCATTTTGGAAGCCTTGGGTCGAACCTCCAACAGTACAAAGCATCCCGCTTGATTATGGTAGGCCTAGGGTGGTGTAAAGCTTGTGGAACTTAGACTTTTCCACATTTGACCTGAGGTGGCAGCCAGCTTTCATCCACCAAACAGACGCGCTTTTATGACCTTCTATATGGACGAATAAGAGTGGTACATAGAAGAATAAAATGGATCCCCATAAGTCTCCTAACCTCCTGTAAAATCTCAGACCAAAAGAAGTTATGGTTTTTGATATATGATTTAATTGGTGGGATGTTTTTCTGAGCCACAGATTCTGGACCAGATTTTGATATACTATTTGGGACACCTAAATTACCACAATGGATGCCGAATTAGCACTAGATACTGAATAATTATTTGTTAATACATATTTATTCTATCCTCCCACCAAATTTGGGATTCATTGGGCCTGTATTGTGGGTCCCACAGTCTCATCAGTGGGCTGGTGTCCAATCTGACTTCTCCAGAATTGTTTTCTTTCATCACAAAATATCTCCATCTTATTCCATGAATTCTCCATTGATCCCTGAATCAAAAATGTTCATATTTAAGTGTAGATAAATTTAAAAAAATATCAAATTAAAATATGTATAATTATATACCTTAAAATCATATGAATCATTGGGTACTTTAAATGATGTTCAAAAATGTACCACATAATAGTGCATTTTAAGAAGGTATTACAATCATACTGTGAAATGATGTTCAAAGTGTAAAATGCACTAAAATGGTGTTTATGAATAATAAATAACAAGAATATTATGTATATTAATAATGAATATTATCCTCATTTAGTGGCTAATCACACCCCCCAACTTGAGTTTTGCTAGTCCTAAGCAAAATATATCTCAACAATATGAAATTCGAATTCCCTTTTCCAAAAACATTTTAATACATAATGATCACAAAAACCCTTATACCAAAAAAATCATTAAACCCATCAAAATATTTTAATACAAGATAGTTTCATAAGCAGATCCCAATCCCAAGCCCATTCCTTTTTTCAAATTCATTTCCATATTTCATCCAATATCAATTAAGTATGAGGATGTGTTGTGCATCACAATAGACATGGGGGTTCATCTTTATTCAAGGGGAAAATTACGAAAGTTATAGGTGGAATCACATTTCAATATTAAGATGAGTATTCAATTTTTTTTTGTATTATTATTTTTTTTTTTTTTGCAAATTTTCCATGGTAATTGAAATTGCACTCAAAATAGTCAACCCCTGTAGCGAGACTTTGCCGATGAATCTCAGGCTCAAATACCTTAGGGCACCAAGTGAAGCCCACATACTCAAGCATCATCTCGAGTTAACTCAATCAAAAAAAAAATCAAATTACCATAAATAGAGATAAAATTACTAACTCCGGGCCAGACAACTATGGAGTCACGATCCCCAAGTGCCAAAAGCCACGGATTAGGTCATTTCATTGCTCTACGTACAAATTTTTTTTTAATTTTTTTTTTTTGAATACTCATATTAAACTAAAATGATCACCAAACCTATTCTATTTATTTAGGGGACCCCATGAACTCAAACTAATACCCCACTATCCAAAGGACGTGCATTGTGATCTTTTTTTTTATTTGGATGAAAATATAAACGATGAAATATCACATTGGACATCCACACTTTCCAAAATCAATGCTCATGAAATTATACAAGGATTAAAATCAGAATCAGGGTATGCTAAATTATTTGATATTCAGTTTCAAAGTGTGCAATGTGTATTACCATGTTTAAAGTTAAAGGAATTTTTCCTTCCATTTTCACAATTTTTTTTTCAAATCATTTATCATTTTTTTTGGCACAAAATAATTTTTTATTTTATCTCCCCCCCAACTTAAAATAACACAGTCCCCAGTGTTTAAAGAAAAGAAAATTTAGAAGGGGGTAGAGGTATAGAATGAAAGTTCAAAAGGGAAATTGAAAATGAGGGTCATGGAATGAAGTCACCTGGTGGTTGAAGTTTGAAGTTATTTCTGCTCCAATTTAGTCCTTTGATATCCATGTCGCTTGCAGAGTTCCCTAGTGGAAAAAGGGAAACAAACAAACAAAACAAAAGAGTATATATATATATAATTAAAATATAAGTATATATATATAATAAAATAAACTGATGATACATTGTCTTCTTTTTAAATTTCTGGGTAAGGTATTACTCAAGGATCACACCATGTGACACGGATGAATATGGTGCTCCCCTTTCATACCCATCCATACTCATAATAGAAGAACAGGTCAATAGTCTATTTTTTAAATATAAAAATGATTAATTAAAATATAAATTTTATTAAAAAAATAAAATGATATGAAACTTGAAAACCATGGGTTGCCTCCCATGAAGCACTTTTTTTAACATCATTATCTCAACTTGAACCCTAAATCTATCACTTTTTTCATGGTTTATAGGTTGGCTCAGTTAACTCAGCCTCTATTTCTTGTTTATTGAATGATTCAATGAACGGTTTTAAACTTTTACCATTGACCTTGAAAATGTAACCACTTGTGGGATCTTGAATCTCTACTGACCCATGGGGAAATACATGATGCACTATGAAAGGTCCTGACCATCTAGACCTTAACTTTCCCGGGTGTAAATGAAGTTTTGAACTATAAAAGAGCACAAGTTTTCCCGGTTCAAAATTTTTGACCTTGATATTCCTAGATTGGTAGGCTTGAAATCTAGCTTTATTGATCCTTGAATTTTCATAAGCCTCCATCCTTAGTTCCTCCAGTTCATTGAGATCTAATTTCCTTTTTGTTCTGGCCAATGAGAGGTCATAATCCATTTTCTTAATTGCCCAAAAGGCCTTATGCTCAATTTCAATAGGTAAATGGCATGCTTTTCCATAAACCAACCTATATGGTGACATTCCTAAAATGGTTTTATATGTGGTTCGATAGGCCCAGAGAGCATATAAGAGTTTCTCAGACCAATCTTTCCTAGAGGGGTTGACAGTTTTTTCAAGAATTTGCTTAATCTCTCTATTCGCTAACTCAGCTTGACCATTGGTTTGAGGATGGTATGCAGTGGAAACTTTATGAGAAATACCATACTTAGACATGAGTGAAGAGAATGGGCGGTTGCAGAAATGGGTTCCTCGATCACTGATTATAGCCCTAGGAATTCCAAATCGAGAAAATATGTTCTCTTTTATAAATCGAATCGCAACTTGATGATCGTTGGACTTAGTGGGAATGGACTCAACCCATTTTGAGACATAATAAATAGCTAAGAGTATGTAGAGGTATCCCCTAGAGTTTGGGAAGGGACCCATAAAATCAATTCCCTAGCAGTCAAAGATTTCAACCACTAAGATGGGAGTGAGTGGAATTTGATTCCTTTTTGTGATGGACCCTACTTGTTGACACCTAGGACAGCTTTGACAAAAGGCGTAGGAGTCCCTTGAGAGGGTGGTCCATAAGAGACCACATTGAAGAATCTTAGAAGATGTTTTCTTAGAGGAAAAGTGACCTCCACATGCCTCACTATGACAGAATTTAAGGATGGACTCTTGTTCAGATTCTGGGACACACCTCCTAATGACTTGGTCAGGGCATAACTTATAGAGGTATGGATCATCAAACACATAGTGTCTAACATCAGAAAAGAATTTCCTTCAAGCTTGAGTCCCTAAGAATTTTGGAATGACTCCTGTAACTAAGAAATTTGTTATGTCAATATACCAAGGGAAGACACTCATAGAGTATAGGTGTTTATCAGGAAACGAATCAGACACAGAAATGTGATTTGAGTTGTCTTTGAATTCCATCCTAGAGAAGTGATCAGCTACAACATTTTCAACTCCCTTTTTATCTATGATTGTGAGGTCAAATTCTTGTAAGAGAAGGACCCACCTAATCAGTCTAGCATTAGAATCTTGTTTTTGGAAGAGGTATTTTAGTGTAGAATGTTCAGTGAACACGGTGATGGGGGATCCTAAGAGGTAGGACCTAAACTTCTCTAAGGAAAACACAATATCAAGTAACTACTTTTCAGTGGTGGTGTAGTTGATTTGGGCATCATTTAAGGATTTTCTTGCATAAGAAATGACATAAGGATTTTTATCACAACATTGTCCTAACACAGCTCCTACAGAAAAGTCATTAGCATCACACATAAGTTCAAAAGGAAGGTTCCAATTTGGAGATTTCATAATGGGAGGAGAGGTGATAGAGGATTTGAGGGTTGAGAATGAACCCTCATAGCTTTCTGTCCAAACAAATGGAGCATCCTTTACTAGGAGATCACAAAGGGGACAGGATATTGAACTAAAGTCCTTGATGAATATTCTATAGAAACCAGTATGTCCTAAGAAAGACCTCACTTCCTTGATATTTTTGGGTGATGGAAGGTGACGAATGATGTCAACCTTGGCTTTATCAACTTCAATCCCCCTACCTGAGATCAGATGGCCTAAAATTATTCCCTCTTTAACCATGAAATGGCATCTTTCCCAATTTAGGACTAGATTATTTTCTTCACATATTGACAAGACTCTCTCTACATTCCTCATACATCCCTCAAATGTATCCCCAAACACAGAGAATTCATCCATGAAGACCTCTAGAAAATCCCCTACCATGTCTGATTAGATTCCCATTATGCACCGTTAGAAGGTTCCAGGGGCATTGCATAACCCGAAGGGCATGAATTTGAAGGAAAAGGTTCTGAATGGACATGTGAATGTAGTCTTCCCTTGATCCTCTAGGGAGACCTCAATTTGATTATACCCTGAGTACCCATCTAAGAAATAGTAGAATGCATGACCTTCCACTCTCTCAAGGACTTTGTCAATGAATGGTAAGGGGAAATGGTCCTTCTTGGTGAATGAGTTTAACTTCCTATGGTCAATGCAGACCCTCCATCCACTAATCACCCTTGTTGGAAGAATCTCTCCATCATCATTGGTTATCACTGTCATTCCAGCCTTTTTTGGAACCACTTGGATTGGGCTCACCCATTCACTCTCAACTATGGGATATATGATACCAGCTTTTAGCAATTTCAGGAGTTCTTTTCTTACTACCTCCATGAGATTAGGATTGAGTCTCCGTTGAGGTTGACGACATGTCTTTGAATCAGATTCCAAAACAATCCTATGAGTCCTGATAAGTGGGATAATCCCAGGAATATCAGAAAGGGTCCAACCAATGGCTTTCTTATGCTTCCTAAGGACATCTAGAAGAATCCTTTCATTATTGGCTTCAAGAGAAGAAGAAATTACAATAGGATGTGTTTGATTGTCCCCTAGGAAAGCGTACTTGAGTGTAGCAAGAAGTTCCTTCAATTCAATATCAGTTTGGTTCGGAATTTCAACATAAGATTGGGACATTGGATCAAGTTCAATTTCTTTTTTTAGAGTTTCAGATAGGATTGATTCCCCACATGTATAAGTTTCAGCTACTATATTGGCTTGATCAGATTTAGGGAAGAAATTTGGAGTGGTCTCTATGAAAGTGGTTTCTTGAAAGGTTTCACTGATTGTTGGACCTAAGACTTCATCATAAGAGAAATTTGAAAATTATTCAAGCCAAGGAGATAAACTTCTTTCATATGAACAAAGGAAATCAATATCATCCTGACTTAAACCTTCATCAAATATTCCTTGATGTTCCATGGATTCATTATCAATGATTCCTATCATGTTTACTTCATGAATGTCCTCATCATCCCCTATTTTTGAGCTTGAATTATAGATGTTCAAGTCAAGACTCATGTTCCCAAAGGTGATGGTCATGTTCCCATTTAGAACTCGGATAACAGAGTTGATTGTTGCAAGGAAAGGACGACCAAGGATTATTGGGGTTTGTTCCTTATTTCCTAAGTTTGGATGGTTGTAAAGTACAATTAAATCAGCAGGGTAGATGAAGTTTTCAACCCTTACCAGAACGTCCTTCAAAATCCCCTTTGGAACTCTAATGTTACGATCAGCAATCTGAAGTGTGACAGATGTGGGTTGGAGTTCTTCTAGGCCTAACTGGAAGTACACAGCATATGGGATGAGATTGAAACTAGAACCTAGGTCACACAAGGCCTTGACAACTTTGCTCTCTCCTAGTTCAACATTGATGTAAGGGCAACCCGGGTCTTTCAACTTAGGAGGAATGGTCCCTTGAATGGTGGTACTCACATTAGCAGCCAAAAGGACTTGGTTTTTATGTGAAAATTTTCTTTTAAAAGTGAACAAGTCCTTAAGGTACTTTGATTAGGAAAGTATGGTTTGGATTGCATTGATAAGGGGTATTTTCAACTTGACTTGTGAAAATATTTCTCTCAACGTTTCACTCAGTTCAGGCTTGGGTTTCCCCCTCATGCGTTGAGGAAATGGTGCAGGTTGTGGGGTTGTTTTTTGAAGAGTTGTTTCCTTGAAAATGTTATCAGTTTCCTCAGTTTGATCTTGTGGTTCATTTGAATTTCCATCCAAGTTTGAATCTTCAGGTGGGTTCTTAATTAGTTGTTCAGGTTTCTCAATTGATTTCCCACTTCTTAAAACAGTCACAGCCTTTAGTTGTTCATGAGTTGTTTGAGCACAACTTGACTCTCCCCTTGAAGTTGAGGATGGAACCGCCTGAGTAGGCATGGGTGCCTTTCCAGTTTTGATGGTTTGAAGTTCTTGTTTTAGGGAATATACCTCCGAGTTCATCCTCTCCATTTGTTTGCATAGTTGTTCTAGTAGGCTTTTTGGAACAGTTTGGGTTGGTGCTTGAGAAGATTGGTTTATCCCGAGGGGATATTTTGGAAGTGGGATGGTTTGTTGAAAATGGACCAGTGGCTGTTGGTATTGGATAGGTTGGGTTTGGAACTGGTTATGGGATTGGTAGTTCTAATGGGGGTAAGGATTTTATCCCTGTGGTTGGCTAGGTTTTTGGTTATCTTTCCAGCGGAAGCCTGGGTGGTCATTATACCTTGGGTTGAAGTTGTTTTGGTATTGAGGCTTTTGAAATTTCAAAGCATTTACTTCTTCTAGGGGTCCTCCTAAAATAATATCCTTGATGGATGGAATGGTTGGGCAGTTTTCAGTCTTATGGTCATGTTTGTCACAAATTGTGCAAACAGCGTCAACGGTTTGGATTTCATGGACTTTCCTAAGGTCTATCTCTTCAACCTTCCTAGAGAGTGTTGTGAGTTTAGCCCTAAGGATTTCCTCTTCTCTAAGTGTATGAATTCCAGTAGTTCTTTGTGGATTTTCAGAATAAGGTGAAGTTCCCCATGTTTGGTTTTGTTCAAAAAGGCTTTCTAGATACTCGTAAGCATCATTTGGGGCTTTGTTTTTAAAGGTTCCATTACACATCATGTCAATGAATTGTTTATTTCCTGGACCCAACCCTTCATAGAAAATTCTCACTTGTTCATGAATAGAAAAACCATGGTGTGGAACCATTTTTAGAGTGTCTTTTAACCTTTACCATGTTTCATAGAATGACTCTCCCTCTTTTTCAAAAAAGTTTTGGATACTCTTTTTAAGTGCAATTGTTTTGTGGTGGGGAAAGTATTTTTTATATAATTCTCTTTATAGTTGGTCCCAAGAGTTGATGGATGATGGTCTCAAATTTTTTAGCCAATTTTTAGCTCGATCATTTAAAGAAAAAGGAAATAGCCTCATCTTATCTGATTCTAGTTGATGTGGGGGACACATGGTTTCTACAATGTCATTGAACTCCTTAATGTGCAGGTATGGCATCTCGGACTCCATTCCAAGGAATGTGGGAAGGTGGTTTAGGACATGGGGTTTAAAGATGTAGTTGGAATCTCCTAGGGAATTGTGTCTAATGCATGAGGGGGCATTGGTCCAGGAAGGTGTGAAGTAGTCATTCATGGTTTGATCAATTGCATTCCCCAAGTTTGGGGCTGCCTCATTTGGGTTTCCATTTTGGTTCTCACCCGGGTTTATGAGTTGGTTTCTTTGAAGACCTTCCATTGAAATGGGCTCAATTTTTGACTTGGGAGTATTAGGAAGATTATTATCTAATGGAATTATTTCCCTTGGTGTACTTTACTCCCCAACTCCAGGATTATCCACCCTAACTAGACGGTTTGATTGATCACGGGTGTAGGCGGACATGCGCCAAAAGAAAAAAAAATGAGAAAGGGACAAGATAAGAGAATTTGGATGAGAAAAGAAGAAATGGGGGAGAATAGAATGGGTGTTTATATGACTTACTTGGGTCCCCAACAATGGTGCCAAAATTTGATTCTCACTCAAATTTACCCAAGAGAAGAAGGTAGGACGGTCCTTGTAGTCTAGCTTGGGTTGTCGAATCCACGGAGACCTAAGAAGTAACCTATAGACACGCACATTCTATGGACTGTTTTTGGCTATGAAGTGGCCAACTTGGGTTAATTTTAGATGGTTTTAAAAGGATCACTAAAAGATTTAAGTAAATTCAATTTAAAATAATGAGTTGAACCTAGGTTATCGCTCGGGGTGGATTGGACGTATTTCCTTTTTAATGATTTCAATTTCTTATATTTGAGATGGGTTCATTTAAGGAGATAAAAAAACATCATCACTTATTGGTTTAATGCCTAAACCCTTTAATACTAATCACCTATACACTTTAAGGATCAAATTTTTGATCACTTCAAGGTAAAGTTTCATATTAGCACTTGAAGTGTGTGGCATTAAATTCAACAAGGATGATGGAGTTTAAAAATCATCAAATAAAAATCTCAATTAAAGAAGTGATTATACATTAATGAGGTGATAAATAAAATCCAATACATCCCATTTCTACTCCGTTGGATCAACCCATAAGTGGGTTATCCCTCCATTGATCACATGGTTTCAATGGAATCAGAAAGTAGACTCATGAGGGAGGACATGGAGAAGTAAAGAAAACAACAAAAATAAAATGATCACTCCACCGTTGTGTGAATAATTTCACAAGGTTTGGTGTGAATAAATTCACACCTTGATACAACAGTATCAAAGTGATATGGATAAAAACATAATAAGAGTATAAGAAGAACTTTTATTAAGAAACCAAAGTGAATTGAACAACTTACATGTGAAAGACAAATTTGAGACAACAAAATTGCAGCATAACATTATAATTGAACAAATCATCAAAGATTATCAAATCCTCCACCACCACTGCCTTAAATAGGAATTTTGAAATCCTTGGGTCGATCCTCAAACATTACAAATCATCCCACTTGATTATGGTAGGCCTAGGGTGGTGGAAAGCTTTTGGAACTTAGACTTTTCCACATTTGACCCGAGGTGGCAGCCATCTTTCATCCACCGAATAGATGCGATATTATGGACTTCTATATGGCCTAATCAGAGTGGTCCATAGAAGAATAAAATGTATCCACATATGTAGCCTAAACTTCTGTAAAATCTCAGCCAAAAAGGAGTTATTTGTTTCAAGATATGATTTAATTGGTGGGATGTTTTTCTGGGCCGCAGATTCTGGCCCATATTTTGATATACTATTTGGGACGCCTAAATGACCACAATTTAGGACTAATTAGCACTGGGTCCTGAAGAATTATTTGTTCCTATATATGTCTTCTAGAATCTCACAAAATTTGGGCTTCATTGGGCCTGTATTGTGGGTCCCACAGTCTCATTAGTGGGATGGTATCCAATCTGACTTCTCCAGAATTGTTTCCTTTCATCACAAAATATCCCCATCTTCTTCCATGAATTATCCATTGATCCCTGAATAAAACATGTTCATATTTAAGTGTAGATCAATTTAAAAAAATAAAAAATTAAAATATGTATAATTATATTCCTTAAAATCAGATGAATCATTGGGTACTTTAAATGATGTTCAAAAATGTACCACATAATAGTGCATTTTAAGAAGGTATTACAATCATAATGTGAAATGATGTTCAAAGTGTAAAATGAACTAAAATGGTGTTTATGAATAATAAATAACATGAATATTATGTATATTAATAATGAATATTAGCCTCATTTAGTGGCTAATCACCACCAGTGAAGGAAAACCTGATCTCATCCTCGCGGACACACCGCACTTTGTGCCTAATGCTGTCAATATAAGCGTCGACTATGGATAACTAGTTCATGCCCAAGATAATGTCATAAGGCCTTAACGCCACTACTAGAAGATACCATATGAATCTATCACCTCCTAAACTAAGCTCACACTATTGACACCAGTGTGTAATCATCGAATCTTCTTCTATAGGAGTCTCTAATTTCAATGATCGAGCCAACGGCTCCACCAGAATCTTCGAGCTCCGAACAAGAGTTGTGGAAATGAAAGAGTGAATGGAACCTGTGTCTATAAATACTTAATATAAGGTGGAGTAGGCACATATCATACCTTGAATCATCTCTAGAGCACCGTGGTCGTAGACCTCTGCTACCTGGAGCTGAGTTCGTCCTTGTCTACCTACTCCCTTTGGTTGGGTTGGACCACCGAGAGGTGGTGGCAGTAGAACCTCGAACTATCGTCCACCACCTGCTACACAACCTTCTCCTCTACCACATCTTCCACCCTACGGACCTCCTTTCTCGAATATATGCCTCTGCCTCGGTGGCCCCTTGACCGTGTGCTGGTCGTCAGTGTGGTTATTCGGGCAGTTGTGAGCCATGCAACCCTACCCGCCGCATGTGAAGCACAGTCTACTCCTCTACTGGCCTGCTCTACCTTGTGAGCCCTGCACCTCCGACCCTACATCTCAGAGTCATCCACCAGAAGTTCTAGTTCGCATGGACCTCTATGTCCTCTTCCTACTACCATCCACAGATGACTCTGCTACGTGTCGCCCGGTGGTGGATCCCGCTGTCAGGGTCTGCTCAACAAGGAAACTCTCCACCAAGAGTGCTCTCTCCAGCACTCTAGCATGCATTGGGATGCTAATAGATGCCATTGAAGCTCTGATCTCCCGTCGGAGTCCCTGCTCGAAGGTTTAGTCCCTGAAGAAAGTGTCTTGCACCATGTCGGTAGAGTAGCGTGACAGGTCGGTGAACCTCGCCGATTACTAGGCCATGGTCAGGCTGCCCTACTGTAAGTGTAGCATCTCCTTATATGCATAGAGAATAGAGTCGTTGGAATGAACTCTTCCCTGAAGAGGCCCTCAAAATCTTCCCAGGTGAGGGTCGCCTCATCAAGTGTCTAGAGCGTCAGGCTCCACCATCTCCCCAATTCTCCCTAGAGAATACTGGAAGCTAGGATCACCATCTAGTCGGCTGGTGTCCCAATCAGGCGAAAAACTCTAGCCACATCCTCCAGCCAGTCCTCAGCCACATGTGGATTCATCTCGCCTTGGATCCTTGGAGGCCTCTGCCGCTGAAACTTGTGTAATGCGCTCAGTCATCATGCACCATCTACTGGTGGGGCTAGTGGCAACGTCTGCCCAATGGGTAGTGGTACTACCAGTACACCACCCGATGGTACTATCACTATAAGAGGGACCTGCACCGAAGCCTCATCGCTCGGTGGGTCGTCATCATGTACTCTCTCAGAAATCCTGGATGGTTGTATACGTGATGACATCTTGAAAAGAAACAGGTTCCACACAGTTATTAAGTTATACCTGGTGAGCTGACTCAAAAGAGGTCAAGTAAAAACATTTCAAAAACACACGCAATCAGTGTTTTCATGTACTGATTCGGAAATCAGAATTCAGGGTCCTGGTGTTTGGATATGTCAGCCGCCGCACCAACACTAGACTCCCCGAACTGAAAACCACACTCAAAACACTTAACACTATTTCCCTATTAAAAGATCAGAGTTCTGTTTCTTCGGTAGAACTGACTCCTCTGATACCACTTTGTCACGACCCGTCCCCCGAGGCCCATGTCATGACTACCCCAAGCCCACCTTCCAAAGGCTAGGGGTTAGCGACTAGTACCAAAAAGGTATGTCCTTATAACGGGAAGGAATTTCCTTTAAACCTGTATAAACACACCATCCAAGAACACAACAAGAAGTAACTACGAAGTAAACTGCTATGGTAAAAAGTGTACTGAAAGTAAAATCCCAACTAAAAAGTACAAGTACAACTGAAAAGAGAAAATAGATCCCAAATCGTCCACTGAGGATCCTACCTGAAGGGAAGGTACAGATCATCTCCATATCACTCCACATCATCTCATCTCCTCCATGTACCACCTGGTCCTGGCTCCCTCAAGTCTCATCCCAGCATCATCTGCACAAGTCACAACAACGTGCAGGTGAAGCTCGTGCAGGGGTGAGTATAACAATACCCAGTAGGGGACCTCGAGACCCCTTGAAGGTCTCTCAGTGATCCACAAAGGAAAAATCACAAGATATACCTCAAAGGTAATATCACAAGTGTGATCTAAATCATGAACCACAAAGAAAAATATACAACTCACACTAGGTATACAAATCAGATATCATGAATATAGACGATTAGTCTTAAGCTAAATCATCTTGTTCTATTTATAAGTTCCACAACTGATCCAAAAGAAGTTTTTCTATTATCAATCCACTCTTGGAAAAAAGTCATTTTTTCATGGTGGGCCACTATAAGGAGAGTCCTCGTCGGGTCACGATACTGCTGATCCACACAGGGTCGCTAGAATATTAATCCACACAGGGTCACTGGAATGTTGATCCACACAGGGTCACTGGAAGGTTGATCCACATAGGGTCGTTGGAAGGCTAATCCACACAGAGTCACTCAATGATGATCCATACAGGGTCTCTAGTTTTTTATCCTCGATGGGCCTCTCTAAAATTGGTCCTCGTTAGGAAGCTACGATGTTGATCCACACAGGGTTTCTATGATGTTGGTTACAGGATTCCCGCTCATAGCACGCTTGATTCTAGGAGAACCGCTCTTCAAGCCATAATTCATGTTTTAATAGGTACGAAGTCCCACAAAAAGTATACCCAAGGGACCACCCATCATTGGGGTCCCAATGTGACACACAACGCGTCGATCGGACGCCCGATCTTTGAGATATGGGCACTTTTATAAAAAGGATCTGGTTGGATTTAAGTCTGATCCAACTCAAGTTGCACATAAAACTCCATCAAAACTCACTTAGAGTTTTTCCAAAGGACCACCTTGTCATAAGGATTCTTATTCCATGGAAGGTGCATCGATCGAATGCTTAGTCTTTTAGTTACATCCCTTTCTGTGAAACGGGGGTGATCACGCCTCGGTTCGGCCTGGCTCGATCGGGCCCACCGAAATATGCCAAAGGGACCGCTTCCCAAAAGGGGTCCCAACACCACTAACAGCATGTCAAATGGACACATGGTTCGTCAGTTAAGGGTATTTATTTATTTGGGGGTCGGTTGGGTATGGGCCCAGTTCGACTCGGTCTGACCGGCTGGACACAATGGGTTCCGAGGTCTACCAGACCCCACCTGGGTTCGGCCCATTAAGGGTCGGCCCGGTTCACAGAATAATATTTATTAAAATAATTTAATTCAAATAGAAATTAACTGAGATCAACAAAAACACTTAGTGTGTGGCCCTCTAGGCTTCTTCCTCATTGGAATTGGCCAGGCTTGCCTAATTTCCAAGATTATGATCTAGCAATGGGTCAAGTCATCTAATAGAAATAATTTAATGTCACAACATAAAAAACCATATACGAGCATGGATTGTGTAATATAATCTCTTTATATTGATATCTCATCAAGAAAGTTGCATACTTGTGTCATCAATCCTAATGCTTGATATATATATATATATATATATATATATTTGATTATCTAGAATGTACATGTCTACATCACCATGGACATGGAATTTGTTTTGATGGTTCCATTCTAATCAAAGTTTTGGGATATTAACTTCCATAAATGGAAGGGACAAATCCTTCATTGAATTAATCATTAATAACATACCGATTGTGACATACCCAACATATCCTACATAACATGAACATATTTCATCATGGGTTTTTTCAATACATATAACTACACAAGTCATGATATGTATTAATAATACTCTTATGGTTTAAGGACCATTGAATACACTCACAAATAAGAATATCTAATGACACAAAAACATGAAAAATTCCTATTGATGGGTTTATCCTCATAATATCTCATCTTGAAGATTACAAAGTATGAAATTCAGGAGATGAAGCCCCATCCTCTTATGAGGCACTCACACTATACTATCAAAAAACTATGTGCCTCATCATAGTTCATCATCCTAACCATAATACTGATATTTAAGATATATCATTGTATAATCTCAAGGTTCTCATAATAGAGGGGAATTTTTATGTTCTATTTTGATGTGACAGATACCCTAGAACATTATCAAATTAAATTAAATAATAATAATGATCAATATGTGATAAGATATATTTAATATTCATTTCTTTGAATAAAATCAGTAATCTAAAGTAAAAACTAGTTGGTTTTAAGACACCAATTCCAACAAATATCACATGCATTCGGTCCAAACATGTCGGGACAACTCTAAAACATGAGAAACAAAATCAATCAAAGGGTATAAGTCAGTTAATGACCAAGGTAAAAACATCATAGTCAAGATTCTTAATGATACACATATCCTAATAACAAGAAACCAAAACCAAGCTACTAAAAGGGTTAGAAAACAAAGAAAATAATTCCAATGGCTAACCAAACAATAAACAAGGACATTGAACCATAAAATACCCAAACCCAAACACTAAACTTACTATAGGTTCATTCCTAAAGACAATATCCCTACATGATAGGGAGGAACAAACCAAATCAAACATTTAGCTCAACTCCTAAGTAAACGGCATAAACTAGAGACACAAGACTCATCCAACACACCTCACTAATAGCTAATATTTATCCCAATCCAAATTCAAAATGACTATTTCTTATCCCAAAGTTATAAAAACATAGGTATCACCTATCAAAGAAATTCTACAAGGCTCAGACAGGCCAACAAAATAGGGTAAATGGTAAAAAAAACAACAATCAATAATATATTGAAAAATTATAACCATAGAGAGAAAAATACCAGACTGAACAAAGAAATAATGGTATGCTTCAATATAATAATCCACTAAACAAGTCGTATGAAGCAAATAACAAGTGATTCTAAATTTTATCTACACAAAATTATGGCCAATTCGGCTTTGATACCAATTGTTGTAGGATTTGTTTCAGAGCGATATTCATTCAACAACCATGATCCCCATAAGTTTAATTTTGGTTTAAAAAATATCAAACTGAAAACAAACAATGATGAACATATTCAAATGCAGTTTCAATAGATAGGAAAAAAAATTAGAATAGAAATATAAAACATGAATATTCAAAATTACTAGAATAACAATGAACAAAGTCACAATATGTAGTGGAAATAAAAAAATATCCAAGCAACAAGTATTTACAATAGTAGAAGCAGATAAATCATAAGAAGTGGAAATTAAAATACTAACAAAAAATCAAGAAAACTATATAATTCACATAAACATGATAGAAAAACAAAACTATACATGAATATTCTTGATAAACCAAATCAAATGATGATAAAGAGACATTTCAATTCAATATATATGTTCCCAAAACTGAAACAATTGGTTTTGGTATATGAAGAATCAAAATACCAAGCAAGGCTCACCATGAAAGCATGTATAGAGATAAACTAAGAATAAATGAATCACTTATAAGAAGTAATAATTGAAGAAATGTCAGAAATTATTTAATTCAATCATTGTAAAATGTGTTAGACTGAACAAATGTAATTTCAAAACAATAATAAGCTCGATGTGAAAATCAGAAGTTATTGGGTCATGGAATATGGAAAGATAGGGGTGAATTTACTTTTAAAAAATTAAATAAAATAAATAAATTGATCTGATAAATGATACAATGATATAAAGAAATAAATCATATAATCAAAGTAAATAATAGTGTAAATTGAAACATGGAAATAATTAAAAGTCAATGAAAAAAATAAATGTGAAAAGTAAATAGATAAGAACGCTTTAATAACGAAGTTTAGTAATAACACCTGAATGTACCCCTATGTCTCCTCCCCTCAAGAATTCTTAAGAGGGTAAATAACCCCTTGATTTTAATAGTAATCAAGAACCAAATAATTCACTTTATTTTTAATGGAAAAATAAATAAACCAAGAAACCTTGGTTTTAAAGGGAACTAATAACCAAAAAAAGAATCCCTACTTTTGAATGTAAAAAATAGAAAACCAAATGAAACCTTGGTTTTAATGGGAACCAAGACAAAAATGAGGGATGGAAGTAGAAAATAGATGATTTTCCTTCTTGGAAAACCCATTACAGCACAGTATCATCTCTAACTAAATATTATAAAGTGAAAGGACGTGAGAGATAAATAAATTACAATTGAGATATAAGGGGTTATAAAACGAAGAATAAAGGCTTAATAGAAGATTAAAAATGACTAATAAGTCACAAATAAATAATAGATCAAATAAAGCTCAAAGGTGCTTAAATAAAGTTATTGAATCTTGTGATTCCTTGGGTTTCGCCTTTAAAGAAGATGTTCAATTCCCACAGATGATGATTTCTTGAACTTATTTGGGAATTGAAAGAGAATGTATGTAACTTTAAAGAACATGATGATTGAGGAGTCATTTAATAACAAGGATCATCTCACTTGATGCACATGAAAATTGGGTGAAGAATAAATCCTCCTAAGGATTCCCTTTATTATCTCTAATGATTCCCAGGGTCCAATGAATTGAGCCAAGGAAATTAAGACCTAAAACAGAAACTTTTTAACTACTATAAATGTCACCTCGGTCTAGTAGTCCCTAACACCACGGGATACCTGGTATCCTTCACTGGTTAGTCGGTGGGTGCATGGCACTACATATTTTCTACCTACTCCTACCAATTGGTTGATGGTACTTCACTAGGTAACCATATGAAATAGGATTTTTGGCAGCACTGCACTTTCTAGCAAGTGTTTTACTACTTCATAACCTATGAAAGAGTCCCTTTAGGCCCATTTTTTATTTTTTTATTTTGCAACATCGGATGCCTTCCTGCCATCGTAACTAAAAATAAACACACAAGATACACTAGAAACAACTTAGAACAATAAGGGAGTGTTTATGATCATTAAAAAAACAATGATTCAGGGTATAATAATCTCCCCCTTTTTATGATCACAAACACTTGATATTAAAATCAAGAAAAGGAAGAGGAAAAGGATTAAAGGAAGGATTTTTCTAAATTTTCATTAAACCATGTCTCCACCTTTGACTTTTAGACAAAGTTCTCTCTCTTAAAGAAATACTATTGGAAACTAATATTCCTTTATATTTTACTTCTATCAAAAAACTCCCCCCCCTAGATATTATCAAAAAGGACCTTTATAAGTAAGATAGTTAAAGAGATATAAAAAGATAATATAATTTCTAAAAAATCTCTAAAAAATATTAAAATTCCTGTTTAAGAAAAGAAATACATATTGAAGTGAGGGGACTCATAGGAAAACATGATTCATAAAACAAAGAGATAAATTAATTAAGATCAATAATCCATAATGATATTAACAATTAAGAGCATACTCAAGACAAAAAAAGAAACAATACATGAACAAAACACCTTTAAAAATGTAATTTTGAAAACAAGTTTTTTGAACCATGTAAAAATATTTTCAAATAATTAAGAAAATAATTGCAATGAATTTTAAAATAGATCATTCCAAGATATAGATAATTTTAAAAAATTATTTTAATAATATATTTTCAGGATAGCACAAATGAGATAGAACTTCAGAATATGATCAGATAAGAGATATAGGAAATAAAGAAGATCATTAAAACAACCCCCCTCCCCAATAAAACATATAAAAAATAAAAATTAAATATTTCCTGTATTTTAATTTTAGATCTCAACTCTATGTATTTTTATTTTGAAAATAACCTTTCTGAGTTATATTATCCTTTAGTTTCATAGTTATTATATGATAGATCAATTGTTTTTGTTTGTGAATCCCTATAAGATATCAAAAAAAAATTGGGTTCCCTTGAGGGTTCGATAATGTTATTATAAGATGATTTGGGAAATGAAACAAATTTAGGTCCATAAACATGAGTAATTAAAGATTTAGGGAAATAATTTTTTTAATATTTTTTAGAAAGATTGGAAGAAATATGGTTTGATTTAGGAATTCCATATATAGAACTTTTTCAATCACATCCATATATAAGATTCCAATATTTATGATAATATTTCAAAATTAATTTCGAGAAATACCATTTGAAATGAAGATAGTGGTTTTTGAAGTAGTTACATTATCATTCAAAAAACCAAAACCATGATTGTCTCTTTTAATGCATTGAGAACCAAGGACCATATTAAGTTCTTATTCACCTTGGGTGAACTTAGAAAGAGATATTTTAAGATCCTTGATTTAATTTTCTAAAAATTCAACATCAGGTTTATTTTTTAATTTCAAAGTCAAATCATCCTTTTCATTTAAAAGAATATATTTTTAATTTAATTTTTTTTATTTTTTTATCAAGATCATTATAAAAATAATCAATTTGAAGATAACCATTTTGAATTTTCTCATAAGCATATTCTAATTATTCATAACTTAAGGGTTTTGAAGAAGAATAAGAAGAAAATCAAAAAGAATAGGTGGTTGGAGTAGAGTGAGGCATTGGAGTATTAACCTCGTTACCTTCCATGATATGTTCCATGAGGAATTTTATAATTTCACCTCTTGATGATGATGGATCAATCCAAATAGAAACATTAAGAGCTTTTTTACCTTCTTGTATTTTTAACTCTTCTTGTAGATTGGACATTTCAATCTTATATGACCCTTTTGTTTCACTCATAAAACATCACTTCTGAAACATCAATTGGGTCTTACCTTTTGGCATGTCAGGATGATTTATTATTCTATAAGAGTTTTTAAACCCTTTTGATAATTTGTTCAAGCTATACTTCATTATCAGTGTCACTTTCAAAAGAATCATCATCTTTGATTGATTTAAAAGTAATGTTCTTATTGGTTTCCTTGACCTCCATTGATTCTTTAGTCGCTTTTTGTTTCATCGTTATTTCATATGTCATTAGAGAGCCGATGAGTTCTTCATACACTATAGTTTTAATGTTTATTTCTACTTATGTTTTCATAAATTTGGGATCCCACAAACTATACAAAACCCATAGTATTTTCTTAATGATATTTTTATGGAAAATTTATCAATGTGAGATTTTATACCATTAAAAATGTTAGGGAAACAAGTAAACATGCTAAAAATAGCTTTATTTTCATTCTTGGAAAAACTTTCAAAATATTGATGATACAGGTCCAATATAGTGTCCTTTACTTTATTCATTCCTTTATGTGTGACTTCTAATAATTTCTAAATTTCATTATCTATTTTACAAGAAGAAACATGATTAATCATGTTAAGTTCAAGACTACAATGTAAATCATTCATATCCTTTCTATCTAATTTAAAATATGCATTGTCTTAGGGAGTCCATTTATCTTCTAGTATAGTTATAGGAGTATAACCAGGCATTTCCATTTTTTAAACTAGATATCCAATGCTTCTAAGAAAAATAGATATGTGAGTTTTTTAATGTGAATAATTGGTAATATAAAAAACTAGAGCATGTGAATAAGAATGAGATACCATAATAAAATATTTATTTGAAATTAGTAAAGATTTTAAAATTAAAAAAATGAAAATAAGAATTTTAAATAAAAACAAAGTTCTCCTTTGATACTAATTTTTAGAATCAATGAATAAAAGGATTTTCAAAAAGTGATTTTGAAATAAGATCAAAGGTACCCCTTGATATAAATTGTTGGGTCAGATATTATGGACAAATAGGTGGTGAATTTCCTTTTGAAAATTTAAAGAAAATAAATAAATTGATTTGATAAATGATATGATGATTTAAAGAAATAAACTATTTAATCAAATTAAAGCATATAGGAAATTGAAGCGAGGAAATAATGTGAGAGAGATGAAGAAAATAAATGTGGAAAGTAAATATAAATGCATAATTTGATAATAGAGTTTTATAATATTACCTGAAAGTATTCCTACATTTCTTACCCTCAATAAGTATTGAGAGTGTATATAACCCCTTGATTTTAATGGGAATAAAGAACCAAATAATACCCTTGATTTTGAATAGAAAAAATCAATAAAACAAGAAACATTAGTTTTAATGGGAACCAAGAACCAAAAAAAAGGATCCTTTACTTTTGAATGCATAAAATAAGAAACCAAATGAACCCTTGGTTTTAATGAGAACCAAGAACTAATGAGATGTGGAGGGAGAAAAGAGATGATTTTCCTTTTTTGAAAACCCATTATAATGCAGTCTCAACTCTCACTAAAGGTAATAAGGTGAAAGGAGGTGATATAGATAGAAATATAGAAATTACAATTTATATCCAATGGGTTATACAAAAAAGAATAAATTATCAAGAGAAGATGAATAAATAATAAGTAAGCATGACGAAAGAATATATCAAATGAAACTTGAAGGCGCTTGAAGAAATTCAATGAATTTTACACCTACATAGGGTATGCCTTTGAAGAATATGTTCAATTACCATGGATGATGATTGCTTGAACTTATTTGTTAATTTAAGGAGAAAGGATGGAACTGTTAATCACTTTAGTATTGAGGATTCATTGAAGAATGAGGTGAATTTCACTTGATTCACGAGATAATTGGGTGAAGAATGAAGCCTCTCTAAGACTCCTTTTATAACCTCCAAGGATTTCTGGGGCCCAATGAATTGATCCAAGGCAATTAAGTTCTAAAACATACACTTTTTGACCACCATAAATGTCTCCTTATACAATATTTCTCAATGCTACCAGATACCCGGTAGCCTCCACTAGGTATCTGGTGGGCTTCCTAGTACTACTTGCTAGCTACTTTCTTCCACTGATTGGTTGGTGGGACTCCACCAGATAGTCAATGGGCCTTCTACATATCTCAAACCACTTCCATATGGTACCATCTAGTCAGAATCATTGCACCATCTAGTCAATGTTCTACTATTGCACAAATTATGAAAGATTTACTTTAATCCCTCTTTGAATATATCTCAAGGTCGGATGCCTTCCTTCCATTATAACTAAAAATAAACACACAAAATACAAAAGAAACAACATGAAACAAGTTAAAACAACAATGAAATTTTTTGTGATCATTAAAATAATTATGCTTCGGGGTATAATAATCTCCCCCTTTTTTATGATCACGTGCAATTGATATTAAAATAAATAAATAGAATAGGAAAAAGATAAAAAGAAGGAGCTTACAAAATTTTCATGAAACCATGTCTTCCCCTATTGAATTTGAAACAAAGTTCTCTCCCTTAAAGAAACACCATTGTAAATGAATATTTAATTATATTTTACTTCTATCAACTACCCCCCCCCCTTGATATTATCAACAATGGAATTTCGAAGAAATAGGGTTAGAGAGATATAAAAAGATATTAGAATCTCAAAACAATATTGAAATAAGATTAAACTTCCCATTTAAAAAAATAAAGACAAATTAAAATGAGGGGACTTACAAAAAAACATGATTCATAAAATAAATAGATGAATCAATTAAACTCAAGAATCCATAAAGATATCAAAAAATAAACTCATTATTGGAAAAAACAAGAATCAAGACATGAACAAAAACGTCTTTAAAAAATGTACTTTTGAAAATAAGGATTTTTTAACCATGTAAAAATATTTTCAAATAATTAAGAAAATATTTACAAATAATTTTAAAAGAGATCATTCCAAGAGATAGATATTTTTAAAACATGATTTTAAGTTGAGATTTTCAGGATAGAACATGCTTAATAATAAGATCGAAATTGATAATATTCTTGGATAAGAGAAAGACTAAATAAATAAGATCATTAAAACAACTCCCCCTTGATAAAACATGTAAATCATTAAAATTAAATACTTCCTATATTTTAATTTTAGATCTCAACTCCATGGATTTTTCTTTTGATAATATTCTTTTTGAGTTGGATCATCTTATAGTTTCATAGCCACCATATTATAGATCAATTATGTTCAGTGGTGAATCCCTATAAGATATCAAAAAAAATTGCCTTTTGGTACCCTTGAGGATCCAACAATGCTAGCACAATATGATTTGGGAAAGGAAACAAATTTTGGTCCAAAAACATGTGCAAGTAAAGATTTAGGTACTCAAATTTTCTTATATTTTTTAGAAATATTAGAATAAAGATGGATCAATTTAATCATTACATTTCAAGAATTTTTAAAATCACATTTTTATATTAGATGCCCATATTTATGAAAATATTTTCAAAATTTATTTTGAGAAAAACTATTTGAAATGATGGTAGTGGATTTTGAATAATTTTTATTATCATTTAAAAAACCAAAACCATGATTGTTTATTTTAACACATTGAGAACCATGGATTATATTAAGTTTTTTTCACCTTGGATGAACTTAGAAAGAGTGTTTTTTAAAACCTTGATTTCATTTTTTAAAACTTCAACACCAAGTTGATTTTTTAATTTCAAAATCAAATCATCCTTTTTTTAAGAAGATGTTTTTCATTTAAAACTTGTTTATGTTTTTTATCAAGATATTTATAAAAAGAATCAATTTTAAGATAACCGTTTTTTGGTTTCTCACAATAGTATTCTAGTTATTTATAACTTAAGGTTTTTGGAGAAGAGTAAGAAAAATAGGTGGTATAATAATAATGAGACATTAGAATACTAACCTTGTTACCTTACTCAAGTTGTTTCATGAGGCATTTTGGACTTTCACTGCTTAATGAGGATGAATCACTCCAAGTTGAAAATTTAATATATTTCTTACATTTCTTATTATCTTTTAACCACTTTTTTTATATTTTACATTCTAGTCTTATATGACCCTTTTCATTTCATTTGTGGTACGTTACTTCTAGAACATCGATTAGGTCTTAATTTTTTTTCATGTCAAGATGGTTTCTTATTTTTTTTAGAGTTTTTACATCATTTTGATCATTTTTTCAAGTTCTCTAACATCATTGATGTCACTTTCAGAAGAATAAATATCTTTTATTTCTTTAAAATAAATTTTCTTCTTGGTTTCCTTGATCTCCATTGCTTCTTTAACCACTTTTTGTTTCATTATAATTCAATATGTAATTAGATATTCAATGAGTTCTTCAACCTCCATAGTTTTGATGTCCTTGGATTATTGGATCATCATGACTTTGGGATCCCACAAACTAGGTAAAACCTTTCATGAACCCCTCCCACCAAATATATCGCAATAAGGGGAGAGAGATAATGACTCCCGAGTCCCGCCTCTAGTAGGCTCTGTGTTGGTGACTAGCACCAGGGGTGTAAAAATCTCATGAAAAGGGAGGCATTACCCTCTATAATAATATAGGATCAGAAGATAATATGAATCATCAACTATAAACTCCATTAAATAATATAAAAATAAACCAAAACCATATTTTAATGCATGCATAAATAAAACTGATACTAATAAAAGTCTCAAAAAGTAAATATCCAAAAGCAAAGCTAAAGAAATTAAATAGAAACTATCCAAAAATGACCAATCTATTATTGTCCATCATGATCCATGTAATCCTCTTGGAAACCTGAAAATTAGTTTATATATGTAGGTTGATCATACAAGTATACTCAGTAGGAAAACCAAAGTCACTTGTGTACATGTGAAAGAAGTATACTAATGCACCTGTGAGCAAACAAAAGAGCCAAAAACACCTAAAAAAGTCAAATATATATCCCAAACTCACCAAGGAATGACTACCAAATAACACAATCTAAGTATAATAATATAGAAAGAAGCATATTGATAAATGGTATTATGCACCACTTTTCCATTAATTTTTCAATCTCACACCCCAATATCGTACATCATGGTGCCCCCATCTCTTCTGAATAACAGATACCACTGCCCCATATCATAGTCACATCACATCATGCCTACAGACACCTAGTCCACTACCCCATAGCAAGGTCACATCTTATCTCGACATAAGACACTTGGGTTGTCACATAGAAACCATAACCAGATTAGTAGAGGATCATGGACATAAAGGAAATCAACCTTGTGTCCTACTCCTGCCATGAATAACCCCCACCATAAGTCACCACATATCATGTACATATCACATATCACCTGAAAACACCTGGTCCACTACCCCATAGCATGATCATATCACACATTACTTGAAAACACCTGGCCCACCACTTCACAACACAACCATATCAAATCTCACTTGAAAACACCTGGGCCATCACCTAGTACACTAATAGACATTTTTCCATCAAATCCTATGCATATCTACTCACCTGTAAGAGAGAGAGATAAATATTGGGTAGTCAGTCCTCCATCCTCACCACTGGAATGTTGGAAAAAACACACCCCATGTGAAAATACAGGTGTCGGCACATAGTGATCGATGTGGGTGGGCTGCGTATAGAAATTACAAGTAATATACAATTATATACATATAACCACACACAAGAAAATCCTATTGGTTCATAACAAAACTCCAACCACCTCACAACACTACCACTTTCACCACCACCACTAAATTCATAACACCATAAAAACCACAAGCAACATCTCACACCACCAACTAATTCTATTATCCATCCCATTAGTATCATTATTTATGAACAACCACATTGAAACACATAGTCCATCATTTATTTATTCATTAGTCATTTAAATCCCATTAACCAAACCAAAACCCATATATTTCAAGCATTATTAACAAGTTATTCCATTACTACCCAAGCATCTAGCACAAAGAAACCATTCTCACAAGAAGCTCATCATTCCCATCGAACCATCACCTCGTCACCCCAAAATCATGGCCAAACAAACCATCACCTCACTGCCCCAAAAGAACATCCAAACAAACCATCACCTATCCACCACAAAATAACATCCAAACAAACCATCACTCTACCTCCCCAAAAGCACGACCAAACACACCATCACCTTGCCACCCCAAAATCACATCCAAACAAACCATCACGCCTCTACCCTAAAATCACGGCCAAACAACCATCACCCTACTACTCCAAAAGCATGTAAAAACAAACCACACATCACCCCACACTAAATCACAACCACACATTGTCTCCCCGTAGCATGGACACACATCAAAGCACATCAAAGGTCATTTTATAGATTTATCAAGGGTCTTTTATCACATTTCACTTTATTTTAGGGGTGTTATCACACAATTCATAAATCTAAGGGAAACCATTTTATTAACCAAATATAAGTGGTTAGACAATTTCTATTTTAGGGTGATATCACAACAACCACATAACAAGGGATCCATAGAACATATCAAACCAGTGCAAACAAAGCCCCCAATAGATACAATTTTTAGCAAGGCATTCATCCCATACAATCACAACATTGCAATAATATAAAAGTTATAAAATCATGTGAATCATTCCCCTTTCCCCTTTAATTTCAATTAACCAATTAATTTATCTTTATTAGTATAGTGAAAACTATCCCCCATAGATAAAAAAGAGTAAAACCCTACTTCATGATACAGAAAAGTGAGAAACAAGGTATTACCTACATCAAATAATCTTTCTGATATCACTACACATCTCAAGGTGAAGAAGGACTTCCTAGAAACCAAAATTGCGCCATGAGATCCCAAATCAACATATATTGCATCATGGGTTATCAAAATGCATCCCAAATCATGAACCAAACCAAATAAACATAATTTTAGTGAATCCCCAAGAGAATAATGAAATAAAACCATAGGGAAAAGAGAATCACTCACCATGGATCACTAACAAACAACCACCGAAAACTCGTAGAATCGAATTAGGAGAACAAGGGATGGAAGATCCTATGAAGGCACCTAGGATTCCTCTGAAATGAGAGAAATAGAGTTAAATCTAGATGAAAAAGAATCATCCAAAAGGTTTATAAAATAACATGGAACCTACCAGTTTCATGTCATGTATTCTATTCATGACGTGAAATCCACAGGTTTCCTAAAAATTACAACTTTCACCAAAATTATTGTTGCCTTAGCCTTTATTTAATTAAACATCATGAATTACTTTCGTGACATGAATTTGTTTCATGGATTTTCCCTCATCCATATAAAATTCATTAAACTAGTCATCAATATAATTTTTGAACCACCAATTCACACCATGTACCCCTTTCAAGACATGAATTTTTTGCAGCAGCCCTGTTGCACCTCCAACAAGAACAGAACCTCATAAAGCCTCCTTTGAAACACCTCTAACACCCAAAACTGACAAAGTAATGGGTTGAGAAGGAATGGGTCATTACATCATATACCTCTCAAATGATTCTCACCCTCGAGAATCCAAAACCATGCCCAGAAGGAAACAAGTCCAAACAACCACCCTGTGAGATACCTCTTAAGGATATAATTACTCTTAAACACTATCACCATCCAAGCATGCCAAAACAATTTTCCACAACTTACACAATCTCATCACTAAATAACCATATCACCACAACATTCAACCACCACATAGCCCAAACCAATAATTGTCGCAACCAACAAACTGAACTGCCCCAAACATACAAATTAGTAAATTTTATCATCCATGTCAAGTTATTATCTTTTATAGGTGGCACTGACTCACCTAAGTGAGTTTAATCACATCATAATATAATTAATATCGATTAGAAATCAGGTCCTCCCTTTTTTATATGTTGAAACCTTTATCACACATCAAGAAAAAACCACATATCATAAAACAGAAAGATCTATCATTGCAACATCTAGGAAAAACCAAAAAATGAAAAGAAAACTCAAAACAGCTCTGGGTACTGGGCATGTATATGCGTCTCTTGCTCATAATTACTCTCCTACAGGACACCATGCCTTCACAATAAAAAAACCAAAGGGATGGTTCTTCCTCATACCACTTTCTCCTGAATATCCTAGATCTCTACTAGCTACTCCACGAATTTCATGTCATCATCGATATTCAACTATATTCAGTCTATGACATGGTAGTCATCTTGAAGATACTGATAAAGTTAAGAGACATGAAATACATATTGGATCCTCTACAGTCGTGGTGGAAATGCCAATGGATACACCACCTCACCAACTCACTTCAACACCTCAAAGGGACCAATAAACCTGGGAGAAAACTTACTTGCCCTTCCAAACCTTTGATACCCACGTTGAGGGGAAACCTTCAAGAACATGTGGTCCCCAACCTCGAACTTCAAGGGCCTCCTCCTATAATCAGTATAGGACTTATGCCAATCTTTACCTGCTTTCATCCTCTCACAAACAAGATGAACATTCTCTATTGTACTCTACAACAAATAGGGACCAAGAACTGTCGCCTCCCCAACCTCCATCCAGCATAACGGAGAATGAAACAACCTCCCATACAAGGTCTCAAACTACATCCTCAAGCCACAATAAATATTGTATACTTATGTTTGTACCTAAAAAGTTGAGTTATTAAAATCATGGAGGACTCCATAACACATCTCTACTGGAACAAATAGTCTATCTTGAAACATCATCCAGTTCTAACCATCCTTCTGGTGCATCACCATGGCCAACACGATCCTGAATCAAATATGCCTCTGAGTCTCCCCACTTAGAATGTAGAGACCCGAAACTTGACGTACATTGACATTACATTACATTTGCGGAATACTTAGTACATACACACAAGGATCGTAATAGTTTAGTGTCTTTGGAAACTCGGAACGTAATCTTCTAATCGTGGTGAAAGATCTTCAACATCTCCTATAAAGATCTTCCCTTTTTTTTACCAAAAACCTTTCTTTATATCCTGGGGAAAAGAAAACATAAAAGGGTGATCTCAAATGCTCAGTAAGGGTAAACAAAAGAAATATCAATCACATTGTATTCATAAGAACATAACATTTTGGAAATCTTAACCTGCAAAAGAGAGCATAATTTCATAACATGGGATAAATCATGGTAGTGAAATGTAATCACAATAATCATAACTTAAAACATGAAACTTTGTGGCATTCACACATAATCATAGAGAATCATTTCTTGTTAGTCAAGACTCATTGCCAAGACTATCTTAGTGGACAAAGTCCCTTTCTGAATCGAGTAACCCTCGTTTCAGTCCTGTTTCACTGAACTGGTATAACCTACCGTTCCAGCCCTGTCTATCTCATGAGATATAAAATCTTTACCCAATGCATTGGAGGGAGATATAGGTCCCACCCATCTCATAATGATACCATTCTTATGTGTGCCACAAAATCTTAAATCATACATCATTGCATAACCCATGTAATAAAAATGGGATTCTTAAACAACATGACATCATAAAACAATTCATATAAGATAAAGGATTTCATAAAAATAATTCCATCACAACATAATAAAATCAATGTAATAATAGGGATAGAAACAGAACCCTACATTATCTTAGATGGAAAATAATTTTGATAAAACACTTGAACTCCATTCTTGAGGAAAATATCCTTTCTACTTCAAAAACATTTATCCTTTCATAACATGTCAGACAATTTTAAACTAAAAGAAGTTGATTAAAAATAAACTTGAAAACATTTAAAGGAAGCTTCTTGGAAATAAGGTTTTAAAAATCCATTCATGTCGTATAAGATAAAAAAAAACATTCTTCGTACTTTTGTCGGAAAAATCAAAAAGTACCTCGTACGAAAAACGACAAAAGATTCCTTTCATATTCTTTACTAAAAAGTCACCGAAGGGTAAAATTGGATTTAAACTATTTTAAGTGGATGGAAACAATATTACATATTTAGGTAACATGGATTTGGATGATAAAATACACCCCAGTAAATGCCAAAGTAAAAACAATCTCGGATAAAAATGAGATTGTGATATTTTCCTTACCTTAGGTCCGATTTGCTTCGTATGTGTCCGAACCTCCTGTATAATGATTTAAATAATGTCATTGACTTATTAAAGAATCATATTCATTGTTATGATATCATATATGGTTCACTTATGACATTATATTACCCATTCTTTTGTAAATTCCATGTTAAAGAAGCGTTTTGGGTAAAATCGTTTCATTTATCGTAGGTGTTTTGACTTGTTGTTCTTGACATTATTATTACTTATATCATGATTTACTTACTTCCAGAATATAAAATATGATTTATATATCATATATATTCAGTATATATATATATATAATAGATAGATAAATGAAATGAAAAACACCGTTCATGGAGACGGTAGTCCGTACGTACGCATGAACGCTGTTTTTCTTTCCTTATTGTCTTGAATGGAAGTAAGTAGATGACATAAATATATATATATATACATAAATCCAGTATCATTATTATGTCATATATTTCATTAGTACTTATTATATATACTTTATAATCATTCATGAATGGTTAATCATTAAGAATGAATCTCATCGCGTCGTGGAGACGGTAGTCCGTACGTACGCACGAGCGATGATATCATTTCCATAATTATTGAATTGAATTGGAGTGGATTATACAATATATCAGAATCAATATGATGTTGTAATAACTATGTATAGTTATTCTTTACACCATTATACCCATCCATGTAAGGTGGTGGTGGAAAATAGATTACACCACGGCGTGGAGACGGTATTCCGTACGTACGCACGCGCGGTGATTTCTTTTTCCGTAGGATGGATAGATGGTGAAATAGGGTTGTTTCATACTTAAAATAACTTATCAGTATATGAGTGATACTGATGTTATTACTTCATAATGAAACAACCTAAGAAGTGGAAGAAGAAATAAAGATGAAAGAATTGGTAACGGTAATTACCTCTTCTTTGAAGCGCCTCTTTGAGACCTCCTCTTAGGGCACTAAAATTGGTCTTTGAGGAAGACCAGAACCTCTAGGATGTTTCTAGGGAAGTGGAGAAGAGATTTTTGCAGGGTTTGGCCGAGCTTGAGTGCTCAAATTGGTGTGAGGAGGAGGGGGAGGAGGTGTCCTTTTATAAGGGAGGAGAGGGGCACCTTAGGAATACCTCAAAATATTATTTTATATTAATGTCAAAATCGGTTTATAATGGTTCCAAAGGGTCTTATTTCGAAGCTAAAGTGGGGATGGGTCGAAATCCTATCAACCAATAAGATTTAGACAAGTTTATGGTATTATTTTAACCTTATCAATTAGATTTAACTCTAAGTTAAATAATTTAACTTTTACCGTGTCTTTTTGTTTTCTTTCACTATATGGTTAATACACTTACTATAACATGCCAAACGAACCCCAAATTGTTTATTATTAATACATATATCCTTATCTAAGTCAGTTGGACGAACCTTAGATTTTTAGGAATAAAATAACAATTAATAATATAATATTTGATTTAAAAACTATTTTGTGTCAATTTTGACACTATTTGATATATGATTTTTGTGAAAGTCATAACAGAATTATATGTTCGAACAAAGTTGATTAAATCAACACTAATATATCATAGTAACATAGAAAATTAGTGTAATTCATAAAAAGTCTCAAATTACATTCATTTGAGCATTTATAACATCAATTATGTTAATATTTCCTTAAAAGGGTAATTACTGCATCATCGTTGTGTCATAAATAAATTAATTTATTTAAAGTCTAAAAGTTATAAATAAAATATCATTATGTAGGAAATCTTTTTATATTTCTAATGAATATTTACAATCGAATTTATCTTATGTACAACCCTATATTAAAAATGTTTTAGTAAATAAACTTTGATTTTGACTCTTTTAACTCTTCTTTGAATTAAATAATAATAAATGTCCTAATCTAATCCAAGTGGGCCTAAATGGTCGTATTTTATTCCTAAGCTTGTTTTTGGTCGAATTACACTTGTCCAATAGAATTATGACATGTGTTAGGGTAATAATAATATCATTTTTACCCTTAATTACCCTATTTACTTTTAACCGTGGTAAATAAAAGTAAAAAGTTACTATTCACCAAAAATTATTTTCATCTCATTGAACCACATTTTACTTACTGACATCAACCGTGTCTCTCGGATTTTTGAAATTCCATTCACAGAAGCAGTAAAATTAAGATTTATGAAGAAATTAATTTTTTTAACTACCACTTAGTAGTTTCACTATTCATCAAAAATTGATGTTTTTCAGAACAAAGCCAAAATTTCATCCTAAGATATATTTCATATTCCGAATTCAAAAATGAAGTCTATTTTACCAAATTCATATCATAGAATTTTCATTAATTAATTTTATAATTAAATCCCGCTGTTAAAACAAAGAGCGTGTTTTTAAGAAACAATATCTATCAAAAGATTGACACTTGTTTATGTCTAGTTTAAATGTGAAATTACATCCAATGACCAACATTGTATTAAATTGTAAAAATATATTCTAAATATACTTTAAAACCACTCAAATTAATAATTTATCACTATTAATTATTTCGATTGAAAAAGTTGTTTTTAACTAAAATTTAGTAATTTTCACTATTCATCAAAATATGAAAGTTATCCGAAAATCACCAAAATTTCACCTTAGGCTAAATTCGATACTCCAAATCCAAAAATAAAGTCCATTTTGAGAGCTAAAATTTCTAAAATTTTAAAAGGTGGTTATTACTATTCATAACGGCTAGTTTTAATAATATTTTAATAGCATATCGTTGTTTAGTGAAACTCAGTATTACGTACTAAACACGCTATCGAGGAAGGTCGCGATTGCGTGTAATGCAAGGCAAGTCAAGGATGCATGTTGTGCAAGCTCCTTTTGGTGCAGCGTACAACACAAGACATTAGTGAAATTAAAAAGAATATTTTTCATAAAATCTCGGGGTGTTACATAGAATCTTCCACCTACTGCATCAAAGAAGACTGCATCATCATTTTAAACAAACAACCTCTACCATTAACCACCCTTGTATCTAAGTTAAAGGATTTCAACTCCTCCATTCCTTTACAAAAATCCTCAGACTCCTAAACAAAATCCTTTCACAATTTTCTACTCAAATTGTTAGCCACAAAATTCCCCTTTCCTAAGGTGTAGAAGATCTCAAAATCATAATCTCATAGAAACTTCATCCACCTCTATTTCCAAAAATTCAGATCATGATGAGAAAATATATACCTAAAACTCATGTGATCTGTAAAGACCACAAAGTGCTCCCCAATGAGGTAATTTCATCACAAATTCAACACAAACACAATTGTTGCTAACTCAAGAACATGGGTGGAATAGTTACACTTGTGGGGATGTAACTACTGAGACCTATAAGATATTGTTACCCTATACTGCATCAATATGCATCCCAATCCTAGAAGGGAAGTGTCACAAAACACCTCAAACAACACACCCTCCTCAAGCAACTAAATCACTAGTGAAATGAAAAACTTCCCCTTCAAGTAATCAAATGTTTTCTAGAACTGATCACTCCACACAAAACATGGTCATTCTAGATAAATGTTTCCAACAGGGCTGTAACTCAAGATAAATCAGGCACAAACCTCTGATAATAGCCTATGAGACCAAGGAATCTATGAACCTCTACCACTTTCTTAGGTGGTTTCCAAGAAAAAATTGTCTCAAACTTTGATGGTTCTACTACCAAACCCTATTGAGACACCACATACCCGAAGAAATACACCTCTTGTATCCAAAAATTATACTTGGGAAACTTTCCATAGATCCGGTGGTGTCGAAGAACCTTAAATACATATTTGAGATGATCAGCATGCTCCTCCTCTAGCCTCGAGTAAATAAATATGTTGTTGATGAACACAACTATGAGATGGTCCAGGAATTCATAGAACACAGATTTCATAAGTCCCATAAACATAGTTGGTGCATTTGTGACACTGAACGACATGAATACAAACTCAAAGTGTCCATACCTTTATCTAAAGGCAGTCTTTGGGATATCGCCTTCATTAACCCTCAATTGGTGATATTTAGAATGCATATCTATCTTAGAAAACCAACTCACCCATCTAAACTAGTTGAAAATATCATATATCCATGGAGGAGGGTGGCGGTTCTTGACCATAACCCGATTCAAACTTTGGTAGTTTATACATAGCCTCTGACTATCATCTGCCTTCTTGGAAAACAATACTGGAGAACCCTATAGCTACACACTATGCTGGATAAAACCCTTCTACATCATATCATCTATATGAATCCTCAACTCCCGTAACTTAAAAGGTTTCATTTGATAAGGATCCATCGAAATCATAGAAACACAAAGCTGCAAGTCTATCCTAAACTCAACATCACGTTGAGGGGATAACATCACAATATCCTTGGTGAAAACATCCAGAAACTACCCAATGAACCTAGGGACCCCCACTATCTCAACGACCATTGATTCTACCAAAAACTCAATCATCAAAGAAAGAAGGGTCTCCACATGCCAACTGCTCACTTGACAACCCCACTCGCCAAAGAAAACCATATGTTGGTTATCCACATTTAAGAACATGACTCTCCTCCAGAATTAGTCGATAATAGAGAATACGGAATACAACCAATTGATTCCTAGGATGAAATTTTATGGAAACATATATAGAAATAAAATATCTTCATGGGATTGATGTGGCCCCATCATTAGCCTATACACCCAAAACTCGTCAAATAAGATGGTTTGGCCTTTGACTGGTATAGTCAACACTAGGGGAATGAGAATCCACTCTACATTTAGTCTCAAAAAATGGACTAGAGTGGGTAAAATAAAGGATTTTTAATCTCCTGAATAAAACTAGACACTAACAAGGGTAGAAGAAAAACTGATCGTACCTCGAACAATATATGGACCCTCTAGCATTGTTGTCTCCACTATATGCAACTGACCATGCCCGGATCCCCTATCTTTTTTATAACTACCATGCTCAGGTCGAGGTCCCTGAACATGGAGAACATCCTGAGTTCAGCCTATACCTACTCCATCTCCCCTCAGTGGAGTATAAGCCTACTGCCCCTACTACTAAAACGGTCTCACTGGAAACTACTGCTGAGGCTGGCGTTGAACCTATTTGCATCCACCAAACTGAGATCAAAAAACCACTGGGAAGTGATTTTGGGGATGGCCACAAACTCCACAGACAAAACACACTGGCATGATATCCCCAAGAAAAGAACAGAAACCACTGGCCCTAGAAGGCCATAAGGGAATCTGCTAAGGTCGACTCTTCGCTGGTCAAAACCTCGAAGGTCCTGGTGCTTGGGACCTTTCATTGCCAATCATAATCCTCAAATAACCCTGATAATTTCCCTATCATGGAAAACCTCCTCACGAATGCATCTTCTCTGTCACCTCCACTTTCTTCTGAACCTCCAGGTAAGTTGGTAATGTAAAAGGAGTAATTTTATACTAGATGTAGGGATGGAGTGCCTCCTCAAGATGTCTCATATGAGACTCCTCATCTGGAAAAATATTTGGGTAAAAGCATAGAAGGTCCTTGAACTTGATTCCCAACTCCCACAATAACATACTCCTCTACTGAAGAGAAAGAATCTCTTTCCACTTCAATGCCTTCATGATTAATGAAAGGAACTCTTCCAAGAACTCTTTCTAAAACTCGAACCATGAAACACCCTCCTCCTTCCACTCACCCAGATATAGCTTCCACCACTGAAGCATTTCTCCCCACATATTACTAACTTCCAAAGGGACCCAAAATCCCATCAAGACCTAGATCAAACTAAAAGAAGTATCGAGTTCCTCTAGACAAATCTCTATCTCCATATATGAAACACTAGCCATGTACTTCCCCAAAGCCTACCACTGAAAATCATGTAATGCAATATGTCAAGCCTCATCCTCGACTATCGGATCAACCCCATGGTGATCAACCAAATTAGTCTGTTGAACCTCAACTACCTGAGCCACATGCAGATGATGAATAGGATCCATTCCTGAAAACAAGGAGAACATCCTAAGCCTAGTAGTATATAATTTTATTTAGATTCATTTTAATTTAGTTTATTCATTTTAACCTTCCCAAAATAAACCAAATAAAATAGGAACACAAGTCATCATGATTCATGTACCTCTCTTAGGTCTCCACCCTTCAAATAAGTCCACCTAACTTGGTTGTTCCATAATCTCAAATTTTGTGCATTGGATCATGGGGGACCCTGAAATTCCATGTCTCGGACCGTCTCCCTAGACTATGTCTTGCACCAAGGTTAATTGAAACTATTTCTATACCAACCCATGAAATCCTCACTATGTATAAATCCAAACTTCATCCTATATCTCAATAATCACCTCCGATACCAGTCTATCATGACCTCCTCCTTCCAAAGATACCACAATGAGGGGAGAGAGATAATGACCCCCCCCCCCCCCGAGTCCTGCCTCCAGTAGGCCTCGGGTTGGAGACTAGCACTGAGGGTATAAAAATCTCATGAAATGGGAGGCATTACCCTCTATAATAATATAGGATTAGGAGATAATATAAATTATCCACAAGATAATCTATGAAATAATATAAAAAAGAAACCAAAACCATCCCATAAGGCATGCCTAAATAAAACTGATACAGATAAAAGTCTCCAAAAGTAAATACCCAAAATCAAAGATAAAGTAGTGACACAACAACTATCCAAAAAGGTGTGAGCTAGTATTGTCTAGCATGATCCACACAATCCTCCTGGAAACCTGAAAATCGGTTTATATATGTAGGTTGAGCATACAATTATACTCAGTAGGAAAACCAAAGTCTAACGTGTACATGTGAAAGAAGCATACTAATGCACCCATGAGAAAATATTAGAACCAACAACACCTAAAAAATTCAATTATCCATCCCAACCTCACCAAGTCATTCTCACCAAATAACGAAATTCAAGTATAATAACATAGTAAGAATCATATTGATAAAAGGTACCTTGTGCCGCTTTACCACTAATTTTCCTCTCTCACACCCCAACATTGTATGTCCTAGTGCTCCCTTATCTTCTGAATAATAGATACTATATCCCCACAGCATGGTCACATCACATCATGCCTGGAGACACCTAGGTTACTACCCCACAACACGGTCACATCTCATCACGCCCGTAGACATGTGATCCAGCACATCACAACCATAACCATAGTAGTAGGGTATCATGAACATGAAGGGCATCAACCTCATTCCTTCCTCCTACCATGCATGACCCCCACCATAAGATTCCCCAAAACATAGACATATCAAATCTCACCCGAAAACACTTAGGTCACTGCCCCCACAACATGGTCATATCATACCTCGCCTGAAAACACCTAGGACACCACCCCATAGCACAGTCATATCACATCTCACCCAAAAATGCTTGGTCCATCACCTAGTGCACTAACAGATCTCCTTCCATCATAACTTGTGCATGTCTACTCGTGTGAAAGAGAAATAGGGAAAGAGTGGGTATCTAGTCATCCATCCTCACTATCATGATATTGGGAAAAACACCCCCATGTGAAAATATGGGTGTCGGTGCATAGTTCTCGATGTGGGTGGGGTGCATATAGAAATCACAAGGAATATAAAAGTATATACATATAGCCACACAAAAACTCAACCTATGGGTTCACAACAAAATGATAACCAACTCACAACACTGCCACTTTCGCTTCCACCTCTAAATGCATAACACCACACAAACCACAAGACGCATCTCACACCATCAACCAATTCCATTATTCAACCCATTTGTTTCATTATTCACCAACAACTGTATTTAACCACACAATCCATCATTTATTTTTTTCATTATTCATTCACATCCCATTAACCAAACCAAACCCTAGGAATTTCAAACATTATTAACCAATTATTCCATCACTACCCAGGCATCAAGCACAAAGTAACCATTCTCACAAGCAGCTCATCAAACCATCACCTCGCCGCCCTAAAAACATGGTCAAAAAAACCATCACCTCACCATCCCAAAATCACAGCCAAACAAACCATCGTCTCACCACCCCAAAAGCACACCCAAACAAACCATCACCCCACCACCTCAAAAATCATAGCCAAAAAAACCATCACCTCACCACCCTAAAAACATGGCCAAACAAACTATCACCCCGCCACTCCAAAAACACAGCCAAACAACCATCACCCTGCCACCCCAAAAGCACAACTAAACAAACCACACATCACCCCACACCACATTGCAACCACACATTACAACCCCACAACACAACCACACATCACAACACATCAAAGATCATTTTACAAATTTAACATGGGGATTTTATCACATTTCACTTTATTTTAAGGTCATTATCACACAATCCATAAATCCAGGGGCAAACATTTTATTAACCAAATATTAGTGGTTACCCAATTTCTATTTTAGGGTGATATCACAATAACTGCACAACAAGGGATCTACAACACATATCAAACCAACATAAACAAAGCACCCAACAACCATAATTTTTAGCAGGGCATTCGGATCGTTCAATCACAACATCACAATAATATCAAAGCTGTAAAAGCATGCAAATCATTCCCCTTTCCATTTAAATTTCAATTAACTTTTTAATTTATCTTGATTAGGCCAGAAAAAACTATACCCATGGATAAAAAAGAGTAAACCCCTCCCACATGATACACAAAAGTGATAAATTGGGGATTCTCTACCTCAAAGAAGCTTTCTGATCTTGTTTCACACCACAGGGCGAAGAAGGACTGCCAGAAAACCACAACTGCACCACTAGATAATGGATCAACCTACACTACAACAATGGTTATCAAAACACATCCCAACTCACAACCCAAATCAAAGAAACACCGCTACAGTGAATACCCAAGAGAAGAATGAAATAAAACCATGGGGAAAAGAGAATCACTCACAGTGGATCGCTAGTAAACAGCCATCAGGACTTGTAGAATCAAAGTGGGAGGACAAGAGATGGAAGATCCTCCAAAGGTGCCTAGGGTTCCTCCAAAATGAGAGAAATATAGGTATATATGAATAAAAAAATCGGACAAAAGGGTTATAAAATAACCTGGATCCCTCCGGTTTGACGTCATGTATTCCATTCACGACGTGAAATCCACAAGTTTCCCAAAAAATCCAAATTTCACTAGAATTCATGTCACATCGACCTTTATTTAATTACACATCATGAATTACTTTCACAATGTGAATATGTTTCATGGCTTCCCCCTCAATTGTATACATGACGTGAAAATGGACGGCTACAAAAGTCATGAACCACCAATTCACATCGCATACCCCTTTCACAATGTGAATGTCCTACAACATCTCTAATGCACCTCCAACCACCATGGAACCTCCTCAAGCCTCCTACGAAACACCTCCAACACCCAGAACTGACAAAGTAACGGATTGTGAAGGCACAGGGCATTACAAAACCCATAGGATTTTCTTCATGAGAGTTTTTTTGGACAATTCATCATTGAGAGATTTTCAACCATTACAAATGTCATTAAAATGAGTAAACATGCTAGTAATATATCCATTTTCATGTATGGAAAAAAATTTGAAATCTTGGCGATACATGTCCAGTCTAATGTCCTTTACTTTATTTGTGACTTCGTGTGTGTGACTTATAATAATTTCTAAATAACATAAGTTGTTTTATAAGAAGAAACATGATTAAAATCATTACGTTCAATACCATAATGTAAAGAATTCATATCCTTTTCATCTAATTCAAAAGATGCAATGTATTAGGGAGTCCATTTATCTTTCGATTTGGTTGTAGGAGTATAACCATGCATTACCATTTTCCAAACAGGATATCCAATGCTTCTAAGAAAAATAGACATGAGAGTTTTACAATATGAATAATTGGTAACATAAAAAACTGGAGCATGTGAATAAGAATGATATTCCATAATAAAAGCATGCTTTAAAATCAGTAAATATTTTAAAAATCAAAAAACTATTTTTAAAATAAAAATTATAAATAAAAACAAAGGTCTCCTTTGATACCAATTGTTGGTATCATGGAATAAAAGGATTTTCAAAAGGAGATTTTGAAATAAGGTCAAAGGTGCCCTTTGATACCAATTGTTGGATCAGTGATCATGGAAAGAGTGGGGTGAATTGCCTTTTTAAAAATTAATATGAATAAATAAATTGATGAGATAAATGATAAGATAATATAAAGCAAGAAACGATATAATCAAAGTAAAGCATAGTGGAAATTGAAACAAGGTAGTAATTTGAAAGCAGTGTAAAAACTAAATGTGGAAAGTAAATAGACAAGCGCACTTTGATAAAGGAGTTTAGCAATAGTATCTGAAGGTACCCCTACATCTCCTCCCCTCAAAATGGATTGAGAGGGTATATAAACCCTGGATTTTAACATGAATCAAGAACCAAATGAATCCCTTGCTTTTGAATGAAAAAAAGCAAGAAACTAAGAACTATTGGTTTTAACGGGAACTAAGAACCAAACAAAGAATCCCTTACTTTTGAATAAAAAAAGTAAGAAACCAAACAAACCCTTGATTTTAATGGGAATCAAAAACCAATGAGAGATGGAGGGAGGGAAGATACTATTTTCCTTTTTAGCAAACTTGTTACAGTGCAATCTCAACTCTCACTAAATATAAGATGGTGAAAGGAGGTGAGAGAGAGAGAATTGCAATTGAGATCCATGGGCTTATACAACAAAGAATAAAGGCTCTAGAGAAGATAAAGAAAGAATAAAAGGGCCTAAATAAAGAATAGATCAAATGAAGCTCGAAGGCGCTTGAAGAAAGTCATTGAAGCTTATGTCGCCTTAAGGGTGTGCCTTTGAAGAAGATGTTAAATTTCCACAATTGATGACTGCTTGAACTTATTTGGGAATTTAAGGAGAATGGATAGAAATTTGAAGCACTTGAGGATTAAGGAGTCATTGAAGAGTGAGGAGCATTTCGCTTGATGTACACGACAGCATGATGCACACGGCAATTAGATGAAGAATGAAGCCTCCTTTTATAACCTCCAAGGGTGCCCGGGGTCCAATGAATCGAGCCAGGAAATTAAGACCTGGAATAGACACTTTTTGACCACCATAAATGTCTCCTCAAACTAGTAGTCCCGACGTCGTTGGATACCCGGTAGCCTCCATCAGGTAGCCGGTGGGCAACCTGGCACTACCTGCTTGCTACCTTCTCCCACTGGCTGGCCTGTGAGACTCCACCAGGTATCTGGTGGGCCTTCTGCAGATCTGGAGCCACTTCCATATGCTACCGGCTAACCGATGTTGTATTGTTGCACAACCTATGAAAGAGACCCTTTAAGCTCGTTTTGAAGTCGTCTCAAGGTCAGATGTCTTCCTTCCATCATAACTAAAAAGAAACACACAAGTTACACTAGAAACAACTTGAAACAATTTAGAACGAGGGAGTGTTTGTGGTTATTAAAATAATGATTCAGAATACAACAATCTCCCCCTTTTGAATAATCACAAACACTTGATATTAAAATCAAGAAAAGGAAGAGGAAAAAGATAAAAGGAGTTTTCCAAATGTTCATGAAACTACGTCTTCCCCTTTGACTTTGAAACAAAATTCTCTCCCATAAAGAAACACTGTTGGAAACAAATATTCCTTTATCTTTTACTTCCATCAAAAAACTTGTCCCCCTTTGATATTATCAAAAAGAAACTTTCGAAGCAAGAGGTTTAAAGAGATGAAAATATATTAGAATTTCAAAATAGTCTCTAAACAAAGATTAAACTTCCCAGTTAATAAAAGAAAGACATATTAAAGTGAGGGGGCTTATAAACAAAACATGCTTCATAAAATAAATAGATAAATCAATTAAGCTCAAGAATCCATAATTAACAAATATGTTCATGCTCAAGACAAAACAAGAATCGAGAAACGAACAAAAACTCCTTTAAAAAGGTACTTTTGAAAACAAGTATTTTTGAACCATGTAAAAAAGTACTTTTAAAACATGCTTTTAAGAAGATATTTTCACGATAGCACATGCTTAAGCATCAGATGGAACTTGAGAATATGCTTGGATAAGAGAGAGGGGAAAGATAGACGATCATTAATGCAACTCCCCCTTTATGAAACATATAAAGAATAAAAACTAAATACTTCCTGGATTTTAATTTTATATCTCAACTCTATGGATTTTTCTTTTGACAACAGCCTTCTTGAGTTGGATCATCCTTTAGCTGCATAGCCACCATATGATTGATCAATTAGGTTTGGTGGTGAAGCCCTATACGATATTAAAAAAATGTTGTCTTTTGGTGCCCTTGAGGGTCCAGTAATGTTAGCATAAGATTATTTGGGCAAGGAAACAAATTTTGATCCACAAACATGCACAAGGATTTAGGGATCCAAATTTGCTTAGATTTTTTAGAAAGATTAGAAGAAAGTGCGATCGATTTAGGCATTTCATATCTAACATTTTTACAATCACATTCGTATATAAAATGCATGTATTTGCGACAATATTTGCAAATTTTATTTCAAGAAACACTATTTGAAACGAAGGTAGTGGTTTTGGAAGGAGTTGCATTATCATTTGAAAAATCAAAACCCTGATTGTTTCTTTTAATGCATTAAGAACTACAAATCATATTAAGTTTTTGTTCGCATTAGATGAACTTAGAAAGGGAGCTTTTAAGATCCTTGTTTTCATTTATGAAAACTTCAACATCAGGTTGATTTTTTAATTTCAAAATCAAATCACTCTTTTCTTTTAAAAGAATTTTTTTTTTCATTTAAAACTTGTTTATATTTTTTTATCAAGATCTTTATAAAAAGAATCAAGTTGAAGATAACCATTTTTGAGTTTCTCACAAACGTATTCTAGTTCTTCATAACTTGAGGGTTTTAAAGAAGAGGTGGTTGAAGAAGAGAGACAATGGGGTACTAACCTTATTACCTTCCTCGAGATGTGTCATGAGGCATTTTGAACTTTCTCTGGTGGATGAAGATGAATCACTTCAAGTCGAAACTTTAGAACTTTCTTACCCTGTATTTTAAACTCTTTATAGATTGGACATTCTGATCTTATATGACCTTTTTTGTTCCAGACTTATATGACCTTTTTTGTTGCACGCATAACATGTCACTAAAAAATTAACGATTAGGTCTTGTTTTTTGACACGTCAGAATGATTTCTTCTTCATTAGGAGTTTGTATACCGTTCCGATAATTTGCTCAAGTTCTCCGTCTTCAGTATCACTTTCAATCATTATCTTCGATTTCTTTAAAATCAATGTCCTTGGTTTCCTTAAACCGTTAAGCATTTCATCATCGTTATTTCGTATGTCAGTAGAGAGCAGATGAGTTCTTCAACCATCATAGTTTTAATGTCTTTGTTTCTTGGATGGAACCCACAAACAATCCCACGGAGAAAGCACAACCAAAGGCTGGCAAGATCAACCTTCATCAGCAGCTCACACCAATCCATGGAGTAAGCAAGGAGTGAGGGCACAAATGATAAGCCCCTCATAATAAACAAACCAATAAAACCAAGAATTTTAAAATATGGAAATTAAATGTAGAAATCAAACATTAAATCATGCATATTAAACAAAAAAAACGGAATACGAAATTCACAAACTTGATGAATTTAACAAAATTATTCTTGATCATGTTCACATTCATATTGAAATCACGTCATCCTGTTGGGGTCATCTATGATAGAGTCTCCCTTTAGAAGAAGTTAAATCAACTTTGTTATCTAAAGACCTTGAATTAAAAAATGGAATTAGGACTGAGAGAGATGGATTAAAATTTAAGAGGAAGAAGTGAACATGAGTTTAAAAGAAAAGATAATCCCCAACCCTATTGCATGGCATATATTACCTCCCCACTGCTCTCAATATCTAACTCCGGATCAGTTGCCGGATCCTCCTCCAGATCTTCATCCATATCCAGGCTGCCCATCAGATAATGGTCCAGGCTCCGAGTCCCAGCCGCCGGCACCGTAGCCTCTGCAATTATATGCATGATCTCATCCACACTCTGCATGGGTTGTTCGGGCTCCTCGAATTCACTGCTCGTCATGTTCTCGTTGATGAGGCCGGCTGGGAGGTTCTTCAGAAACCACCCATGGTTCCAGATCTCTTGCATGCTGATTCTCTGTCACAAACCGGTGATCACAGTAAAGAAATTTAGGCTCATGAATAGAAAAAATTAGATGAAGTCATCCAAAATGGTCATGTTGTTAATAGTTTCAATGAAAGTGTGGTCTTTAATGGAAGCTAAATGTCGACATTTGATCTATATGTAGGCAACCCCATTTAAATGGGTTTAAGACTTTGTTGTTGACTCCAATTCATTAATAAAATGCATTGCAGTATTTAGATATTTAAGATAGGGGTTTCACTGAGTTTATCCCCTCCTTTTCCTCTGAATTTTATATTCTCTATCATAGGTCTTGTATCTCAAAATGTATCACTGTAAATAAAGTGTTCCATACTCATTCAAGACAAACGGTTAAAACATAAATTTTGATAAACCGTTTGGTTGAAAAATATAAACATGGGAATGAAATGAAGTTGCTAGCAAAAAAAAGACACAATTGTCCATATTAAGAGTGTTCATGTTTCTTTTTGTCAAACTCACTCCTAGAATCCCCATTACCTAGCTTTTTAAAAGGAATCTGGATTTTATAAAATGGAATTCTCAAGGCTCCGTAGGAATTGTAAGAATTTATTGCACCAGATGTTAAATCAATTAAAAAATTGTTGGAACCATTATTCTCTCCTACCAGAAACAGGCCCCTACAGATTAGTCTAAACCTCATTCGCGTAAGCAAAAAAGACACATTTGTCCATGTTAAGAGTGTTCATGTTTATATATGTTGGAGATATTATGCATGGGATTCAGTTTATCCGATCCCATGGGTGAAGGATTAGGACTACCCGATCCTACATATTTGAATTTCATTTTCCCGCATGCATTTTGACATTGTTTATATAAAGGACCATACAGATCAGTCTAAACCACATCACGTAAGCAAAAACGACAAATTTGTCTATGTTAAGAGTGTTCGTGTTTATATATGTAGGAGATATTATGCATGGGTTTCGGTTTATCTGATCTCATGGGTGCAGGATTAGGATTATCCTATCCTACGTATTTGAATTTCATTTTCCCACTTGTATTTTGACATTGTGCATCTATAAAGGACCATACCTCCCCTGAGAGAGGAGAATTTCCATGCATAATGTTTGTAATATACACATATATATTGGTGGGGGCAATTAAATCTTCAAAAACTTGAACTCATTCCTGGAATCTTCATTATCTAGCTTCTTCAAAGAAATCCAGATTCAATAAAATGTGATCATCAGGACTTGCCAGTGCAATCACATTCCGGGAATTTCATGTCTCAAATGTTAAAAAATTTAAAATATTGTCTGAACCACCATTCTCTCTTGCAAGATTGCTTTAACCAAACCCAACCCGAGGAATTAGTCAAAGCCTTGTCAACAACAGGTAAATAAACTAAAGGCCCGTAAGTTTCGGGAAGAGTTCGTGGCACAAGAACTGGGTTGCGACGAAGCACATGCAACATGCAATCCCTCATTCAAAAGCTTCACATAAAGAAAAGGTCTTAAACCTTCAAATCCTAATCATAATCCCAAGTAAAAGTATGTATGCATGCAGGGGGAGAGGTGACACACAAAATAGAGTACACTGAAAATTAGAATTTGCATAATTTTTGTCACTCTAAATGTATTAACAAACCTTGGAAGGGTCAGCTACGAATATCCTTGCAATTAGAAGACGGCAGTCCGGCGATACATGAACATATTCAGGAATAGAATACTGGACATTTAGAATTCTCTGCAGGTAGAATTCAATAGCTTAGAGCAATTCAACTTGATATGGCATAAGAAATTATAGTAATGTGATTAAAAAAAACTTACACTTATTGTTTTCCGGAAGTTCCTTGGATCTTCAGGGTCCTCGAAAGGGTATGCACCCACCAGCATGACATATAATGTGACCCCACAAGACCACACATCTGCAATCTGAAACGAAATTAACACTCTTATTTAAGCATCAAACCACTGGCCAGCATTACAACAATACAGATCAACAATTAAGTTTTTTGGAAGATTGAATTTGATAGAAATGCATTAGATTGAAAAATCAAGGGGATTTGATAAGTGTTTTGAAAAAAGAAGTAACAATTGCTTCATTTTTTAGAGAATGTAGACACTTGGATTCCTAAAGAAATGATGCCATAATTTAAGAATATGCAGTGGTTCAATAGAAGCTCCACAAGTAAGCAATGCAAAAATCAAAGGCAAGACTGATAGGTGTCATTGGGTCTTCTCAACCCCAAATGCTAGCCCATGAGGTGAGGGTTTTCATCACACTGATATTTAACACCTTGATCCCTTCCACAACTGATGTGGGATAACCCAGCAAAGACAAGCGTTCTAGAAAAATACCTTTCCATCATACTCCTTCTTATGAAACACCTCCGGAGCGACGTAGGCAGGGGTCCCAACAGTTGATTTAGGTTGGGAATGCAATATTGAAGACTGAATCGTTATGAAGCAGGAATTCATTCCCAGATAAACAAGGAATTAAACAATACTTCAGGATCAATGAATAAGAGGCATAGAAAAGCATGGAGTGTGAAGGGAAAGAAGAACCTTTGAATACCCAAAGTCACAAATCTTCAAACGTGGGGCTGGGCTTCCGTCCAACAAAGTGTTTTCCAACTTCAGGTCACGGTGACACACTTGCTTCTTAGATAAAGACAAGGGAAAATGACAACTGGGAACCAAAACTATGCATTTACACCAATGAATGACCCGGCCAGTTATTTTTCTGAATGTATTTATAACTGGTTTGGTCCATCATTCGAATAAACTTACAGTTTTGGTCCCCAATCGTCATTTTTCCTAAAAACAATGCAAAAAAAATAACATAATCAGCTCAAGCCCATATGCCACAATGTAATTATCAAAAAGAGTGAGAGAGAGAGAGAGAGGAATAGGAAGAGATCTTTGGAGCACCATTGCATGACAGTAGCTGACCCCAGATATGAGTTGTTGGAAGAAGAAACGGGCCTGCAAGACAAGCAAGAACGGTAATGCAAGTAAAAGCAAGTTGTCATGAGCAAAAAAATATATTCTATCACATGGTGGATGAACCTCATCCTCGCTAAAGCGGCCAGCTTGACATATCCGCTCGAAAAGCTCTCCTCCAGCTGCATATTCCATCACAATTGCCAGATGTGTTGGGGTTAATATAACCTATAATAGAATATTGTGTGTTATAGAAAAAATCAATAAAGCATCCTCCCATATGCAGGACTTCTCTGTTCGTAGCTACTGCCTAAGAGTGAAACATTACAGACCTCTTTGAATCTAACAATGTTAGGGTGCCTCAGAGATCTGTGGTTGATGATTTCTCTTTGTACATTTTCATCGATCTGTCAGAAAATAAAAACGCATGAACAATCGAAGATAAATGGATAACAACTGTAAAATAATGAACAATCAAAGATGAAGACGATTTCTAGTGTGTGTGGCGGACGAATTTTCCCCAATCGAAGCACCGACGCCAGCGTTTAGAGAACGAAAATTTATTTCTTCCATGATAATAAGCTGACTGTATTGAATGATTTGAAACACTGGGAAACCAAGAAATGGGTACCAACCTTCACGCCCCTCTCGATATACTTCACCGCGACAAGCTCTCCGGCATGGGCGTCCCTCATTAGTCGAGCAACGCCGAAATTACCGGACCCAATGTCCCGCACCAGCGTGTACCGATCACTGTCGTGCGTGATGGGCATCTCCGAGAACTGAGCAGGCGTCATCCCAGCCAGATCCACCATGTAAGCGCGCAACACCTGGAGCTACACTCTTCACATACATCCAGACACTGAAGATTAAATAACAGGGGAAGGAATGGGAGAAAATAAAGTTAAAACGGATGAAAGAACGAAGCCGATAGGTTGAACAAGACCTTGCGCAGCGGGAAGAGGCTACGCGTAAAGGCAAATGGGGGCCGTGAAGCAGGTATGGGCTGGCAGGGGCGGCGAGGAAGCTCGCGGGAAAGCATTTACACATCTCTCTCTCTCTCTCTCTCTCTCTCTCTCTCTCTCTCTCTCTCTCTCTCACAGTCTCCCCTGGTCACATCATCTTCTCGCTTCTCCGCGATGATACGTTGACAATATGTCAAAAGAAATCATTTTATATAATTTTTTAATATATATATATTAAATTATATTTATAATATTTTTATAATATAAAATATATTTCATTATTAATAAGATTTTGACAATTAAAAAATAGTTTCATATTTTTTAGAAAACTGTTGAACTGGATTTTACATATTAATCCAAAATTTTAATATATTTTTCAATGCCTAATTCACAATATTTTAGAACAAAATAAAAAATAGATTTTCATTTAACAAAGTCGGACGAAATTATCAGCGGTCCCCCCCTACTAACCCTTGACCCCTACTAAACCTTGACCCTGCCCACCCTACTCCCTTATCCACATAAACCAAGTGTCGTTATAAATGGATATTAATTTATATTTAAAACTATTTATAGATTCATTCAACAAATTTACAATTACCCATTAAAATATTTACACACCATCTTTATAATTACCCATTTACTCATTTCCCCCTGTATGAGTTTTATCATGATAACATTTTTATCAATTAACAAATTCAGTTTATAAAAATAAAATTCAAAATAATGTCCGTTTAAAGTTTTTTTATTTATGATTATAAATTAAATTAAATTTTATATTGATACATTTAAAATTAAATTTTGGATCAATGAGATGATCCTAATTGTTATGAACTCCCCAATACAATAATTTTGTAATGTAATTTTTTTTTATCAAAATGATGTGAGTAAAAACCATGTACACATCAAATGTTTTTCAAGAACTACAAGAGCACTATATTAAATGATGTTACCATCAATGTATCGCTTTCATTAAACATCCACAGAGGTTGTGAATTAGGGTGACCGGTGAAATTTTTATTTTTTTCCTTAAACATTATTTTTAAGGTTTTGTCCAATTGTTAAAAGGATCACATGATGTCTTTCATCAATCACAAGGCCCAATAAAACATGAAAAATTATGAGCATTTTGGTATTTTACTAGGTCCACCTTTCAATATGGAAAGGTCAATTTAGGATTTACATATGACTCGTTATCATTGCATACAAATCACTAACACGCTATTATGTGATTACAATGATTTTGCGTCAATCCACTTCCAAATCCAAGATACACTCCCTATTCTTAGTCTTCATCCACTACTTTGATGAAGGGTATAATGTTTATATGCACAAGTCTTTATAATGGTATAGATTAAGGTGATAATGAGATTCAAACGAGATTGACATTGCACTTCAACTCCAGGTCTTCAAGACTTCTTTTTCACATAAATATGATGTCCATCTTCTCTAAATTTCAAGGTCTTCAATGGAATCCAAAATTGTTGTGTGAACTATCTGACCTCTCTCTTTGTATTTCTCTTCAAAGTCTCACCATCTGATTTTCTACCACAATAACCAAATTTAGTATTTTTTAATTCTATAACCTAGTACCAATGGTTAGGATCAATCTATGTCTTCAAAGCCTTCCATGATCGCTTCACATGTCCTCTCCATAAAAGCATGGCCAAACCCGTCCAAATAAGTTGAATGTGACCCACAAAATCATTCTCGGCTGTTTCCATAAACCCAGGAGATGTAAAACCAAACACTACTAGAAAAACAGGTATTTGCGACGGGCTATTTGCGACGAGATCCCGTCGCAAATAGCCCGTTGCTGAAAACGCCGTCGCAACTACACTTATTTGCGACGGGCCCGTCGCTAAAGCCTTTTTTTTTTGCGACGGACATTCTCCCCGTCGCAAATAGTATTCCGTATTTTTGTAAAAAACTTTTAAAATAGTTTTTGCGACGGGAGTAGTATCCCGTCGCAAATACTATTTTTAAAAAATAAATAAAAAACTATTAATAATACTAGTATTTGCGACGGGGCATAGTATCTCGTCGCAAATACTATAAAAAAAATAAAAAAAATAAATTATTAATAAATTATTTTAATTAATATAATAATAGAATTATAATTTAGAAATGAAAATAATAAATTATTTTAATTACTATAATAATAGTAGAATTATAATTTAAAAATAAAAAAATAATAGAATATTAATAAATGATTTAATTAATATAATAATATTACAATTATAATTTATAAATAAAAAAAATATTAATAAGTTATTTTAATTAATATAAAAATAATAGAATTATTTTACATTCAAATATTAAAATAATTCAAGTATTACAAAAAAAATAATTAAATTTTAATATTATAAAATTTTAATATATATATAAAATTTTAATATATATATAAAATTTAATATTATAAAATATAAATAATATTATTATTCATATTAATATTGTTATTTAAAAATATAATATTATTAATATTTTATAATGAGACAGAAACTACGAATAGAAAAAAAAAATATTTTGATTTCACAAATTTCATAACAGAAATACAAACTCTAATCTGAAGGAGGGGGGGAGGGGGGGAGGTGGGGGATCTGCAGATGGTGGTGGAGGAAACTCCATCCCTAAAGCATGAGTGAGTCGGCGCATGTACTCCATCTGCTCCTGATGCTGCTGCTGCCACCGACTCGCCTGCTCCTCGTACAGCTGCTGCTGGCGTCGACGCTCCTCATGCTGCTGACGCATCTGCTCCTGCTCCTGTCGGAGACTCTCTATCTGTGCAGTCTGAGATCGCAACTGATCCTCATACTGTGTAGAAGAAGATGCACGAGCTCCTCTCGAGCTGGACGCCGACATCGCAGCACTGCCATAATAATCTCCGGGAGTCAGTCGAGAGCCGATACCAACTACCCGGCCCTTCTCGAAGGCATACTGGGTGGCCTGCATCCATGCCGCCTCATCAAACTGACGGGCAGTGGTCTGATCTGATGACTCGGCCTGACTCTCAGGCAGGGTCTGTGCCGCTGCGGCCTCATATGACTCCTATAGTTGCAATTTAAAATTAAAATTGTGAATATATTATATGCAGTTAATTTTTAAACTTGAAAACAAATAATACTGACCACGATGTGATGCTGACGATCACCTCTGAGCTCCCCAGTAGCAGGATCATTATACATCCTTCGATATACGTCGTACTCTGTAATATCGGGGTGCTCGACAGCCTATAAGAATAAAAAATAAACTGTTAATATTTATAGTTATATAGAATATTTATAAATAATGTACGTACCAGATGCTGTCTATGAGTACTGAAAGAACGACTCCCAGCTCGATGAGTCACCTCTTGTCTCCCCCGATTCTGCCTCCCCACCGATGATCTCCTCTGAAAGGCACCACTCAACCAGTGCGCACATAATCCATCCCATACATGGGATGAAATATACTCTGGTCGGTGTGCTCTACATGACTCCTCAAAATCTGACACTCCTGCTTTCTTCATCGCAGCTTTTCTTAAATTGTGCAAAAACTGACGAAGACGGTCACGCATGGCCACCTCCCATGCCTCGTGGATGGCGTCACGCATGGTATCCTCGATCAGATACCATAAACCCTAGCAAATAAATCAAAATATCAAGTTAGAAATGAAATAATTTTCAAAATAAAAATTATTTATTTACGTACGTACCAACCAATGGCCGAACATGGCCTGCTGCACATCAATGGGAATCTGCTCCCATGTGGTCCACGGCTGAGAGAAATAGTTGCGCAAAATAGCGCTGCCCTGTCCGACTGCTATATGCGGAAAACTGAAAAAATAATAAACATTTATTATGTGAATAGATTAATGAAATCTTTGTCAAATTCACATGTTATCACACATGTTATCACACCTCCGTGTGCGTGGATCAAACCCAAGACTGTGGACGTCGCTCGGGGACGGGGTCAGAAAATCATCAATCGTGCAAGACCGCGCCCCCTCCGCGTACTCCCTGGAGCGCCTGCAGGCTGAGGGTCATCTGTCAGCAACTCATCCGCATCAAAGTCAGGTCAGCATCCGCCAACGCACGAAATGTGGCGTCGTCCATCTGAAACAAAAAATGTTAATGTTAGCAAATAATTGATAATTACTATTATATATACATATATACATATTATGATTGTATATAAATACCATGAAATGCTATCAGTGTTCATCTTCATCATCATCTTCATATATGTCAATGTCATCTTCATATTCCTCCTCAACATCATCGATATCCATTCGAGTTACAATTGCTTCATCTCTTACCGTTTCAAATTCATATGTGACATCATTAACATCATCGTCATCACCGACTCTTAAATGTGGGGTGTCGTCATCGATACTCATGTCTCTTTGTAAAAAAGATTGATTTTGAGTACTCTCTTGAAAAAGCTTCAATTCTTTGCACATCAGTGAAAGCACATTCACTTTGACTAAACTGATTGTCTCGAATTTTGATTTTTATTACACTCCACCAATCAGTAAAGTCTCTTGATGTTGCACAGTACTTTGCATAATAAACTTGATATGCCTGTTGAGCCAATAAGAATGGTTCATTTACTGCGAGAACACTTTTACATTTAATATCGATGATTCCATGAGTCAGATGAACACGCACGCCTCTCTCTGTATCCAACCACCGACATTTGAACATGGTTATGTAATGTTGTCCAAGATAACAGAGTTCAATGATTTCATCAAGTATGCCATAAAAGTCAACTTCATTTTCTCGATGATGAGATCCTCTCAAGCTAACTCCACTGTTCATTGTTTTTTTCGATTCCCCATATGCATGTGTGTGGAATCGAAATCCATTCACCACATATGCATTATAAGTTTTAACAAGTTTGGAAGGTGGGTTACTCAATACACACAACTGTTTGTCAATTTTATCAGCATGTCGAGACACCTGAAAATTTGTGAAATAATTATCAATATAGTAAACTATACATTGAATGAGTTGCTAGAAGATAAAGAATTTATGTTACCAGTTTTTGAAACCACTGAGAGAAATTTTTCAGTCGACGTTCTTCGAGAGCAGCTGCTGTAATTTGTGGAATTTGTTTCTTGATATGATTATCATACAACCTATAAAAACCAAAGTTATTTACTGTAACATAAATGAGAGAATAAGTGATATAAACACTTACAGTACAACTGATGTCATCTCTTCACAGTTGAGCAGAACATACGTATGAGCTCTATGATGTTCATCATCTGAAAGCCAGCGTTCAGAAACTCCACCAAAACCAAGCTCTGACTGGTTGAAAACAGATAATTGATTGTCGATTTCATCAATATCCCTCTCATTCTGTCCCATTCGGTTGTGTTTTGAAGGATACTCAGATTCAAAATAATGGGAGTAGAAAAAAGATATTTCCTCTTGCAAATAAGCTTCTGCAATAGATCCTTCAACAGATGCTTTGTTGCGTACTTTTCTTTTCAATTTTTGCATGCATCTTTCAAATGGGTACATCCATCGAAACTGTACCGGACCTCCACATTTGGCTTCATATGGCAAATGTAACATCAAATGTTCCATTGAGTCGAAGAAAGACGGCGAAAATATTTTTTCCAGTTTACATATAATTACAACAACATCTTTTTCAAGTTTTCCTAGAGCATCATAATCTGCCGTAGCCGCACAAATTTCCCGAAAAAAATGAGACATGTCTGTTATGGAATCCCAAATCACAGAATTCAAGAGACCTCTTAATCCAATGGGTAGAAGTCTCTCCATTATAAAATGACAATCATGACTTTTTAATCCAGTAATATGATCATTCTTTACACATCTACCCAAATTGGAAGCACAGCCATCTGGAAGTCTCAAATTTGCAATCCACTGACAAAATAATAAACGGTTTTCTTTAGACAGTGTATAAGCTGCTTTTGGTTTCAGTAACCTTTCTGTTATGACATTCTCAAATAGTTCCAAATCTGGACGCCTGCAAATTTGGGCAAGATCTAAACGTGCATTTACATTGTCTTTGCTCTTTCCTGGCGTATCCAAAACTGTATGAAACAAATTATCAAAACAGTTCTTCTCAATATGCATGACATCTAACATGTGTCGGACCAACAAATCAGACTAATATGGCAAATCCCAAAATATGCTACGTTTAATCCAATTGTGTTCTTTCCCAAAACCAGAAATTTTCTGTTGATTTATTGTGGGACCAAAAGTGATGGGAGGTAATGAAAATACAACTGATTTTAACTCCGAACCTGATAGCATTTTTGGAGGTCCATCCCTTTCAACTGTTCCTTTTCTGAAATGAGATCTGTTTCTGCGAAAAGGATGATCAACTGGAAGAAATCTGCGATGACAGTCAAAATAACAAGGTTTCTTTCCATGAATGAGCATAAATGCTCTGTTCTCTCCCATACAGCAAGGACATGATTTCTGACCATGTGTACTCCAGCCAGATAACATCTCATAAGCCGGGAAGTCACTTATTGTCCACATCAATGCTGCTCTCAGTATGAAATTCTGTTTCGTTGCAACATCATATGTACTGACACCAGTACTCCACAATAAATTTAATTCATCAATCAATGGCTTCAAATAAACATCAATATTTTTCTTCGGATGTCCTGGAATTAGTAAAGTCAAAAAGATATATGGCTCCTTCATCAACATCCATGGAGGTAAATTGTACGGAGTTAAAAAAACAGGCCAACATGAATATTGACTACCATAAGATCCAAACGGACAGAAACCATCAGTGGAAAGGCCCAGTCGAACATTTCTAGCTTCTAAAGAAAATGATGGATGCACTCTATCAAAATGTTTCCATGAATCACCATCGGCTGGATGATTCAAGCTTTTATCGGTTGAAATATTCTCTTTATGCCATGACATCATTGTCGCTGTATTCTTAGACATGAATAAACGCTGAAGTCTGGATGTAAGCGGAAAATATCTCAACTGTTTTACAGGAATCAAACCAGACTTCCCGTATTGTCCTTCTTTATATCTCAGTTGCCCACATGTAGGACAACTATCCAACGACTCATTTTCCCCAGAATATAAAATGCCGTCATTTGAACATGCATGAATCTTATGACAAGTAAGTCCCAAATTTCGAACCAGCCTCTTACTCTCATAGTAATTTGCAGGTAAAACATTTCCTTCGGGTAACAGTGTTTTCAGCAAAGAAAATATCTGGTCAAAACAGGTGTTTGACATTCCGTTATCTGATTTGATAGCCATAAATTTTGTAACTGCTTCTAATTTGCTCATCTTGCAGCCAGGATATAATGCATCCTCAGCAGATTTCAACAACTCATAAAATTCAGACGGTGCCAACTCAGGATTTGAAGCTATATCAGTCGGAGTTTCTGTATGTTGAACAGATGAACCTGCAACATCATGTACTAAATCTTGAAACCGGGATGGATCCGGAATCAAGTTGGTATCACCTGCTCTGGAACTGCGTTCACCGTGTTGATACCAAAAAACATAATCTGGTTGAAAACCAAAACGCAAGAGATGTTCTCCCACTTTGACGACCTTGTTGTTCCATATTTCTCTATAAAATATAAAAGCATTACTGGTTTTGAATAATTTGTTAGAAAAAACACTCAAGTAAAGATTGAATATATTGAGAATAAAGCAAAACATGTTACAAATATTGATAATTTTAATACTATATTGATTTTTTATTATTTTAATAATACTAATATAATTTTTTCATAAACATTAATTATATAATAATAACATTATTACATTATTAGTATATTTTATTATTAATATTAAAATAACATAATTTTTTATATTATATACAATTCTCCTTTCATCTGTGTGTTTAACATTCTGTCTCCATATGTAATATTCGCATTCACTTTCACCTCTCCATTGGCGAGTAGGTTGATAATTTTGAAAAAGAATGCGAATATTACATGTGGTGACAGAAAACACACAGATGAAAAGAGAATTGTATATAATATAGAAAATTATATTATTTTAATATTAATAATAAAATATACAAATAATGTACTAATTATTGGTAATTATTACTAATTATTACTAATTATTGGTAATTATTACTAATTATTACTAATTAGTGGTAATTATTACTAATTATTACTAATTATTGGTATTTATTACTAATTATTGGTAGTTATTACTAATTATTGGTAGTTATTACTAATTACTGGTAATTATTACTAATTACTGGTAATTATTCCTAATTATTACCAATTGTTACTAATTATTACTATTTACCGGTAATTATTTCTAATTATTGGTAATTATTACTAATTATTGGTAATTATTACTAATTATTGGTAATTATTACTAATTATTGGTAATTATTACTAATTATTGGTAATTATTACTAATTATTACTATTTATTACTAATTATTATTATTTATTACTATTTACCGGTAATTATTCCTAATTATTGGTAATTATTACTAATTATTGGTAATTATTACTAATTATTGGTAATTATTACTAATTATTGGTAATTATTACTAATTATTGGTAATTATTACTAATTATTGGTAATTAATACTAATTATTGGTAATTATTGATAATTATTGTTAATTATTGGTAATTATTACTAATTATTGGTAATTATTGCTAATTATTTCTAATTATTACTAATTATTGGTAATTATTACTAATTATTGGTAATTATTACTAATTATTGGTAATTAATACTAATTATTGGTAATTAATACTAATTATTACTAATTATTGTTAATTATTACTAATTATTACTAATTATTGGTAATTATTGTTAATTATCCCTAATTATTGGTAATTATCCCTAATTATTTGTAATTATTACGAATTATTGGTAATTATTACTAATTATTACTAATTATTACTAATTATTACGAATTATTGGTAATTATTACTAATTATTGGTAATTATTACTAATTATTCCTAATTATTGGTAATTATTACTAATTATTCCAAATTATTGGTAATTATTAATAATTATTGGTAATTATTACTAATTATTACTAATTATTGGTAATTATTACTATTTATTGCTAATTAATACTAATTATTGGTAATTAATACTAATTATTGGTAATTAATACTAATTATTGGTAATTAATACTAATTATTGGTAATTAATACTAATTATTGGTAATTAATACTAATTATTACTAATTATTGGTAATTACTGGTAATTATTACTAATTACTGGTAATTATTACTAATTACTGGTAATTATTACTAATTACTGGTAATTATTACTAATTACTGGTAATTATTACTAATTACTGGTAATTATTACTAATTACTGGTAATTATTACTAATTACTGGTAATTATTACTAATTATTACTAATTATTACTAATTACTGGTAATTATTATTAATTACTGGTAATTATTACTAATTATTACTAATTATTACTATTTATTACTAATTATTACTATTTATTACTAACTATTACTATTTATTACTATTTACCGGTAATTATTACTAATTATTACTATTTATTACTAATTATTGGTAATTATTACTAATTATTGGTAATTATTACTAATTATTTGTAATTATTACTAATTATTGGTAATTATTACTAATTATTGGTAATTAATACTAATTATTGGTAATTAATACTAATTATTGGTAATTAATACTAATTATTGGTAATTAATACTAATTATTGGTAATTAATACTAATTATTGGTAATTAATACTAATTGTTACTAATTATTGGTAATTACTGGTAATTATTACTAATTACTGGTAATTATTGGTAATTACGGGTAATTATTACTAATTACTGGTAATTATTACTAATTACTGGTAATTATTACTAATTACTGGTAATTATTACTAATTACTGGTAATTATTACTAATTACTGGTAATTATTACTAATTATTACTAATTATTAGTAATTACTGGTAATTATTACTAATTACTGGTAATTATTCCTAATTATTACTAATTGTTACTATTTATTACTAATTATTACTATTTATTACTATTTACCGGTAATTATTACTAATTATTACTATTTATTACTATTTACCGGTAATTATTACTAATTATGGGTAATTATTACTAATTACTGGTAATTATTACTAATTATTGGTAATTATTACTAATTATTGGTAATTATTACTAATTATTGGTAATTAATACTAATTATTGGTAATTAATACTAATTATTACTAATTATTGGTAATTATTGGTAATTATTACTAATTATTGGTAATTATTACTATTTATTGGTAATTATTACTATTTATTGGTAATTATTACTAATTATTGGTAATTATTACTAATTATTGGTAATTATTACTAATTATTCCTAATTATTGATAATTATTGGTAATTGTTCCTAATTATTAGTAATTAAATGAATAATTACTAATAATTAGGAAGACTTACCAATAATTACAAATAATAACATTATTAGTATATTTTATTATTAATATTAAAATAATATAATTTTCTAATTTATATACAGTTCTTCTTTCATCTGTGCGTTTTCTATCTCCACATACAAATAATACATGTGAAGACAGCAAACACACAGATGAAAAGAGAACTGTATATATATAAAAAATTATATTATTTTAATATTAATAATAAAATAGACTAATAATGTAATAATGTTATTATCCCTAATTATTGGTATTTATTACTAATTATTAATATTTATTCTTAATTATTAAAAATTATTACTAATTATTCCTAATTACCATTAACTATGAACAATACTAATAATTTAAATTTATTAAGTAATAAAACAATATAAACATAATTAAATTACAACTAATTAAGAATAATTGAAACTAATAAAAAATTAAAAATAAATATTAAATTAAATTGAACATAAATACCTTGAAAATTGATCTGCTCTGATTATTCTTCAAAACTTTAATATCAGCTCCGGAAAAAAAATTAAACTGAAGAAAAACTCAACTTTAGAAACACAAGTTTGAGAACAGGAGAAGATAAAGAATGAGAATGATTTGAAAAAAACGGATGGGGGTATTTATAGGTTAGATTATTTGCGACGGTACCCGTCGCAAATACCTTAGCCAACATTTATTACGGTCAACGGTTAAATAGTTATTTGCGACGGGTCCCGTCGCAAATAACCACCTGCCGACATACTATTTGCGACGGGGGAATATTCCCGTCGCAAATACCTTTTACCGCCGCCGGTTATTTGCGACGGGAAAATATTCCCGTCGCAAATAGTTTTCCCGCGATTTGGCGCGCATCGCGGGAAAACTATTTGCGACGGGGAAAGCAATCCCGTCGCAAAAGCCTAATTATTTGCGACGGGTAAATACCCCCGTCGCAAATAACCCGTCGCAAATACGCATTTTTCCCGTAGTGAAAATTTGAACAACTGATCATTGAACCATGATGTGTTATATGCTATTACGACACAATATCTTTTAGTCAAATTCATTAAAAAAAACAACTAATACTAACAAAAATTTATTAACAGACAATATATCTGTTGGTAAAAATAAGCAATCACAACATATATTAAGTTTTATTGGTATTAATTTTAAGTACCAAGACTTATTTTTATCAATAAACATATCTGTTGGTATTGATCATTTAACACCAACATATCTTTTTCCAATAGTAAAATCTATTGCTTTATCATAGTAGTACCAACACTTTTTTTACCAACACTTAAATCTATTATTAATAATAATCATTACCAACAAATCTTTTATCATCAATAAAATATGTTACAATAAATCATTCAATGATAATAACCAATTAAGAGAAATCAAATTTTTATATAGATTATTATTTTTATTACCAAAGTCAATATGCACTTAATAAACATAATTGAAATATAAGTAATTAATAATTGATATTCACATATTGAAAATTTATTTTATATTATAAAGCAAAAATATTAATTTTTATAATTTTTTATATTCATTATATAACAATAAACTAAGTAATTAGCAATGAGTATTTATATATTGAATTTTTTATATAATACATTATTATATATTATATTTATTTAATATTACAAAATTAATAATTTTTCTATATACATATATTGATAATATTTTTTATTTAAAATATTAAATATAATTTGATAGTTTTGTCTATTTAATTTATTTGTTAAGATACGATATGTTTATACCCTTTTCTACCCGCACCCGATGTCGCCCCTGCCCCCGCACTCACCGCCATCACTCCCACAGATGCCGCCCCCGTAGACCCCTCACCCGCGATTTCCTCTGAATCGCTGCTCACCTTCAATTCTCCGACACGTATGCTCAATCCATGAGTTCATAAATCTTCAGCGCAAGACCACCCCGATTCATCTTTCTGGTTTCCCGTGAAATCTTCAATCCACCCGCTAAATCCACCCCGTGCACGCCTCTTTCCCCGATCTTCAGGGCGGACGTTCCTGCCCCACAATCCGGTTTGGTGCTCTATAAGGTACTGTGAAAAACCTTACTCTCTGATTTTCATTGCTCTGTATCGGCTGCCCATCGCCTAAGATTTCTTGAGTATTTGATTCGTTTCATAGCTTCTTCTTCATTTGTGTAAGTATTCCTCTAACTGTGCCCCTCTCTCGTCCCATCTTCTGGTGCAACATTGGTGATTTTTATTTGAGACACTAGTTTATTCCATTGTCATAAAAAAGTTGATGAAACAAATGAAAAATCAGTATTCAATTTTAGTTTATTGTCTCTTATGGTTCGAAGTTTATTGTTTTAGTTTCCATGTTAATCAATTTTATAATCTATGTTAAATTGTAATACGTTTTAGCCAAAAATTGTTTGTTTATTGTGTTTAATTGCTTGAAAATTGAATAATATCCAAGAACTTTTATAATGAATATATTCAGTGATAAGAGTTGGGTGAAACTAAGGAGAACATCTCAATATTATTTAAGTGGTGTAGATTTATTCCTTGATATTGCTTTTTCAATTTCGACAAGGGATAACATGATTGTGTGTCCATGTCGAAGTTGTGTTAATCGACATTACTTGCATCGAGATGTTGTGAAAGCTCATCTCATTATCAAAGAAATGGACGTCGATTATCAAAAACATATTTGGAATTTTCACAGGGAGTTGACATTCAATGGTGATAATAATTTTTTTAGTGTTGAACATGATATTTCTTTTGAGGATGATATGCTTGACATGCTGGGGGATGCCTTTGAATTTGAGAAACCAGACAACACCTCATCATGTCGTTCTAATGAGGCGCAAGCATTTTCTAAATTGGTTGAAGATATTAAGAAACCTTTATACCCCAGATGTGAAGAATTTACTAAATTATCTTTTATTGTTGAAATGTATCATATGAAATGTTTACATGGGATCACTAACGTGGCAATTGATGCACTTATAAAACTATTTAAAAGATCTCTTCTCAATGATTCAACATTATCTGACTCATTTATGAAGGTGAAAGAGATTATCATGAAACTTGGGCGTGATTATAATAAGATTGATGCATGCCTGAATGATTGTGTGTTTTTTCATAAGAAAAAACATTGCCATTATAATTGCCCAAGTCGTGGTGCTTTGAGGTGGAAAACTGCTGATGATGGAAGTATTATGAAATTAACAAATGGTAAAAAAGTACCAATGAAGGTTTTGCGTCACTTCCCCTTGATACCCAGGCTTAAAAGGCTATTCATGTCATCTAAAACGACCCCTCTCATGACATGGCACGAGCATGAGCGAGTTAAAGATGACAAGTTAAGGCACCTGGTAGATTCGTTTGTTTGGAAATATTTTAAGGAAAAGTATCATGAGTTTGCAAGTGATCCAAGAAATGTTGGGCTAAGCTTGACAATTGATGGGTTTAATCCATTTGTAATGATGTCTAGTCAATGTAGCATATGACTTGTTGTCTTAATGATTTATAATTTGCCTCCATGGTTATGTATGAATCCATTATATTTTATTATTTCATTATTGATACCTGGCCCCAAGTCACCTGGCAATGATATCAATGTATTTTTAGAACCTTTAATTGATGAGATGGACGCGTTATGGGAGTTCGGTGTTGAAACATTTGATGCATCAAAAAATGAGTTGTTTGTACTAAAAGGACCATTAATGTGTAATATTAATGACTTTTCGACAAATGGTAATCTATTAGGTTGACAGACCAAGGGTAAAAATGCATGTCTATGTTGCAATGTTGAAACATGTTCACTGCACTTGAGAAAAAGTAAGAAAACGTGTTACCTGGGCCATAGGCGCTTCTTGGATCGAAGTCAAAAATTTCGTCGAAATAAAAAGGCATTTAACGGGAAAATAGAAACAAAGCTACCGCCTAAATCTCGTAATGGATTAGAATTGTTAGATTAGATGAAAGGATTGGATGTCATATTTGGAAAAAACATGGAGACTCAAAGACATAATAAACGGAAGAGAGATGTTGATGTGCCTTGGAAAAAGAAAAGTATTTTCTTTCAACTCCCATATTGGGAGAATCTTCTTCTACACCACAATTTGAATGTTATGCATGTAGAAAAAAATGGCTCTGAAAGTTTGATCGGCACACTTTTTGTCATTGAGGGGAAAACTAAAGATACTTTGCAATCTCGACTTGACTTGGTAGATTTAAATGTAAGACATGATCTTCACCCACATGAGGATCATGGTTGAACATATCTACTTGCAACATGCTTTACATTGACGAATCAAGAAAAAGATGAAATGATAAGTGTACTAGCCTCTATCAAAGTTCCAGATGGGTATTCATCAAACATTAAGATGAAAGTTATTGATGGAAAATTTGTTGGTTTAAAAAGTCACGATCACCATGTTTTAATGCAACATCTGTTACCATTGGCTCTAAGGAAAATGAAAAATAAGGAGGTAAGCGGTGTGTTGATTGATCTGAGTAACTTTTTTAAGGATTTATACTCAAAATTGGCCACATGTGAAGATTTTCATAGGTTACAACATCATGGTGCTTCCATATTTTGTCATTTGGAGCGCATCTTCCCACCTTGATTTTTTAACATCATGGTACACTTAGTAATTCATTTAGCACATGAAGCCATGATTGTTGGACCTGTTTATTATCGTTGGATGTATCCAATTGAGAGGTACGTAAACTACATTTTCATTTTTTAACTTTTTTTAGACATTTGATTAAATTATTTATGTTGGTTGATTAAAGGTTTTTGCGAAGATTGAAAATGTATGTTTGTAACAAAAGTTGCCCAGAAGGATCAATTGCTGAAGGATACTTTGTTGAAGAGTGTATGACATTTTGTTCAAGATATTTTCATGACATTCAAACTAGAGAAAATAGGTCTACAAGAAACAATGATGTTGAAGGTGATTAAATACGTAAAGGGCTATCCATATTCTCTTTAAAAGGTCATGCAATGTCTAAAAAGAAAGATATCCAACCTAACATTTCAATGATATTGCATGCACATAATTATGTTTTGGCAAACTGTGATGAAGTTCAAGTATATGTATGGTAAGATACATACCCATAAATTTTGTTATATTTGCATTGTTTTTAAAATTCTTACCTTATTATTGTTTTGCAGGGAGCACTATGAAATTCTCCATAGAAAATATCAACACAGACCAGAAATAATCAATGAAATCCATAAAAATGAGTTTTATAAATGGTTTGATGATAATGTGCATTTATATCATCCTTTGAATTTGAAATTTTATGATTTTTTGTTTCTAACATTTCCAGTTTTCATTAATTATTTAGGTTTTGACTTTTCTACCTCATGACACTTCTATAGCAATTGATTTGACACATTTAAGTCAGTTTCCTAACACGTGGATTAAAACGATAACCAAAGTCACTTGCAATGGTTATCGGTGGCACGTGAAATATATTGATAAGAGGAGTGCGACCCAAAATTGTGGTGTTCTTGTGAGTGTAACAACAAATACGGGCAATGTATCATATTATGGTGTGTTGAAAGAAATTATTGAGTTAGACTTATCCAGTTGGAAGGAATGTTATTTTATTTCAGTGTGATTGGGAAAATCCCATTGAAGGCGTCAAAGAAGATAATTTTGGATTCACTCTCGTCAACCTTAAGAGGATTATTAAAACCGATGATCCCTTTGTACTTGCATCTCAAGCCTTAAAAGTGTTTTATACGGCTGAATCTAAAGAGAAAATTTGGCATGTTGGAACCATCACCAAACCAAGAGACTTATTTGAAATGGAGGAAGATTTCATACCTGAAGTGTATGGATTACAAACCAACTTTTAAATCGATGTCGATGTGGAAAATTATTCCATTTAGGATGAGTAAGTAGTTTTAATTGATGATATTTCACTTTATTTCATTGAAGGATGACATGAAGACACGGGAATATTGATAATGAAATTAGAGAAACTTGATGTTTGTGACTATGATCATGATAATGACATGTTTCATGATTATGATTATTTGATTTTTTGTTGACACTTAATAATTTATTTAGTTTTGGGTTTTAAATATTATTATTTGATTTTGGTTGAAAATTTTACTTCATATTTGACACTTTTATATATTTATTTGGTATTTTAGTTATTGTATTTCATATATAGCTTTGAGATGACATCCGTTGAGAACTCTTCAATCAAGTGAAAGGTGGTTTCAAGAGATCAATTAATGGTATTAATTTATGAATTTTATTTAAATTTACACCTTTTATCTTTTGCTTCCATTTTTTATTGTTTTTTATTGACAACCTTTTCTTGTTTCTTTGTATAAATTGTTAGCCTCATGTTCTAGCAAAAACATACAAGCAACATCAAATAAACCATTGAAATATTCTTTATTTTTGACAGAGAACCCTTCCAATGCCTCTAAAAAAAACATCTAAAGTCATTGATAGTTGAAGTTGAAATTCATTATTCAACTTGTAAGTTTCTTGTAATTTACCAGTAAGCTTTATATGATATTGTTTTAGGCTACCTTTAGATAAATTATAATTTTTTATTTCTCGTATTTGTTTTAAATAGTTCATGAAAGGATAAAACCTAAAAAAACTGAAGAGATATCCTTGAATAAGCACTGCATGTTATTTACAAGAATGGGTAAGTTAATGAAATGTATGACCTTATTTCTTTTATTATTACTTTAATTATACAATCAATGGTTTTCTTTATATAGTGAATCGTCAAAGAGAAGAAACTCCGATTTTTGGTAAGTGGTTTTCCATTATTTATGCAAATTATTGATTTTATTAAATTGGTTTTATGTGTTTAAATATATTTTAAAATTTCAATTTTATTTGAAGGGTTAAAATATCATCAAGTTGAAAATAATGAAAATGCTGGCATAATTCAATCATCAATTTTGAATTCTGAAGAAATACCAGTTGAATTGACTTAACAATGAAGCGTTCCTCATCATGCCACTACGAGCAGAAGGAGAGCTCAAGCATGTCGTGTGAGAAATGAAAAGGGTCATGAATTTAGTAAGAATAAAATTTTGTCAAAGCGTGTTTTTGCAGACGTCAATGACTTGCTTCAACTAGTTGGAAATTCAGTAAGAAAATTATCTTCACTCATCGGTTTTTTGGATCATGACCCTGGGCGATTACCATTAGATTGTTGTGATTGGAGATTAGTAGATATTAAAAAAAGGACAGTATCTGGGATGAAATTAAGGTACATATTTATCCATTATTATTTTTATTTTAATAATATATTTTTTATAAACATGATTCCATTTTTTTATGTTTTAGTTATCATATTACTTTCCCGAAGGGCATGAACCATATCACTGGGGAATAGAGAAAATGAGTGTTGCATGGAGATCCTACAAATCTGAGTTAAAGGTAGATTATTTTGATAGTCGAATGCACAATGAGGCTATGAAAAAAATTTCAAAACACATTCATGAAGACACATGGGAGAATTTGGTGGAGTTTTGGGAATCTTTAGATGGACGAGTAATATTTTTTCCATAATTTACGTATTTAAACCATATTCAATTACTATTATATATTCAAGGTCTTGAATAATCATTAATTAAGATTAAACAATATGTTTCATCCTAATATAATTTTAATTTTTTTTTCAGGTAAGAACTAAGAGGGGTTTAGAAAATCGTTCACATTTGAAAATGCCTCATTATGTAGGGACAAACAGTTTTGCATGTATACGTGCTGAAATTAAGGTATTACTTTTTTCTCCACTCTTTTATATTGTTGCCTTTTATTATATTTTTTATTTGATTTTATAATATATTTTGTTTTTAGGAAAAAGAAGGTAAAGAGGTTGATAATCTTCAAATATGGATCAAAACCCATGAACCTAAAAAAGGTTCAAAACTTGACGACACTTATACCTTAGTTAAGGTAATTTTTGGCTTGTGTTACCGCCTTAAAAAAATATTATGTATATTCAATATTTGATTTTTTTGACATGGATTAATATTTTTTTTACAGCAATAAATTAAGAATGAGTTATCTTCTCTTCCAGAGAACACCTCTACTATTGAAAAAAATGATATTTTCAAAAAAATTGTAGGAGAGGATAAAAATGTCTATTTAAAAACTTTTGGTTTGGGTACTAAGTATCCACATGCTCTTTCAAAGAGATGTGAATTAGAGTAAGAGCAGACTAGAAGGATTAAGAGTGAGGAAAAAGTTGAGAAAATTGAGAAAAAACTTGATGAAGTTGTTGGACAAATATCACATTTTTCAGATTTAGTAGAAGTTCTTATAACGCACTAAGTATTCAATCTTGTGTGCTTACTTTTTCTTACAAAATGTTTTTTTAAATTTGTTTTCTAGTCATGTGGGTTTGACCCAACCTTGGGCAAGCTAGTGGTTATCACATTCTTGTATAGTGAATGTAATTTTTCACATTATATTTTTTTGTAGGCGGGGTCTGCGAGTCGACTCTTACTTGATGATGAGGAAAATGATTGTGAAGTTGAAAGCTCTGATGATTTTCATGAAAAAAATAATGATGAAGAGTCTCTTTAGTTTTTCTTTATATACATTTTTTTTTATTTGTAGAAATTTGTGGTTTTCATTCTCGATCATGAAATGTTTTAATTGAAAGAGTTTTTTTAGGATTTTTTTTAATTTATTTCATTAATCTTTAAATATGAGTATTAGGTTGGATGTTTGGTTTCATTTCATTACTTCACGAGGTAAAAGTGTGGTATGATGTTTTGTTTTTCTTGTTTTATGATCTATTCTATAAAAATCTCTATCTTGATGGATGGAGCTGTCTTCTTTGATGGTAGTTTGTAAATAGTGAAAGCATAAGAACTGGTGCTCAAGGTAGTTAAACTTGAGGTAGTTTGAACTGCTTGGCATAGACTGGTTATCAGGGTAGTTTGAACCACTTGGAAAGGATTGGTACTCAAGTTAGATCCTACTTGGCATGGACTAGTACTCAAGGTACTGTGAAATCCCATTTTATCTATTACTCATACTATATTTTTTTCCTATAGAAAATAGGAATAAAAATGATGATTCACTAAGCCAAATGCAAGGGTTCTAAGTCTATTCAATTTGTGCTTAATGGGAGACCTTGATTTCTTACCACTACACTGCATGTGAATCCATTGTGAGGTGCACACCATCTCCTCGATACAATTCTTGAACTGATTTTTATTCCTATTTCTATAGATGACACCAAAAAATTCAATATTAATCCAAAATATATCTTGACTTGGTTAATGGATTGGATTCAAGAGGATGGCGGATACTTGATAGGTGATCTTCAGCTGACTGGATTTTAGTTTCTTCATGCTTGAAAATATTTGGTCAATTGTTTCATATATGTATTTTCCAAAATAAAATGTGGCCATTTTGAATTTGATTCAAGTCAAATGGGATGATCTTGTAGGCCAAATGCCTCTAAAGATATGTTATCCTATTTTGATTATGAGGACTGTCGTGTGATCACTGGTAGTAACCCGAAGATCATGTGAGTTTCTTTGTACATTCAATTCTTTTCTCCTTTGCATGTTTTCTTTTGCAACGATTCACCTATTTATATGTTCATTGACTCTTGTCATTCTAGGTATTATACTGAAAATATTATTTTTTGATTTTAGGAAACCGCTTTAAGGCTGAGCGGTAACCAAAGACAAACATCAAGCGGGAATCCAAAATACAACATCCTGAAATGAAATTTGAACTTCAAACAACAAACACCGAGCCTGAGGGGCCTCGATCCAAGAGTCACTTGCATCACGTCGCCTGCAATCTTCCATCTGCCATCATCATTGGAACAAGGACCACCGTCGGTGCCGTCCAACGTCACCGGAGCCGGTGACCGGGAAAAAGAAGTTCCACCTTGCCCAACCTCAATCCCGACATCAAAAATCCATAAACCAGCATCATCCAGAAAATTTAACCTCATAAGCAGAAAAAACAACACAAAACTTCACCACACAACCAAAAGATTAGAACCAAAATCGAATTTAACCAAACCAGCAAGCATGCCAAGCGAATCTGAAAACCCAAAATCACGCAAAGCAGAGGAGCAATGGCAAGGGGAGCACATCCCATCCTCCGTCGAAGAACAACCAACCGAGTGAATCGGGAAGCACCATCACATAAATCAGACCAGTAAGGGATTGCAACACTGAAGATGGACCATCAAGATAGGTCCCTCCGTCTTCATCAACTTCCAAGGAAAAAACAAACCAGAATACCATCACCAACATTACCTGAACAAACCCAGAATCGCACAGCCCATCGCCACCCTCCAGATTACATGTAGAGTCCACAGCGGTCCACCCAAACAGCGATCCAACGGCACAAATCAAGGTCTAGCAACCCAAAGCCGCACGAGATCTGTACAAACACAGATCAAAACCGACTGCCAGAAGCCGAAGTCACCACCGAGAGAGCAGAGGCCGACGAGCCGCAACGGAGGAACTTTGATGCCTGATGCCGACCGAGCCTGAGATGCAAAGAAGTCGCCACACGCCCAATCTCACCGAGAATCACCGCCGAGGAAAAGAGACGCCGCCAGATCTGCACCGCAACTGAAGCGGCGGTGATGGGGAACCCTAGAGAGAGTTGCGCCCCTTACGGGCCCATCCGTCTATCTTGTCATTCTAGGTATTATTCTTGTTCTGATCAGATTATTCAATCTTGATATATATTTTCTCCTTTCAATACATCATTGTTGTTTTATTGTTCTATTCAATTTGATGGGTTCAATTTTTGAAATTGAAGTAGATAGAAATAGTGATAAGAAGATGAAATAGAAGAATAAGACATATAAATGTTAAACGAATATATAATTTGATTCACTCTACCCATGTAATGATCAAAAAAGAGAATAAATATATAATAATATCTACATAAAAAAATATTTGTACCATGTGCATGTCAAATAATGCATGATATGTTTGGATTCTATTAACCATTCTCAATAGTTTATTTATAATTTATACTCATAATCAAGAATAATAATGACAAAATTAGTATTTGATAACCTAAAATCACTTTGATAATATATGAACTTTAATAAGAAATAGTATGTAAGAGTCTGGATTATCAATGACATGGCATGATTTGTATTACACCCTACACTTTGAAATATGGAATCTCTATATGTTTAATATAATTCTGTGTCTGTAAACTCAGTGTGTAATCTATCTGTAACCTGGAATCTATGAATTTCTATACACACATATCACATATCACATAATCTGGATTCCATGTTTTATAATTTGTAATGAAATATTGAATCTATGCCCATAATATATTTGTAATGTGAAATAATTCTAAATTTTGGATCCTATGTGTGATATTTTTAAACTTTGTATTCTAGAATCACTGTGTAATCTGTGTGTAGAAATTTCCTAACAGGAAATTGAAAAATAGAAGGTATTATCAAGCATTATCATTGTTGTAAGATCCTTATCAACATGGATGATGCCTAATATAAAGAGCTACATAAACATGTGGCTGAGTTATTTCCCCTGGATTAAGATCTTCCTGTAATGGGTTAACATTACTGCTTACAATATGATTGATACTTTTATAATGTATCACTGAGGTATGAACATTTCAAAACAAAGTATCACAAGAATCATGTAAAGAAGATGATGGGTCCTGCACCCCACACCCAACAAGATGTAGAATTGGATGCAGTAATGGGGATGCCTGATAATGGCATCAAGCTTATGTGAACCTGAGCTTTGTGAGATTTCCTTTAATTCATCCTCTCTTCCTACAACCTTCTTTTCCAATTGTTTTGGGATCCCCTTAGAGTAATATTTTTTTTATATTATGAGATCAGAACCATTGTTTTATGAAAATGTTTAAAAGAATTTGTGGCCATCTATGTATTGTGTTTGAAATCTGGAAACAATTAATGATAATTCATTATTTCAAAATCTCCTTAAATATCTAGGTTCACATGAATGTTTATGGTATTCAATACTTCCCAATCAAGCATGGGAGTATCTTGATCTCATGATATAATTAAAAAATACCAAAAATAATAACCCATTAATATATAGGTATTGGTTTCTTGATTGCCTTTATCATATGGTGCACAAGTCTGCTGACATGGAATTGCATCAGTGCTTTGTTTCGCCTTCATCTTTTTTTTATCTTTATATTTGAAAATTATTCAATTATACTTTTGAATTGTTTCAACCACAATAAACTTATAGGTCACTTTTTTCCTTTTTTTGTCATTTGGTCATCCATTTTTTTGTACAAGAATGATTGAATTTCAAGATTTATTTGGTTGCTGTTATTTATATTAATTAGCATTATTATGAAAATTAAAAAAATATATTAACTATCTGGAAATTTTTGGAATATTTTTCATAATCTACTGATATCCTATTTGATTCATGGAATCATTTGGTTCATAGAATATTTTTCAGAAGTTTTTATTGAGTACGAGAGTCACCAAACCCTGGGTGCTTCTAAGATTCATGCATCTGAAAACTAAAATGCAGGAACTAATAGCCATCATGGAAGTGTGGGGTGATGAAGCATCTACTACATTGTCTTCTGTTGAGGGAAAACAACAAAGCCCAACATTCTAGAGACTTGTTTCAATGGTGAAGGTGAAATGGAATATCATCAAAGAAGCTGATATTTTTTATAAGGTAGAAAATGAAATATATCTATAAAGAAATTAAAATAGTAGACTATCTTGATTACCATAGACTTTTACAAGCATTCGGGTTTTGAAGGATTGAATAATATAGCTTGAGTAGAGAAATCAAAGGTGATCTGGGTGATTGAAGAGTTCTAAATTTCCAGATTTGTTACCTTCAACTGCAAGGTTTTATACTTCTTGTTTCCCATTTCTACTTGATTCAATTATTATATTTGTGTTCAAGGAAATATAGAGATTAACTCCATTGAATTGATTGTTTTTCAAGGATTTTGAAAACTCTCAGAATTACTGAATTTTATTCTCATTTCTTGCAACCATTTGAGCAAACCGCATAAAATACATAGGATTATTTTATTGTTTTCATTTTGTTTTATGTTTGTTTTTTGATCATAATGTTCTGCAAAATATTGAAGAAAATGTTGCCAATTGGTTATTTTTAGAACATTTTCAAGAATTCTAGTATTATATCCTTGTTCTGTTTTGTAATCTTGTGAAATTTAATTCTTCAAGTCTTGTTTTATTAACAGTGATTTTGGGTTTCACGCCTCGTATAATCCATATGATCTGACTTTATCCCTTACTGTTTATCTGGGAATCAAGTCTTAAGAAGAAAACATCATAGACATGTTACTGCAGACATGCGTAAAGTCAATGGATTGACTATTTTTTCAAGGATACCAAAAACTTTCTCACTCATTGGATATTCTTGTTTCTTTTAACCATTTAGAAAACCATGTAAAATACTTATACTTATTTCTTGTTTTAATTTTGTTTTCTGTTTGTTTTTTATCATAATGAGCTACAAAATATTGAAGCAAATGTTGTTAATTGGTTGTTATTATAAATTTATGCAGTAATTATAGTATTATATTCTTGTTTAATTCTGGAATTTATTTGATAAAAAAAGTTCTATTTTGTAATGTTGTGCAATTAAATTTTCAAGTCTTGTTGTATTAAATGTGATTTGGGGTTTTAACCCTATTGTATCCTATCTATGATCTAATCTTGTCCCTTTTATCTAGGTATCAGGGCCCAGGACGAAAATAACACAAACATGTTGCATCATACATGTGCGAAGTTAATGAGAATTACTTTGTTGTCACTCCTATCATCAGTTAAGGTGCTATTATTTGGATCTATAGAACTTCCTTCCCTATGCTTAAGCTTGCATCTATTGCCTAGATTTTCCAGAACTAGGGATCTTGCACTAATGGTACATGGTGGGGAAAAGGCGATGACTTCTACCTTTTTGATTCAATCACCTCCAATATTTTCAAATGATATTACGCATGGAAACTTTTTATGACACCTTTTAATACCTTTTTCATAATGTGTGGATAAAATTGGTTTTTGTAATCTGTACTTAAAATTTAGTGAGCAACTTCAATGTAGTTCAAATTTGCAATGGAAAGAATTACCTTTGTACTCCATAACTTTTGTGTCAGTATATGTAATATTAGACCCTACTTGGTTTAGGGTAAGTTGGGGCTATTATAAATGGGATAATAGTGTTGACTTTCCTCAATATTTATTTATTGAAAAGTGATTTTCTATTTCATAAGTTTTCAATAAGCTTAGTGTTTGACAACACTTGATAAAAATTTCTTGTTGCACTTGACATTTATGAAAACTATAAAATTGTTTCTTACTATTGTATTGGTGTGATATGATTCGGTGAATTATTGTTATAAATTTATATTGAATTCATTGAAAGTAATTACCATTATTTAGGTAAACCATACCATTTTTTCCTGTTAAATCCATTTTTACAAGGCTATGAGGTGCCTGTATAGATGTATTATTTACTTATCTTATTATCCATTTGTCTAGACACTTTTCTTGACCAAACATGCCTTATTTTATTTATTCACTTCATTTTTTATGGCATGTTTTAGTTATGTGCATTTGATGAGTGTTGTATTGTTGCAGTTATAGAGAATCTTGAATAAAGTGACCAGGTAGGCTCTTCTAAATTGTATCATATTATTTATTGTAAAAATCATACTTAACTCATCAGGCGTTTAATTTTTTTACATTATTTATATTAGTCCCTTGACAGGTGAGTAAAAAATGATAATAACATTATATGACTCATTTTTTTTACATTAGTAAAAGTTAAATTCAAACTAACAAGCTATTTTATTTTTCTTTATCATTATTTCTATTTCATAGTGCATAATTTTATCTCAATGTCATGTATTATGTGTATATTGGACTCAGATTGGTAAGATCCCAAACTTTCTTTTTTTTCTTCAAGAAATATCACTACATAAGAATAATAAATGATAATAACCCCGCATATAAAAATATGTATATATTGGGAAATCCTAGTTTTTTTAATAAACTGTGGTAGTGATTATATATATTTTTTCTAAAAAAAGGTTTTTATAAATCCCTTGGAAAACATTTGTTTTGCAGAGAAATTTGTTGATGTCTTCGTTGCCTCAAACTGCAACATTAGGACACACCCTCCTATTAGCTGTCCTAGATGAGTGATGTGGTGTAAATTCAAGTGACTTGATGATCTATGTGTGCAGTCCTTGATCTCCATGAAGTTATACCAGATACTAGACTCCCTACTGCATGTTGTGTCAAGAGAACATATGCTACTGCTGGTGAACAGATGCCACTGGACACACCCTTCCACTGTACATAGATGCTACTGCTGGTGAACATATTCCACTAGACACACCCTCCCACTAGACACAAATTCTAATATTGGTTAACATATGCTACTAACAAATGTTGTTTCAAGAGAACAAATGCTACCAGACACACTCTCCTGCTTGCTGTGGTGCAAATTTGTTGTGCATGCCATCAAATCAATGCTAGTGAATAGATGATACTGTTGGTTGATTTTTTCTAAATTCTTTAGTGAACTTGTGTTAGGGTGTGGGATATGAGACTATGGTTTAAGTGTTTTTCAATTGATTATTTTTCCAGTACAAATTAATGTAAGTGTTGGTATTGATGATTAAATAAGATGGTCATATTTATTTTGGATCATTCAAATTAATTTTATATTTATCATATAATAATTATATTATATATATTTTATATGATTATATTTATTAATATAATTTAATATTTTACTAAAAAATATTATAATACAAACAAATGTTTTTTTATATAAAAATATATATTAAAAATGGATATAATTGTTGGCATTGTTTAAAATAACAGATAAATTGATATAGTTAATGATAGTACCGAAAAAAATAAAGCGTTGGTAATGCTATTATCAACATATAAATGTGTTGGTGAACATTTTAACCAACACATATGTTATTTGTTGTTAATATTATAATTTCAATAGAAGTATTTTATCTGTCGCAATACCATTTAGATATAGAGTTTTTATCGACAATTTAGTGACAGAGACATATATGTTGGTAAAACATTTTACCAAAAAAAATGTACCTTTACCAACAGATATGTTCCTATTGAAAAAAGATAAATATTTTGTAGTGATTATGTCTCAAAGGATCATAATTTTAAATCAATACCATATAAACTTGAGTTTCTAATTTTTGGTGCCTTATTCAAAGAAATAAAGGACACCTTCTACTGCTTCCCAAGGATGCAACTTTCGCATGTTCCATAGTCCACATAATCAAGCTTCAAAAATCCCTTTGCACCCAAGGTCTATAAACCTTCCTTGCTAATGTGTCGAATGTGGTCATACCACTACTTTGTGTTTTTGTAAGTTGTTTCTCCAACATGCGTTATACCTTCTGAATTATCGGTCAAGTATAATGTTTTGTCCTTCACATCACAAGGATCCACCTAACCATGCTTGTTTTTAATAAGTTTTTCAATGTAATTAATGTAAAGGTGATGTCTTGGGTGAAGATGTGAGGATCCACCCAAAGGAAATAAAGGTGTTTCCCATAAGTGTTGGGTAATGATAAGTGGAAGCGACTACTGCCTATAGAGATATGGATGGATAGCCTATAGGTAGTGGTTATTTACATCAGATGATTATTGTAACAACTTAGGTAATGTTAATAATAAACCAATTTCAAGTTTTAGTAATATTCATGATTATATTTTATGGATTCATATTTACTACATTGATTTTAAGCAACTTATTAGTTGAAAAGAAATACCCTTTTTAACCAAATTGTTTTTCATGAATTATATGGTGTTATTTAAAAGTTAAATTTCTAAATTTTAGAAATTGAATTTGATAAAATAAAATTCATTTTTGGATTCAGTATATCAAATTTATCTTAGGGTGATTTTCTGGGATTTTTCTAATTTTTTTTGTGTGAATAGCAAAAATGCCGATTTTTACAAAACTATCATTTATTTTCTCCGAATCAAATAATTTAAAAATACCTTTATGTTTTGGATTTTATTTTAAAGTAACATAATATATATTTGAATAAAAATAATCCAATTAATGTCATATTAATTAATATTATATTTGATTTTGGTATAAAACTGTGTTAATGTTTAAAAACACATTTTTTTCTACAAACTAATTTCTTTGCGTTTTGCATACTTATATTAAAAGTAATTTCTGTCACTTCTACAGATTGAATCTTGAAAATTGAATTTCATATTTATAATCAAGAGGTTCAAATAAAGTAATAAGGTCAATTTTATTTTTGGTCATTATGAATAGTAATACTGACAAAAATGTTACCACCATGTAAAAAAGGTAAAGTGGGTTAATTAAGGTTAAAACTAAGTGATAAGGTCACAAAATCTTATCTTAATTCTTATTGGATGATAGAATTTCGACCCTTATCACCTTAGCTTCAAATTTTAATTGTTTAAGTATCTCTTTCTCATTAATAAGGCTTTATATTATTTTAAAACATTGAATAATTATAAGAGTGTCCCCCTATCACTTATAGATGGGCACCCTATAAATATCTGAGATTTTGGTCCATTTAAATTAATATTACATTTAATAGCTTACATCACTCACAACACCGAAATAATACAACACCCAACTAAAACAAACAATGTCATATTAAAATTACATTAATAATATAATAATTAGTAGATAAAAGGTTAATAATCAATTAATATAATTATATATTATTATTATTTTTTATTAAATTTTTAAAAGGATTTCCTTTGAATAAAAATTTAAAAAAAGGGGGTATTGTATTTTTCCTTAATAAAATAAATTGATCATAAGTAAAAGTTTATTATAAATGGTAATATTTAGATTTATAAACCAATATATAAATATCTAATTATTTTGAAATCTATATGAAATAATATTAAAAACACCTGAAGTTTAAAAGGTCATTTTTTTTAATAAAAGCAGTTTTCTTTTATATATTTTCATTTAAAAGCTAATTTATAAATTTTAGAATTTTAATTTGGAAAAAATAATTTCATTTTTGGATTAAACATGTCAATATTATCTTAGGATGAATTTTTTGTATTTTTTCTAAAATGACTGATTTTTAGGTGAATGGTGCAAAATACCGTTTTTACAAATAACATGACTTTTATGACATTATTAGTATAGAAGAATGAATTAGAAATTCATGAAACCATTTTCTAAGACCAAATATTTATTTTATAAGTGAATTTATTATCTTAAAATATTGGTTTTAATTTACAAACTCATATTTGATATTTTAGAACTTATGTTATATTTTAAAAAAAAATGTTTTTAATACATTATACATTCTATATTTTAAAATTAATTTTTATCGATTTTAAAAATTGAATAAAATAAAATGTATTTACAATTTTGAATCATTATTTAAAAATTATATATTAAGGACCATTTTATTTTTGGGCATAAAGGATGATTTACCTAGATAAAAACTAGTTACCGTGGTGAAAACCAAAATGGTAAAAATGAGTAACCTAAGAGGTAAATAGCCAAACATGTTAAAAAATGTTTTTAATTAAGTGTATGAGGTGTGTATAGAACTTATATCTTCTAAAATCCATTATTTCTCAATTTTGTATTCACTTTCTTTTAGAATGACTTCCCATTCTTGAAAAGTTTCGGGTATTTACAAAAAACATCATTCATTTTCACTTATAAAAGAGGCACTCCTCTCTTCAACCCTTCACACTAAAACCCAATTAGTACATCCCAAAATCAACCAAAATCTATCCTAAACACTCATATACACATTAAATATGCTTATGTATTCTCAAAAGACTATCTCTTAAAGGTTTAACCCCCTCTGCAAAGGAGATAATCCAATAAGTGAGGTATAAATTTCTAACTGCTTCTTTCTCATTTTTATTTCTTCATGTGCACTTATTCTTAATCAAATTACATTACACCATATTAAAATTATAACATCAGTATCAATAGAATACTTATATGTTATTATAATTATGTATTAATCATTAACCTCCTTTCCCTTTTCTATTAAGAAAAAAACCCGTCATTCACGCGTTGTGCGGACTACTGTCTCCATGAAGTAACGTGTTCATTTTCCTTCAATTAACAACATGGATGATTTAAAAATGAAATTTAATATATAATTATGATATCTCTAAATTTTTTAATATTCTTAAATGATAAAACATATCACTTATCTCTCTCATTCTATGGATAACAAAAGCATCATCCATGTGTATGTGTGAACTACCACCCCCATGGAACAATGTGTTCCATTTTTCATTACCGACTTTCATGGATGGTTATAAGAATGGTTTTAAATGATAAAAATTATTTTTTATGATATGAATAATGTTATAGTAATTTTTTTTGATAATATATTAATGATATGAATTATAAACAATCATTATAAAATCAACTATCTTAAACAAACGAACGAAGAAGGAAAAAAAATTATTAATACTATGTAATTGTTTTGTATCCATAAATTATTCTCCCAATTATTTATAATTATGTTATATCATGCTAATTAACACCAAATAATATCATTATTCTACTATTATAATGATATTTCAACTATACCATCTCATAATCACCCATTAGTCATGGTATATTCATGTTTGGGTCGATTTAACCACCTACTTGAACAATGCTATGAATTTATATCATGGATGACAATGGGAACTTAATAAATGATATAATATGATATAAATATGTAAATAATTTTTTATTTTTTATTTTTTAAAGGTTATATCAATATTTGACTCGTTAATTAAGAAAATATCCTTCATTGGTTAAGAATCATCGATATGTTTGTTGTCAATTCCATCTTTTAGGATAAATAATAAAACACTCATAAAAGGAAGTTAAAACTTCATAAATAATTATAATTCACCCCTTATATTAACTTTAATGATATGTTAATGATGAAATTTAGGATAATAATGAATATCAACACTATTCTTACAAAACTAGTTCGTAACTATCAAGATTACTTACACAAGATAATGAAAATAGGTAAAAACTAACTATATATATTTATTTAATTATTATTAATTAGAAGTATAAATGGTTTTATTTATGAATAATTTTATTAGGTATAAATTTAATAAACATAGTTTAATTATTCAGGATGTTTGGTGCAAGTGTAGAATGAATCTGAACCAAGGTAAGGGTTTTCGTCTCAAATTTCTCTATTTGAGACATGTTTTGTATTATGCACCTAATTTATTTTATGTGATATATATACTAAATAATTGAGATATTATATCATGAAATAATTGTTATTATTGGTAATTTAATTTCAATTTAAATCTCTATCTTTTGAGAGGTTTTTATTTAAATGATCATCAAGTTGTAAGGGTTTTTGTTAATTCTCATTCATTGAATTATAATCATTATTCTTGAACATATTTCATAAAAGTTGGTTAAATTATTCCCTATGATTTTATTATGTGGTATTTTATCTATTAATTCTAGGTATTTAAATTTTTATTACATAAACCCCTTTTCAAAATTTTCTTACTTCATGAACTTTGTTGTCCGTAAGGGACTTTAGTAATTCAATTATCTTTCTTTGAGTTATATAGTTTCTTTTGAACTTTGACCTTATATATTATCTTTATTAATTGATTTCAAATTTTATATGATGTTATATTTTATCTTTATGGGGATAATGTCTCTTTTTATTCAGATATTTCTACTTGATTGTTCTCTCACCTAAAAGTATAACGTTATCAAGAACAAACCTTCATCTCTTAATTGGTTATTTGTTTCAAGTCTATATTTTCCTTCCCTACAATGTTCTACCCTATTTTAAAGAAATATAATATGGATTATTTTCTATTATTATAATAATTTTTTTACCCCTTTTCAAAAGAAAAATCTAATACTCTTTTTACGACGTGGGTTTCCAAAAAAAAGGTATTTCAAAATATTTTCCTTCCTTTAAAAATCAAATGTTTTATCTACCACCACACATTTCATTTAATAATATTTATGAAATTTAAAAGAATCATTTATTGAATTTTATTTTTCAAAGGTAAATGTTTTATAATGTTTTCACTTAACCTTTTTGAAAATAACTTTTGAAAGTGACTCATAACTTCTTCATTCTACGAATATGATGAAAATAATCCTTTTTAATGTTTTCCATGGGAACACATCTTTCTGCCACCTTTGATATTTATTTGAAAATATCTCTATATGTTTTCATGTTTTCTAAATGAAATTATTTTTCTCCTTGATTTATAAAATATCTCTTTTAAAATTATTTCAAAATATTAAGAATATTTTTTATTTTCAAAGTGATCTTTCTAAAACCCCTCAAAAGTATTTTTAATCTAAGTCATTATCATTTGACATATATTATACTTGTTCGAGGATGTTTTTTTAAATATAACCATAAATCTTCTTTATTTGGATGAATTATATAATTCCCTTCTCTTTTGGAGAAATGATCCATCATTGTATTTGTCTTGCCTAATCTTTTTCAGTGTATAATCATAATTTTTCTTCAAATGCCTTTCCTCTACAAATACCATTTTTTTATTCCTATGATTGAAGGGTGTTAACTTTGATTCCATACATTTATTTATTGGGGAAGATTATTATCCTAACCATATACCCTTTATCCATATGATGTAAACACCATATTCTTTATTGTCTTTATTGAATAGTATTTACCTAGAAAGTTACTTGATTTCATTGGATACCCATTTATATTCCATGGGTTTATCATGTAATGATTATTGATGGAATCATGAATTATTTTATTAAGTGAATATATTTTAAAAGGACATGAGACCCATTTTATTTCCATAAGTTCTTTATGATGTGTTGAATAAAACCCATTTTCTCTCCATGGGTTATTTATACTATAAAAAAGTGAATGATTTCCATTGGAAAGTTTTATGAAACCCATTATTATTCTTGGGTTTTAATGATGTGATAGTTACATGTTTTATTAAGGTGAACATGTGTATAGTTAATCATTAAGTTATAGGTGGGTTCTATTTATTTCTCCAATGCGTTGGGTAAATATTTACATCTCATGAGATAATGGTGAAATGAGTGGTGATGCTCAATCAAAAATATGAAATAGGTTGTGATGCTTGATCCACTTTGGGAAACAGGTAAGTGAATCCTAATCCACCAAGGGAAACAGGTGAGTAAAACCTGATCTACTAAGGGAAACAAGTTGTGATACCTGATACACTATGTTATGATTTATATGCTCATGAATGTTCCATAATTATTAAATATGCCTTGTTTCTATTATATGCTACATTTTCATGATGTATTATTATATTATTCCTTGATTTATGATCTATCCTTTAGTAGATTTAACTTTTTTTATTTATCATGATTATACCCATATCTTTATCTTATACTCACTTATGATCATTGGTTGTTATCACTTATATTTACCCTTAGTAATCATCTGACCTCACTCCTTTATTATGTTTCCATTTCCCTAGGTTATGAATATAGGAAAATTATGAAATGTATAGAAGAGTTTCCTATGCAGAGAATTTGTGGGAGACATTGAAGACTCATTATGAATCAATTAATTTTGAATATAATGGGAAAAAATTACAAATGATACAAAGAAAATGAGTTTTTTAGTTAATATTTTATCCTAATTATCTAAAAATCTAATCCTAAAAGGTCTTGGGAATATATTGTAATAAAATATTTTCTTTAAGTCATGTAAATTGTCTGTCACATCTATAGGTCTTCATAGTTGGTATCAGAGAAGGGTTTAGATAACTTTAGAGGTTAGGATGTTATTGGTTAGAGATAAATTAAGAGTTATAAAGGTCATTAATGATTGATAGGTTAAGGTTTTTCATGGTTTAAAAGTTATAGATAAACCATTAAGTTGGTTATACTGAATATTTTATGTTTTTTAGGGATTATGATAAGAGATATTTAGAGAAAACCCTACGAATAAGTGTAAGTATAGGATAACATCTTGATGTTTTGGTAAGGTTCTAATGGAAATAAAATCTATGTCTTGATAATAAAAGTGGATACAAGCTCTAACATAGATGTCCATAGGGGTAATAAGCATAAAAAGGGTGTGCTGGGTATTAACTCAATCGTCACCTAGTGCATGACAAAGAGGTCTAACTATGCACCTGGTTTGGAACTCCTGAGAGATATGTTTTAGTTAATAATACTATATTTATAATCCTTTATGAAGTATTTATTTCCTAATTACTTTAAGGGATTAAGCTAAGAAGTATGAGAGAACACAAAATATCCTAGGAAAAACCAAGAGAGTTATAGGATGAAACAAGTGTGACATGGTTGAAATGAGAGTATCATAGGTTAAAATGAAGCTGTAATTAGAGAAGACATCATAGTATTGAGAATTCATATTCATATGATCATTTAATATTCTTTTAGTGGATATTACCATCATTATTTTGGTTTTAGTATTTGTTTGAAACAAGATCATAAAAATGAAGTTAAGAAAGGTATGTATCTAGAAACCATTATATCTTATAACTGAATAAGGAAGCATACTCAAATGATTAAGAATATTTGTATATTCCTTTTATGATAGAAAAGGTGAGTTTATTAGTCTTACCTAAGGTAGTGAGGTTGATATATTAATAAAAATTAAAGCTTGAAACTCTTAGCTATTTTCATTAGTGAGTGATATTTATTAATGATATTATGGTATATTCTAAAAGTTATGAGAATTATGTGAAAGATATAAGGATTTTTTCTAATAAATTTTCTTTAAATCATTGGAAAAATATATTAAATGGTATAAATAACCTTGAAAATTGATTTTATTACAAGGTTATATTTTGGGGATAATAATTAGAGATCAAATTATTGAGGTATGAATAACTCTTTGGTTTAATATATGCTTTATGTTGAGGTAATAAAGGGTTGATTGATTTTGATAAAAGTGAGTTAGATAGTATTGAAAACCTTGGAATTGATTATTAATTTAATAAAAAATTTATACATGATATTTATGTTGAATTTTATCTCATTTTTTGGATCATGATATATATAGACTAGTGTGTGACTTTATGAACTAGTAGTGGAAGATAAGATTTAATTTTTTAAGGAATATATTATTTCACTATGGTTTAATGTCTTGGAGATTCAAATGGTTTTAGGGAAAGGTGTAAAATAGAGGATATATGATTAGGTTATATACATACTAGGGAACATGACTGTATGAATGATTAATGTTGTTTGAGGAATGATAAGTAAGTTCGTATAGCCTAAGTGAGTAGAAGTTAAATCCCAAATGATGAATATGTCAAGATTACCCGCAACTACTGTAACATCCTAGGTATTTATAGATTAATAAAATTTCATATCTATTAATATTTATGAATAATATATTCATTTTATGTTAAAGGGTACACTTTTTCCAAAATCATACTCGACACACAACAATGGGTTTCTTCGAAATATTACATTGCACACAATGTTGAGTTATACCAAAAAATAATACAAAAATATTATTATTATTTTAAATGGTAGTTAACGCCTAGCCATTGTATTGGTAGGAATGAAAAAAACTAAATACAATATGAATAAACACGTTTATTAAATGTTTTTACATTTATCTAATAAATTTTAGAGGCTTAAAATGAGAATGAATCCATTTTAAGCATAAAATACTCTAATATTTTTTAAAAGGTCGTCTTACCTCCTTTTGATGGAGAACCCTTTTTAAATCTAGTTTTTGTCACATTTATATGTTCTATTTGACACAATAAACTTATTTTTTAGAAGAGGGACATCAAAATTTACTTTGGTTGAAAATTTTGGTTTTTTTCTAATAAAATCCATATTTTAATGAATAATGAAAAATAATGCATTTTAATTCAAAACTGTCTTTTTATCTAATTTATTCATATAGATATATTGCACTTTTAATTGGTTTTAAAGTTTAATTGGATTATGTTTTTATCATTTAATCCAATTTTGGTCATTTGAAGTAATTTCACATTGAAATTAGAGATAAACACATGTCACTCTTTTGATAGTTTTTACTTCTTAAAAACCCACTTTCTAGTTTTGACAATAGGAATTAATTTTAAATTAATTTCTAACAATTTTGTGTTTTGAATTTGGAAAAATAGGTTCCATATTTAGAATCAGAAGTCCCAAATTATGTAAATAGTTCCCCTTTATTTTTGGACATTATGAATAGTAACTTCAGCAATTATTTCTATTTACCATGGTTAAAGGGTAAATTAGGTAAATAATGGTAAAAAAATAATATTATAATAATATAAAACTACACTAAAACGTGTCTTAATCCTATTTTATGATATATTTCCAACCATGAGTATCCTTGGATCAATTTTAGGACCCCATAGAGCCACTTGGGTGTGATAATGACCTTTTATAATATTTATTTTAAAGAAAAGGGAAATATAACACAAACATGTATCTCCTAACTAAAACAATCTTAATATGGTTTATATAAATGATATCTTAGACTATAAATAGTAATTATAAATATAAAAACATTTCCTACATCATGGTATTTTATTTATAATTTTTAGACATTAAATAAATAAATTTATATATGACACAATGATGATGCAATGATTACCATATTAATAAAAGATTCAAATGAATGATATTATAAATATTAAAATAAATATAATTTTAACATTTTAATGAACTTATGTAACATATATAACATATAAATTATATTTTAATTATAATATATCTATGTATCATTTAGTTTTCATTCCTTTAATATGACAAATAAATGAAAGTAGCATTCATGCGTACGTACGACCTACCATATCCATGAACAATGAATTTAATTTCTTATCTCCAAATGTTATGGAATATTAAAAATACATATATAATGGATACATATTATATTTAAATAAATAATATCATTCTAGAGATAATAGACTTATGACCATATAGACAATTTTCATCAAAACAATTTTATTTTTGACTCAAGCACCAAACATTGACAAAACCTCTGATATGAACTCAAAAAATTAACTAATTTTTATAATATGGTAATAAGTGATATAAAATTAATGATAAATTTTAAAAATATTCTAAATCAAGTAGAAATTAACCTAGTTTTATTATTCAGGAAATTAAATAACGAACGAGACAAGTCAGACTCAAGGTAAGAGAAATCTTAACTCAATCTCATTTCATTGAGTTAAATATCCATGACATTGGTTTTGTTTTTACAAGAATATGTGTGAATGACCTCTGATTTTTTTACATTTAATATACACTTATATTAGGTGTATTTATATTTTCACACATAATTATTTCATCAATTTATCCTTAACCTAAGGATACTATCTTTGTAAAGGAATTCATCTCAATATCCTTTCATTGAGGAATATTTTGATAATATACACCACATTATTTTATACGATTTATAATAAACCCCTTTTAATTTTAATTCAAAGGGATTTTTTTTCTATGAATCATTTTACTAAATGTCAAAAAGGAATGTTTTTAACGTATGTAGTGACAACTCCTCCTCCCCCTCCATAACTGTTATTTGATATTTGGATTCCTCTATAAGCCTTAATGTTTTTAAAAGGAAAAGAAATCCCTTATTACCTTTTTGGGTGTTTTGGTATTTAAAATTGTTTTGAAAGTGTATTTACTATTTCAATATCATGAAATGATTTCTTGTGATTGCAAATGAAATTTTTTGAGTGAAATGTTGATAATTGAAATCTTTTACGTGTTATTATTATATAATGGTACTTGGACATTTGACGGGTGGATACATGATAAACCAAAGATGGGTGGTTATGTGATAAACTAAAGATGGGTGGTTCCATGATAAACCAAGTATGGTTGGTTACATTATAACCTTCAATGCATTGGGTATGGAAGTCAGACATATGGCTATTCCATTTAGTGATATGTGTAGAAGTCAACCATATGGTTATTCCATTTAAGTATGTTTATGTCTCAAGTTACCTTTATATATTATATGTTTATTTCTATGGGATTTATGGTAATATTTTGGTTACAAAAAGGGTAAGCAATGAGCTTATTTTCAATGAAGGGGTTTTGCTACTTCTTAAAGGTGAAAAATATTACTTTATGATAAAGTATTCATGGTTTACATGTTTTCACAAGGGTGACAGTTTTACTTCTTTGTATATCCCTTGTGGATATTTTTATGCTCATCCCATGTTTTGAAAAACATGAAATTAACCATATTTATTTTTAAAAAGTTTTTGTTTTATAAAAAAAATGGATAGTGAGTAGAAGTGTCTACTTGTATTTTTTTAAGTTGTTATGTATGAGTTATGACCTAATTATCTAAAGATCTAAACCTGAAAAGATCCTCAATGTGAATTAAAGTTAAATTATCGACTTATCTCAAGATTATGTAATGTTTAAGGCTGGTACCTTATAGTTGGTATCAGAGGTCAGTTTAGATAACTTTATAGGTTAGAGTATTATTTAAGAATAAGAAACAAGTTATATATAACCAAAATAGTTAGCATATTAAAAAGAGTCATAGTTATTTTAGATAAGTTGAATGAGTCTGAGATAACATGAATAAGTATATCTTAGTGTTTACCCTCCTCATAATATAGTATATGATTATTTTACTAATATACTCACACTAATATTTTTGGTTTTAGTAAATGGATGGATCTAGCAGGAACCAAAGTAACAATGGATGTGAAGGAAAATGTGGTGGTTCTCTGAATACGAAACCAAATGAAATGAGAGCTGCAATGAGAAATTTCATGGTTATTATAAACCATATATCTAGAGTAATTATTAACCACTTAAACCTTGGTTATTTTTCTGATGCATCATGTATGAGAGAAACAAATCCATGTGGAAGTTCAGGTAATAATAATAAAGGTAAGTATATTCAACAACATACGTGTCAAGTATGTGGAAAGAAACACCCAGGAAAATGTTTAAAAAGGATGAGAAGATGTTATATATGTGTTAATGAAGGTCATAAAGCAATAACCTTCCATGAAAAAAGGAAGCATTCCATTGACTTTAGGAATGGGAAATAAGTTCTTTCTGAGTTATCAATTAAATGTTTTAAATGTGGGGAGTATGGTCATTATGAAAATAGATGTCCTATAAAGAAGATATGGTAATGGTATCAATAGGACCATAAAAATATATGTTTAACAATACCTAATTTCATTCCAATTTAAGATGAGGAAATTTAAAATAACCAATGGAAGGTATGAATTATTTCTTGGATTATATTTTGAAATTATTGAATCTTAGGACATGATTCAAGATTTTTTGTAGGAAAAAAGTATTACAAAATAATTTGGGAAAACATGGTTAAGGGATCATGAATAATTATGTATTATTAAGATGTCTAAATTTTAAAAATTCTAGAGTTATGTTAGATATATAGGTGATGAAATGTTTAAAAGTATTAATACTCTTTTGTTGATGGGAGTACTTTAGAAGACTTTTCTCTAGTATGTGTAACCCTGAAGTTTGTTATGTAAAAATTATATTTGAGGAATAATTACCTTTTATTTTTTGGACATAATTATAAAGAATCTTTAGGGTTTATATGATCCTTGATTTTGAGGTAATTATGGGTTATTACATTTTGAGATGCAAAATGAAAGGCATGAGATAAAATTGCGGTTAAATTATGTTATGGTTATTTTTTAAGTTTTTATCTCATTTTGGGATTTTTTTTAAGAATTATATATTTTTAGAAAACGTAAAACCCATAGGAATGGTGACAACCCGTCACGTCGGACAAGGTCGTGGGGATCGAACCCACAACCAAAGTGTGACAAGGCTTTATCTCCTACCACTGGCCTATGTGAAGTCCCTAGTTAGTATGAATTTTTCTTTTTATTTTAATGAGTTTATGGAATCAGAATAAGTATATTTTGGGAACTTATGTTTTATCAAATGGATATACTTGGTATTGGAAAAAAGATTTTATGATTAAGTGATAAATGTTATTTTGGAAGACGTTCTCTATTTTGGTACCTTTATATGATTAATGTAAATAGAATACTATGGGATTTGATTAAGGAGTAATGGTTGAATTATATCTTGGAAATTAATTTTTGGTACGAGCCATTAATAGTGGTTTATTTTATTTGGAGATAAATATTAAAATTTATCTTGGAAGAATATGTTTTCAAACCCTTCTCAATTTTGGGTTTCAAAATTAGTTTGGATCTTTTGAGGAATTTTATTGAAAATTATATGTTGAATGGTATTTGTTGAACTTTGGGTATTACTGTTGAATCCTGGAGATTAAAAGTAGTCTTTCTTCTTATAAAGGATTACTCTTTTTGGGAATTAACTTCTCAATTACTAACCAATTTGGGTTTTGTTGATGTTTTAAGATCGTATAAATAGATATTTAATATTTTTTGGATTATGTGATTATCTTGAAGTTTATTCCAGTGCTTTAGGTTTGACAAAGTCATCTTGAATACTCATAATTTAGAGAAAAGATGAGTTTGTGGTAGAAATTGATTAAAGTATGAGACTCTACTTGTCAAGTAAGTATATGTCCTTATGATCTTATTTTGAGTAGTCATATAATTCCTCAATTATATGAAAAAGGATCCTAAAACAAAAACTATATTTGATTTATTTACATAACGGGAAATCAACGACCTTTTAACCAATCACATATTTATGGTTTTGTGATTGTTAACTTTCTCCTGATCATGTTTTCTATCACTCTCTATTAGAAAAATATGGATAGTTTTTATTCCATATCCATGTTTTATTTCATGAAATCCTAGTATGTGTTATCTCGGGTGACATTTTTACTTATCTTTAATTATTTTAAAGTGGTAGTTTTATTTAATCTTTTTCCAATGTGGGATTTTCAATGAAGTTATCGAGCTAAATTTTAAAATTACGAGGATGTAATTTCCAAAAGGGGGGAAGGATGTAACATCCCAGGTATTTATAGAATAATACATTTTCATATCTATTAATATTTATAAATAAGATATTCATTTTACGTTAAAGGGGATGATTTTTCTAAAAGCGTACTCGACACACAAAAATGGGTTTCGTCAAAATCTTACGTTGCACACAATGTTGAGTTATACCAAAAAATAATACAATAATAATATTATTATTTTAAATGGTAGTTAACGTACATCTATTATATTAGAGGGAATGAACATAACTAACTAAAATATGACTACACGTGTTTGTTAAACGTTTTTACATTTATCCAATAAATTTTAGAGGCTTAAAATGATAATGAATCCATTTTTAAGCATAAAATACTCTAATATTTTTTTAAAAAGGCCATTTTACCGCCTTTTGATGGCGAATCTTTTTGAAATATAGTTTTTGTCAATTTTATATATTATATTTGACAAAATAAACCTGTTCTTTAGAATCAGGATATCAAAATTTACTTTGGTTAAAATTTTGTTTTTTTTCCTGACAAAATCCATATTTTAATAAATAGTGAAAAATACTGCATTTTAATTCAAAACTGTCTTTTCATCCAATTTATTTATGTAGATATATTTTCCTTTTAATTGGTTTTAAAGTGTAATTGTATTATATTTTAATAATTTAATAAAAATTTGTTCATTAGAAGTAATTTCACATTGAAATTGGATATAAACACATTTTAATCTTTTGATAGTTTTTACTGCTTAAAAACCCACTTTCTAGTTTTGACAACAGAAATTAATTTTAAATTAATTTCTGCCAATTATGTATTTTTAATTTTGAAAAATAGATTCCATATTTATAATCATAAGGCCCAAATTGTGTAAATGGACACACTTTATTTTTGGACATTATGAATAGTAACTTTAGTAATTATTTCTATTTACCATGATTAAAGGGTAAATCAGGTAAATAAGGGTAAAAAAATAATATTATAATAATATAAAACTATCCAAAATGTGTCTTAATCCTATTGGATGAGATATTTCTGACCATGATCATCCTTGGGTCGATTTTAGGACCCCATGAAGCCACTTTGGTGTGATAATGACCTTTTATAATATTTATTTTAAAGAAAAGGGAAATATAACATAAAGATATATCTCCTAAATAAAACAATTATATTTTGGTTTATATAAATGATATATTTGACTATAAATAGTCATTATAAAGCTAAAAATATTTCATATATCATGGTATTTTATTTATAATATTTAGACATTAAATAAATAAATTTATTTATGACATAATGATAATGCAATGATTACCTTATTAATGAAAGATTCAAACGAATGATATTATAAATATTAAAATAAATGTAATTTGAAAATTTTTATGTCATAAACGAATTTTATGGATGACTATGACATATTATATTTTATTTAATTCCTTTTGTTCTAAGGAATCAAGTTTTTATGACTTAAAAAAAAATCAATTACTAAATAGTGTCAAAATTGATATAAATGAGTTTTTAAAACAAATACCATTTTATTAAATGATATAATAGTTTTAAAATCCAATATTTTTAAAAATGAATTATATAATGTTAAAAATTTCATTAATGATTCACTTTTTCTTCTCTTGGCATTTTATAGTAACTATAGTAACCATATATTATAAAAATACAAGAGGACATGGTAAGAGTTAATGTTTTTAACTAAGGGTTAAAGCTAAAGGTAATGTTAATATTATGACCTAATATTGTCTAAAACCTATTGGTTTAGAGGATTTAGACCCATCCTAATCTTATCCTAGAAATATATCACTTTGAAACTATTGTAATTCGAAAATAAATTTATAATAAAATAATATTTCAAGACTTTTCTAAAGTGCCCCTCCTCCCTCTTATAATAGGCCACCACCTCTACCCACTTAATCAAACCTATCAAGCCCATTGTCTCATCCAATTTCTGATCAAATAAGCTCCCAAAATCCCTCAAATATTCCTAGAATCCTTATTTTGGGCATAAGACAACTCAAAGAAGCCTTTCAACTCAAATCAAAAGGAGTTACCCAATTTTGAGGTAACGTCTTCTCTCAAGCTCATTTCCTTTATTTTCCTTATCCACCCCTACACTCTTTTTATTCCATTATTTTATAAAAAAAAAGTATAATAAATATACTAGGATATTTTTATGATAATGTTTCAACCTAAACTTACACACACCTCCATCTAATGGATATATAACATACTATTTCTATGTACGGTGAACTACTGCCTCATGAAACGATGATTGTTCAATTTTCTACTACCACCTCTCATGGTGGCCATTATTACGGAAATATATTTATATATGATATAGATTATATTTATATTGTCTATATTCTTCTATAATTTTTATTTACAACATTCCTTTATGCTTTCCAAAATGTGTAAATACGATAATTTAATTTGAGGAAGTGTGGACTACCGCCCCCTCAAAGTGATATGACTCATTCATGCCATACATGGAACATATAAATGCTGGAGTCAATAAAATTATGTAATATATATAAAATATATATTATACTATAATTATAATATACCTATGTATCATTTAGTTTTTATTCCTTTAATATGACAAAGAAATGAAAGTAGCGTTCATGCGTACGTACGACCTACCGTCTCTATGAATGGTGCATTTCATTTATTATATCCAAATGTTATGGAATATTATAAATACATACATACTGTATATATATGATATTTAAATCAATAATATCATTTTTTAGATAATATAATTATGACCACATGTACAATTTTCATCAAAATAATTTCATTTTTAACTCAAGTACCGAACATCGACAAAACATCCGATATGAACTAAAATAATTAACCAATTGTTATAATATGTTAATAAGTGATATAAAATGAATGATAAACTTGAAAAAGGTTTTTAATCAAGTATACATTAACTTAATTTTATTATTCAGGAAATTAAATAATGAACGAGACAAGTCGGACTTAAGGTAAGAGAAATCTTAACTCAAGGTCATTTCATTGAGTTAAATATCCATGACATTGGTTTTGTTTTTCCAAGAATATGTATGAATGACCTATGATTATTTTACACTAAATATACACTTATATTTGGTGTATTTATATTTTTCACACATAATTATGTCATTGATTTATCCTTAACCTAAGGATATGATCTTTGTAAAGGACTTCATCTCAATCTCCTTTAATTGAGGCATATTTTGATAATATACACCACCTTATTTTATATGGTGTATAATAAACCCCTTTGAATTTTAATTCAAAGGGAATATTTTTTTTCTAAAAATCATTTTACTAAATGAAAAAAAAGAATATTTTTAACGTATGCGGTGACAATGACTCCTCCGCCGTAACCATTATTTGATATTTGGATTCCTCTATAAGCCTTAATGTTTTTAAAAGGAAAATAAATCCCTTATTCCATTTTTGGATGTTTTTCTATTGAAAATGGTTTTGAAAGTGGATTTACTATTTTAATATTTTGAAATTATTTTTGTGATTGAAAATGAAATTTTATGAGTGAAATGTTGATAATTGCAATCTTTTACGTGTTATTATTACATAATGGTACTTGGAAATTTTAAGGGTGGTTCTGTGATAAACCAAGGATGAGTGGTTACATGATTAACCAAATATGGGTGGTTTTGTGATAAACCAAGGATGGGTGGTTACGTTATAACATTCAATGCATTGGGTATGGAAGTCGACCATATGACTACTCCATTTAGTGATATGTGTGGAAGTCGACCATATGGTTATTCCATTTAAGTATGTTTATATCCCAATTTACCTTTATATGTTATATATTGCTTTCTATGGGATTTATGGTAATATTTTGGTTATAAAAAGGGTAAGCAATGATCTTATTTTCAATTAAGTGTTTTTTTACTTCTTAAAGGTGAAAAGTATTACTTTATGATAAATTATTCATGGTTTACATGTTTTCTCAAGGCTAATAGTTTTCCTTTGTATATTCCTTGTTGATCTTTTTATGCTCATCCTAAGTTTTGAAATGTTTTTCATAGGACTTAAAGAAAAATAGAGTCAAGGATGAGATTAAGGAAAAGTCATGCTATTTAAACATGAAATGAACCATATTTATTTTTAAAAAGTTTTTGTTTTATGAAAAAATGGATAGTGAGTAGAAGTGTCTACTTGTAATTTTATAAGTTGTTATGTATGAGTTATGACCTAATTCTCTAAAGTTATAAACCTAAAAAGATCCTTGATGTGATTAAAAGTCAAATTATTGACTTAACTCAAGATTATATAATGTATAATTTTGAGGCCTTATAGATACATTCATTAGTGAGTAATAATTAAAAGTGTGAGGATGCAATTTATTTAAAGGGGTAGAATGCAACAACCTAAGATTTTAGACCCTTTAAAGTAATATTATCTTCAATAGATTATGTCACACGAAACACCGAACTAATACAATACCCAATTAAAATTAACAACACCATATTAAAATTACATTAATAATATAATCACTTGTAGATAAAAGGAAAATAATCAATTAAAATAATTATATATCATTATTCGAATTGATTAATATTTTAAAAATGGAGTCTTTCAAAAAACCCTTTAAAATGGGGTATTATATTTTACCTTAATAAATTAAATTGATCATAGTTAAAATTTTATTACAATGGGTAGTTTTAAATTTATAAACTAAATTATAAATATTTAATTATTTATAAATCTATATGAAATAATATTAAAAACACTTGAATTTTAAAAAGGTTATTTTTTTAATAAAAGTAGTTTTCTTTTATATATTTTCATTTTAAATATAATTTATAAATTTTAGAATTTTAATTTTACAAAAAAAAATCATTTTTGTATTAAAAATTTTAATATTAGACTAGGATGAATTTTTGGTATTTTTATGAAAAGATTTATTTTGAGGTGAATAGTACCAAATACCATTTTTATAAATAACACAACTTTTATGACATTATTAGTATATAGGTATTAATTGAAAATTAATGAAACCTTTTTCTAAGACCAAATATGCATTTTATAAGTGACTTTATAATTTTAAAACGTTGGTTTTGATTTACGAACCCATATTTAGAATTTTAGAACTTTCCTTATATTTTTTTTCGAAAAAATTGTTTTTAATACATTATAAAAGTATTTTAAAATTAAATTTTTATTACATTTAAAAATTGAATAAAAAAATATATTTCAAATTTGTAATCATTAGGTCCAAATTACATAATAAGAACCATTTTATTTCTGAGCATAAAGGATAAATTAACTAGGTAAAAACTATTTATCATGTTTAAAACCAAAATGCTAAAAATGAGTAACCTAAGAGGTAAAGGGATTAACATGTTAAAACATGTTTTTAATTGAGTGTTTGAGGCTTTTATTGATATTATATTTTCTAAAATACAATATTTATAAATTTTGGAGCCACCTTCATTGATATTGACTTTCCATTATTGAAAAATTTTCAGTATTTACAAAAAAAGTAAACCCTTTTCACTTATAAAATGGGTACTCCTCTCCTCACTTCCCCTCACACCAAAACCCACTTAGTTCATCCAAAAATATTTAAAAACCTCTCATAGACACTCCTTTATCGAAAAAACATCAATATCCACACGATAGAGGTTTTCTAATGAAGAAAAGATTGAAACAAAAGGAGAAGTAGAATATGAACATAGACATAATGATTTACATGGTTCAGGAATAATCTCTATGTCCATAGAGAGGTAGAACCACTTCACTATGAAATCAAGGAGAATAATTACAAGGAGATCATAATTTCTCACACATACAAAAACCCTAGTTTGAATGAGATAATAAAGAATATGAAGCATTGTTCCACCAGCCACACAATAATTCCAATGTGATGTAGTGAATAGTGGATGGAAGTGCACACTGCTACAGTACTATAGATACCCAAGTCCAATTTTTTATAGTGTTCAGTGGAAAGAAGTCCATGAAGCTACAATACCACTGTCTCTAAAAGTTTGAGCTGTTATAATAGTCGCGCCAAAGTCTGAACTGCTATTGTTCCCTATCTGTGTCACCTGGTCAGCTCTACTACAGTCAGTCAGAGTTACTAAAGTTCCCCAAAATTTGGGCCCATGGCCTTCGCCACCAGACCCATGAAGTAGGGGCATGTTTCCCGATGTGACCCCCAATAATCTCACCACATAGATCGACGCATATTTTCACCCTGGTGTTCAGTATGGTCCATAAGAAAGCAAGATCAGCCAGAATCTAAGCCTCTAACTATTTATTAAATAAAAGAAAAAGGTACAGAGGAGGCGGGTGGGGTCAAACAAAGGAACTTTCCCTCATCCATCAAACACAACATTACAGATCATAATAAGACATGTCATTCCCATAGTCAGATTCATCAGCAGTTTCCCATTCAGATTGGGGCTTACCCTGATTGAGGATCTTAAGAATATCAGAGTTGAACTTACCAGAAGGCTTAGAAGATCGTGTAGACACAGTACGAGGTATGTTAGAATAATCCTTCCTTGGTCGTCTCTTCGAGGGAGCAGGAACAAGGACTAAGCAGTCATCAACCTTCCCTTTCCCAGAAAGTAGTGCATCTTTGAAAGTGTTAGGACCACCACAATCTGGTGTTGTCACTTCCACCTCAGAGATGTCACCCCACTTCCTAGAAATATTAGAGGAGGTCAAAAGATTCTGAATTTCTTGATGACAATCAACATTATGAGAAGGCCCGAAAGGAGCCAACTCAATAGTCTCATCTTGTATCACGCCTGCATTAGGACTATCATTCATACTAGTATTAACAGAGATACTAGGAGTATGTCTAGTCTCAAATATCCCAGTTAGAGTAACACCACCACCATCCTTAGGTGCAGTCTCCTTGGAAAAATCAGCCTGAGCAGAGGGACCACTCATCGGAGACTTATCCACTATCAGTCCTTTACCCTTCAAATTGTGCACACGAGAAACAGATTTCCCAGAAGCCAACATCTCAACCTGAGTAGCAGATGATTTTTTGAGAGAATCTCAATCATGATTTGAAAAATCCACATGCTTTCCCTCAAGTTTCCTTCTACAAAGAGTAGCCAGATGTCCCTTCATCCCACATTTCTCACAAGAGAGCTTCCTCCGACATAACTCCAACGAGTGTCCAACAACCATGCATTCAGTACAAAAAAGAGGCTTCCTTTCATACTCAACATCGATATTAATGTTATCAGTGGGAGTGGAAAGAGTTACCTTGTCAATAAAGGTGGAGCTCAAATCAACCTCCACCAGCATTCTAGAAAAATGTCCAAACCGAACAACTACAGTTTCCTTGTCAAGGCAGATAGGGGACCCAATTGCCATGCCAATATCATGAAGAATCTTTGGATGCCATAGGACCCAATTAATCCCATGAAAATGGACCCAGACCTGAGAAAAGGAATTCCTTGCATGAGATGCATTGAAATCAAGAGACCATTCATGAAGATGAAGCCATACAGGTTTCAAAGAAAGGGACCCAATGCTCCACGCATGTATTTTGAAAGAATTTGATGGAAAAATGCAATGGAAAAAACCACGAACAAGAGAAACGCACCGCCAATCAGATGAACCCCACAAAAAAGAGACCCGTTTGACGAGATCATCAAACTTCCAGGACGTCTCACCCTTCGCTAAAACAAGACGTGCAATTAGAGAATTCTATCCAATTGAAATCCTCTCATCAAATAAATCAGGACTGACATCAACATGAGCCGCAGACCCCTTTCGAAGAATCCTACTTGAGCGGGAGTCAATGAATGATGCAAATGAGGGCGCGGAGGCTGGACATCCCGCTTGGCCACTCGTATCCTTTACACTGTCAGCCTGCGTTGCTGAAGCCACTTTCAGATTCACGGAGAAACTCTTCGGCAATACCCTCTTCGACATAGATTGCAGATGAGACCTAGCCAATGCCAGATCCCGCCCAACTCCATCCACCTGATTAAGACTGCTGGCCCTGTTGTCCACCCCATCTCTGGAATTAGGAGCCACAAACTGACGATTTACAAGCGAAAAATCAAATCGGACACCATCAACCCTGTTCGCACGATCCAAGTCAATAGAAGCTGGAATCACAGATCTGGATGCAGCATGAACAGACGAGGGTGCCACCATTGAAGCAGACGACAGATCTGAGAAACCTTCATCCCGGCGAGCAACAGCCCGAACATCGTGTCTCGGAAGTGAAGCTTTCACCGCAGCATCACCAGAATATCTTGCGTCTGCATTCCAGGCGGAGCCTGGTTCTCCTGCCACGAGATCCGAATGGAAATAGTGAGGAATAGCCATGGGAAACCCTAGACGGGAGGATCCCGATCGCCATGGTCACGAGACAGCCACACCCCCCGAAACTCAAGTGCCATCAGGATCATGATTCATGATTCTTTATCATGGGCCATAAGCATTCAACCCAACATTATTCAAAAATAATTGGCCTACACCAATCCAACATCCCAGAAACCTTAATGAGGTTTCATTACTAGAAAATAGCTCCATACCCATGGATCTATACCCATAGTTTAGAGAAATTATGGGTATAAATATTTTTCCCAAACCTATACCCACAATTTTAAAAAATAGTTGGTATAGGTTGAGGTATACCAACAATTTTTTAAAAACCATGGGTATAGCTCCTTACATAGTCGAACATGCTTGGGACCCCCTCCCCTACTCATTTTAATCCCTAAATCTCTCCTCTACCACCATCCTCTAGTGCCTTTGGCGTCCCCCACTCCCCTCTTCAGGTGTCTTTGGCATACTGCCCTCCCCTCCTTAGGTGACATTGCACCCATCAGTCAGGTGTTCTTCCTCCATTTTAGGCAGTTTTTTTGTTGAGATCTTTGAGAGGTAATATTTATTTCCCTTATATCATTTATTTTATTACCTTATCTAGTGTCTAGGTGTTCTTTCTCTCATAATTCCTCAATTAAGGATATTTCATGTTATGATTATTCCATTATTTCAAAAATAATGGATTTTTTGTGTGAAAAATGGATTCCATGACATAAATGATTTTTATTTGATGTGATTACTTAAGGTTTGTTTGTGAAATGAAATAAGTTTTTAATATTATTTGGAGTTTTCTTGCAAAGAAAATTATACCTTCTTGAAGGGTATTTCAAGACTAGTTATTTTTAACATGTGAAGTGTAGGGGGTGTTTTGGTATTAAACTAGTTGGAAATATTATGAGATAGAAATAGATTATAAGATATTTTTTAATGGTAACTAGTTTCATAACCATGATACAATGGTGTTTTCTAAAAACTTATGCCAGCATTAATCTTTATATTTTTTTGGTGATTTCCAAAACTAGAATTTTTAGTATGATGGGGATTTATCCCATCAGTGGGTGGTTTTAAATTGTTTCAAAATGAAAATGTTTTGTAATTAAATAAGGTGGTTATTTTTTTAATTTGTTTTCAAAGGTTTTTCCTCTTTGGTGGTTTAATTCTTTGTATTTTTCACTTATTTTATTTTGGATCTCGTTGAATAAGGGGGTCCATAGTTTTAAAAAGAGGTTTTTTTAAATCATTTTGATTATTTTGGAGAGTGGTTTGATTTAAGGGGAATGACCATGTTGGGTTTATTTCTCATGTTGATTTAAGATAGGCCTCTCAAAATGGTCTACTATAAAGATGACATACTTGTCTTTGGGGGTTATTCCACCTTCCAGTTTTAACACTTCCCTAGCTCGGAATATAGTTCCATGTGCTATATTATCTTCTTTTTCTAGTATCATGGATATTTCTATAGAGGTGATATTTAGTGATCATGTATATAGACCATATAGTTCATGTGGTTTAAACCATCATCCTAGTCCTGATAGTTGGGTTGGTGAGGACTGGATTTCAAAGATACTTAAATTTGTGCTATATTTTTTGGCATCACTTCTATGAGTATGCCTTGTTTTTTTCTTATGATATGCCTTATTATTTATTAGGATTAATAGTGGAGTATTCTATAATGGTCACTTACATCATGCATTATATTAAATTTGGTTTCATATTTGTGTTCTTTAATTTCCTCTACACTATACTTTTAATTTGTATTTGAATTTAGATATCATTATAATTATGGTTTACATTGTTGATTTGAACACAACCTTTTCCCCTGTAATAGAATGGATAGAATTTGGATGTATCATATCGATCTTATTTCAACCGATATTCAAGATAATTTGGAAACTTTTTTAGATTTTTTATTTAACAATGCTTCAGATGGTAGTCATATACAGTGTCCATGTTATAATTGTGTTGGAAGACCATGGTTAATACAGTAAGAAGTTATCTACCATATAATTTTTTTATTTAAAACAAAATATTATGTTTGGTATCATAATTGATAGATGAGACAATATTCTACTATTCATGAATGGAAAGAAAGAAGTGTTATGGAAAATTTTATATTTGATCAATTTCCATTTGTGCATCATCACGAGAGAGATAGTATGCCATTGTAATATGGAAGTGATATTAATACACATAAGGAAAATACTGAAGATGATGATGTTGAGAGAGTGATAAATTTAATGGATGATGCCAGAACTCCTGTATATCAGGAATGTACTAAAATGATAAAGTTGGAATTTTTAATGCGGTTATATCATGGAAAAACCATGTACGTAATTTCTAATACTTTCACTTATTATATTATTACATTTTTGAAGGAATTTATTCCTAATGGTGTAGATATTCCCTCAAATAATTATAAGACATGGAAGTTAATTAAGCAGTTCAGATTTTCTACTAATAAAATTCATGATTTTTCAAAAGATTACAGTTTATTTTGGGAGGAAACAAATTAACTTAATGAATATAAAGAAGGTGGTAGATCTTGAGGGAAGGAAAATTCATATAGAACACCATCTCATGTTCCATATAAAATCACGTGTCACTTTCCATTGATTCATATAATTCAATATCTATTCATGTATTCAGAAATATTATCTAATATGTGATGACATGATGCTAAGAGAATTAAAGGTAATGATGTGTTGGTTCATCCTACAGATGGATTAACATGGAATGAATTTGATTCACAACATCCCAATTTTGCAGTTCATGTGTGTAATTTGGGGTTGGGTCTATCATGTGATGGTTTTAATCCATTTGGTTAGATGCTTACTGCTCATAACATGTTTCTAGTTTTTATTCATGTTTATAATCTTCTTCCATGGATGTGTATGAAAAAATATTTCAATTTCTTGAGTATACAAATATCTATCCATTTTAATCCTATAAATGATATAGAGGTATATTTACAACCTTTAATAATAGAGTTGAAGCATCTTTGGGATATGGGTGTGCCCACATTCGATGCTTCTTCAAAAAAATATTTTAGATGCGTGTTTCCCTTCTATAGACAACAAATTATTTCCCTAATTATTCAATGATTTATAGTTATATAATTAAGGAAAAACTACCATGTTCTATTTATATGAAGAATATAAAATTGATAAGGCTTAAATATCATCATAGTTTCAGTTTCATGGGGCATCAAAAATTCTTTCTAATAGATCATCAATACAAGAAGAATCACCCAAGGTTTGATAATAATATTGACACTAAAAATTCACCTCAATGTATGTTAGGAACTGATGTTATTAATTAATTTAAAGATTTCAATTTTTATTAGTGAAAGGTCATATGAAATCTAAAAAGAGGAAAAATATTGACACTAAATCCACTTACAATTGGAAAAAGAGAAGTATCTTTTTTGAGTTTACATATTAGTGTACCAATTTGGTAAATCATTTTTTATACATAATGAACATTGAGAAAAATATATGTTAAATTTTTCTTTCAATTCTTCTAAATATCAAGGGGAAATACCAAATATGACTTCTGATCTCACCAGGACTTGTTGGATTGGGGTATTCAACCAAAACTGCATCTTATGTGTATCGGTGAAAACAAATGGAAAATTCCTTGTGCTTATTATGTGATGAAAAATTTAGATAAAAATTAATTCCTATAATTATTGGAGAATATCAAGGTTTCTAATGGATATTATAGCAACAAATCTAAATTAGTCAATAAAAGGGATTTGAAACTAAAATCCCTAAAAACTCATTATTATCACATGTTTCTTTATGAATTTATTCCAATAGAAATCCAAAATTTTCTATCAAATAATGTAAGGGTGATAGTGATTTTATTGTTCCATTTTTATAGAACTTTGTGCTAAAAGTTTATCAAATTATTTCTTGATAAAAATGTAGAAAAAGGTTCCATTAATTTTGTGTGAGTTGGAAAAAATTTCCTCCATCATTTTTCACTTGTATGCTGTATTTAACAATTCATCTTCTAACAAAACACTTCTTGGGGGACCCATTACTTTTTGGTGGATGTATCCTACTAAAATAAATATGTGCACAATGAAATTTTATGTCTAAAACATGAATCATCTTAAAAGTTCCATTGTGAGAGGTTATCTGGCTGAAGAATGTATAGATTTTTGATCAATGTATTTGTCTGATGTGAGAATAATAAATAACCATCCAATTAGAAATGAAGATGATAAGTATGGGGAAATTGGTCCCTTATTTCAATCTCTTCTCCAAATAAGAGTAATTCTTGGGTTATATACATTGGCTACATTGATTCTTAAAGAGTGGGATATATAACATTGCACATTATTATTTAACTGTGGTTTTTCAATGGATATATCAAGTAAGTAATTTGAATATTTATATGTTATCTCATACTATATCATTTCATATATACCTTAAAATTTTATTATCATTTTATATTGGGAACATAAATAAATTATAAGTAGAGTTCATCAATCTTTACCTTTGAGAAGAAGAGAGGTTTTTCATAGCCAAGAGTTTCCTACTTGATTGAAATAAAAGGTATGAACATTAATTTAATTAACTTAAAATATAGATCTTCAATTAATTGTATTATTTATATATATTTTAGGTATTGATTTTACCTTTTGACTCCATTTCTCAATAATTAAGAGGGTTGGATTTTGGTCCCAATTATTTGGTTCATGAATGAAAATCTTTAATAATCAATGGGTATAAATTTTTTACAACTGATTGAGTGGTGAAAAAAAGAACACAACATGATGTAATTATGTTAACTTCTACAATAGACTATTATTCCAGTGCATTAGATAGTCAGCCTTAGTACGAAAATGTGTCTTATTATGGTATTGTTGAGAAAATACTGTTATTGGATTACCACTCTCAAGGTCGAATCATTGTGATGAAATGTAAATGGTTTGATTCAATGACATAAATGGTACATTTATTGATGATTGTGGATTCAGAGTTATGGACATGATTTGAATCCTAGCTACCGATGTACCATACATTTTGGCATCAATGTAAAAACAAGTTTTTCATGAGAAAGATCATATGAGAGATGATTATGGTGTCATTAATGAAGTAATCCCAAGAAACATTTTTCATGATACTAGGGATGAAATTGACACCATTGATTACCCCATTGGTTTTAACAAAAATATTTCATTTTATGACTCAAATTGTCTCATTGTGAGAGTTGATGTTGAACCTGAAGTAATGGTGAGTAATATATAGAAGCAACCATATATGTTCATAGTTCATTCAATTTACCTTGATATGATTTTATTAGGTTAGTATTAATGTAATTACTTTAATTTAATTTCAATTTGTAATGATATATTTGTTTTAGTATTATTTGATTTTGTGTCATTTAATTAGATTTATTTTAATTCAGAAAACCAAGTTTAAAATGGGTTTTTAAAAAATGTTTAACTTGGTTTTAAATTATTGTTACTAAAACATATTATTAAATTGTTTATGAATTATTTGACTTCTAATTTGTATGAATGATTTTTAAAAACTATTTCTATAAAATGTACATTTCATTATTATGTGGATTATGAAAAATACTATAGAAGTTTAAAGGAAGAAATTATTTGATGTTGATTGACAGATGCGCCAGTGTGGGTTGCCACCCATGCTTCCCTTAGTGAGTATAATAATTTTAATATTTTTCTTTTTCATTAAATATAATGTCATGTTCATATTCTTTATCAAATTTTTTTAGGGAGATTTAGTTGTACCAGATTTGAGTCCTCCTCATCCTACTAGCATGGGTCTAAGCAGGGATGCTTCTAGACCTAGATGGAGCACTCATCATACATGTTCCCACCCTGAACCACCAACAGAAATCCCATCTACCACACCTTTATATCCTCTGATTGAGACTCCAGGGATGTTCCCACCCATACCTCTATCATCATCTCATTTAGACTCTTCTTCCCATACCATGTCTACACTGACTCTAGGTATGTTTCCATATTTACCATATCCATATCCTTTGATGTATCCCCAACCCTACTACCCTTATCCTACCATGTCTACGTCACCTCAATTTCATACTATCTATCCAGGATATGATGATTATGTTCCTTCAGCTTCCACTCCAGTGCATACAGATCACCTAAATCATGCATTGGAATAAACACATTCTTCAGAGTCTACTGATCTAGGGAATCCCATGGATCCATCAGATACCATTGAGTAGTCTGCATCATGTTTTTTTTATTATAAGTGTTTCAAATTATAACACATAATTTTTTCCTTTTTGTACCATGACTTGATTTTCCTTTTCCCTTTTTACCTTATTTTTGTGTAATCCTCTAGTAGGTGACACGGGAACACCCATATGCAGGAATACTAGAACCATAAAACACAAATAATGGTGTATTACAATGAATAAAATTAGGTGATAGGTAAAAATGTTAAGCAATGTATAAGTTTCATGTCAAATTTATCCAAGTACCATGATATCATTCAAGTGGAACTGGTCTCATAGAGATATATCGGTAATGACATCAAGGACAAAGCATGGGAAGAGATATGGGTAAGAAAATTTGTTAAATTTATATATATATATTATTATTGTATTTATATGAATTAACATGTTCATTACAACATCAATTTAAATTTCCTGGTGGTGAAATTGCTAAAGTTGCATGGTTGATGGATCTTGGGGAGTTATGGCAATCATATAAGCATGCATTATATGATGGTTAGAGGAGTAGTTTTAGTTTTGATTTAGAGGGTGTACCCATATTCCATAATTTTCCAACAACATATATCAAAAAATGATTGCATATTGTAAGAGTGATTAGTTTAAGGTATTTACAATATTTAATGTTCTTCATATAAAATTTCATTCGTATTACCTGTATTGAATTTTTGTTTTTAGGATGAATCGAGAAAAAATAAAAAGAATAAAGATTCAATGATTTAACTTCACACATTGGGGAACACTACAATGCTTGATCATGAGAAGAACCAAGTACTTTAATATGAATATAAATAATATATATATTTATATTGTTACTTAGTTATCTTTTCATGATGAAATTTAAGTTTTATTATCATTAATCCCTTTAATATAAGGCTGAAAATACCCATTTCAAAGGGCTTAATGGCCTAATGATCAATTGTCCTAATGGCTCAATGGTCAATTATCCCAATGGCTTAATGGCCTAATGACTAATTGACCAATTGGACTAATGAACTAATGTCCAATTGGCCTAGAAACCTAATGGACAATTGGCCTAATATCCTAATGTCCAATTTTCCTAACAACCAAATGGAAAATTGAAATAATAGCCTAATGACACAATGGACCAATAGTCTAATGGCCAATTGGCCCAACGACCTAATGGAAAATTGGCCCAATGTCCTAATGGACTATTCCCAATGACCTAATGACCAATTGACCCAACAAACTAGTGGCCAATTGTCATAATGGATCAATAACCAATTGGCCCAATGGCATAATTGCCTAATGGCCAATTGTCCTAATTGCCTAATGGCCTAACGACCAATTGTTCTAACAACCCAATGGCCGATTGGTCTAATGGCCTAATGGTCAATTGGCCTAATGACTAATTTACCAATTGTATTAATGGAATAATAACCAATTGTTCTAACATCCTAATGTCCAATTGGCCAAATGACCAATTTTCCTAATGTTATAATGACCAATTGGCCTAATGAACTAATAATCTAATTGAAAATTGGCCAATTTCCCTAATTTCCAAATGACCAATTGGCCAATTGGCCTAATGGCCTGATGGATAATTGGCCAATTGTCCTAATGGAATAACGAGCAATTGGTCTAATGACCTAGTGGACAAATGACCAATTGACATAAAAACCTAATGAAAAATTGAAAAATTGGCCTAAAGTCCTAACAACCAATTGGAAAATTATCCTAAAGTCATAATGACCTAATGAACAATTGGACAATTGTCATTCCTTATGACTTAAAAATAAATTATTTATTTTTAAATATTATGAATTGTTTATAAATTCATAATTTGAATTATTCAAATTAGGGGCCTTATTTTGATATTATTGAACCCACATAAAAATATTTTTTATGATTGATTTGATCAAGGATTACATATTGTTAAATATATTAAATTTATATTATCTAAATAGTTTTTATAATAAATTGAAATATAAAATATTTATATTTAATAATAATGTCATATATATAAAGGAAATTCCATATAATTAATAATATGGAGTTAATATTACGAAATGAATATAAATCATAAAGATTATGTAATTTTCATAATGAGTAACTAAAATTAGAAAGTGTTTATGATCAACTTTTATTTATGAATTTTTCATCAATGTTTATCACATGTTTAAATTTATGAATTTTTCATTCATTTAAAAGTTATTAAATTTTATTATTATTCAAGATTATAAAATTTTTATATCGTAAATATGTGTGTACTAATCAATTTCATTTGTAGCAAGCTGTATTGGGAATCGAAGTCCGTGTTCCTCGAGAAATTTTTTTTCCTTGAGTATGAAGAAAAAGGATAGAAGTGAAATAAATTCACAAACACAGGAAAAAATTGTAAGTTTTTTTATTTATATTTCAAATATTTATACAAAATTCATAATTAAATATCTTGTTTATATTTTAAACAGTCTACCCTAGAGGTCCTAGATGATAAGGAAGATGAAAAATTCAAGCCAAATGATCATTTGAGTTATGTATTAGGTGATGAAAACTAAGGGAGAGGCCGATGTTGACCTAGGAAAAACATCATCTCTACCAGGTATTGGTCCTCATTGGGATCCTCTTAAACATCTCAGACCAATGAGCTACAAAGCGCTCATGTAGAAGTAGATGAGGCTAAAAAATAGCATTACATGAGTGTGAAATAATAAAATGATCACCAAACACTTCCTAAAATCTAGGTCAGTTATAAGTGTATCACTCACATCAGAGGATGTTTCTATTGTTTATTCATAGATAGAATCAATGTGCTCTTTAAATGATGCCTTGAGTGATGCTAATGAGAGTCCTAGTGGTGGTCGAGCTGATGGTGGTGGTGGTGATGATGATGATGATGATGATATTATTGCTCTAGATGATGTTGTTGGTGATGAGAATGTTTCAGATGGTGATGATGATGAGGATGTTGGAGACAGGGGAGATATCGATCCCCTCCATTTTTGACTTAGTAGTAAAGAGAAATGTGGATGTTGTTTAATGACTTGAATTGACTGGTTGTATGGATGTATATGTATGTTATAGTATTGTAAATGGTTTGAAAATTATTAAAAGTAATTGGTTGAATTCTAAATATAAAATATTTTCATTTAATTGAATATGTACAATGTTTTTTATTTTATTTATAGGTTTAGTGGTAGGAAAAGCTACTTTTTGTGCCAAATGGGGACAACTACCCATACCCACAGTTTGGAGAATTGTGGGCATATGTTTTCTACTAAAAAAAATATAACCATGGTTTTGAGAACTGTGGGTATAGATATATACCCATGGTTTGGGTTAAAATATGTGTATGATAAAATCCTCTAACTCTATACCCACGATTTCTATAGAAACTATGGGTTTATCTCTATAGAAATGGCTCCCAAATCCACAGTTCATAAAAATATGGGTATAAAATATACCTATGGTTTTAGGAGCTATACCCATGGTTTAAAACCATGGGTATAGGTTATTTTTCCATTAGTGTTTTATTTTCCTCAAAATACCATCCCTTAAAGGTTTAACCCCCTTTTCAAAGGAATTAATCCAAGAAGTGAGGTATAAATTTCGAACTGCTCCTTTCTCATTTCTATTTCTTCATGTGAAATTATTCTTCCTCAAATTCAATTACACTATACTAAAATTATAAAATAAGTATCATTAATATACCGTGATTTTATTATAATTATGTTATAATCATTAACCACTTTTCCCTTTTCTATTAAAAAAACAAAATCGCCATTCGTGCGTTGTGCGTACTATCGCCTCCATGAAGTAATATGTTTGTTTTCCTTCACCAAATAACATGGATGTTTTAAAAAGGTAATTTAGTATATAATTATTAATATATAACTTATTTAATATTATGAAATTATTATCCTTATTACTCCACTATCTAGTTCTAAATAACATGAAAGCATCATCCATGCGTATATGCAGACTACCATCTCCATGGAATGGTAAGTTCCGTTTTTCATTACCACCTTTAAAGGATGGTTCTAAGAATGGGTTTAAAGGATAAATATTATTTTTATTATATTAATAATGTTATAGTAATATAAACTTAATAATATATTAATTATATGAATGATAAACAATCATTATAAAATTAAACATTTTAAACAAGCGAACTAAGAAGGAAAAATAATTTTTTCATACTAAGTAATTTTTTTGTAGCCATAATATCTTCTCATACTTCTCTATAATTAAGATATATCACACTAATTAAAACTAAATATTATCATTATTCTATTAGTATAATTATATTTCAACTATACCATCTCATAGTCACCCATTAATCATAGTATGTTCATGTTTAGGTCGGTTTAACCACCCACTTGAACAATGCTATGAATTTATATCATGGATGACAATGAGAAATTAATCACAGGTATAATATGATATAAATATTTAAATAATTATTTATTTTTTATTATGAAAAGTTTACATCAATATTTAAATCATTAATTAAACAATATCCTTTGTTGGTTAAAAATCACTGAAATATGCTTGTTGTCGATTTCATCTTCAAGGATAAAGAGTGAAACACTCATGAAGGGAAGTTAAAACTTAATAAAAAATTATAATTCACCCATAAAAGTAAATTTAATGATATTTTCATGAGATTTTTTTTTATGAAGAATGAATATCGACATCGCTCTTACAAAACTAGTTTGAAACGATCAAGATTACTTGCATCAGATATTAAAAATAACAAAAAACTAACTAAATATATATATATATGTGTGTGTGTGTGTATAAAATGATTATAAATGATAAGTATAATTTTTTATATTTATAAATAATGTTCTTAGGTATTTATTTAATAAAATAAAATTAATTATTCAGGATGTTTGGTGTAACTACAGAATGAACTAGGACCAAGGTAAGGGTTTTTATCTCAAATTCCTCTCTTTGAGACATGTTTTATATTATACACCTAATTTATATTATATGGAGTATATTATTCCTAATTGAGACATTATATCATGAAATAAATTTTATTAATGGTAATTTAATTTCAATTCAAATCTATCTCATTCAAGATGTTTTGATTTAAATGCTCCTCAAGATGTAAGGGTTTTTGTTAACTAAATTCCCATTCATTGAGATATAATTGTTCTTATTGAACATATTTCATATAATTTGGGTAAATTATTCCCTATGATTGTATTATATGGTATTTTATATTTTAATTCAAGTGATTTACATTTTTACCACATAAACCCATTTTCAAAAGTTTCTTAATTCATGAACTATGTTGTTCATATGGGACTTTAGTAACTCAAATATCTTTCTATGAGTTTTATGGTTTCTTTTGAACATAAAAATTCAATATTATATTTATTAACTGATTAACCATTTTATATTATGTTATCTTTTATCTTTCAAGGTATAATGCCTCCTTTGATTCAAATATTCATACTTGATTATTCTTTCACCTAAAAGTATAATGTTATCAAGAACAAACCTCTATATCTTAATTGGATCTTTGTTTTAAGAATATGTTTTCCTTCTCACCAATTTATACCCTATTTTTAGGAAATATAATATGGATTATTTTCTATGATTCTAATAATTCTATTTACCCCATTTCAAAATGAAAATTTAATACTCTTCTTATGATGTGTGTTTCCAAACAAAGGTATTTCAAAATATATTTTTTCCTTTAAAAATCAAATGTTTTATCTTCCACCCCACATTTATTTTGATAATATTTATGAATTTTCAAATAATCTTTTATTGAAGTTTATTTTTAAAAGGCAATTTTTTCCAAAATTTCAACTTCACCTTTTTGAAAATAACTTTTCAAATCAACCTGCAACTTTATCATTCTAAAAATAAATTAAAAATTTTCTATTTTAACGTTTTACATGGGAACACATATTTCTACCACCTTTTATGTTTTATTCAAAACTTTCACTCTATGTTTTCATGGTATATAAAAGAAATTATTATTCTCCTAGATTTATAAAATATATCTTTTAAAATGATTTCAAAAGATCAAGGATATTTCTTATTTCCAAAGTGTTTTTTCCAAAACTCCTTAAAAGTATTTTTCATCTAAGTCATTTTCCTTTAACATATACAATGATTGATCAAGGATTTTCTTTTCAAATGTAAGCATATAACTTCTCTATATAGATGGATTATTTAATGTCACTCTCTTTTGGAGAAATGATCCATAATGACCTTTTTCATTCCTATTTTTTTTTCTATGTATAATCATAATTTTTCTTCCAATACATTTTCTATGTGAATACCCTATTTTTTATTCTATCAATTAAAGGCTATTTACCAAGATTCCATACATTTATTGATTGTGTAAAATTATTTCCTTAACTATATACCCTTTATCTATATGGTGTAAATAACATATTATTTATTATTTTGATTGAATGATATTTTCCTAAAAAGTTACTTGATATCATTGGAAACCCATTTATATTACATGGGTTTATCATGTTATAATTATTGATAGAATTATAAATGATTTAATTATGTAAATATATTTGAAAATTATATGAGACCCATTTTATTTCCATGGGATCTTTATAATTGTTTCCGATGCTTTCTGCCGAGGTGCGCCCGCCATGCGTGTGTTGACGCTCGCTGACGATCACACTGTACCCTGAATTCTTGGTTTCCAAAGGTGGGAAACATCTATCACCTCTTCATCGGTGTCTTATCCTTGATCTAAATATAATTATAGGACATTAGTTTATACTTTCATGGATTCCTCATCAAAACTCATCACCTAGTTTGGGTCTCCCTTATAGATTAAGACATTGTTCATGAAACTCGTTCCTGGTGCCATCTCTTTGTGGATGCTGGTTAATTACCCTGCTTCTGTCAAGACATTCCAAGGGGTCTTGATAGGGTAGAAACCTTCAGTTAGGAGAGTAGTCATGCTGAGGCATTTGTGGCATGTCTTGGTGCTAGAACATTGGAATACCTTTATTATTCCTTGTCATAGGGCTTCTCAAGGGCACAGAAACCCAAGGCTTACCATAACGATCATGGGGTATCTTATGCTAGAGGAATGTATCTAATGTTTTCCTCGACTTACCATGTTTAACATAGGGTATGCCACGATTTTGACGTCTAACATAGATGAACCAAACTGATCAGAACACTAATAAAAGTGAACTAGATGGGTACATCCCTAGGAGGGAGCACCTGGAGTGTTTAAAAGATGGATGGATTAGAATGACCAATGAGGATGGACTTAGGACGACATGTCCCAAAGAGGGAATATTTCACACCGTGAAGGATGGTCGGGACACCACTGAGGATAGATCAGGGAGGTGGACTCCAATGAGGGGGGGGGGATACCATGGTTTACCATTGACTGGGATTGAAACTTGTGGAGTCTTCCTACATATCCCTATGGTAGGGAATCAAAACCCATGTAGTTTGAAAAGGGTGATTTTGGGCTTACACATTAATATGACCTAGGTGCTGTTGGGAGTAGGAATCATATGGATGAATAGGGCATACGCACTGATATAGCCTAGGTGGATGACATGACATCACCGTGATAAGGGTGAGGTGATGGAGCAGATGACTGGGGCTTATGCATGGTTAGCTACCCATATGAATGGCATGACCCCATCAGGATGTGGTGGCCTGGGTAATAATCAGGATGGATGATGGACAATTTAATGAAGTTGATGAGATGAATGGGGTGAAACCGACATGAAGATGATGGTGTTGGGCTTGAACCTCAGGGAGGTTTCCTAAATACCCTGCCTGAAAGGCAGGGATGAAAGTCAATGTAGTTCTAGAGTGGGGTGATGAGTTACCTGAGGAGGTGTCTTGTGAGGATGGATGCATGGGTGGGACCCAAAGGAAATAAAATCTTGGGTTTAGGCATGATATTTATGAAACACAAGGGATCGAGGGAGAGACTAGGATGGGACATGAGTGATGGGATTAAACCACGTGGAGGATTCCTACGTATTCCCATAGTAGGGAATCAAATTCCATGTAGTTTAGGAAATGAGGCATAGAATTGGGGTGTGCACAAAGGATAGCGATCTAGAGACATGATAGGGATTATGCATGGTTAGCAGCCCAGGGGGATCAGAATGCCTCATCGATATGGATCTAGGAGATGTGTCCTAGATTGAGATGATTTCACATCATGAGGTCACATCCCTATAAGGGAGCACCAAATTTTACCATTGGTTGGGGTTGAACCTCCTGAAGGTTTCCTATGTACCCTACCTAGAAGATAGGGATCAAAACCCATGTAGTTTAAGAATACATTTTAACGTCATATGGGATGAAAGGGGCATACAGTTTAACATCATGCAGGATGAGCAATGAACTTACGTGAAATGGATAGAATAGATGGGTGATGGTCTTGAACCTTATGAAGGCTTCCTATATACCCTACTTAGAATATGGGGATCAAAGTCAATATAGTTCAAAAGAAAGGTGGCATGGGGATTATGTGTGGTTAGAAGCCCAAAGAGGATGTCACAGTTGATGCTTACTCTAATCCCATGTGAGTCATGCTTGGTGTGAGCAACAAGAGGTAGAATTAGACCTAATGATCGTGTCGTGAGATGTGTGACCATGAAGGATATTGCATGGGGCTTACATGCTAAGGCGGCCTAGTGAGATGGAGATTGGGAATTACTTCTAGAGGGAATCCTGAGGAGGGTGTCCAGATGTACGAGGAGGATATGGCCATCGTATAAGTAATACCCTATCAAGGTGTGTGTCGAGGATTATGCAGGGGATGACCGATGCACACATGGAGACAAATACCAAATAGAGAGAAGGAAAATTGAAAAGGTGGGAAGCAAATGGCTCTTAGTCCCATCCTCCCTCTGATCCACTCAGGCCTTCCACACATGTGACAACCCATAGTTTAACATCATGTGTTGGGTACGAAAGTTCTTGGTAGTTTAATATACAACAACTCAGACTATAAGGACTCTCTCCTCATCTCTTGGACTTACATAAATTGTACTGACACACACTTGGGGTAGGGAATACATAAGCAATGCCTGATGGGAGTGAGGTGGTAGAGTGATCAATCGAGGGGTCCATGTTAGAATGTTTATGCAAAGAAACAATAGCTGTTAGTGTGCCTATGTGAAGAAGAATGAGGTAGGAAAACACTGTATGAAACACCACTCAAGAAACCATGAAATCACTCTATACAAGCCTAGAGGGATGCATGTGAGAAGGGTTTGTGAAGCAAAATGATTTGCAGAGATAGGCTTTGTGATGGAAAGGTGCCTCATGAAGAAAGGGTGCTTCACGAAGGAAGGGTGCTTCGTGAAGGGTAGGATTGAGTGGAACAGAGCTTTGCTGTAGCAAATAGATCTTAATTTGGAGAGTTTCCACTAAGGCTTAATGCTTCACAAATCCTCGAGAAACTTGAAGGGGCTCCCTCCTTTGCGAAGGGTGAAGGCCTTCACAAAGGGAATCCACACTATAGGTGGGGGCCATATAGAACCAAAGGAGGAATATCTTGCACAACCTAAGTACCTTAGGCAATCCATATTTGGGTTCGTGAATAGCTTCATGAAATGAGATATAGAAAGGAGAAAGGTCGGAGTAACAATGGTTTGGAGAGGGGGAGAGCCTTCTATTTATAGGCAACGGAGGTCGGCGGGTTTTGTGGGGTTGACTGCGGAGAACAATCAAGCTCCGTAAAGAAAAAGTGACACTGAAAAGGACATACATTTGTGGGCTAGTTCGCAAAGGGATCTGGATGCCATAGAGGAGATCCGTTTACAGGATGGTCTGTGAAGGGAGCTAGACACCATGGAGGATATACATTTTTAAGATGGTCTGTGAAGGGAGTTGGATGCTATGAATGAGATAAATTTGAGGGCTAGTCCACAAAGGGATCTAGGTGCCGTGGATTATATACATTTGCGGGTTGGTTTGTGAAGGGAGATGGGAACCGCAGATGATTTCCATTTATATGCTGGTCTGTGAAACATATTTGTGGGGGAGCTTTGTGAAACATAACCATGTGATGATTTTAACCAAAATTCAAGGCCACTTGAGTTTGGATTTAGTTTTGAATTGGTCGTGAATTTTCTCATGCCTTCAGGGGAATGCCTTTTGGTGCTAACAAATGCCCCCCTCAGAATGAGATCTGAGGAAAAATAGGGTCAGATTATGAGGGTAAATCACTGAAAAAATCTTGTTGAATTTCAAAGCCAAATCACAAAGTAGGTAGGTTCCTTTGTGTCATGAAGCCATGTCGGCCAATGTCCACCACGAAGCATGGGTAGAAGGTCACTGCAAAGTTTGTGTTGGATCTTTCCTATAAATAGGGCCACAATTCAATTTTTTCCATACCTAGATCTCTATGAATGACTGTGTTGATGCTCTCTATTCACGAAGAGATCCACCTCGTGAACAAGCCTATGTGAACCGGGTCTACAATCTGGTTCTTTGAGAATTATTTCCAGTGAACCGATGCATCACGACCATTACTTTTGTGCGACTTGAGCTGAGAGAAAGGCTACTCTGTGAATGGTCTCTGCAAACAGTATCTGTGACTTGTCTTTGTGAATAGAACTTGAAAAAATTTCTGAGTCTCAGGCCAATGGATTCTCAGGAGGCTACTCAAGAAGTTCTTGCTGATGCCACCTAGAGGGAATAAATGGTAGAAAATATTCAAATAGGAGAGTACATTCAGAGTACTTCTGACCATGAACCACTGATGACACTACTGTCGAATGGTTAGAAGGACTACTCACTATACAAGAGGCTATCACTGTACAAATTTGGATTTTGGGATGATGTATTAATTCCTAAGGCAAGACAATATGAGCTAGCCAACTGGTTTAGGATCACACCAGGACAATATCAGTGGTACAGGGCTACAGATGGCCATGTCAGGAAATATCATACTCCTATCACAACGCACTGCCTCTACAATTATTCCAAAAACATTGATAATAAGGATTTGGTGAAAGAGACGTACCCACCTCGGTACAAGATGATCATTAAGTCCAGGATTGGGAATCTAGATAAGGGATGGATCAATAACTGGGATCTATGCCAAGGTGACAACTTCACTGATGAGTGGAGCTGAGCCTACTGGGCATGCACATATTGTATCGAGTTATATCATGTGTTGAGGTGAGTAGGACTATATAAATCATCACGGGCTTCCCAATTCCATGTTTCCCAACTGAAGGACTTCATACCAGTACTTCTAGAAAAGTGGGTTCTAGATACCAACACATTCCACCTGCATCATGGGGAGGTTGGTATCAGCCTATGGGATCTCCATCAAATTATTGGTATCCTGATTCTGGGAAGAATGTATGATGAGTTCCTCCCTTCCATGAATTTTTGGGAGGATGTGGAATAGATTCATCCTTTGGAGAAGGAATTATTGAACCTATTATTGGGTAGGGACGATGAAAAGAAGAATAACAGAGATGTCCACTTTAAGCAGTGGTTTGACTATTTTTTGAAATTTTCACCCAAAGGAGCGGCAACACTGAGGAAAATACTGAAAAGGCCCCCTACATGTCTGAGGGGAGCTCAGCGGGGCAAGGAAGGTTCTTACTGGTGGATCCTAGAGGATAACCAGTGGAAAATATGGGGATACAACATCAAAGATGGACAAAAATCAATAGTTAGGATGGCTAGATTAATTTTAGAACTAATATGTGGGTGGATACTACTGGTTAGGGATGCATACATGGGAGTGAAATTGAGTACATTTATTATGGAGGTGAAACTATATTGTAGAGAATGCATCAAATTGTGCATACCGATGCTAGCAAAGTTATATCATTTACTCTCACACATCAGTGAGGGAAAGAGGTTGTTGCACATGTGCGAGCCATTCCATTTCCTATACAGCTTGATCGTTGTGCACATGGGAGGCTACGAATACCTTAATACCATTTCTCCACCTAGGATACACTCTCGACCAATGATTCAGAATATCACGGGGAGCCCCCCACTAAATCATTTCATGATAGATGTTCTGAGTTAAATTGTGCAAGACAATCAATTCATCTTCCATCCATTTCCCCTACCGACCAGAGCATTCATTGATGATGGCACAAACACTATAGAGAAGCGGTCGTATCTACTATCCTTCCACATTGGTGTGTTGGTCACGTGGGTGGACTGTGAACCCATATGCGAACCATATACTCTACACCAGTTCATAAGACAATTCAAGTGTATGCAGTGGCTGAATCCAAAAGTGTACTTGGAGGTACACCATGAGAACCACCCATGTGTAATGATAAAACTGTGGTTGATGTTCACATAGTAGGATGAAAATATGTGGAATGAGCTACCACCAACTACTACCTCATTTAGACTGATTAAAAAATATGCGTTTATTTGGAAAGTTTCTTACCTAGGTGAGACGTTGAATATTCCAACAATCTAGAAAAGTAAAGTGACAGTTTCCACACCTCAAAGTCGAGGTCGAGCGGCAGTAAGGGGACGTCATGAGGGTGGTGCCGATGAAATTCCTGATGATGAGGTGATGGAAGTAAGGGTAGTGATCCATGAACCAACACCAGTTGAGGGTGAGGAAAGGGATGTGGTAGTTTTAGACCCAATGACTCCAACCGGGATGACCCAGGAGAGAGGAGAATCATCAAGGGGGTTCCGTAAGGTGCCCCCTCAGGCTCCCAGGAAGCACTCATGTCAAGCAGTGATTCCTCATGATGCTATCTATCTGGATGCTTGGAAAGAATAGGAATTCTACAAACACTTCCTCAACATCGATGACATTTGGATGAACCTAAATAAGAACAGGATACACCTAGAAGAAAATTGGATTCACTAAAGATGGATTCAAGGTAGCCCCAGCTGTGGGATGAAAATTCGTAAATGAACTAGAGGAATTAGTATAATCTTGAGGCACTATATGACCACTAACAAGATGAGTAAGAGTGATGTTGAACAAGACTCCCCCAATTTCATCGGCAACTCATTTAGAAGAGTGTTGTTGGGAAAAAATCCCTCAAGGTAACATTGCAAAATTTTTGGGGTTGGCTGTGTTTGTTGAAAATGAAGGTTTTCATGGTGAATTGTTGAGTTCCAGAGATGTTGTTGACAACCCATGTTGACAAAGAACCATGACAAAGGATGAGAATATCTGGAGGTAGTACAAAAGAACAGATACAAGGTGGTGACATCTTCCATTGTTTTCCAAATTTTTGGGGTCTAAAATTTAAGATTTAGCGAGCATCGCAAAATTTTTATTTCCTTAAATATCTCATCAAAATATGGAAAAGGCATGAGTTTCATGAATATGGGATTCTTTATATGGATTTTTCAAATACATGAAGCAACTTTACGGTGTTCTTTGCGATTACGAAGAGCTTCACGAATGGTAGAGATGAAGGGCATTGAGAGTGGAGCTTCGCAGTGAAGGTGCAAAGGAATTGATGAAATGCTCTGTGATTACGACAAGATCCATGATCCAAAAATTTATGTGGTGCTTCACGATATAGATAGAATTTTGGTAGAAATTTTGGAGCTTCGCGATTTGAGCTGATGTGGCGCTAACTTCATGTGGAAGGTTCGAGGGTTGGTGGAATCAACTATAAATAGACCTTGACCCCCTCTAGAGAAAAAGAGAGTTTTCCAAGAAAAATTTGTTGCTCTCAAATCGAAAAGGAGGTTCGCGGAGGTAGAGTGCTTCACGAAAGATATGAGCTTCGCGGTGGCTAATCTAGCTCCGCAAAAGTGTTGTGTTCTATGTTGGCTGAGTGAACTTCATGAAGGAAGTCACTTTGCGATGGATTGAGATCTGTGGAGGCCTAAGATCTACAAAGGCTTGATCTTTGCAAAGGTTTGAGCTCTGTGAAGTAGTGTATACCGTGAGGTAGTGAGCTTTGTGAAGGTGTGTGCCTCGCATAGAGGAAGGGACTTCGTGGAGGCTTGTTTGAGCTTCGCAAAATTGGGAGATTCAAAAAGTAGGGTGCTTTGTGAAGGTATTTCCCAAAAGTTTTTGCCTAGTGTTTAGGGGAAAAATGGTATTCATCATTGGATGAATTTTGGACTTCAATAGATAATCTACATACAATGGAGGATGTATTAATTAGTGATAACGAAGATACCTAGAGGTCTATAAACCGTGAGTGGATCTTCTGAAGAAGCAGTGAGCTCACTTTAGTTGAGAGAGCAGTGAGTTCTCAAATTGTGAGTGGTTGTAAACTAGGGGGGACAGTGAGTCCACCTCGAACTTGTAAACATCATTGAGCTTATAGTGGATTTGGTGCATCGGCACATCGCCGGTGTATGCTCCTTGAACATAGCCCAGTGAGGGTGAACCAAGTAAAATTATTGTGTCCTGTGCATGATTTAAGGTTCATTCATACTCTACAATGGAAAGGAGAGAGAGAATAGAGTTTTTTCTAACAACAAAACAAGATCAAAAGGGGAAATTATTTTAATTTTTCATATCCTGATTCACCCCCCTATCAGGGTATCTAGCCTAGTGTACCTAACAAGCGCTTTCCTTTGTCTAGCTTATAAAGTTCCTGGGGGGAAGAGGTCGACGTTGAGGACCTTCAAGAAGGTGAAGAGGAAGTAGTTTCCAAGGGAGGATCTCTTGAGGAAGGAGAAATAAAGGCTTTAAAGAAGACTTCTCTGGGAGAATTTGTTGCAACTCTCGAAGTAAGCCTCAACTCGTCTCCTGTGATATTAACCTTACAACTTTATCTTGGTCCCCCAATCAACATCTACTTGTGTAGGAGGACCTTTTGAAGACCACCCCTACCACCAGGGATGAATATGTGACAATTTATGTAGAAGACCAAGTATTAAGACTCACATCTAAAGAAACAATGGCTGTAGAATCAAGAAGTGTTGGGGAAGAAAGGGAAAATTCTACATAACAAGCAGATCCTTCCATCATATACATGGGACCAAGACCTGGAATTCTAGTGAAAAAAATTCAGAGGTGAGATCATGAGTTTGAACATCGTAAGTCTCATGATCCTTGTATCCACACCTGTTTTTTTATTCAAAATGACTGAAATAACCCTTGTCTAAATAGTTCTTAGAATAGAGGGTGCCTTGCTGGTATAGAAGTCCAAAGGAACCAAGGACCCTTTACCGAGAGGGGTGATAATCCACATGGAATCAAGCACCAAAGATGGCCAATCTATAGTTACTAGTGAGAAATCAATCATAGTTATAGGTGAAGCTATTGGTGGAACAGAACTTGGAGCCTATCGGGCTGACATCATCAAGGTAGAATCAAGTGACGAGGACTGAATAGACAACCTGGAACCTAATTCTTTGAATTCAATGCTTGAGGAAGATCTTGTTGCTGATCTCCTAAATGCATTTTCCGAATATGAAATGGAAAATCCCTTAGAGTTGGATGAATCCAATTCTGATGTAGTTGAAGATAGTTAAAGGCCCAACCCTGAGCATGGAATCTAATCAAATGTTTCCTCAATGAGGTTCCAAAACCCGTGTGGATAGGTATAATGGGATCACTTCATACATGTATATGAGATCTATGTGATGGAGGGTTAGATTTACGACATCAACACACATTGGTATGGGATTACCTTGCTGAGTGGATGTAGGCAATTAGTCATCACCTGGATTCTGAGTGGTGCTGGAAAAAGTCTGAAAATATCAAGAAACTCCAAGATTCCAATCAAGTGATTCAAAAAATCAATGGGAAGATGAGTGATCATTTCAAATTCATCGCTAAGAATATGGGGCTCACTGAACGATTGAAGGACCAACTAGAGGAGGCCCAGGAGCAATTAGCACATGTGAACCATTAAGTGTCATAAATTCAAGATGAACAAGACCAGACACAGATCAGGGTTGACTAAATTCAATCTACGGCCGTCAATTATGAGGAGGAGATTGAGAAGCAGCAATAAATCCTAGAATCTACATGCCAGAGAGTGGAGGAATTAAAGCATTCCATTGATGGAGTGGATCCATAAGGGCCATGTTTTTCCCAAACCGAGACATACTTTCTTCATCCACCTTCCCATTTAAACTGCATGCATGGAAATATTTCTTGCTTGTTTTGATTAATACATTTCAATAATATTCTTGACACAACTTACAATCAATATCTAAGCTCATATGGGTCATTCCCAGTGTGAGAAACAAGGGTTGATCACACAAACACTCACATAGGATACGAGAGTGTTGGAAAATCACTGAACACTTGGGGTATAACTGATCACCCAAAGTTTCAGAATGATAGAGGGGGATATGAATCATAGAGAAAGGCTCTCATAGAAGCCAAACCTCCTTTACCAATGTGCTATGGTTCACGAACGGGGTAACACTAGGGGCTTTGGAATCAATCCGAACAAAGGGGAATAATAAGTGTGAACCACGATACCCAAAATTTAGAACATAGTGAATATGGAATGATGATGGAGTATAACTGTTGACCATGTTCATAACATAGTATCCATATCGTGTTATCCTAAAATAGGGACAAACAAATTAGGTCTAACCACTGACCATGTTCGCAACATGGGGCCAAACTCAAAGTGTTGTCCAATGTCTTCCGGAACGTTTCCCCAAAATGGTAGGTGAGTTGAAGAGGCATGGGACCAGGCCGTTAGGGGGTCCTTTAGATGTGGAATAGGATTGGGATCCAAATATAGGGCACGCGAAGCAAAAAGATGGAGTGATGGTCTATTCAAGTGGAGTCCAACACTCTTGAAATTACACCACCATGACAAAATAAAATTGGATGAGCGTATCCGTCTAAATTAAGATAAAAAATACTTCTATATAGGACCTATGTGGCAAGGTCCTAGGATGGATTGAGGTTTTACATCATGAAAATGAGGACAATAAGCACATGGTTAGTGCCATATGGTGAGGATGATACATGGAATAGTTTAATGTCATATGACTAGGACATTACACATAGTTTAAGGTCATACTGCCTGGGCCCTGTACAATAGTTTTAAAGTCATATTACATAGACTAAGGGCTCATAGTTTAAGGTTATAGAGTTCGAACCACGATAGGGTCCAAAGGGCCTATGAGGTTAATGAACCTAGTGTAGGGCCTAGAGAAAAAATTGTCCGAGTGTTCCTACGTATCCTGCAGGGGTAAGAATCAATCCAAACGTAGTTCTTGAGCTGACATGGAAGGTAGTTGATACCAAAAAGGGGGTAATATTCTCTCAATCAAGAAAAATTGAGGCTGTTACACAGTTTATTATCATGTGAACTCAAACACTGAAAATATTAGTTTAAATATGAAGAGTTTGGACCATAGATGCCCAATTTAATGTTGTGCATGTGGGATATGTCAGTATAGTTTAATGTGGTAAGGATGAAGGAGATCTTAGTTTATGGTCATAGATCTCAGACCATGAGAATGAGATATGCAATGCAGTGTCTAAAAACAACCCAATGTGAATGAGGACCAAAGAGGTCCACACCACATTACAAGTTCTCAAGAGAACACACACATAGTTCAAGGTCATGATGCCTAGACTTTGGGACCTGAAATCTAGTATAAGGTCTTAGAGTTCAGAACATTTTGGTATGTGACTTTCCCATGTGGTAATAAACCTTATCAAAACCCCTAAGCTCACGTGAGCTATGCTCGATGTGAGAAAGAATGGAAAAAATAGATATGTACAATAAACGAAAACACATGACAAGGGAATGGAGGTGTGGGGAAAAGGATGGACCCATAACATCGGTTTAGCCACTTAATGCACAAAGGTGCACAAATAAATGACACCGAGGGTGTCAGAATTTCACCTGGACATAAGGATGTGAGAAGGAATGTGGATCACAAGACCAATATTTGGGACATGACCAAGTAGGAAATAATGATGTAGGATAACTACTGACCATGTTTACAACATAGTATCCATATCATGTAACCTGGAATAGGAACAAACAACTGAGCATCAACCGCTGACCATATTCACAATGTGGGACTGGTATCAACTTATCATTCAAGATCATATGGGATATTGTCCCAGGATGATATGTGAGCCAAATCGGCATGAGACTAGGCCGTATAGGGGTCCTTTCGGATGTGAGAGATTATGGGGACCCAAATGAAGGGCACACAAAGTGTAGTGGAGGGATAAGAGAATTTCCATGTAGAATCAAACACTCTAAGTCCCATACTACAATGCATTTGAGCATGTTGATGCGGAAAAACATAGGCTAAGGGATTTGACCAAAGGTATATGACTCGAAAAGATGAGTAAGGAAAAGGGGAGAAATGGGTTGATCAACCTAGGGCTGGACCCAAAGAAAAAGCGTCCAAGCATTCCTACATATCCCATGAGGATAGAAATCAAGCCACACATATTTCTTGAGATATCGTATAGTTTAATGTCATGCAGTAAGGAAAAATGAAAGGGGATACTCTCAAGGGGGAGTACATGGTGTGGATGTTGTAAACCCAACGTGAGTGAAGACTAAAGAGGTCTCACACCAAACCATTCACCCTCAAGAGGGGACCCAATCCAAGACCAAGGGGCTTGGAGAAAAGGTCATATTTACGATACCTAGGGCTGGACTTAGAGACAAAATGTCCATACATTTGTACGTATCCTTCAAGGGAAGGAATCAAGCAACACATAGTTATTGATATTCTGTCCATTTTAACATCATATGGTAAGGATGGGAGGCTAAAGAGTAAATTATTAAGGGAAGCACATGATGCAAATATTACATACCCGACATGAATGAGGACAAAAGAAGTCCACCACAACACGTGATCCCAGAAGAACTAGGTCCAAAGGGCCGAATGGAAGGGAAGGTTTGTGGAACTTGGGGATGGACCTAGAGATAAATTTTTTTGGGAATTCATACATATCCCATAAGGATGGGAATAAATCCATATGTATTTATTGAGATGCCATGCAGTTTAACATCATGTGGAATGATATCTTAGTTTAAGGTCGTAGAGCTCAGACCGTGAGGTATGTTTACCATTTGCAGTTTATCATCATGAAGGACTATGAATTTGGATAGTTTTTATGTATTTCAGCCTAGAACAATCGCTCAATTTAACATTGTGTGGTAAGGAAAAATATCTTCTCAGGAAAAATACTTCTTGAGGAATTCGACATTGGTGGGAGGGGTAATGCACTCACCATCCATGGTGACCAGAGAGTATGCACCGTTGGGGTAAACCTTGTGGATGATATAAGGTCCCTCCCATTTGGGATCTAACTTTGGTGGCTTCCTACTGGGAATCATCGGTGTTCTCAAGTATAGAACTATGTAACCATGAAGAAAATAATAGAGACAAACTTTCTTATTGATATTTATAGCAATCTTATTCTGGTGCCTCTCAAGATTGTGAAAATCCTGGAACCTGCTCTCATTAAGGGATTCCATTTCATCCAGATGGTCTTATGCAATCTTTTCTGAAATCTTCTAATCATATAAGGCTATGAAAAGTAATTGTAACTAAATATTTATGGGCATGAATACCTCTGTTCCGTACACTAGGGAATATGGGGTCACCTGGGTGGAATTATGAGTCATCATCTGGTAAGCCTAGATAGGTAAGCCTAGATAGCATTGGGGAGTTTGCACGACCAAATTTCCTTGTTCTAACTAACCATATTTTGAAAAATGTTAGATAGGGGCTTGTTGAATGCATCGATATTCCCATTTTCTTGCGCATGATAGCAGGAAGTATGGTTGGACCAGACACTATATTTGGTGTGCAATTTCTTCAATTCGACTACCCAGAAGTTGGTGCTGTTATCAGTGATAATGATGCGAGGGACTCTAAATCGATGAATGATGTTGGAGCTCATAAATTTAACAATAGAATGGTCCTTGAATTTCTTGAGTGGGATTATCTATACCCACTTGGAAAATAAATCCATGGTGATTAGAATGAACCTGTACTGGCGATCTATTATAGGTGGATATGGTCCCACAACATCGAGTCACCATACCACAAAGGGACAAGAGTAATTGGTAGTATGAAGAGTCTCTGGTGGTCGATGCACAAAATTAGCATGAATCTATCATGTGTGGAACCTCTTGGTGAACTCGATACAATCATGGATGGTGGTGTGCAAGAAGTACCCCAACCATCATATCTAGTGGGAAATATTTGTCCCTTCCCAATGAGTTCTACAGGAACCGACATGAACTTCATGCATAACCTGGGGAATCTCATCTCCTTGAATGAAACGGAGGATGAATCCATTGAATCCACATATGTAGAGGATCTTATCGAGGCTAGGAATGCTCTTGAGAGTAAAATGAACTACACGTCAATGGGTTTTCTCATTTTGTCTCTATTTATCAAGAGATTTCCATGTTGGAGGGACTCAACGAAAGGATTCATCCAATTAGGGGTTTCTTCTACTACAGTAGAGGGAACTGGAGGTCTTGATGTGGAGGCACCGGTAGTGAGATGGATGACCTGCTGGCCATCATCATCTGGGGTAACAGGAGCGATGAATCTTCAATGCGCCACATGGATGATCAAATCATCTTGTTCAGGCTCTACAAGAGAAGTGGAAAGGATGACCAAGGCATCTAATCAACAATTATACAATTGGGGAACATGAATGAACTAAAGATGAGAAGGGAACTGAGCTATTATTTGGTGATCACGCTCTAACAAGGGTACGCGTTCTGACTTTCTGATGACGTAGTCACCGTTAATCTGTTTGATGACCAGCTCAGAGCCCCCCTTCACTTATAGGTGGGGAACGTCAATATTGAGGGACATATCAAGGCTAGTGATGAGAGCCAGATACTCTACCTCATTATTGGTACAACCTTCTGACAATAAGAATGAGTAGGTCAAGAAAACCTGTGTATGCACGATGAAGATTCTTCCCAAGCCTACTCTATTGAGTCTGGGATCATTGAGCCTTCTACTAGTTGGGCTTTAGGAAGTGCCATCGAAGTACATATTCCAACATGGAATGACTTTATCCACTGAGATGATGGCCCCATATGATAAGTTAAGATCCAAGGACTGCTCTGCAGGGGTTGGATGGACAGCAAGGAAGTATACCAGTACCTGAACCTTGACATCTTTCTATGGTACAAACCTGATGTCGAACTGCTGAAGGATCACTACCCACCGATATATTCAGCCTATCAACATGGGACAGTTTAGAGTATACTTCAGTGGGTCTACATAGTACACCGGCTGTATCTCGTGATGCTGTAGATAATTCTGCATCTTCTACACTATAAAAACTAGAGCGAGGTAGCTCTTCTCGGTAGATGTATACCTAGCCTCAGTGTCGAGGAGCATATGTACGAGGTAGTATAAACTATTATATGCTCCCTCATTGTTCTTTTGATTCAGAAGGGTACTAAGGGATCATTCCAGGGCGGTAACATAAAGGAATAGTGGATTATTGGAAATGGGTGGATCAGGATTAAAGGCTAGAGAAATTAATGATTAATCTCCTCAAAAGAAGTCTAGCACACTTCATCCCATTGATAAAGGACACCTTTTTTTATGAGTTGGGAAAAGGGATTACATTTTCTATCCATATTCACAATGAATCAGTGTATATAGTCCAAATGGACTTGAAAGCCTCAGAGCTATCAAAGGTTGCTCAGAGGAGGAATCTGAATGATATCCTTAATCATCTCTAGATTGATCTCGATGCCTTTATATCTAATGATGAATCCAAGAATCTTTCTAGAGGTAACCCCAAAGGCACACTTCAAGGGGTCATCCTTATATGGTGGGAGTAGAGGAAGCTGAACAGTTTCTCAAGATCCGTTAGATGGTCCCGACGCTAGTGGGATTTTACCACCAAATCATCCACATAGAATTACACTAGTGTTCCTATGATCGGCTTGAATATGTGGTGAATGGAATGATGTTAGGTGGCTCTTGCATTTTTCAGACTAAAAATCATTACCTGGTAACAAAAATTACATTATGGTGCCCTAAAGGTAGTAGAATCTTCATCCTCAGGGACCATTTAGATCTAGTTGTATCTGGAATACCCATCCATGAAGGAGAGATATTGGAATCTAGTGGTAGCATCAATCAACAACTCTGTCACAGGAAGGGGAACATCATCCTTCGAACAATGATGGTTGATATCTCGGAAGTCGATGCAGACTATGATCTATCCGTTCTTCTTTCTGATAGTAACAATGTTGTCCATCCATCTTGGGTACTGGAATTCCATGAATAAGTTGGCTTTAATGATCTTATCAACCTTGGCCTTGACCATGGAACCATGATAAGGGTTCATTTTTTTGGGTGGTTGATTAAACCTACAACGACTTACTGGAAGACTGAAAGGTTTGATAGAAATATGAGGATCTAGCCCTGGCATCTCATCATAGCTCTAGGAAAATACATTCTGACACTGCTTCAGAAAATCCACATACTTCTGTTGTTCCTCAACGAGTATGGATGCATTAATTAGCATAGGCCTCGGGTCCACTTCAGTATTGTGATTCATCTGTACCAACTCATATACTATGGTAGAGATACCTTCCTCAAATACAGGAGGAGTGTCCTCCAAATCCTTTTCATCCTATATAGTGAGAAGTTCATCGACATGGGGAAATTCTTATAAGATGGATGACCCTAACGGAATGCTAGGGCCAGCCTGAGTGGTAGTGGAAGCTTCATCGGGAGGTTCCCACACTACTGAAACCATGGTGATGAATGATGTTGATCCGATCCCATCAGGCCTCCAACCCAAGGGGCTATGCTTGATAATATCAAATTAGTAGTGGTGCGTTGGCTTAAGTTGGTTCAACCCAACCCATCAGAACAAGAAAGCATGGCGTATTACTATTTACATGGGGTGGACATCCCGATATCTTATAGGAGTAAGGGGATATGGAATTAATCATGCCTGATTTGTGTAGGAGTATGAAGTGATCTTCTGTCACTCCTTATATATAGGAATATACTTTCCCCTTGTCCCATAGATAGTAAAACAATATTCCACATCTGGAATCATGGATTCAAACTGATGGATCAGGAGGATGAAGACATCATCCAAGTCTTTCCACAAGTCGGCCATAGTGATAGTGTGCTCTACCTCATTAGCTTGAGCCTTCTTTTACTTGATTTTGTAATAGTAGGCATATAATTAGTGGAATTAACAAGAGAAAAAGTGATACACTTCACCCTAAAGTATTCCCACTCGACCATTAATGGATTAATTTAGGAACTGGTGATATAAGGATGGAACTACTTCATGCAGATGGAGAAAGGGTTTACCCATAAACGTGTTATAGGCGGTGTCCTGCGAAACAACCATAAACTTAATGATGGAGACTAGGCCACCAAATTGGGTATTCAGACGGATTGTACTAACTAATGTTTGCTACGTCCTGTTGTAACCTTGAATCTTCAGGTCAGAGGGATTTAGATCTACTTTAGATAGTCCCAACTTGCAGAGAATCCAAGTCAGGATGAGATTGATCCCAGAACCTATGTTGAAAAGAAAAAAACAAACATCCACACCATTGAACTAGACAATGATTTACAATGGGAATATGTGTCCCTACACAGGGAACCTTCATCTTCTCTAGAAAACGAGATGATGTCTTGACATTCCACATACTCGATTTCCTCAGCATATAAGGCTTCTGTAGCTGTTACCTCAGTTTAAAACTAAAGGGGGCTTCTCAAAGACTCTATGAGGGCTTCACACATATATTAGAATAAATGCAAATCCTCAAGAATTGAGATCTTTATATGAATGATGGAAAGGTGATTAAGTACATCATACTTCTATGCCAAGTGCACATTTCTACTAATAGGAGGTCGCTCTATGGTAGGGGGAATGATGGGCACTACTGGTTGAACTAGAAGATTATAGCTAGGGACGGGGGTATCCTGCTACTCACTAGTCAAACCATATAAGATGACTACCATATGATGGATAGATAACTGAGACCCATCCACAACTAAACGTGGTTGGTCATAGCATGGTTGTAATGGCTCAGCTTGATAGAGCATCACAAATAGTGGTGGGAGCGAATCTGATGGGACAAAATGATAGGACTACACATGATGAGATATACGCTAAGTCTGTTTTTTGGTCTCAGTAGAATGTATATATTGGTTGGAGGAACTATCTGGTGTATTCTATCAATTCACATATCCATGAATTCACCGGTGTTGGCATTGATTGGGGAAATTAGGATGGTCTTCATGGTGTTTCTCATTGCCAGGAACCATATAAGGGTCCACCAACTCAACCGTGTTTACCAAGGCATACTATTTGTCATCACTTGAAGAATATTACTTTATTGGGTGGATTATAGGGGTAATTACCATCTTTGGAGACATGAATTTAATGATTATACGGGACAACTTTGGCACTGGCAGGGGGCTTTTCTTTCCCTTGCACTACCCGTGCCTTCCATTCTGAGAGGATGAAGGCTGATATGTGGATGCAGCAGTGATAAATAGGGAATGTGTGGTGACCTTAGAAGGTTCAGGCTGATTCAAATGAGCACATATGCTACCATGAGCACAAGCGACTACCTTGTGAGGCATCCAGTCACCGTACTTCTGAGATCCACGGCTATAAACCTACTACCATTCAGCTTCTCTATCATTATCAGGCTTTGCAGAAATGCATTCCACCTATTTTGGGGCTAAAACCAATCTGACTATATTGTTTTAGACCTAGTCTTGAAGCCATTCCTTAAACACGTAACATATCTTAAGAGTATGTCCAAGGACCCGATGATAGGGGAAGTAGTTGGGGCAATCAATTAGATTAACCTCTTTGGGATTTATACATACTGGAATCCTCAGAATTCCCTAATCTAATGCACTCCAGAAGTATCCGGTGACCTAAGACTCTTCAAGGGATTAGGTCCAATTCTTCATGTCCAGGAAAGGGACTCTAGGATTCTGGTCCTGATGAGGGGATAGATTTTGGAGAGGAGGTGGAACCTGATTATCTCACCTTGGCAGCAGTGGTTGACGGGGTGGTGCTTGCCAATTCTGAGGCAGGCAATGCTGAACCTGAGACTGAGGCGGTGACCCTCAATGAGGCTATGTAGGTGGCTCCACTGGCAATAATTCCAATGTCCTGGGGGCCTCTACTTGCACAATGACGACTATCTCATCCTTTACACCCCTTTTTGTAGGATCTTCAGGAGGCAATGGACATTCTTTTATGGATTTCTACAAGTCTTCCTCCAGTTGCTGAGCCTTGTCAGAGAAATATTGGAATCCACTAGGGAAATTATGAGTGATGAGTAAATGAAACAATTCAGTCTTCACATTCCCCACACACATCATTAGAAACTGATCCTAAGTTAGCGGCATGTCAAGTGAATATGTGAGGCCCTTCCACCTAGCGAAAAATTCTACGACATGCTCGTCCGACCTTTTCTTGCACTTAAAGAGGTTGGAAATACTTGTCTTGCTGAGTAGTGGAGCTGAACTAATACAAAAAATTCCTATATAGATCTTCCCAACCAGCTATAGACCCAATGGATAACTATCTATACCAGATAAATGCAGGACCTTCCAATGTCTGTATGAAGCACCAGAGTTTGGTGGCTTCTTGTTGAGCTGGGGTCCCTAGCATAGGTCCACATCTTGAGATGAAGTGGGATAGGTGCTACAATAGATTTACCATTTAAAGTGCGGAATATTATCACCTATCGACCATTCAAAGTTCCGATTCTCTTCTAATGTGTATAGCAACACTCGGTCAAATCCTCGGCGATGATACTTTTTAATTGTCGAACGTTTTTAGTTGATTGTATTTTGATTATGGGGTTTTTTTGAAGAGTTTAATTGAAATAATTTATGTATTATGTTTGATTAATATTGATATAAAAATTTGATAAATATTGGGTTGATTTCATCATTAGGTAGTTAAGCTTGTGATATCCCCGAGCTTTGCTTTATATTGCATTAAATTAATTCCTATGTCACAAGTTGACGTTGATTGGAATTCCTAAGTGTTAAGGCTTTAATCCAAGAATTAAATTAACTAGCATTATAATATCATTAAGTACTCGATTGTGGTAGTGTATTTATGGTTCCAATAATCCATGGAATCCATACGTTAAACAAAATAAGTCATTAATCCATGACATGTTAAGTCCAACACACACAATGTTAATTTAAAGAATATTCATCAAGCAAAACCTCTCAATCACTTAACACACATAAATTATAACTCACCCCAATGATAGATTTACTCATAAATTTAAATGATTAGTAATCTGGTTATAATAATTATGATGATAAATTAATAAGATAAGAAAAATAAAGGGATAAGAAAAGAGTGGTGTGTCGAACACACACACAAATGATGAAGGGAATTAAATACTGACTTTAGATTTAATGAGAATGAAAAATAAGGGAATAGGTTTTAAATTGATTTAAAATATTTTAAGAACATTAATATTAAACTAAATTAGGTGGATGAAAATATAATATATTGAAGAAGAAACTTTCATTAAAATAGAATTACAAAAAAAGACTTACAAGATTACAATAATGAAGAACACAAAAGTAAATGAAAACAAAGAGAGGAGGAAAGGTCTCTAAAAAGAAAACTTGAGTATGTAAGGTCCTACCAAGAATTTTTCAAGGCTTTGGTCATTCCAATTTATGATACTCTCTTCTAAAATTCAAACCCTTTTGAAAGGAGATGAGGGGATGTATTTATAGCCCAAGGTGGTGGACTGTTTTCATTCCAAAAATACCCCTCCACTTGGCTTGATGATTTGGACATAAAGACCACTGAATCTAGAGATATATCCTTATAAAAGGTTTTAGATAATAATATTTTAAGAATAATATAAAAATTTGGAGGCATTTGGACTTATGGATCCAAAGTTATGGCTATTTTATTAAACAATATTAATATGTCCATTTCAATCCATACTTTTTAGAAGGCCAAAATGTGAATGGATTTATCAATAGGAATATGCCTTCAAATCCAAAAAATTTCTTCAAAAAAGTAGAAAAAATATATCTCCTATTTTACACTAAAAAATCCCAACTTGATTTAATGATTACATCATGATCTATGTCATGAATAGTTTCCTGATTTTAATTTCCATTTAGAATGGTGGGCTGTAATTCAAAGCATCATTTGGGGCCCTTTTTTATATAGTTGGACCTTAAATTTTTTATCCATGATTATTTTGGATAATAAACAACATATTTTAGAATTTAATAAAATTTGGGTTTTGTGATTTAGACCAGTAACTCAATCATTATGGCTGGTCCAGTTTCTTCACAGTTTCTTTGGGTCTTCTTGTGTGAACCATATGACCCTCCAAATGAACGATTTCGCAAAAGGTTCCTTCTAATGAAATATTTTAATTTGGGTAAGTAACCCTAAAAAACAAGAATAATGAAATTTAGATAAGTAGGGTGAGATTTATTATTAAAACATCAAATAGACTTGAATATGGATGAATTCAAATAGTGCTCAAAAATTATAATTAATATTTAAACATTAATATTTCACACAAATTATGAACATTTCATATAAAATCAGTAAAGTGAGTATATAAAATGTTACAAAATTATTAATAATATCAACTCCCCCACACTTAGTCTTGTGCATGTCCTCATCTGCAATAAATATAAAAAACATTACAAAATCATTTTTACTCACCAACAAATATTAAAATTTTGTTTTCCCCACTCAGGAGAGGTTTAGACAGTTTCACTCATCAATATTGAATTCCACCACAATTTGTTACAGAAAAAATGTTCCAAAAACAATTAATTTTTTCATGATCAAATTTAGAAATGGAAAATGGTGGCACACAAAACTTACTCCTCTCAAGATGATAAAATTAATTTATGGCGTTTCACTCATTAACCAACCCAAAGTGAAAATCTTAGAGTTTGTAAGAGCTATCAGCTTCCAATAGCTATCCTAAAGTGAAAAATAATCAATTGGTATTTTTAAGGGGGCTTTCTGTGGCTATGGGATGGTAGGAATTTAATTTCCAAGAGAGAGAATAAGAGGGGTAAAACACCAACATGGGTAAAACAATGCACAATTTTTTTGAAATGAAACATGGAAGGAAATGAAAACTCATATTTACAAGGGAATTATTGTGTGAAGAAATACACAAGATAGGAATAAAATTTTAAAGGGATGAGAAGATTAAATATTTAAAAAACACAAAACTTATTCCAATGAAATAAGTGTTCTTATTTTTATTTTATTTTCTTCTTTTTTTTCGAAAGTTGAACTTCAAAAAGATCTCACCCTGATATCCCAACCCATGAATGATCTCCTCATGAAACTAATTTTAATAGTCATAATAAGATAAAAGTTTTAGGAAGAGTTATTTTGACCTACTCAAGACACAAACCAATTTTTCTTATTATTTTTTTTGATTGATTTTTTTTTGATTTTTTTGATTTTTTTGAACACTTGTCAATAACATTTACAAAATTACATAAATGAAAATACATTACATTCTCCAAAACACACTGAATGTCAAACTCTCCCCCATAATTAAATATATTCTTGCCCTCAAGTATATGATAACATGGTGAAATCAACAAAGGGTACCCAAAATGAAATCCATCCCCCCCACACTTAAATTTCAAAAACAAAAAATTATGCAATGAAAATCCATGTTGATATTGGGTGGGAAAAGGTATTGGGATTGTAATGTGTCTATCAAAGAAATGGTTTTCATAGGCTCGAAGGGTCTTTCAAAAGGAGGATTAATGTAAGGGAAATGGGAGGCTATTTGGATATTGTGATTCTCATGTGGTTCAGAAAATTCCTCTATCATATTAATGCACACTAAAGTAGGAAATTCAGCTCGAAGGTCCACAAACTCAAGACTCACAAATGGGGGTGAAAAACACACATTTTAAAAATATGTCCATAGGTGTCCTTGGAATGAAAGAAAATGGTGTTCCTCATGGGTGGGTAAAATCAATTTCCAAATCAAAAATTGAGCATTCAAAATTTGTTGGGTTTGACACAATATTATTTATCCAAATATATGATGAAAACACATGATTTTTGAGATGAAACCATGTCTTTTGACTCCCCAAAATGGTTTTAAAAAATGTCAAAAATGGATGGTGAGTAAGTATGACTCATTTGGTTTTTTTACATTTTTTTATTTTTTAATTTTTTTAGTGTTTTTAAATTACACACCCACACAAAATAGAAAGAGTAAATAAAAATAAAAAAATTGTGATGAGGAAAGTGGTAAAAAATGAGAATGAGGGAGGAAGAAGAGATAGAGAGAGATCGAGAGAGAGAGAGAAGATGAGTTAAAGGGAATGAGGTTCCCCTGGTTTGGATTTGGTGGGTTGCCTTCTCCATCCAGTGGTGGGTTAACTACAGAAATTGGGGATCCAGTGGAAGTTGATGTTGTTCCAAGATTGTTCGTCCTCTCACGATGATGATTTAACCGATGTCCATTAACCGTGAATGTACTTTTGGAAGACGGGTCTTGGACTTTCAGTTTTCACCTTCACGGAATACCTTTCTCAGGATGTGTTTTTCATGAAGTACCTTAGCCTTTTCTTTGTACAGATTGGAATTCTCATAGGATTCAAGTCGAAGCTCCTCCAGTTCATCCAATTGCAACAATCTTTCTTCACCAAATTTTTCACAATCAAAATTATAGGTTTTCATAGCAAAAAATGACTTATGTTGGATTTAAACTGGAAAATGAAATGATTTTCCAAAAACTATCCTAAAAGGATACATCCCAATGGGTGTTTTATAGGCAGTTCGATAAGCCCAAAGTGTTGGGTCGGAACAAACGGGGAAAAGATGGCAAGAGGGGGTGAATTGCCTTTTAAAAAATGATTAACAATTTAAAAAACAAAGTTAAGATGCAGCGGAAATAAATGAGGCAAAACACAAAACTTGATAACGGAGTTCGGCCAAAAAACCGGCCTACGTCTCCGCTCCCAACTCAACCGTTGAGAGATTCCTACCGCTTGCTTTTCAATGGTTTTAGCAAGAAACCCACTAGGATTTGAGGTAGCACTAGGACCTATTACAGCTTGCTTTTTGTGGTTTAGCAAGAACCCACTTGCTTTTGATGGTTTAGCAAGAACCCACTAGCCTTTTTAACGGGTGAAGGCTAGCTCACCGAAACACAAGCCTTTTAAAAGGAAAGGCTTGAAGAAACCTCTTCACACCTTAATGGTGATGTGAAACCCAAAAGAAAGGGGGATGAGAAAAGGGTTGGGGTTTGTAGGCACAAACCCAATTTTAAAGCTCAAAATAAATAAAACAATAAAACCCGTAATGGAGGAAGTCTTGGGAGCCTTTGATTGATTGGAGATGTTGAAGGCCGCTTCCAAGCTTCTTGGGTGGAGCTCCTTGGATTTGGAAGTTGTTGGAGCACTTGAGGTTCCTTTGAAGGAAGTCGCCGGAGGTTGGCCAATTGATCCAAAATATGTCCGTTGGCTTCATATATATTCCGGTAGGTGTCCGGGGCTTCCTTGGCCTTTATTTATAGGCATGGAACCCTTGGGGAGGCTTCGGAGCCGTTGGAGAGGCTAAAAGAGCCGTTGGGAGCCAAGTGGGCAGGCTGGTCAACAGCCCAACGGCTAGTTTGACTGGCTCCACCGGCTGGCCGGTAAAGTCCCACCGGCTGGCCGGTGTGTGCAAAATGGCATAGGATTCCTGTCCAGGGGCCACCGGCTGACCGGTGCCAGAGCCACCGGCTGGCCGGTGCCTTGGTAGAGAAGAAGAGTCTTGATCCAGGCTCTACCGGTCGACCGGTGGAGGAGCCACCGGCTGGCCGGTGGCAAGACAGTAGCAAATACTATTTGGGCTGGGTGCCACAGGTCGACCGGTGACAGAGCCACCGGTCGACCGGTGGAACTTGGCAGTGGGCAATCCCTCTGCCAGTTCCACCGGCTGGCCGGTGCTATCACACCGGTTGGCCGGTGGACTGAATTTCAGTCCATTTCTTGTCCATTCTTGGGCCAATCCTTTGGCAATCTTTTGCCTATCATCCACAACACTTAAAAACAAAGTTAAACATATATGAAAGTGATTGTGATCATGAAAATCAAAGAGTGTGGGGTACAACAATCTCCCCCTATTTTGATGATCACAATCACTTATCTAAGCAATGTAAAAACTTAAATGTAAGGCATGCTTTTAATGAATAAAGTGAAAATAAGCAATGCATGATCAAAAAGGTTTCTCCCCCAATCAATCAAGAAATTTCTCCCCCTTTGTGATTATCAAAATAGAATGGGGCATAAAACTTGATTGAGGGAAATTTTGAAAAACAAGAAGAGATTTTAAATCAATTGAAATTTTTGAAATGAAATGAGAATTTGAATAACAGTTTGAATTGAAAGTTTTGAATCAAAAACCAAATGAATTTTGAAATTTGAAACCAAGAGTTGAAATTGAAAGTTTGAATCGAAAGTTTTGAAAAAAAAAAAAATTTGAAATGAGAATTTTGAATGAAAAATTTTTAATTCACAAAAAGGCTTAAAAGAACCTAACTCCCCCTAAATAAAAACAACAAATCACCGGGGAGAGGGATTTTGAAAAGAGACAATTTTAGGCCCAGAGAGACTCGCTAAGAGAGATTTTTCAATCCACACTTGCCTTGTAGCGGGTCTTCTCCTATAGAATTCATCGGAAAAGAAAAAAGACTTTGGTTGGCCGTACCGGGCGTTTTTACAATTACATTCATAAATAAGGTGCCCGGTTTTCTTACAATAATTGCAAAATTTGTAAGCGGAGCTCCCCCTTACAAAAACAGTGGGTGCATGGGAGTAGGAAGCTTGGTTGGTATAGCCAAGTCCTTGAGTGGTCCTAGAAACCCTTTGAGAACCAAGCAAATTGTTCAAATTTTGTTCCCCTTTGGTGAACTTAGCTAGGGTCTCCCTTAGGTCTTTGATGGTTGATTCCATAGAATCAACATTTGGAAAATTTTGGATTTTAAGGGTGAGTTCCTCCTTCTCTTTGAGAAGTTGGTCTTTTTCGGAGGAAAGTTTTTTGAAATTCTTTTTCAAAGCAATGAATTTTGAAGAAAGCTCATGAAAACCATTTTCTAGTTGGTCTCTAGCGTGTGAGAGTTCTTCATAAGATAGATGATTTAAAGAATTTGAATTTGAAGAGCAGGAGGATGAGGAATCGGAAGAAGTTACCTCATGAAATGCCATTAGGCATTTTGTACCTTGGTCGCTCGAGGAGGAGGAGGAGAATGAAGAGGTGGAGCTATCACTCCATGTTTCCTTTGAAGCCTTCTTCTTCTCCTTTTTCTTGGCCCTTTTCTTGTGAAGTGGGCAAGCGGGTACGGATTTTCCATCGGGTTCTTGCTTTTGAGCGGGTTCTAGCTTTTGAGCGGATTCTTGCTTTGGAGCCTCGCTAGTACCTTCATAGGTTAGTTCTAAAAATTTCCAAAGATCGTAAGAAGATGTGCAAGAAGAAATATGATCAAAAACATTTCGGTCAAGACCACAATGTAGAGCATTCATGGCTTTGCCATCAAGCTTGAAATTTGCAATGTCAGCGGGGGTCCATTGAGATTCATCGGGAGAAGAAAGGGTGAAACCATGCATGACAATTTTAAAAATAGGATAACCAATGCTTTTAAGAAATGTGGTCATGCGGGTTTTCCAAAAAGAATAATCGGCTCCATCAAAGAATGGAGCACGATCCAAAGAAAAACCTTCGGGGGATTGAGAGGAAGAAGCGGTAGAAGCCATAAAAAAAATAGGATCTTTAATTTGAAACCGGTTAGGGAATTATTCAAATACGTCCTCTGATACCAATTGTTGGGTCGGAACAAACGGGGAAAAGATGGCAAGAGGGGGTGAATTGCCTTTTAAAAAATGATTAACAATTTAAAAATCAAAGTTAAGATGCAGCGGAAATAAATGAGGCAAAACACAAAACTTGATAACGGAGTTCGGCCAAAAAACCGGCCTACGTCTCCGCTCCCAACTCAACCGTTGAGAGATTCCTACCGCTTGCTTTTCAATGGTTTTAGCAAGAAACCCACTAGGCTTTGAGGTAGCACTAGGACCTATTACAGCTTGCTTTTTGTGGTTTAGCAAGAACCCACTTTCTTTTGATGGTTTAGCAAGAACCCACTAGCCTTTTTAACGGGTGAAGGCTAGCTCACCGAAACACAAGCCTTTTAAAAGGAAAGGCTTGAAGAAACCTCTTCACACCTTAATGGTGATGTGAAACCCAAAAGAAAGGGGGATGAGAAAAGGGTTGGGGTTTGTAGGTACAAACCCAATTTTAAAGCTCAAAATAAATAAAACAATAAAACCCGTAATGGAGGAAGTCTTGGGCGCCTTTGATTGATTGGAGATGTTTAAGGCCGCTTCCAAGCTTCTTGGGTGGAGCTCCTTGGATTTGGAAGTTGTTGGAGCACTTGAGGTTCCTTTGAAGGAAGTCGCCGGAGGTTGGCCAATTGATCCAAAATATGTCCGTTGGCTTCATATATATTCCGGTAGGTGTCCGGGGCTTCCTTGGCCTTTATTTATAGGCATGGAACCCTTGGGGAGGCTTCGGAGCCGTTGGAGAGGCTAAAAGAGCCGTTGGGAGCCAAGTGGGCAGGCTGGTCAACAGCCCAACGGCTAGTTTGACTGGCTCCACCGGCTGGCCGGTAAAGTCCCACCGGCTGGCCGGTGTGTGCAAAATGGCATAGGATTCCTGTCCAGGGGCCACCGGCTGACCGGTGCCAGAGCCACCGGCTGGCCGGTGCCTTGGTAGAGAAGAAGAGTCTTGATCCAGGCTCTACCGGTCGACCGGTGGAGGAGCCACCGGCTGGCCGGTGGCAAGACAGTAGCAAATACTATTTGGGCTGGGTGCCACAGGTCGACCGGTGACAGAGCCACCGGTCGACCGGTGGAACCTGGCAGTGGGCAATCCCTCTGCCAGTTCCACCGGCTGGCCGGTGCTATCACACCGGTTGGCCGGTGGACTGAATTTCAGTCCATTTCTTGTCCATTCTTGGGCCAATCCTTTGGCAATCTTTTGCCTATCATCCACAACACTTAAAAACAAAGTTAAACATATATGAAAGTGATTGTGATCATGAAAATCAAAGAGTGTGGGGTACAACACAAAGTGCTTCACCAAGTCTTTTAGGCCAGTCTTTTCTGGTGGGTTTTACAATTCTCTCAAGCACTCTTTTCACTTCTCTATTATAAAGTTCAATTATTCTATTTTTTTTGGGGTGATATGCAGTTGAAGTTTTATTTACAACACTATTATTTTTCAAAATATATTCCATGGTTTTATTATAAAAATGGGTTCCTAAGTCACTTATCAAGGCACGTGGTGTGCCAAATCGGGGGAAGATGTGTGTCTTTAGGAACTCACTAGCAGTATGTGAATCATCCTTTATAGTGGGTTTGTCCTAGAACCACCTAGAAACATAATCAACTGTAATAATAATGTATGATAATCCATTGGAAGGGAGGAATGGTCCCATGAAATCGATTCCCCAAACATCGAACATACACAATTTTAATTTAAAGAATATTCATCGAGAAAAAGCTCTCAATCACTTAACAAACCTAAATTATAACTCACCCCAATGAGATATTTACTCATCCATTGAAATGTTCAGTAATATAGTTATAATAATTATTATGATAAATTAATAAGATAAGAAAAATAAAGGGATAAGAAAAGAGTGGTGCGTTGAACATACATGCAAACAATGAAGGGAATTAAATACTGACTTTAGATTGAATGAGAATGAAAAAGAGGGGAAGGGGTTTTAACTTGATTTAAAATATTTTAATAACATTAATATTAAACTATAGAAGGTGTATGAGAATAATATATATTGAAGAATAAACTTTCATTAAAACCTAATTACAAAAAAAGACTTACAAGATTACAACAATGAAGAACACAAAAGTAAATGAAAACAAAGAGAGGAGGAAAGGTCTCTAAAGAGAAAAATTGAGTATGGAAGGTCCTATGAAGCCTTTTTAAAGCCTTTGGTCATGATAATTTATGCTCCTCTCTTCTTAAATTCCAAGACTTTTGAAAGGATAGGAGGAGATGTATTTATAGCCCAAGGTGGTGGACTGTTTGCATTCCAAAACTACCCCTCCACTTGGCTCGAGGATTTGGACATCAAGATAGCTAAATATTGAGATATATCCTTCTAAAAAGTTTTATATAATAATATTTTCCTACTAATCTCAAATGTTGGTGGAATTTGTACTTATGGAACCAAAGGTATGGCTGTTTGATTAAACAATATTAATCTGTCCATTTCAATCCATACTTTTTAGAAGGCCAAAATGTGAATGGGTTTATCAATATGAATATGCCTTCAAATCCAAAAAATTTCTCAAAAAAGTATGCCGCCTATATATCCTATTTTACACTAAAAAATATCATCTTGATTCGATGATTACATCATGTACTATGTCCTGAATAGTTTCTGAATTTTAATTTCCATCCAGAATGGTGGGCGGGACTTCAAAGCATCATTTGGGCCCCTTTTTTGTGTAGTTGGACCTTCAAATTTTTATCCATGATTCTTTTGAACAATTCAAAACATATGGTGGAGTTTAATAAAATTTGGGTTTCGGGATTTAAACCAGTAACTCAATCATCATGGCTGGTCCAGTTTCTTCACAGTTTCTTTGGGTGTTCTTGTGTGGACTATATGACCCTCCAAATGGATGATTTGGCCAAAGGTTCCTTCCAATTAAATATTGGAATTTGAGTAAGTAACCCTAAAAAATTATAATCATTCTAGTTGGATAAGTAAGGTGATATTTATTATTAAAACATTAAATAGACTTGAATCTGGATGAATTCAAATAGTGCTCTAAAATTATAATTAATATTTAAACATTAATATTTCATACAAATTATGCACATTTTATATAAAATAAGTAAAGGTATTATATAAAAAAGTTACGAAAATATTAATAATATCAATTCCCCCACACTTAGTCTTGTGCATGTACTCATGTGCAACAAATATAAAAAACATTACAAAATCATTTTCACTCACCAACAAATATTAAAATTTTGTTTTCCCCACTCAGGGAATGTTTAGAAAATTTCAGTCATCCATATTGAATTCCACCACAATTTTTTACAGAAACAATGTTCCAAAAAAAATTAATTTTTTCATGCTCAAATTTAGAAATGTAAAATGGTGGAACACAAAACTTACTCCTCTCAAGATGATAAAATTAATTTATGGAGTTTCACTCGTTCACCAACCAAAAGTGAAAATCTTAGAGTTTGTAAGAGCTCTTAGATTCCAATCCCTATCCTAAAGTGAACAATAATCAATTGGTGTTTTTAAGGGTTTTTCTATGGCTATGGGACAGTAGGAATTTAATGTCCAAGAGAGGGAAGAAGAGGGGTAAAACACCAACATGGGTAAAACAATGCACAATTTTTTTGAATTGAAACATGGAAGGAAATGAAAACACATATTTACAAGGGAATGATTGTGTGAATAAACACATAAGAGAGGAATAAAATTTGAAAGGTATGAGAAGATTAAATATTTACAAAACACAAAACTTCTCCCAATGACATAATTTTTCTTGTTTTTTTGAAAGTTGAAATTGAAAAAGATATCACACTCATATCCCAACCCATGATTGCTCTCCTCACGACACTAATTTTAATAGTTATAACAAGATCAAAGGTTGAGGAAGAGTGATTTTTTACCTACTCAAGACACAAACCAATTTTTCTTCTTCTTTTCTTTTTGAGTGATTTTTTTTTGATTTTTTTGATTTTTTGAACACTTGTCAATATAATTTACAAAATTACATAAATGAAAGTACATTACATTCCCCAAAACACACTGAATGAAAAACTCTCCCCCACAATGAAATGAATTCTTGCCCTCAAGCATATGATAACATGGAGAAATCAACAAAGGGTACCCAAAATGAAATCCATTCCTCCCCCACACTTAAATTTCAAAAAAATTATGCAATGAAAATCCATGTTGATATTGGGTGGGAAAAGGTATTGGGCTTGTAATGTGGATATCAAAGAAAAGGTTTTCATAGGATCGAAGGGGCTTTCAAAAGGATAATTAATGTAAGGGAAATGTGAGGCTATTTGGATATTGTGATTCTCATGTGGTTCAGAAAATGCCTCTATCATATTAATGCACACTAAAGTAGGAAATTCAGCTCAAAGTTCCACAAACTCAATACTAAAAAATGGGGGTGAAAAACACACATTTTGAAAATATGGCCATAGGTGGCCTTGGCATGAAAGAAAATGGTGTTCCTCATGGGTGGGTAAAATTAGTTTCCAAATCAAAAATCGAGCATTCAAAATTTGTTGGGTTTGACACAATATTCTTTATCCAAATATATGATGAAAACAGAAGATTTTTGAGATGAAACCATGTCTTTTGACTCCCCAAAATGGTTGTAAAAAATGTCAAAAATGGATGGTGAGTAAGTATGACTCGTTTAGAATTTTTACATTTTTTTTATTTTTTTATTTTTTTAGTGTTTTTAAATTACACACCCACACAAAAGAGAAACAGTAAATAAAAAATAAAAAAAATTGTGATGAGGAAAGTGGTAAAAAATGAGAATGAGGGAGGAAGAAGAAGAAAGAGAGAGAGAGAGAAGATGAGTTAAATGTAAATGGATTCCCCCTGGTTTGGATTTTGTGGGTTTCCATCTCCATCCAGTGGTGGGTTAACTACAGAAGTTGGGGATCCAGTGGAATTCGATGTCATTCCAAGATTGTGTGTCCTCTCACGGTGACACTTTAACCAATGTCCATTAACCATGAATGTCCTTTTGGAAGACGGGTCTTGGACTTGCACTTTTCACGTTCGTGGATTACCATTCTCAGGATGTGTTTTTCATGAAGTACCTTAGCCTTTTCTTTGTATAGATTTGAATTCTCATAGGATTCAAGTCGAAGCTCCTCCAGTTCAGCCAATTGCAACAATCTTTCTTCACCAGATTTTTCACAATCAAAATTACAGGTTTTTACAGCCCAAAATGACTTATATTGGATTTCAACTAGCAAATGACATGCTTTACCAAATACTATCCTAAAAGGAGACATCCCAATGGGTGTTTTATATGCAGTTCGATAAGCCCAAAGTGCTTCACCAAGTCTTTCAGGCTAGTCTTTTCTGGTGGGTTTTACAATTCTCTCAAGCACTCTTTTCACTTCTATATTATAAAGTTTGGCCATTCCATTTTTTTGGGGGTGATATGCAGTTGAAGTTTTATGTACAACACCATTCTTTTTCAAGAGATATTCCATGGTTTTATTACAAAAATGGGTTCTTAAATCATTTATTAACGCACGTGGTGTGCCAAATTGGTGGAAGATGTGTGTCTTTAGGAACTCACTAGTAGTATGTGAATCATCCTTTATAGTGGTTTTATCCTCAAACCACCTAGAAATATAATCAAAAATAAGAAGAATGTATGAGAATCCATTGGAATGGGGGAATGGTCCCATGAAATCGATGCCCCAAACATTGAACATACACAATTTTAATTTAAAGAATATTCATCGAGAAAAAGCTCTCAATCACTTAACATACCTAAATTATAACTAAACCCAAAGAGATATTTACTCAGCCATTGAAATTATTAGTAATATGGTTATAATAATTATGATGATAAATTAAGAAGGTAAGAAAAAGAAAGGGATAAGAAAAGAGTGGCGCGTAGAACACACACACAAACGATGAAGTGAATTAAATACTGACTTTAGATTAAACTAGAATGCAAAAGAAGGGAAGGAGTTTTAACTTGATTTAAAATATTTTAAGAAAATTAATATTAAACTACAGAAGGTGGATGAGAATAAGATATATTAAAGAAGAAACTTTCATTAAAATAGAATTACAAAAAAAATAGACTTACAAGATTACAACAATGAAGAACACAAAAGTAAATGAAAACAAAGAGAGGAGGAAAGGTATCTCAAGGGAAAAATTGAGTATGGAAGATCATCCCAAGCCATTTTTCATGCAAATTTATTCTTCTCTCTTCTGAAATTCCAACCCTTTTGAAAGGAGAGGAGGGGATGTATTTATAGCCCAAGGTGGTGGATTGTTTGCATTCCAAAACTACCCCTCCACTTGGATCGATGATTTGGACATCCAGACAGATAAATCTCAAGATATCTCATTCTAACAAGTTGTAGATAATAATGTTTTCAGACTAATATCAAATTTTGGAGGAATTTGGACTTATGGATCCAAAGTTATGGCCGTTTTATTAAATAAAATTAATATGTTCATTTCAATCCATATTTTTTAGAAGGCCGAAATGTGAATAGGTTTATCAATAAAAATATACCATCAAATCCAAACAATTTATTCAAAAAAGTAGGCTTCCTATATCTCATATTTCACATTGAAAAATATCATCTTGATTTGATGATTACATCATGAGCTATGTCATGAATAGTGTTTGGATTTTAATTTCCGGCCATAATGGTGGGCTAGAATTAAAAGCATCAGTTGGGCCCCTTTTTCGTGTAGTTGGACCTTCAAATTTTTATCCATGATTATTTTTTATAATAAAAAATATATGGTGTAGTTTAATAAAATTTGGGTTTTGGGATTTAGACCAATAAAACAATTATCATGGCTGGTCCGGTTTCTTCATAGTTTCTTTGGGTCTTCTTGTGTGGACCATATGGCCCTCCAAATGGATGATTTGGCCAATAGTTTCTTCTAATGAAATTTTGTAATTTGAGTAAGTAACAATAAAAAAGAATAATATTGTAATTTGGATAATTAGGGTGAGATTTATTATTAAAACATTAAATAGGCTTGAATCTGGATGAATTCAAATAGTTCTAAAAAATTATAATTAATATTTAAACATTAATATTTCACACAAATTATGAAAATTTCATATAAAATCAGTAAAGTTAGTATATAAAAAGTTAAGAAAATATTAATAACATCAGCCATACTATTTAAGGGGGAGAATGTGGGATTCCTAAAATCCGAGGGTGCCAACTTATCATCAAACCATGCCAGATATGGATTTCCATCGAGTGGGATTGCCACCTATCAGGTCTTAAGACCCTCAAAATAGGAAATGAGATCAGCCATTGGATCACCCTAATAGGTATTCCTATCTTGATGATGGTTCCTAACAACTAGTGAATTGGTGGGCTCTTCAACTGGTAGGTGGGACCAATGACTCGTGGAGCAGCTAGTGGAAAAACTCAGGGGGATGCTGGAGGGTTAAACTGCGGAGTAGCTAGAGGAAGAACCTGTAGAGCCACCTAAGGGGATTATGGGGGAACAACCTATAAATCCAGATCTCGAAGAAGAGTCTCGCACAATTCATGTAGATTTAGCGATGCATACCATGCTCTCTCACCATAAAATATAGCATCCACCCTATCTAGATGGGAAGGCTTGTCTAGATTACCAAGAGGTAAATCTCTAGGAATGATATGTACCTTAACTTTCAACCCTAGTATAGGATCACTGTAATCTGGACATTGCTATGTGGCATGTTTTTTAAGGAGTTCATCAAAAACCCTTTTCTGCTCTGTGAGCTGTTGGTGTAGTGCGACCTTTTCAGTATCATCCTCCACCTTCAATACTGAACTAGATAGGTTAGAGGGATTATTATCTTTGAGGGTCCATTTACCTTATTGGGGTCTCGACCGAAAGGTAATGACTCGGTGGGATATAAGAGGTTGATAAAATGTGGCTGTTGATGAGTGACAACACCAGGGTGATCCAACAGATGTGGTACTGTCCTTGGGGGTAGGTTATCTTCAAGGAGCACCATCTCGACCTCCTTCTTTGGGAGCTCAACCATGTTGATTGTGACTCTACCTGATAGAATATCCTCATCACTGAGTGATTTGGGCTATCATAGAATTAGGTTGAAGTGAAGGGATGCATATTTTCCCCAACCACAGACCTTTACATATGGATATGCCTTGACTATAAATTTTTAGAGCATAATGAAGCTTTGAACACCTCGTTACTGAAAAATCTGGTGATAACTGGATGATGTAGGGTGCTGGGCCATGAGAAGTGTGACCAACTCGACTAGGATACATTACTGGATGATATCGTAATAGTGCTCCCAGCTCCTTGGATAAGACAACCGAAAATAGAAGAGATGTAAATTCATCATTCCCATTGTTAGGAAGAGACACATGACTTCATCCTAGTTGAGGGACTCTAGGATTTCGAAGTCTGGCATTGAAATCGGCCAGAACATCTTAGGGAAGTGATCTGCAATGAGAATGAATCACAGGCTCCTTCGATCAACAGTGAGATCTGAAGTCTAACTACACCATTCATAAATTGAGGGTGGATGGGGAACTGGAAACAACACTAATACAGATCCTTGTGGTAGTGTAATAGTCGGTGGTGAGTACGGTGCATGAGTCGACAGACAACTACATACTGGTATGTCTCTCAGGGGTTGTACTGATTGCATCACCACATCTCTGTGGGGTGGGGTGATGACTATTGCTTCCTACACAAGGGTGGCGGTCATGGGTAGTGGATCAGGCTGGTGTTCTTTATCTACCAAACCAAAAAATGACTCTCTGTGATATCGTGTGAAGGTAGTGAGTGAATCAGGTGACAGTAGTGAAGCTTGCACAGCGAGACCCTGTAAAGGAGCCAAATCCTCATCCTCCTGTATGTATCTGAGGAGGTATTTAGGGATCCGGTGTATCTCACTTTCTAGAAGGATGAAGATGACATGATGAGTTTCTACCCCAGACTTTGACATGGAGGATCAGGGTGAATTCTCCATCATCGATCCATACTCTGCTTCAGAATATGAGAAGTGGATGGTACAGGCAACGATCTGACACTTCTCAGGGCTCTTTCTTCGGTGGCAATGATTCTACCTCCTACCCCAAAATTATTCCTTGGGGAAAAGGAGATATTCAACATGGGGAGGTCCCTCACATGGGTAGTGCTAGATCGATGAGGACCTCTGCCTATGTTGGTCACTATGTGAGGGGGACCTTCACATCTGTTTTCATTGGAATGGATGAGACCTCCACTCTGATGGGCTGGGGTGTGAGGAGAACCTGATCATATGTCGAATGGAACACAATGAGGACCTCCATGTCCATTACCTGGTTAGTGGGGAGGCCCTCCACTGGAGTTGGTGAGAACATAGATAGGACCTCCATAATGACAGGTGGAAGAGTAGAGATGATCTTCACTTTGATTTACACTACCACAAGGAGGACCTTTTCTTGAGCTACTAATGATGCGGGGAGGAACCTCACATTGATGACATGAAATATGGGAAAAACTTCCATACCTGGGATCATGGGCATGAGGAGGACTTCCATGCTGTGTGTTGATAAGACAGAGATGACCTTTTCTTGGGCCAACAATGGTGGAATGGGGAGGAATTCCATGCTAAGTGTGGGAGCGAGTATGACCTCCAATCTAGCTAGTGATGGTACGAGTAGGGCCCCTACACTGAACATCGTCATCACAGGTTGGCCCGCGATGGTTGTTGTCGTATCAGCAATCAGAAGAGTTAACCTAAACCATCCAATTGGTGGATGGGGCCTCAATACCAATTGGGTGTAGAAGTTCCCCTACCCTATAGTAATGGGAGAAATATAGTGTGTGTTGGTGGTGGCATGGGACACTGAATCTATGGAAGATGATGCCCCATGACAGGAATCCTTCTGATCCTAAACCTGAAGTTGGCGCCAGGTCATCCAAACTAGGTCCAGCTAGGCAGGGGTGTGGAACACCTGATCCTCGGTCTATGGGACTAGATGACGGCGTTGACACGGTCTAGTGGGAGCCCTCATTGGTAGATCCCTAGCTAAAGTTGTCACTGAGTTGACTCTAGCATCCCTTACTTCATTGGCATAAGGGAGTGAATCATAAGAGTGTTCTGGGGAGAGACTCCCAAAATGGTTGAATATCAGAGTGGGTAGCAGCATCTCCCTATGTGGACCTTGGGGGAGATAGTGACGTTGAGGCATAGAGGCCTCTAGATATTGGTAGGCCATTTCCCTAGTCGGGATGACCCCCTTCTATTCATATTGACAAACCAAAGTGTTAATCACCCTCCTTTGAATAAACTTCGAAGGTGAGACGGGGAGTGTGTTTCCATTAGTCATATCCATGGAAGCTATTGTGGTGGAGGTGGAGCCATGCAGGAATGTCTCAACATTATTCCTCCTACCCCTACATCTACGGGCAGGGGGTGATTGGTTTCCTGTAACTACAACTTGGGTCCTGTAAATCAAGGAGATTCACCATCAATACAGATATCCAGAAAATAATGCCCAATTCCCCATTATTGTTCATTCCTCCACAACTATAGAGAGATATCCATGCTAATGATTCCATAGACCGAAATTACTAGCAATTAACTACCCCAAATTCCAATGAGTTTCATGCCATACAAACTATTTTCTTGGTGGGACCTAGCACTGAATATTTGAATCTGGTGACACGCTCATCTTCTGATGTCTCGAATTCCACTAATCCCCACTTTTCAGAGAGGAATTTCATGTTGGTTCACCATTTTTGTTTTCAATGCTTTCTTCCGGGTCACACCCGTTATGTGCGTGTTGACGCTCGCTGATGTTTTCACTATACCCCACATTCCCTCTTTCCAAAGGCGGACGAAATCCATTGCTTCTTTAGTGGTGTATTCTCCTTGATCGAAATATGATGATGGGATGTCAGTTTCTCCTTCTATGGATTCCTCATCAGAACTCATTTCCTTGTCCAGGTCTCCCTTATAGATTAATACATTGTTTGTGAAACTCATTCCTGATGCCATCTCTTCATGGATGCTGGTTAATTACGCTGATTTTGTCAATACATTCCAAGGGGTTTTGATAGGGCAGCAACCTTCAGTCAGGAAAGTAGTCATACTGAGGCATCTGTGGCATGTCTTGACACCGTAACACTGGAACAACTATATTCTTTCTCATCATAGGTCTTCTCAAGAATGTGGAAACTCAAGGGTTCCCATGACGATCGTCGGGTATCTTATGCTACAGGCATGTCTCTAAGGGTTTCCTCAGCTTCCCATATTTAACATGGGGTATACCATAAGTTTAACATCTAGTAGAGATGGATAAAACTGATCAGAACACAAATACAAGTGTACTAGATGGGTACATCCCTATGAGAGAGCACCTGGAGTGTTTACTGGATGGATATATCATAATTCCCAATGAGGACGGACCTAGGATGGCATGTACCAGAGATGGAAAATTTCACACTGTGAAGGATGATCAGGACACCACTGAGGGCGGATCTAGGAGGTGGACCTCAATGAGGGGGTGGGGGACACCATGGTTTACCATTGGCTGTGATTGAACCTTATAGAGGCTTCATACATATCCCCAAGGTAGGGAATCAAAACCCACGTAGTTTGAAAAGGGTGATTTGGGGATTATGTATTGAGATAACCCAATTTATGCTAGTAGTAGCAATAATATGGATGAATGGGTATTTTTCACTGAGATGGCCCAGGTGGATGATGTGACCTCACCATGATAAGGGTGAGTTGATAGAGTGAATGGTTAAGGCTTATGTATGGTCAGCTGTCCATATGAATAGCGTGATCCCACTAGGATGTGGAAGCCTGGGTAAGAATCAGGATGGATGATGGATGATTTAATGAATTGGATGAGATGAATGGGGTGAAACCGATGTGAAGATGGCAGTTTTGGGATTGAACCTTAGGGAGGCTTACTATGTACCCTACCTAGAAGGTAGGGATCAAAGTCAACATAGTTTTGGAGTGGGGTGATGAGTCACATAAGGAGGTGGCTTATGAGGATGGAAGCATGGGTGGGACCCAAAGGAAATGGAACCTTCGGTTGAGTCATGATCTTCCCAATACACGAGGGCTTGAGGGAGAGACCGGGATGAGACATGAGTGATGGGATTAAACCTTGTGGGGGATTGCTATGTATCCCTATGGTAGGGAATCAAAGTCCACATAGTTCAGGAAATGAGGCATAGAATTGAGGTGTGCACAATGGAAAGCGACCCAAAGACATACTGAGGCTTATGCATTATTAGAAGCCTAGGGGGATCTGAATGCCTCATGGAGGTGGATCGAGGAGATTTGTCTCAGAGAGGGATGATGTTACATCAGGATGGAACATCCCTAGGAGGGAGCACCAAAGTTTACCATTGATCAGGGTTGAACCTCATGGATGTGTCCTACGTACCCTTTGTAGAAGAGAAAGATCAAAACCCACGTAGTTTGAGAATACAGTTTAATGTCATGTGGGACTAAAGGGGAATATAGTTTAACATCATGTGGGATAAGCAGTGAACCAATGTGAAATGGATGGAACATATGGGTGATGATCTTGAACCTCAGGGAGTCTTCCTTAGTAACCTACCTAGAAGATAGGGATCAAAGTCAATGTAGTTCAAGAGAAATGGGTCATGGTGATTACATGTGGTTTGAGGCTCATAGAGTATATCATGGTCTATGCTTAATCTAAGAACATATGAGTAATTATCGGTGTAAGAAACAAGAGGTAGCATCAGACCTGATGATCGTGTCACAAGAGGTGCGACCACAAAGGATATTGCATGGGGCTTACATGCTAAGGCAACCTGGTGATATGGAGATTGAAACTTACTCCAGGAGGGAAGCCCTATGTGGTTGTCCAGATGTATGAGGAGGATATGGCCATCATTTAAGGAATACCCTATCAAAGTGTGTGTCGAGGCTTATACATGGGCTTCCCGACGCACACATGGTGACAAATCCCATATGGAGAGAAGGTAGATTGAAAAGGTGGGAAGAAAATATCTCCCTGTCCCATCCTCTCTCTGATCCACTCAGGTCTACCATGCATGTTTCAACCCACAGTTTAACATCATGTTTTGGGGATGAAAGTGCTTGGCAGTTTAATGTTCTTCATCTCGGATGATGATGACTCAATCCTCATATCTTAGACTTACATAACTTGTACCGAACCACACTTGGGGGAGGGAAGGAACAAGAAATGCTCGACAAGAGTGACGTGGGGGAGTGGTTAATCTAGGGGTCCACATTAGCATGGATCTGCGAAGACGCAATATCCGTTAGAGTGCCTATGTGAAGAAGCATGAGACAGAAAAATTCTGTATGAAACACCACTCAAGAAACCATGAAATCACTCTGTATGAGCCTAGAGGCCCACACGAGAGAAGGGTTCGCGATGCGAAGGGCTTCACATAGACAAGCTTCATTAATTAAAGGTACCTCATGAATAAATGGTGCTTCATGAAGGAAGGGTGATTCACAAAGGAGAGTACTGAGTGGAATAGAGCTTCACTTTATCAAAGCGCTCTTAATTTGGGGAGTGCTCTGCAGAGGCTTAATGCTTTGCGGATCCTCGAGCAACCTAAAGGGGCTCCCTCCTTTGCGAAAAAATAAGGCCTTACACAAAGGGAATCCCCACCATAAGGTGGGGTCCATAAAGAACCAAAGGAGGCACAACACGCATAAACTAAGTACCTTAGGTGATCCATCTTTGGGTTCATGAATATCTTTGCAAAATGAGAGTTGGGAAGGTGAAAGGTTGGAGTAACAATGGTTTGGGGAGGGTGTGAACCTTATATATATAGGCAATAGAGGTTAGTGTGTTTCATGGGGTTGATCGTGGAGAAAAATCGAGCACCACGAAGAAAAATTGACACCAAAAAGGACATAAGTTTTTGGGATGGTCTGCAAAGGGAGATGGACACCTTATAGGAGATACATTTGAGAGCTGGTCCGCGAAGGGAGCTGGATTCCACAAAGGACGTATGTTTGTGGGCTGGTCCATGAAGGGATATGGACTCCATGGAGGAGATATGTTTATGGGTTGGTATACGAAGGGATTTGAATGCCATGGAGGAGATATGTTTGTAGGATGGTCCACAAAGGGAGTTGGGTGTTATGGAGGACATACATTTGCGGGCTGGTCTGTGAAGGGAGATGGGTGACGCAGAGGAAATCCAATTTTGTGCCGGTCCAAAAAACATCTTTGTAGGGGAGATTTGTGAAAAAGACCCCTGTGATGATTTTTTCCAAAATTCAAGGCCACTCGGGTCTAAATTTGACTTTGAATCGGCCATGAATTTGCTCATGCCTTTGGGGGCCTGACTTTTGGCACCAGTAATGATCTTTTGAATGGAACCCATTTTCTATCCATGTGTTCTTTACACTATAAAAAAGTGAATGATTTTTATTGGAAAGTTTTACAAAACCCATTATAATTCTTGGGTTTTAATGATGTGATAGTTAGATGTTTTTATGTGTCACATATATTTATAGTTAATATTTAAGTGATGAGTGAGCCCTATATAGAACTACAATTCATTGGTTAATGTTTTAAATCTAATGAGATAATGGTGAAATGAGTACTGATGCTCAATCCAAAATGGGAAACTGGCTGTGATGCTCGATCAACTTTGGGAAACAGGTGAGTGAAGCTTGATACACCAAGGGAAATAAGTGAGTGAATCTTGGACCACTAAGGGAAACTATAGTACCCCATGATTTTAATATATTATTAACTTTAAATAAGTCAATGTGTTTGATTGCTTACTCCACACACAACACCAAACCTAAACAAAACCACAACATATTTATATAAAAATATAAATATTAAGTATAGCCATTAAAAACCATAAGTTAAATTAGTAGGAATAAATAATATAATATAATTTATAAAATATTGATATAAAGTGACATAATGGTTACTTTTAATACCTATGAAATTAAATTGATATAGCCAAAACAACTAATATGATCATTTTATGGTTAGAAATGTATTTTCTTAAATATTCCCTTCTAATACGATATCCATTTCTATTCCAAGAAAATTGAGATTAATGATGATAAAATATATTTGATATGAATAATTGGTTAATACTAATTTAATTAGTAAATTATAATAAATATGAATGAGAATGGATAATATTTTTAAAAATATATTTTCCTATAAAAATAGTTTTTTATAATATCTCTTCTTTTTTATTTAAAAGTTAAATTTATAAATTTTATAATTTTAAATTATGAAAATGTTTTTTTTGGATTCATCAAATTAATATTTTCTTAAGAGTAATTTTTTGTATTTTTCTAAAAATATTGAGTTTTAGGTGAATAACGCAAATACCATTTTTTAAAATAACATGATTTTTATGACATTATTTGTATATAAGTATGAATTGGAAATTCATGAAAATTTTTTATAAGACCAAATATGTATTTTATAAGTGAATTTATAATTTTAAAAAATTTTATTTTAATTTATAAACCAATATCTGAAATTTTAGAACTTAAGTTATATTTTTCAAAAAATTATTTTTAATACATTAAAGATCTAGTATTTTAAAATTAATTTTATCACTTTTATAAATTGAATAAAATAAAATGGATTTCAAATTTTGAATCATTAGAACTAAATTATGTAATAAGTACCATTTTATTTTAATACATAAATATAAGTTACCTTAGGTAAAAACTAGTTTCCATGATGAAAGCTAAAATGGTAAAAGTAATAATTCAAGGGGAAAATGGATTGAAACCTGATAAAAACATGTATAAAATTGATTTTATAAGGTTTGGATCTACCTTATATCATCCCCAATCTATTATATCTCAATTTTGGATCAAATTTACTTGAGAGGGACATCCCATTATTGAAAAGTTTTGGGTATTTATAAAAATGTCATCCCTTTTCTCTTATAAAAGGGTCTCTCCTCTGCTCAGTTCCCCTCACACCAAAACACACTTAGTTATGTACAAACATATCCTAAAAATTCTTATCCACCTTTAAGAGGGTTTTTTATTATCAAAAGCCTATCCCAAAAATTATTAACTCCCTTTACAAAGGAGATAATTCAAGAAGTGGGACATACATTTTAACCCCTTTTTTCTCATTTTTATTTCTTTACATGCACTTATTCTTCCTAAAATTCCATTAAAAAACTTAAAATTATAACATAAATATTATTATTATTATACAATTATGTTATTATAATAATTATATAATCATTAAACACCTTTACCTTTTCTATTAAGAAAAATGAAAATTGACATTCATGTAGTGTGCGGACTACCGCCCCCATGAAGTAACGTGCTCGTTTTCCTTCACCGCTTAAAAAGGATAAAATAAAATGTTAATTTAATAAAATAATTATTATATTTATGTAATTTTTATGATTCTTAAAAATTAAAACATATTACTCATTCCTCTCATTCTATGAAAATGAAATCATCATCCATGCATATGTGTGGACTACCACCTCCCTAGAATAGTGCATTCCATTTTTCCTTACCACCTTTTAGGGATAGATATAAGGATGTTATTAAAGGGTGAATATAATTTTTATGATATTATTAAGGATTTTATATGAAAAATAGGAGAACCTATTAACAATATAATCAACAAATAATTATCATTAATTCAATCGTTTAAAATGAGAGTACTAAGAGAAAAATGATCTCTTATTTTTAAGTAATGACTTTCTATAAATTATCTTCTCATATAATTTATTTAAATTTTTTATATATAACACTAATAAACATAAAATAAGATCATTATTCTTCTGTTATAATGAAATTACAACTAAACCACCTTTTAACCATCCATTAATCATGGTAGGATAATGTTTTAGTCAATTTAACCACCTATATGAACAATACAATGAATTTATATCATGGATGAATATGAGAAATTATTTACTTATAATATTATATAAATATGTAAATAATATTTTTTCTTGGAAATATTATATCAATATTTAACTCATTAATTTAGAAATATCCCCCATTCATTAAGAATTGCCAAAATATGCTCATCAGTGATTTCATTCTCATGGATCATAACAAAAAATGACATGAAATGAAATTATAGATTTATTAACTATGTTTGAATATATTTTCATGTACCTTATATGACATAATAGTTATTTAATTTGTAAAAATAATAGATACCGACACTGCTTTTACAAAACTAGTTCAAATCGATAAAGATTACTTACACTCGATTTTGAAAATAGGTAAAAAATAACTAATATATATGTATATAATGATTATAAATGAGAAGTTAAAATAGTTATAATAATGAATAATGTTCCTGGGTATTAATTTAATGATCTTAATTTAATGATTCAAGAAATTTGGTGCAAGTACAGAATGAATCAGGGTTGAGATAAGGGTTTCTTGTCTCAATTTTCAATTCCTTGGGACATGCTTCTTATTATACACCATGTTTTATTTGGAATGATGTATCTAATAAAAATTTAACATTTTATATAATGATAATTTCATGATTCATAATATTTAATGTTTCATTTGAAATCATATCCTTTAAGGGGGTTTTGACTCAAAAGTTTCTATGGTTGTAAGGGTTTTCATCTCAAACTCCTCTCTTTGAGACATGTTTAGTACTATCCACCTAATTTAATTTATGTAGTTTATATAATACCTATTTGAAATATTATATCATGAATTAAATTTTATTCATGGTATATAGAGTTCAATTTAAATCTCTCTCTCTTTCTAGAGGTTTTGGTGCTACTCAATATGTAAGGGTTATTTGTCTCTATTTAATTATAATATCTTAAATTATTTGTTTCATTGAAAAGTTAACTTCCATTCATACTCTTCCTTACTCTTTCCATTGACTGATACCCTTTTGAAAATGTAAGGATTTTCATAACTCAAATTTCTATTCTCTGAATAACATGTTTTATCTTGAACTTTGTTCTTACTTGATTGGGTTATTACAACCTAATATTTATTATATGTTATTTTATATTTATATTTGGTAAAATCATGTCTAAAAATAAATAATATTTTATAACTCTTTTTATAATGTGGGTTCTCAACAAATTTATTTTCAAAACATAAAAAATGGGGTTACTTTCACTTTCACATATTTTTTATTCCTCTATAAATTTATACAAGATAAGATTTATATATTTTTTGATTCCAAAAGAATATGTGTTAAAACATAATTTAAGGACCACATAGATTATTCGAGGCCAATATGGGTCGAAATGGGATGAAAACCCACTCAATGTACTAGATTCATGAAAGATAAATCCTTCAAGAAAGAGGAGGGTTTCAAGAAAGGCATCAGAGCACTAAGAAACTAAATATTATATGAATACAATAATATATCATTCATGATATTTCAAAACCTCCATAGTTCATATAAATACCCTCTTTATTCTTTATTTAATGGATTCATGACCTTTAAACTTCTAGTAGAATCTCTTCATCTGTGAATCTTCATCCTTCACGAGCCAAAGGAGAAATGGATTCCTACAGGTATCCATATTTCAATAATAAAATCTCATGATTACCTTATCACTTAATACCATATTAGATATTACCTCCAGGAAGGATCATTCCCTATGTGATGGAGAAAAATTCTCCATGCCCTATAGGGTTTTGTGATACCAAAATCTTTCATGACCTCCCCATGAGAACTAGGTCCACCCATAGATAGGTAACCCATATTTCATGAAGGACTTAGCCTTATGATACCCACATTTTAATACCCTATATTCTTAGTTAAAATCACCTAAAATACCCCTATATGATTCCTCTTTTTAGTAGACATAGCTTTGTGAAATTTGAGTGTCCATGGGTCTTGTACCCATCCAAGACGGGTTTAATCATTCCCTAATTTTCCGCATGATTTGTTTCATAAACCATCATGACTAAAACCTTCACTCAAAGAATGGTATAGATAAGGTTGTCACCTATTTCTCCTAAGCATAATAACCCTAACCTTGGTACCCCTATGTGATGCTCTGGCGGTCACATCATCAAGGGAAACCACTTTTTTTCCCCTTCAATGAGGGATAGTACCGTATCCTCATCTCCTCTTGACCTGAAATAGAATGGGATTCACCATGAATAAGTTCTAATGACATTTAAGCTTAAATAATTTAAACTATATAATATCCAAATCCGAGATACAATACTTTAAACTAGATATCATCTAAGTCTGAGTTGTATGACTTTAAACTGCATAGCCTCATGTACTAGTCACATGACATTAAACTCCTTGACAACATCCACAACACATGACATTAAACCATAGCTATGACCTCTGTGATAAACATATGATGCCTCATGTTATAATCATGATATGAACCCCCTATTTTGACCAGCTTCCATGCATAATACCCACCCCATCCCTTGTTGTTGCTCCTACTGTGACATAATTTTCCTTACCGTATGATGTTAAACTACATGGACCTATCCTTCCACACAACCTTAAAACATGTGCTCAAACTACATGGGTTTTGATCCTTGTCTCGTAACAAGGTATGTAGGATGCCTCCCTAAGGTTCAATTCCAATACCTTAACACTACCATAAATATGTATTCCTTCCCCCTGGTGGTAGAAACCTCTAAGTGTGATCATTTACCCTGATAACACACTCAACCTAACCATCCAAACATAAGGTTCCCATTGGACCTCAACATAGTCATGTGACACTAACCCATATCTAGACTAGTATGTGACAAATGTACATGGGAAACATCCTCAAAAGCCTTTAAACTTAGAACTGTATCCCCAAAAGACTTTAAAATTGTGACTATGTCCCCATAAGACATTAAAATTATGACCATGTACCCGTAAGATCTTAAACCTATGAACCCATCGGACACATCAAAATATATACCTTATGTGATGAACATGTGATTCCTAAGGCAATGAGTCTCAGATTCTTTATTCCCCTAATGAGTGCTACCTCATGAAAGACTTGGGATGCCATAGGTTCCACACCTAAGATGTCTCACACATGATATTCCCTCAATTCAAAAAGATAAATACCATTACATATTCCCAACACACCCAAAATACATAGATTTCCATACATTTCTAATGTCATTATGAGCTCTGACTATAGATATCTACCCTGATGCAACTATAAGCAGCGTAATTAACTGGTGTCCACTTCAAGCTAGCACCAATAATGGGATTAATGAACATGACTAAAATATATTAGGGAGACCCATACTAGGTAACAAGTTCCAAGGAGGAATCCTTGAAAGGAGGAACCATCACACCATCATCTCATTATGATCAAGGAGCTGACATCATCAACCATGGTAGTAGAGGCCACCCGTATTTGGAAAGAAGGAATGTAGGGAAACACCACATTAGAGTGGATTTGATCATTATAAGGCCACATAACACTCCAAGAGGGACCAAAAAAGTGCATCTTCACCCTGATTCACACCTTGATAGAAATCATCAAAAAAATGGTAGACCAAATGTGAATATCTTCTCCTTCAACCATGAGATGATGTGTAACATTATATGCCACTAGATTTAGACATCACCAGATCTAGTAATTTTTAGAGTCAGGCCTCACCAAACAAAATAATGGGCCCAATGTGATACTATTCTTCTATGGCTGGTGGTAAATGAAGAACGTTGGAATCCTCAGTCTGAGACATCATCAACATGGATCCTTCCTCCACTTTTGAGAGAATGAATAACATTGGGAACATTGGGAACATTGGGAATCGTCTTCATCAAGATTGTATTGAAGGTTAACTTCATGTATCCCATAGGACTCAAGATATAGTAAATGATTTATGACCACTACTAATAGGTGTGGGGGTAGGAGCATTGATGGTGCAAAAATCCCACATAACCACTCTCTGGACATGGATGCCACCACTCCCACAGCTACCGGGTTCCCTCATCCTGTCTCCCCCTCTGAGCTCATCTAAAGGAGGGTTATCAATGCCTTGGTTCATTATTATGAATAAGAAGGGATCATACCAACTAGAGACATAGCCTGATAGGATCTGGAAGCATTGACACCACACTGACGCTGCCACCATTAGGGGCTGCACAGGGGAAAAATATCTCCATTCATGATGGTAATCCATTCCCCAAAATGTTATGATGGATCATTCCCCTAAACTGAAGAGGTGGGAGATGCACGGGTCATGAATGTCATGACCAATTCCTGGGAGCTGCCTAAGAGGGCTCTATATTGGCCATTCCAATAATATTAACTAGTTCTATAGGCCGACGAGTAGGCTGACCCCATCCCTCCTCCACTAAACTTGATCCATAATATCTGGTGTAGATGCGAAGGGTAGGCCGAAAACCATTCCCAACAGGAGGCCTCTCCAATAGCTCCAATAGCCTCTTCCACCATCGATGAACCTCATAATTCCCTCACAACCACCATTTGGGGGGAACATCTTCACCTGATTGGGATTGAGACCCTAGTCACCCACCAGGAAGGCCAAGTTGACTCTCTTTATTGTGTTAAACACTAATAACCATGATGGGTCATACCATAATGAATAATTTCACCATATAGGTCCTCCCCACAACACTATAAACTTACATGAAGGTCCTCCCCATGTAGAAGACTTACCCTACTTTTAAGATCCATCCTGGGGTAGGAGGGAAATAAACCACCGTGGGGGTCCAATCCATGACATCGACCACAACACACATGGAAGGAATATTTGAAAACCCTAAAGGGTCACACTCAAGGATATCCCATGCTGTATGAGGAAGTAATAATGAAAAAATCAAATCACCATCGACCTATCAGAATATATGGTGACAGAAGACTCGATGGAGACCCCTCCACATTCACCACTAGAGTTGGGGGTAGGAGCCTATCAATTGAGGATGAATATCTTTGAGTATGAGGTCCATAAGGTCCCCTGGTCCCTACATGTGGGGGATGTCTTGAATTTCTTCTAGAGACTCTATGTAGGACTAAACTTACCTCCATTAGCTTCCCTCCTCTTTAGCCCCACCTTAGAAATAGGGGGGACATCAAGATATGGATTGGAACCTTCCTATGATGATGAAAACTCTACTGAGACGCAAAGTCACAATGAAATTATCAAATAGTAGGATAATATAAACACCTCATTCTAAATGTACATGGTTATGAAGTTGGCCCCACTGCTAGAAGACACTCCATCATTCCAGGGACAGTTGGCCCATGTCATGCCCTCTATAGAAAAAAAACCAACAATAGAGAAGCTCCACATCACTACCACCTCCAATTTTCAAATTAATACTGATTAGAGCCTAGGGTGATCATGAATTTGAAAAACTTCTAGATAATTAGTAAGAGGCATAATTATGGGGATCATGGCCCCCGACCAGCCATCAGTCACATTCTAGCCACCTGAACTTCTATGCTTCACTATCGTTGAATTCCTCACTATGGACCATGTATCCTGCCTCCACCAAAATATCTATGCAACATTAAACTGCCTCTAAGACTAATAGTTGGCCTATTCAAGAAGGATTGAGCATCTTGAGGCCATCCATTAGCAATGATGGAAGGTTGATATAACTACAATCATGATGACTTAATTCCCATTTTATGTGTAACTGTGTTAGGGTCCTCACTATGATTTAATGGGATATATAAGAGGAATATATCCATGTGAATATCAGAGGATGGTGTTAGTATGTTACCCTCTATTTTAGTATCATTATATGAAAATAACAGAATTTTTAAGCAAGATCTACCACTGATGATGAAAGTTATCCTCCAACTACCACCACCATGAACATCATTACAATAATTCCCTTAGATTATTGGATAAACTTGGCTAGTGACATGATACATGGTGGAGAGAACCCTCTATGAGGGGAGACACAATATCATACAAATATTTCTATAGACATCCGCACTCATCAACATAGTTAGATGATGGGCCTCAAAATTCCCCCCATAGAGGTACTATGACCTACCTATCAAAATATTTATAAAGGAAAAGAGATCACTGATCTTTTTATCACTATGAGGATGCACTAAAGACTGAGTTAGATGCCAAAATTTACACTTTTTTATATGATCTTGTGGGATATATGAGTATCTCTGCCAAGATCCTCATTTAGAAACACCCAATGCGTGTTAATATCTGAGGGGACCCTTCCCCTCCACTGACCAAACATCTGACCCTTCTCATCCAAACACCCAGGGTCAAGGTATATGGTCTTGTGCACCCAATTTGGTCAGAGTTTGGATGATCTAGTAATAAAATAAGATATAACCCAACAACCTTGCCTGAGCAACACAACTTCCCACCATGGGATCATGACCACTTTGACTCTCGAGCTAGAAAGTCAGTTAAAGCATTGGTGACCACCAAACCTCACCAATAAGATGTGATACCTACTCTCATTGACTGTCTTGAGGTGTTGGAGATGGAGAAGGTTTCAATACCACCTAAAGGGAAGCCATAACCAGTATGGGTGGACCATGTCTATCCACCCCCAAATTTCAGTAATCCATGTTTCACCTCGTTTAATGGCATGTGCGATACACTGCCACATATAGCCCACTTCACCTCTCAATTCAGCTCAATACTAGGGACTCCAAAATAGCAAGAATCCACCAAGATTCAATGTTTCATTTATAACTTATAGGGAACCACCTTTATGTAGTACAATCAGTTGGCCTCGAGAACCATTTCTAGTTGGGGGGATCTCCATAGGTAGTTCCTCTACCAGTTTATCTCTACCTTGGGAAATAATAACATTGATGACCTCTCAAAATGTAAGAATAAGAATGATTAGAAAGTTTATAACTTAATTAGATGATTTAAGGGGCTCATATACTCCCTCTATGTGCATATTTCCCTTGAAAAACTTTTAGGGATGTGCATAGAGAATGTTCGAGATGAGTTGGTCCCTACCCTCATCTCTTTGAGATAGTTGGGATGATTTTGGGAGTTCACTGAAGGTTCTTAGTATCTAGAAGAATCCTCGTAGCATAAAAAGTATCATTGATTCCCATTATCTCTTATAGCCTTGATGTAAAAACCTGTGAAGTTATAAATGGCCACTACTGTACAGACTCAAGCCTTATAACTGGTTTATCTTCAAGAACCTCTGTAGGATAGCCCATGGAAAGCACCTACTCACCATAAAAATGCTACCCAATCCCACCGTCATGGTCAGGAAATTAGGGTTCCCTTTATGGATATGAAGAAAATGTTCCAATCCTTCATGGATTCATAGGTCCCTAGGTACTTCATCTATTACATATAAAATATCATCATGAAGTTTTCAGAATGTCGGAGGCCCCATGAGGCTAGACTCACCAATCATTCTAACTTATGCCTGTACCAAAGGGTCCTTGGAAAAAACATCAAAGAGTGATTCGTCTTCAAATATTAGATCTAGGAATAGGTGGTTCGTGGCCTAGTCAAGTTGGGTGATGTCCCAGCATAGGTGGATTATGTCTCTAACACCCCCAATAGTGACGATGAAGACTTCAATGAATGATAATAGGTTCCTAGATGAGATATAAATAAGTACAATAACTAGATTGATCATAAGGTAGTCACTCACACCCACAACATTATCTATGCCTATTTGAGCAAACCAAAACCCCATATGGTCAAAAAACCTCCTATGGAAACCACATTTTCATCAAAACCTTCCAATTCTCAGAAGAATAAGTGCCAATGACACTAAGATAATCACAACCCCCACTAGTGCCAAAACTAGCTTTAACTCTTGGAAAATTCATGCCCCCCTGAATTGGGAGAATACCACAGAATTTATCCCATCCTAGATTGTTCCACTGATGTGGAGAAGGAGTATGCTTCAATGAATGATACCAAGATGGTGGATATTTGTGCATTACTCAATAATGATGAGCATCACATGTCCCATTCAGGAGCCTCTAGACGATACCATCAAAGGAAAGACAAACACTATACTGGAAGGAAAGATATCTAATTAGGTTCTTTATATGGAACTATACATTCCACTGAGACTATATATAAGCCTCACTTAGAGATCACCAGGAATAGTCCTCTCAATCCACTCCACCAGGTACACCTCCACAATTGACTATACTAGTTGATCATGTGGATCAGCTGTAGAATCTCAGTACATAATTGTGGCCAGCCAAGGCCTGACCTCAGTAGTCCAGTGCCTAACCTAATATATCCAGTTTGAGATCAATTTACCTACCACTAAGGCCTATCTTATAAAGTAATCCTAATGGGAATAATGTCTATACATCATCTTATTCTCTAAGGAAGATGAGGGTAACACCATTCAGGGGCACATGCACATGTTGTATGACACATGATAGTTTAATGGTGTGGAAATCCATCATTTCCTGGTGGACAATAGATCTAGGATTAATCTTACCCCAAATTGGATGCTTCATAATCTGGGGATCAAAAAATCAGATTTGAATCCCTCCAAATTGGAAATTTATGGGCATTATAAGAGTGATCATAATTCGTGTGGCAAGATCAAATTGAAGACTTAGTTTGGTGACATAGTGGGAAGCACCAAGTTCATGGTTTTCTCATAGGATAACATCTAAAATTCTCTATTTGGAAGACCTTGGTTTTATCTTCATGTTTTAGTCCCCTATTCATACCATTAGTGGATCACATAATCTATCAATGGTCGAGTAGGGGTACTCTAGGATGATTTCGCTCCCTTAAAATCCTATGAATCTCTCTATTTGGATGTTGGGTACTAAAAAAGGGAAGAAAAAAATATCTAGACCAATGGGTTTGACTGTATAAATTCCACCAATGACCTAATATCCATATTAATGTATCCTTGGGTGGAATTGAAAGAAAAATTTATCATGCTAATCTACTAATTGGATCCAACAATCCTAGATCATGTATGCTACTTCATAGTCCCCAAGAAGAAGTAATGATCATAGATCACCTCAAATTCTTAAAAATTATAGGCATGATTGAAGCCATAAATCCTTACTCTTATTTCATATTGAGAGGTTTGACCCATGTACATTGATCCATAACACCACCACATATTCTAGAAAGTAGGGACAACTCGATAGAGGTCAACCCATCATCACAGTTTTGATATAAAAGGTGGATTTCATAGTAAAAAACCAAATGGTATTGGACCATCATCTTTTATTCCATGGTATCCACAGAGTAGGAATCCACCATTAAAGATTACACCCCCACTGAAGCAAATGACAATTCCACTCTATGATCTAAAGCTCTAGGAAAATCACCTCATTCCTCTAATCCTCATGTTTTTAAAAATGAAGAGCATTTGGATGACGTCCTTCATACATTTTAAGGTGGTGTCTTCACCACTGTCTATGAGTTGAATCAGGTAAATCTTGGCACTAAGGAAGATCTGAGGTTGACATTGATTAGTATAGTAATGTATCTAAAGGATAATAAGTAATATACAACATTCTTAAAATAAAACCATGACATATTCACCCAAAGCTATAGAGAAATTATAGGGCTTGATCCCTGGTTTTTTTCATCACCTTGGCCTCCTAGTGGGCCAATGTGTGTTGAAACAACCTCCTATAAAAATAAAACCTTCCCACAGTTTCATGGTTAAGGTTAAAGTTGATAGTATTATCAAAGTCTACTTTCTTAGGGAAGTTTAGTACCCCAAGTGGATGGCCAACATTGTCCCAGTCAAGAATAGTAAAAGACAAATCATAGTTTTCATCAACTTTTGGTACCTCAACTATCAATTCTTGAAGGATGATTTTTCCTTTCTAGTGATATATATTCTAATCAATACAACATCTGGTTTTAAGGCCCTATATTTCATGTATGGACACCCCAGGTATAATAAGATATGGATGGCCCCTAAGGATAAAGAATTCACTTCTTTTAGAGCACCTTAGGGAAATTTTTGTTTTCAAGTGATTCCATTTGGTTTGAAGAATGTTGGGGATACCTACCAGTGTTCCATGCACTATATCTTCAAGATACTCCTTGGGATGTTGGTGGAATTATATATGGATGATTTTTTGGTCAAATATTTTCAATACCAGGAGTATCTCAAGGATATTGTTCCTGACACTTTTTTCGGCCAGAGCATGCATCGTCGTTAGCGACATGCTACTTGCGGCCTCATGTTACTACTTTCCAAAGGCAGGTGACATCCATCACTTCTTCAGCAATGTTTTCTCCTTGATTGAAACCAGATTATGGGATTTCAGTTCCTAATTCTATGGATTCCTCCTCAGTACTCGTCGCCTAGTCAGGGTCTCACTCTTAGATTTGAGTCATTGTTTGTGAATCTCATTCCCAGTGCCATATCTTTGTGGATTCTGGTTAATTACGATGCTTCTTTGAGGACATTCCAAGGGGTCCTAATAGGGCAGCGAAATTTGGTCAGAGTAGATTGTGACATCAGGAATGTCCGGGAATCTCTGGATGTGTGAACATTGTTCAACTGTATTCATCCTCATAAGAGGGAATCTCAAGGGTATGGAAACCTGAGGCATCCCACATCGGTAATGGGGTATCTTATTCCAGAGGCATGTATTTGAGGTTTTCTTCAGCTACCCATGTTTAACACAAGGTATGCTATGAGTTTAATATCTAGCAGAGATAGATTAGACTGATCACAACACTGATAAGAGTGGAGCAGATGGGAACATCCCTAAGAGAGAGCACTTGGAGTGTTTACTGGATGGATGGGTTAAAATTCCCAATATGGATAGAACTTGGATGGTATGTCCCTAAAAAGGGAAGGTTTCACACCATGAAGGGTGATCGGGACACCACTAAGTGTGGATCAGAGATGATGGGTCCTATAAAGGGAACACCAAGGTTTACCATCAGCTAGGATTGAATATCATAGAGGCTTCCTATGCATCCCCATGGAGGGGTATCAAAACCCATGTAGTTCAAATGGATGATTTTGGGATTATGCACTGAGACTTCCTAGGTGATTATAGGAGTAACAATCACATGTATGAATGGGGATTACACACTGATATAACCCATGCGAATGATCTAACCCCACCATGATAAGGGTGCAATGATAGAGTAGATGGTTAGGATGAAACTGGAATTAAGATTATAGTGTTGGGATTGAACCCTAGGGAGGTTTCCTACATACCTTACTTGAAAGGGGCAAGGATCAAAGTCAATGTAGTTCTGGGATGGGTTATGAGTCACCTGAGGAGGTAGCTCATGAGAATGGATGCATGGATGGGACCTAAAGGAAATGAAACCTTGGGATGAGGCATGATCTTCCCAAAACACAAGGGCTCATGGGAGAGACTAGGATGGGATATGAATGATGGGCTTGAACCATATAGAGGATTCCTACATATCCCCGTGGAAGGGAATAAAATTCCATGTAGTTTAGGATGGTGAATATAATCAGGATGTACACAGAGGACAACAACCCGAAGACATGTCGGGGCTTACATGTGGTTAACAACCCATCGCAAGAGGGACACTCTTTATTGGAGGAGTATGATAAAGTGCAAGGGTTATTCATGGTTAGCTTCCCTATATCTGGTTTAACACCCCTAAGGGGAGGACCAAGGATGTGGGTCATAACAAAGGGGATACTGAAGTTTACCATTGTTTGGGCTTGAAACTTAGGGAGGATTCCTACATACCCTATATAGAAGATAGGGATCAAAACCCACGTAGTTTGGAAGCATATAGTTTAATGTCATTCTAGATGAAAGGGAAATACAATTTAACTTCATGAAGGATGAGGGTGAACCAATGTGAAGATGGTTGGAACATATGGGTGATGGGCTTGAACCTTAGGGAGGCTTCCTATGCACCTTGATTGAAAATGGAAAAGATCAAAGTCCATGTAGTTCGGAAGATGGAATGGATAAGTCTCAAGATACTACCAGGATATGGAGTCCTGAGGAGAATCAGGGTGGATTATGAATGATAGTGGATGGATCGGGACACCCTATAGAGGTGGATTATAGGGGATTTATCCCACAAAGGGAAGATGTCACATCAGAAGGGTATATACCTAGTAGGGAGAACTATAGTTTACTAGTGTTTGGTTCAGAATACCCTTTGAGAGTGGACCTAGGGTGGTGGACCCCAATGAGGGATTATTTCACACCGTGAAGGCAGTTCTAGACACCGATGGAGGTAGATCAGGTAGGGTGCACCCCTATGAAGTGGCAACAATGTTTACCATTGGTTGGGATTGAACCTCAAGGAGGCCTCTTATATACCCTCTGTAGAAGTCAGGGATCAAATCCTACGTAGTTTGGAAAGTACTAGGGATTACACATAGGAGAGGCCCAGGTGCCGCTATGGAGTGAAAAAGGTGAATAGGGCTTACGCATGGAAGCTTCCCTAGTGCCACTAAGGACCAGGAATGATGGATGGGGATTATACATGAAAGAATAATAGATTCCACTAAGGAGGGGAAATGTTAGATTGGTATTATGCATGGAAGATACTTAGGTGCCACTAAGGAGTGACAATGGTGGATGGGGATTACACGTGGAAGCTGCTTGGGTGCCACTATATAGCTGAAATGGTGGATGGGGCTTACATGTGGAATCTTCCCAAGTGCCACTAAGGAGTGGAAATGGTGGATGGGACTTACACATGGAAGCAGCCCTAAGTTCCACTAAGGAGTGGCAATGGTAGATGGGGCTTACCTGTGGAAGCTTCCCAAGTTCCACTAAGGAGTGATAATTGTGGATGGGGCTTATGCATGGACAATGGATGGGGCTTACACATGGAAGCTACCAAGGTTCCACTATATAGTATAAATGGTGGATGGGGCTTATGCATTGAAGCTACCCAGGTGCCAATAAGGAGTGATAATGGTGTATGGGGCTTACGTGTGGAATCAGCCCTGGGTACCACTAAGGAGTGGCAATGGTGGATGTGGCTTATGCATGGAAGCTGCCTAAGTGCCACTATAGAGTGGAAACGGTGGATGAGGATTACACATGAAAGATACCCAGGTGCCACTAAAGAGTAGAAATGATGGATAGGGATTACATGTGGAAGCTAACTGGGTGTCACTATGGATTGGAAACAGTGTATGGGGATTATGCATGGAAGCTGCTTGGGTGCCACTAAGGAGTAGAAATGGTGGATGGGGATTATGTATGGAAGATGCCCAAGTGATACTAATGAGTGACAATGGTGGATGGGGCTTACACATTGAAGCAGACTTGGGTTTCCCTAAGGAGTGGAAATGGTGGATGGGGCTTATGCGTGGAAGCTTCTTGGGTGACACTAATAAGTGACAATGGTGGATGGGGCTTACGCATGGAAGCTTCTTGGGTGCCGCTATGGAGTGAAAATAGTGGATGAGGCTTACACATGGAAGCTACCCTGGTGCCGCTATGGAGAGAAAATGGTGGATGGGTCTTACACATGGAAGCTAACCAGGTGACCCTAAGTAGTGGCAATGGTGGATGGGGATTACGCATGGAAGTGGCCCTGGGTGCCACTAAGGAGTGGTAATGGTGGATGGGGCTTATGCGTGGAAGCTGTCCAGGTACCACTAAGGAGTGAAAATGGTGGATGTGGATTACGCATGGAAGCTACTCAGGTGACACTATAGATTGACAACGGTGGATGGAGCTTATGTATGGAAGCTTCTTAGGTGCTACTTTAATGTGAAAACGGTGGATGGGTCTTATGCGTAGAAGCTGCCTGAGTGCCACTAAGGGGTGACAATGATGGATGGGGCTTACACGTGGAAGCTGCCCAAGTGCCACTAAGGAGTGCCAATGATGGATGGGGATTACGCGTGGAAGCAGCCCTAGGTTCCCCTAATGAGTGGCAATTATGGATGGGGATTATGCATGGAAGCTTCATGTGTGGAACTATGGAGTGGAAACAGTGGATGGGGCTTATGCGTGGAAGCTGCCTGGGTGCCACTATGGAGCAACAATAGTGGATGGGGCATGCACGTGGAAGCTTCTCGGGTTCCACTAAGGAGTGACAATGGTGGATGGGGCTTACACATGTAATATTACCAGGTGTCGGTATAGAGAGACAACTATGGATGGGGATTACACATGGAAGCTTCCAAGGTGACACTAAGGAGTGGCAATGGTGGATGGGTCTTACGCATGGAAGCATCACTGGGTACTACTAAGGAGTGGAAATGGTGGATGGGGCTTAGGCGTGGAAGCTACCCGGGTGCCACTAAGGAGTGGAAATATTGGTTGGGGATTATGTATGGAATCTTCCCGGGTTCTGGTATGGAGTAGAAATGGTGGATGGGTCTTACACATGGAAGTTACCCAAGTGCCACTATGGAGAGCCAACAATAGATGGTTATTACGCATGGAAGCTACCCAAGTGCCACTAAGGATAAAAAATGATGGATGGGGCTTACATGTAGAATCTTCCCAAGTGCCACTAAGGAGTGGAAATGGTGGATGGGGATTACACATGGAAACAACTCTGGGTACCACTAAAGAGTGGCAATGGTGGATGGGGATTACGTGTGAAAGCTACCTGGGTGACACTATGGAGAGACAATGGTGGATGGGGATTATGCATGGAACCTTCCCAAGTGACACTAAGGAGTGTAAATGATGGATAGGGATTATGCATGGAATATTCCCTGGTGCCTCTATGGAGCGACAACAGTGGATGAGGCTTACAAGTGGAAGCTGCCCGGGTGCCACTAAGGAGTGACAATGGTGGATGGGGCTTATGCATGAAAGTTATTTAAGTGTCGCTATGGAGCATCAATGATGGATAGGGCTTACGCATGGAAGCTTCCCAGGTTCCACTAAGGAGTGACAATAGTGTATGGGGCTTATGCATTGAAGTAGCCCTAGGTGCCACTAAGGAGTGACAATGGTGGATAGGTCTTATGAATGGAAGCTGCCTGGGTGACGCTATAGAGCGACAATGGTGGATGAGGATTACATATGGAAGCTGGTCAGGTGCCTCCACAAAGTGGAAATGGTGGATGGGGATTACTCGTGAAAGCTGTCTGGGTGCCACTAAGGAGTAGAAATGATGGATGGAGCTTACACGTGGAAGCTGCACAGGTGCCGCTATGAAGCGACAATGATGGCTGAGGCTTACGTGTGGAAGCTTCTAGAGTGATTCTATGGAGTGGAAACGGTGGATGGGTCTTATGAATAGAAGCTACCCACAATTTCCTCCTCATGTCTAGCCATGAGGGCATCCCAACTCACTGTTGGGTTGAGGCATATAATTGGGACCTACACCTATGCGCTAGTACACAAGCAGGATAATTCCAAGGTCATTGGAATCGATCTGAAAAAAGGGATATGAAAAGTGTGAATCACATTCCCAACATTCAGAACACAATGGGGGAGGCATTAAGAAGGAATATAATTTCTGGTTATATTCGAAATTCAGTATCCACATCACATTAGCCTGAGATGGAAACAAACAAATGAGGGCTAACCACTGACCATATTTGAAAAATGGGGCCAAACTCGAAGTGTCATCCAAAGTCTTCTGGGGTGTTGGCCTAGAATGGTAGGTGAGACAAAGTGGCATGGGGCCAAGCCATTAGGGGGTCTATTTGAATGTGAAAAAGGATGAAGATCTAAATTAAGTACACACAAAGCATGAGGTGGAGTGATGGAATGTTTTAATGGATTCCAATGCTCTTGAAATTGTGCCACTATGATCATGGCATGAGGTATCTTACTCTTTTCACATAGGTAATCTCTTATTTTAAACAAGAGGCATCTTATTATTGAATGATAGGGCATGATACAATTTAAAGTCATGTAGTGAGGACTATTAGGCATAAGGCGCCTAGAAATTGCTGGTGTGGGACTTACGTAAGAGTGGCCCTTTCTAGTTCAACCCAACATAGGAGTCAAGTGATGAGGTTTAGAGGAGTTTCTTAAGGAATGGTTCAACTAAAGGTACTCAGGGAATTGATGATGAGAATATCAACTCTTTACATAGTAAAGGGACCAAGAGGTATATGTCGACACAAGGTGTTTCATGGGGTGTATAGGAGTATTTCAAATCATGGTTTTCCATAGGTGGAAGGTGGGTGGGCATAAGGATGCAAGGTAAAATGTCGTAGACCCGAACCAAAAAGTTTGCAGTGTGACTCTCCATTTTTCATGTGGGTCAATAAAGGTAGAAAATGGACTATATTGGAGGGCTAGGAGTGAAACCTGACACTAATCTCGATCAAGGGTGTAGGGGTGCATCCCCCTATAGTATGGACCGGTGGGAGAGAAGGAAGGAGATTCATAAAGGTGAATCGTCTAGATTAGGGTTCGAAAATATCATAGGCTCAGAGGCATAGAACTTCAAATAGATTAGGAGATCATAGAGCATGAATCTTCACATAGATCTAGGGCTCGCAGAGCTCAGGGTCTTGCAGAGCATGCCCTGATTCGTTGGGGGAGTGCTTCGCGAAGGATGAATTCTTTGCGAAGACTCAAGTGCCTTCGAGGGCCTTCTTCCTTGGAGAAGGTCATAGGCCTTCATGAAGGGAATATACACTTGGGGTGGGGGATCTAGATAATATAAGTAAGTAGGTTTCATGGATCATGAGAGCTCCACGGTATAGGATCTCATGAAGGATGGGGCTTTGCGAAGGAAGAGTACTTCACGAAGGAAGGACTTCAACAGAGTAGGGATTATCCTTAGAAAAGAGATCAATATTTTGAGAGTGATCCATGAAGGATTAATGATTTTTGGAGCCTCATGAAACCCGAAATGGGGATCCCTCCTTCATGAAGGGTGGATTCCTTCTTGAAGGGCATCCACTCATGTTGCTCGAGATAACTGTGAAATGTGATCTCAACTGCCAGAAGGGTGGAGTAAACATATTATGAAGGGAGGTGAGATGACTATTTATAGTCACCTAGTGTTGCAATGCTCTGAGGGTGTGCCATGAAGGAAATTTCACTTCACGATCAATAAAGGATCCATCATAATCACAAAGGATTCTGTCACGCTTCTTTGTGGCGGCTACAATGATTGTCGTACTCGCAGAGGCTTCCATCATGACTCTATATGACGGTCGATAATGTATCCATTGGATCATAGTGGATTTATTCATCACTTTGTGGCATTCATGAAGCTCGTCTGACTCACAAAGTATTCTTTCACTACTTCGTGGTCACAGAGGGAGCTTCGTAAATGGGCTCTACAAACCAGTTTTCTAGCCCAACTTTGAACGACCATAACTTCTTATCCATAACTTCATTCGGGCTCTAAAAATAGTAAAATACAAGCCTATGAAATGATATAATCTAAGAGATAATTCTTGGAATAATTTTATGAATCTTTTGGATGTGTTTTCTGGTGACAATAGATATTAAGAAAGTTTTTGACTTCTTCTACTCCCATCACCAAAAGATGAATCCCATGAAGTGTGAATTCATGGTCACCATTGGAAATTTCCTTAGCTTATTCTTCAGGTAAAGAGGCATCGAGATTGATCCAAAAAATATAGAGACCATTAATTAGATGCCTCCTTCATGCAATATCAAGGATTTGGATGTCTTTAGGGCCACTTAGGCTACATATGATGATTTATTGTGAATATAGCTGGAAATTACAATCCATTTTTGTGGCTCATGAAGAAAATTACCACCTATCAGTGGGACCAAGACTACCAAAACATATCTAGGAACATCAAGTATTATATGCTATATCCTTCAGTTCTGATTCTACCCATCCTAGGAAAGCCTATGATCATTTATGTGACCGCCCTAGAATGGTCCCTGGGTGCTCTTCTAGATTAAAAGAATAATGAGGGTTGGGAAAACAACCTATATTACCTCATTCAAATGCTTCTCAACATAGAGACAATATATTCTCCCATAGATAAGAGATGCCTCTCTTTGGTCTTCACAGTTTAGAAGTTTCAAAATTACTTATAGCACTATGATATACAGATGGTATCCCACATCGATCCATTGAAGTTAATACTCAACCACCCTACATTGATAGGTTAATTGGCACACTGGGTAGTAATTATTTATTAGTTTTACATTAAGTGTGTCTCCCAAAAAGATGTAAAGGGCCAGGAATTGGAAGATTTATTAGATACACATCCGACCTCTATATAGCTTCCGTTGGATGTCAATTTCCCATATGAGGCCATCCTCTCCATATATCATGATACACCATACTGGAAGATGCATTTCGATGGTGAATCTTGAATCCTGACTAGGAGAAGACAAAAAACCCCTAAACTTAATAAGGATGGGATTATGATTGTCTTCATCACTCCCATATAGGTATTTTTTCTATACTCATTCTGATTTTTGGAAGGCTTCCCCAACAATGAGGATAAGTATCTGGCTCTTATCACCAATATCGAGTTAACCCTCAAGATTTATGTCTCTCGTTTACATATGAAGGTATACTCCGAGATAGTCATAAAAAAATCAATGGTGACTATATTATCAAGAAGTAAGAACTCATACCCCTACCGAAGCAGACCCATGCGTTAATAGCCTAGTTCCCTTCCCATCCAAAGGTGAATCATGTTCCCCAATCATAGAATAACAAATCCAATGCCTTAGAAATACTTAACACAACCCTTATAGATCATGATCAAGATTAATTGGTCATTCAAGTGGTATATTATAGGGTCATCGACCACACCACTTTTGACGATGATAACTGACAGGTAAATCAAATGGACATTGACACTTATATAATATGTCTCTCAAACACCTCAATAGTCGAACAATCACATATTGGATGAACCCATCTATTGAATATATCCAACATAAGACTCTCTCACTAGAATGTTCCGAGCGTGATAAAATCCATCAAAATGATGTGTAATTTACCCTCTGATATGGAACCAAACTAGGGTATTCCCTATACAGACATGATTTTTATGAATTCCTCCTCTATTACATACAAGGGAAGGATATACCCCAAGTTAGGAAATGGGTCTACATTGGGACATGTGGGTCCCATCAATAAATATTGAATCTCTCTCACTAGATCCATAGATTAGGGTATTTATGGCCCACTATGTTTTGTGATCGTATCGAATTCACCAAGATGTTTCATGCATGACAGTTCCATGCCAACTTCATACATTAGCCACCAGAGCTTCTCTATAGAACCACATTCTTCTGGACCTTTTTTGTATGGGGACTCAACATTGTGGGCCCCTACCTACTAGCAATAGCTCGATAGTGTAAGTTCATTAGGATTGACACCAAATTATTCTCAAAGTGGGAGAAATATATCACCCTAAAAGAAGTCAAGACCTAGTATATGATTGAGTTTGTGAAGTACCACATCATCTATAAATTCATGATTCCTCACACTATTCTCATAGATGACACCAATTTTCAATTTTTTGAGCTGAATAAGTTTCATTCCATGCACAACATCTTGTCGAACCACACCTCCAACTTTCATGCTCAAGTGAATGGGAATATTTAGGTGTTCAAAAAAACCCTCTATAATATCCTACAAAATAACATGGGTCAGAATAAGAGGAGTTGGTTTGATAAGTTCTCCAATTACCTTTGTGACTATGATATTATGACTTTAAATTCCACCCAAGCGACCCCATACTCCCTAGTGTACGAGATAGAATAAATTTTACCTATATAGGTTCATCTATTGTCACTTTAGATGACTGTTTATGATAAAAAATGTTAGAAAAGAGGACCAAGGTCTATTTGGGTGAGTTGGAATCCCTTGAAGAAAAAAATCTATAAAAAATAATATTAGTGACAGTTATTTAGATGGGGTTATACACAACCCCCTCTAAATTCATTTTCTATATAAATTAGAGGGGGTTCATAACCCCTCTATTTTTTTATCATTTTTTTATATTTATTTATATTTTAGAGTTATTTATATGAAAACTACTACTAATTTAATAATTAGTGATGATATATATTTGGTTGGATTTTAGAGGTGCATAGAGGTGGGGGTAGGGGGGGTCATGTATTGATTTCAAAAAAATAAAAAAATTAAGGGCATTTTCCACCCATCCCTAATTTTTGTTTAAAACTTAGTTAGGGGTATTTTAAAATAACTCCTAAAATATCTATATCTGAAAAATCTATAGAGAAATTAGAGGGGGTTTAAACCCCCTCTAATTCAACAGCTGTTAATTTTCACCTCATCTCATTGACACTTCATGAAAACTACCTCTAACAAGATGATGTGGCCACATTAGTGACAATTTCTCATAACCATCGCTAATGTGTGTGTGTGGGTGGTGGGTGGGGTGTGTACAGGGGAAAAGAGCATGTGTGTGGGGGATTTTAGGTAGGAGATAAGTTGGGGGTGTGGTGTACAAGGGACAAGGTTGGGTAAGGGGGGTAGGCAGAGGGGAAACCAATGGTTTACAGTGGGGCATAGAGGTGGGTGTTCAAGGGTGTAGGGGGAACATGTTGATTTAAAAATAAAATAATAAAGTTAGGAGTGGTTGGAAACTGACCATAATTGGTTTATAGTGGTGTGTATAGATGGGGGTGTAGGGGGAGGGTGGCACGTGTTGTTTTTAAAAAAAATAAAAAAATTAGGGGTTATTTCCAACCACCCATAATTTGTGATTAAAACTCCATTAGGGGAAGTTTCCAAACACCCCTAAAATATTTATATCTATTTTTTTTTGTGAAATTAGAGGGGGTTTAAACCCCCTCTAATTTCACCAACACTATTTTTCACCCCATCCTACCATCGCTTCATGAAAACTACCCCTAACAAGATGAGGTGGCCACATTAGTGGTGATTTATCATAACCATTTCTAATGTATTTACAGGGTGTTATAAACCCCTATACCTTAAAAAATACCCCATATAACAACTAAATGTTTTATAGCATAACCTAGAAAGGCATAAAAATCAGGTGGAGCAAGCATTTAACAAAAACGTCTTCCTCCACTCATTTCTTCAGGGTGATATGATATTGGCCCTTAGGATGCCAAAGAGATATAGTAGGAATCAACTAAATTTGGAACCCAAATGGGAAGGTAATTACATTATTCATGAGGTCTAGTCAAATGATGAAAACTCATTGATCACCACAGATGGGGAGTGCATCACACCTCCCACCAATGCCTATTTATTCAAGTGATACTTTGTGTAAATTTCATAACATCCTGGTTGCAAGGTGTAAAACTATAGGACATTATCTTGGTCACATTACATTAAATTTTATGACATCAACTTGGTCACATGATGTTAAACTATGGGGAACCATCATGTACATATGAATTTAAACTGTATGGTACCATGGTCAAAGTTATACAACCTTAAATTGTAGTGACCAACCATACCATATGGCTTAAAAATGCATGTCTAGAATATTTTATACAAGAAGATAAACTAAATATTCCATGTCCCCATCAAATGATGTAATATTACGTGATACCTTGGTCCCTCACTAGAGAGGACCCCGATCCGGTGTTGGTCATCTACTGAATCAAACTCTAGAACTACATACAACATGATTTCCATTCCTAATTGGATACGTAGTGATGCTCGAACCTCAAGTCCTAAGTCCAAACCCATCAAAAACCTACTTTGGGGTCTTTACATAGAAAACATATCCAATCTTCATGTACAAATATGCCTATACAGTGTGTTTGAGAACATGGAGGAGTATCTCCTAGAGTGTTTAACTCCCCTTGAACATCCCAACTCATTCAATTCTACACCTTATTCATTCCTTAGTTTGGATCATCATCACCCTCCTAATATGAATATACCCCCTAACAAAAATGGTGCTTGGTTAAACTAGATCACCTCTTACCCTAGGCACTCACATCAAAATATATCTAAAGGAATAAGGCAGTTACCATGTTTTGAACATTGTCAATGGTCAATCCAATACTTTCTCTCCTGATCATTAACCAATGAGTTTGTTTAATATATGTTTTGAACATGGTCAAAAGTCACTCCCTACCAGTTGGTCACCCCTTTTTTGTGGTCCAGATCTTTGAAGTCATGATTTACCATATTTCCACCTTACTTTATCTTGGTAGAGTTTGAAAACATTTAGTGTTATTGAAGGAACCAAGTGTGAAGATGAAGCCCCGAACAGGTGGTATTTTAAAAATTTTCCATCGGCAATTGATGTAAACTTATCGATTTCGGTGAAGAGCAGCCTAGTCAAAGCTAAGGACCTTGCGTGAAGGGTTTTAAGAACAAAAATATACCGTAAAAATAACTAGTTTAATCCGAAGATGTGCACGAAATCTACTCATTGTTGGTGATTGATGCTCAAAGATTCTAAAGTCAAATTCATCTAGATCATCCACACATGCTTCAAGGAATCCGCATAAGCACTGTTTGTTGTAATCTGGGTGCTAGTGAAAAATTCCGATGACGCCTTCGATGCTCTAACGATCACCGCATTGCTTCGCTGGTGATGTCTAAGAGAGTTCTCAATCAGAGCTCCTTATATCCAAAGCCTCTCTATCTAGATAATGGGAGAGGGAGAGGGGAGATAATCACTATGAATAGTATTTGGAAATCTCCTCTTCTCTTATATTTATTGTGTCATGTAATTATTCAGAAATGCCAACCCTACCCCCGAATAATCAATGTACTATTAATGACATTTTATGATTACTAATATAAGTCATAAATATCATTATCACTTACTTATAATATATTAAAATATATTACGTGATAATAATTGAGTCCAAAACTTGACTCTTCGTTCCCCTAAATTTTAATTGAACCTTGAATAATTTAATATTCATCAATTAATATTTTTCATGTGTTTATTTAAAACTTGTAAATACATTTAATAAATAAATTCAATTCTCATTATTTTAAACTCAAATAATATGAATTTATTTATTTCATTGCTGATTGTTTAACCTTGGAAAAATCCTGGACCCTTGTGGCGGGACCCACCATTTCTAGAACTCCAATTCAACTAAATAGGAAAAATTCTTGAATATGCTATTGTGTGTGACCCTCTAGGCTCTTATCTCGACATTAATGAATAGTATTCATAGACCAAGAGTGATATCTTGCAACCCATCATGGACACTGAAGAGATAATGATTTTCACAGTAGCAACAACCAACCTTTGAACACACCCTGTGTAATATAATCTCTTTGTCTGTAATATCTCATAAAGTAGCACAAGCTCATGTATCATCGAACTTTTCTTTATTTATTGTTTTTTGATTTAACTAGATGGATTTACCTTCGACTACCATGTCCATGGTCTTATAAAAGTACTTGAATCCTTATCAACATGGCCTGAGATATATTACTTCCATAACCTAGAAGCGATAAATCCTTTCTTGACCATTCAACCAATGCCATGCCACCAATGACGCACCCAACACAAAATACCTCACCATGACTTTATTTCCATGGTTTTTTTCTTGCATCAAAGTACATAATAAAATGACATAAATTGGTAATTATCTCAAGCCAGGAGACTATTACACATGATCATAGATATGAACATCCAATGACAGCCGAAACATGTGGTGTTCCTATTGGAATGTCAGTCCTTATGATTTCACTACTAAATATCACCAAGTGTGAACTTCATGAGAAGAAGTCTCAATGCTTATGATCCCCCATCACCTGATAGTAAAACATCTAATGTGTCCAATCATTAAGATGTATCTAGACCATAGAACATATATTTAATATTAATGTCATAATATCTGGAGGTTCTCATTATATCCTGGGATCTGCTATAACCTTTCGATATGATAATTAATCTTTGGACATTACTATTTCAATAGTGGACATAGAAAAGTCTACACTAAATGGTAAGATGACATCATGTATAGCTAACTGTATACATGATATGGTAATCAAAAGCACTTGGGTCTAGGGAACCCACTATTTCAACACTCACACTTGCACCATATCCAACTTTCTTACTAAACTAATTATCTACTCACATGATTGACATCATGTTTCTTCTAAGTAATAGATTTAGCTACTAGGCTTTCCATGGTTCTGTCACGTGGCAATTCTGCTATTGCAACCTTATCTCGTTGAGTAAAAAATTCTCAAGAGATGGTATCCTAAGTATATCCCACTTCTCCACTATCATAACTTGACATCTTGGCTTGTAATAATATCATAATTAATATAATACTTTCCTCACTAGGTGAGATTCCAAGAACTGGAACAAATCATTGCGTTTCTCTACTTCTTAGCTGCCTTAGAAGATGCAACGTACTCAGTCTTTGTAAGCATAGCTACCACTGAATGATATGAGCTCAAATTGATCATTGTAGTTAGATTAACTATGATAGTAGATCACATTGATCTATGGAATATTAATTTGTATCCCCAAGAAACTAGTATCCTTCCTCTCTATTTACTAGGTACATATCTTTTGTACTTACCGAAGTACAATTAGATGGTTCTGACTGCATCCCTTGTAGTGCTCCTGGATATAACTGATATTTTCCTTTTATAAATCATATCTTGACAATATCAATTCTTGTATATATCATGGAATATGTGATTAATCCATTAATTAAGCATATGGACTTCAACTCACCACGTTTATCTCTTTCCATGTCCTAAAAATGTAAACCTGAAGAGATTATGCCCTGTGACATAGGCAACAATTCATCTCTTGAATTATTCCAACTTGTATTTTTCAATACAATGTCACTGTATATATTATTGACTAGGACCAAACAACCTTTAGATCTATATTATTAGATCTTGTTCTCTAGAACTTAGGTTGCTACTTTAAGTTAATCACTAGAGAATAAATTTCATCTTGGTCTTAACTAACTGTAAGACCTATGTCTATTTTCCATATGTTGCCAAACATATTTTAATTCTTGGAAAACATTGTCACTCCCACTAACCTCTGGTAGACACATGGAAATCATTTGTTTCTAATGTATATTCTATGATCATGTTTCTTACTTTAATCCTAAATAGGATTTCAGTAACTTGCAACCTTTATTATCATTCTGTGATGTGACTATCCCTTTCTATTTGTGTTGTATAGACACCATCCACGATTGGTGGTCATGACATCCAATTTTAAATTATTTGATCATATATATTAGCTATGCTAAGTAAAATTATAACAGATTTAGGCATAACTACTTGGTTAAAACAATTAATCCTTATTGGTACTACACTTGTACCATCCATGTATCAACTCACTTGAATACCCACTGTAGTATTCAAAATAATAATCCCCTTTTCACTTTGATACATGTAATCCATTAATTGAATTTTAATTGGTCTTATCTATTTTAATTAATTTCCATATGCTGTTTACTTGTAGGAAATAGTATTCACATTTAATAATAGATCATCGACCATAGTGAATACAAAAACCATCACAATGGTTTTATCCTTCCTACACAGTATGTGTCTCTTGAACATACTCTGTTCTACATGCGCTTGTGGAACTAGTTCCTATGATAACTATTTTTTCATCTTGATCATTGAATAAACACAAGTCAATATATCTCCTACTATCTCTAATAGAGATGTGAAACATCTTATAGAATTTAGTCTATCACTTGACTATAAATTTTCTATCTTAGGTATTTATGTAATATCTTAAGAAATAGTTAGGATAAGTACCCTAGATGAACAATGCATTTGTCTTGATGCAATTTTGTTTATGTCCTCACAAATTATTTGCATCCAAACACATGTCCTTATGACATAATATATTCACATCATACTATGTCTCGTATGATATCCATTTGTCATTTTATTTTGCATATTATTATGGTATACCACTATTATTTTCAAAGAATTTCATGAAATATAATGAAAGTTTTTTCACGTTGTAACATTGATATTACTTACATCAATACTTTGATGTATAAAATGTGTGTTTAGGAATTACTCCACGCTACATTTTGTTGATCAATGTTAACATGTAAGACTTTATCATCGATCCACCTCATTAACATCAAAGATGTGATGTGTATAAGGTAATGCGTGTTTAGGAATTACTCCACACTACATTATCATGATCGATGATTACATAGTCAAGATGTTCTTCATAATGCCGTCTCGAAGCAGCTCATATCTTCTGACTATGCACTTACTTCATTTTAAAATTCCTTAAAAGGAATCCTATGAAGTATATATACCTCAAGCTTATACATGGAATAGTTCATGCTCACTTGTTGAACTATTTCCAAAATATTTGCGACATATCTTTATTTCTAAAGGTTCCTTTGTCCAAACTAAAGAAATCAACAATACAAAAAGTACTTATCTTTTCCAAGCATAAATACCATACTTGGTATATTCATGATTTCCACTTTTAGTATTACCTGAAAAAGAATTATTTTTTCACAGCTGGGTATAAGTCTTACATTTACATTCATCACTAATTGCCTATGATTCATATATTACTGAACTAGTGATTGAGTTTACCAAAAAACAACATTCATTTCAGAACTTGAAAGAATGTCTCCTTGCGTCCAAGGACACATGAGATTAATGTTTGTGGTTATACTCAATATTAGTTCAACATGAATCTTTCACATGGAAATTAAATAAGTCATGTACTTCTCACCACTGGCCTAGGTATCACCCTTTCTCAGCCACTTTGAGAATACACCTTAATTCTAGTAATATTTCTATACTTACTTGGTAACTATATTTAAATAAACATATGTAAAAAACATATAGTATTAAATACCCAAGTAGTAAAAAGAAAACATTAAAATTGATGAATATTTTTTAAGAAGAAACAGGTAAATTCTTTAATTCAGTTTATTGATTTTAAACTTCCATTGTATTATTTTATATTATGAAATGAAAATAACCATTGTTAATACCTCATTAATTTAAGGAGCTCATGAATGTTTCATTGGAATTAAATTTCTTTGACCTTTTCACATTGTCTTTAAATTTATTCACCATAAGAATTAAAAATGAAATTATCTTTGATATTCTTATTATCTTGGCGAACCTTACCTAAATTGATAATGGAGAATTTACTAAATACTTGTTCATTTTGTAACTTAAAATGATAGTTGAGTGATGTGGTGAAAATGATATGAGAAAGGAATCCATTTAAAGATCATGATCAATCTTTCTATTTACACATGCCGGTGTAACCATCGCCTTATTCATATCATTGATTTTCTTTCTCCTTGCAAACATCTCGGTGATGAGACTTCATGTTATATCATCCATGTCCTGGTGTAGCGACCGTAACTGAAGCCAGACATTGATGAAAGCATAATGATATAACCATCATATGCATTGTACATTAGTACCCTGTAAGATATTTCAGCCTCATTTTTTAAGGTAGTTTAATAGTGTTTGGGACACTGGCACCTTGAGTTTCCTATATCATAATACTATGAAAACGCTCCTATAGTATTCATGGATACTCATGTTAGAGATGAAATTTACTTTGTCCAATATTTATCGTAGTTTTAAACTTTTAGTTTAACTTTACATTTAACTACAAAAATACATTTTATTAGATGAGTTCCTTTTATATAGATTACTAGTTTAGAAATTTTGATTAATTACTTAAATCATTTAATGTCTCCCACTATTTTATCGGATTTTAGGAACCCTCTATGCTAGAATTAGAATACTCTATCGCTTGAGTATTCTAGTGGCAAGGATCTTGGAACCACTCCTCATAGTCTACAAGCTATGGATACGCCACTACTTGGAGGGTTCGAGGTATGCTTTTGGATAGCCAAACACTTTAAATTGTGGTTCCTTGATCAATTGAGTGAAGTCCCATATTCTAAAATCAGAACTTGATTTACTCAATGCTTGCCTCTAAAATTACAATAAGATAGATATGATTATTTATTTGCTGTAATTTTAGTTAAGTCGACCCATCACTCTTATAAAGAATCCCCATTAGTAAAAGGCACCCTTAGCTATGGCATGACCAACACCTCAAACAACCAGTTTTGTCCAAATTTAAATGACGAAAGGCTATTATGACTTAATATATCTTTGAGGGTTTTATTATTTTTAATGTGATGAAAGAAATCATTTTCTATTTTTATAAGAACGTACTATGTGATCGCACTCACAACTGACCATGAAAGAAATAGAAATTTCATCGCGTCACATGTTTATTTTATCTTTCATGCTTGTTTATTATTGTACTATGTGATTGAGTAATAAACTACACATTAAAAAAATAATAAACCATGCAAAACAAAATGAAGACCTGATCATGAGCCAGTACTATTGGCAGATTCGTTGAGTGAATAACGTACTAACTGAAACCCTAGGGGTAAGTACCTTTAGTTGCATGTCTTGTAACTTGAATAGAAACATCTTCCCATCCAATGTATCCAACTCCTATTTGGTGTGTCACCGTCATGTGGCATGAAGTGCATCACGCCTCGTCTCGTCATTATAAAACAGTAATCACATCTAGGAGAGGGGGTCTCGGGGTATAATATTACAACTATGAGAATGGGCGTGCAGGTCCTTATACATATAATGACACTTGGGATGACACACATATCATCTTTTATTTAATTAAACTAATTATTAAAAACTGGAATGCAATAATTAAATAAATAAATTAAATGCACCAGACAAACATTATTTGGTATTAGGCTCATGATCTGTCATATACTCATTAAACTTGCGTATATAAACTAATATAGAATTAAAAATTAAACTTGCATGACAATAAATTCTGATTCCATTATTTATTGAATTAAAGTTTCACTCTAATTTTAATTGAATACATGTCATCGTTCAGTCCTGATTAATTAATTTAATTTTAAAACTAAAAATTCATTTAATTAATCTCCCAATTAAATTAATTATACTAAATTAAATTTTAATAATAAAAATTAACATTTAATTAATTTAATTCTCTAATTTAATTTAATTAATTATTTTAATTAACTTTTGATTAATTTAAAATAATCGGGCCCCATAAAACTCGAGTAGGGCCCGTGTGTGTTGGGTCAGACCCACGTAGGTCCATCCCAGGCTTAGCCGACCCCTTGCGGGGTAGTTCTGGATCGAGCTTCCCTGCCCACGCTTGTTCCTGGATGGGCAAACCCACCCAGTCACCTAGTGGGGAAAAACCATAATATGCTGATCAATCAGAACCCGCACCTGCAGTAGGGGTTAACACATGATGGAGACTGGATATGGCCACATGGAGGAGGTTGTATGGTCGGTGTTGGTCGAGTAGGGGTTGCGGATGATAGCTGTGGTAGCTGGAGGTAGCTGGTCGGTGCAGCAAGGGGTGGTCCAGAATGGAGGCACCCTGACAGGGTTGTCCATGGCTGAAAGGTATGTCGTAGGAGGGCAGAAGACCCAGCGGGGGGTTATACTGAGGGAGGATGTGGTCTCACAGGGAAGTGGAGCCTGCTGCATGGGAGCCAGTCGCTGGCATGGAGGTGGCTAGGAGCAGAGCTGGCCGAGAGCGGGACACCGAATTCGCTGGTTCTGCCGCTGTGGAAGGCGGCTTTTGGACGGGCCGCTGCTGGGTTTTCAGGTGAAGGGAAGCCAGGGAGGAGGATCCCTAGTGACGTCGGTAGCTAGTGGAGCAAGGGAGGAGGCGAGCGACTCATTACGGAGGCCACGATGTCGGTACAGGGCTGTGCGGCCTGGCCACTGTAGCGCGGTGATGGAGGGAGACACATGAAGAGATCCTTGGGAGGGGAGACTATGGGTGACTAATTTCCAGTGCTATGTGGAGCGGTGTTGGGTGATACAATGTGATGTGGCTGGTCCGATGACCTAGCCTTGAAGGGGGTGGCCTGGTGTGCCAGGTGCGGGAGGGCGCTGCCGCTGCAATGAGGCGAGTGCTGCTGGCATAGGGCTACTGCCAGCTGAGGGGGTGCCTGGGTGCGGTAGCCTGCTGCGCTAGGCTATGTGTGATGATTCTGTAGGGAAGGAGACAAACCAGTGGGGGGCCTCTCAGCCCCTAGAAAAACCATGTTTTTTTTATTTTTTTAAAATTAGACCTACTTTGCAGGTCCATTTTTCTTTTTTTTTTCTTGTCATGGGAGACCTTATTTGCAAGTCTCCCCACCCCAAACAATTTTTTTTCTTTTCATGACATGCTTTTCAGGTCTGCCACCCCATTTGTTTTAAAAAACTTGACCCACTTGGGTTATGGTCACCCCTTTTTTTCTCTAAATCCTATCTACTAGGCTTTGGAAAATTATATTATTATAATAATATTATCGTTATGATAAAGTAAATAATATTATTATAATAAGATATTATAATAATTATTATTATAATAAAACTTTTTTATTATAATAAAATTATTATGATGATAATAATAATTAAGATTCATATGAAGAATCTGGTCCTGAAAAACACAGTTCTGGCGATGGGAATTCCACTGGGGAGGAGGATCTCTTTCGATTTAAAACATTGGATGGCCGCATATTGGCCATCCGATATCGAATTCAGATGCAGTCTACAGTGTTGGAACCAGAATGAACCCCTCTTCAATAATTAATGCAAATTTAATTTATTTGGCTTAAAATAGACACACATCCCTATGATACCACTTGAAGGAATCAGGCGTACAACAGAAACCCCAAACAAGTGGGATTTTAAAAATTTTCCACCGACAATCGACATAAACTTGTCTACGTTGGTGAAGAGCATCCCGATAAAATCCTAAGACCATATGTGAAGGGTTTTAAGCACAAAAATAAACCATAAAAATACCTAGTTTAATCTGAAGCTGTGCACAATTTCTTCTCATCGTTGATGATCGCTCTCGAAGAATCCGAAGTTGAATTCCTCTAGATTGTCCACACATGCTTCAAGGAATCCGCGGGAGCACCGTTTTTTATAATCTAGGTGGTAGCACGGAATTCTGATGATGCCTTCGACACTCCAATGATCACCGCATCGCTTCACTAGTGATGCCTGAGAGAGTGCTCGATCCGAGATCCTTGGATCTAGAGCCTCTCTCTAGATCACGGGAGAGAGGAGAGGAGAGAGAATCACTATGAATAGTATTTGGAAATCTATTATTATCTTATATTTATAGTGTCATATAATTATCTGGAAATTCCAACCCGACCCCCAAATAATCAATGCACTATTAACGACATTTTATTACTATTAATCTGAGTCATAAATATTATTTTCACTTACTTGTAATATATTAAAATATATTATGTGATAATAATTGAGTCCAAAACTTGAATCATCTTTCCCATAAATATTAATTTAACCTTGAATAATTTAATATTCATCAATCAATATTTTCCATGTATTTACTTAAAACTCATAAATATATTTAATAAATAAATTCAATGATCATTATTTTAAACTCGAATAATATGAATTTATTTATTGCATTAGTGATCATTTAACCTTGAAAAAATCATGGACCCCAGTGGTGGGGCCCGCTATGTCCAAAACTTTTATTCAACTGAATAGGGAAAATTTTTGAATACTCTATTGTGTGTGACCCTCTTGGCCCTTATCATGATAACAATGAATAGTATTCACAGACTAAGAGTGTGATATAGCAACCCATCATGGCCCCAAAAGAGATAAGGATTGTCACATTAGTGACAACCAACCTATGAACACACACTATTTAATATAATCTCCTTGTCTGTAATATCTCATATAGTAGGATGCACTCATGTGTCATCACCCTTTTCTTTCTTTATTGTTTGTTGATTTAACTGGATGGATTTAACTTCGACCTCCGTGATCATGGTCATATAAAGGTACTTACATCCTTATCAACATGGCCTGAGATATATTACTTCCATAACTCGGAAGAGACAAATCCTTTATTGACCATTTAACCAATTCCATACCACCAATGATGCACCCAACACAAATTACCTCGCCATGACTTCATTTCCATGGTTTCTATCTTGCATCGAAGCACTCAATCAAATGAAATACATTGGTAATGATCTCATGTCAGGAGACCATTACACATTATGGTATATAAGAACATCCAATGATACTAGAAACATGTGGTGTTCCTACTGGCGGTTCAGTCCTCATGATCTCACTACTAGAGATCACCATGTACAAACTTCATGAGAAGAAGTCTCAATGCTTATGAGCCCCTATAACCTGATAGTCAAAAATCTATTGTGTCCAATTAGTAAGACGTATCAAGACCATAGAACATATATTTCAGATTAATTTCATAGTATCTAGAGGTTCTCATTATAGACTGAGATCTGCTATAACCTTTCTATACGACAATTAATATTTGGACATTACTATTTCAATTGTGGACATAGAAAAGTCTACACTATAATGGTAAGATAACATCATGTATAGCTAACTGTATACACAATATGGTAATCAAAATCACTGAATAGTTGGGTCTAGGGAACCCACTATTTTCAATAGTTATCCCCATGAATTCATGCATGATGATCAAGAAAGTTAGTTTCATTAGGACCTTCCCAAGTCATCTTCTTTGCACCTATTGTTCTCTCCCTTGAGACAAAGGAAACTCCTTGCATCTATTTGTTTCTCACACCGATCATGGATTATGTGGGCTAAGGAGTTGTAGTGGAATATCCCCCAACATGGTTGAGATTCATAGATATTCCCAAAAATTCCAAACATAACAACTTTAAATTAGCATAAGACTCCTTTGGTCTAAGAATTATGACCTCAAAACTGTGAACAATTGGCATTAGAGATGTTTTATGTAGTGTGAGGCTGCCTTTTACCTCTCTTCACATTGAGTTTATATTATTTTTTCACTACCCAAACATCCTTGGAACACTAAATCCGTCTGGTCCAAGATCTACAACCTTAAACTGGTAGCAGAACCTTCTAGTACGAGCAACATGAACTTAAACTATGCACTAGACTCTAATGAAAGATATATGAACTTAAACCACAACACCCAACATCCTATGAACATGATATAAAACTATAAGACACCGTCTTGATCACATGATGTTAAATTACAAGAAAAATTCTCTATCATATGACGTTAAATTATGTGGCAACTAAAGTCTTAGCTACATGTCCCTAAATTGTGTAGCTAGCATCATTATCTGTGATTTTTTAAATTAAAAAAATAAGATTCTCATTCTTTCCCAAGAGGAGATCCCCCTTAAACTTCAAACATCATTCTCTTACCATGAAACATTCTAGAACTATGTATGTATTGATTCCCAACTTCATGGGATATGTAGTGATTCCTAGATCGCCGACCTTAGGCCCAATAGAAAACTCCTCCATCAGGTGAGACTATCTTCGCTAGAATTTGATTTCTTATCTAAATTTTCATGATAGGTTTGTTAATATTGGATATAAAAACTATCTCACCCTCACCATTGGTATGATCTCTATGAACTTAAACTAGTAGAAACCCACATGGTCTGAGCTTCACGACCATAAACTACGTGCAACTTTTCTTAGAAGTGTTTGTGTGGAACAAGGCCTCCCTGGACCTCACTTCATGTTGGGTTGGTACCCACTACCATACTACATAAATTTATCTATAACTATATTGTTCCCAATTATAATGACCATAAACTATGTGCACCTGGTCTGCTGTGGCCTTTAATCCACCTTCGGTTTGTGTCGCCTATGGAATTTAACACACTAATGAACCCTTTTCATTATGACCTCACTCAAGAGGGATTCCCCTTCTGGTTTCGTTCTTATAACACACCATGTTATAGAACTATGCGTGGATTAATTTATGGTTCCATGGGATATATAGAGATTCCTGAATCTTCTATATCGGGCCCAATTGTAAATCCCCTCATCACTCATGCCTTATTTTGTCACCCAATGTCCCAATTAGTATCTTAATACCTTCATGCATGACAAGGTGATGCAACCCCCAAATAGAGTCATTCAAAACATTATGACTTTAAACTACATGAAAAAATGTGTGGTACTAATCCTCCTTGTCCCACCCTTTATATTAGGTCTATAACACCTTCTCTACCATAGAAGCTTCCCAAAACGGTCTAAGCTCTATGACCTTAAACTAGCATCCTTAGTCCAAGCATTATGACCTTAAAAAATTTACAACTTGTTTTAGAGATTATAATTTGGTATGATTCATACTTAATTGTAACACTCAAAGATTTTATTATTTTTTTTCAAATTAATTAATTTCTTCTATATATTACATTACATGAAACACCAAGTTTTAACGAATCATAATATATTATTATTATTATTATTTAAACATGACCATTATAACATAGCTATTAAAATTTGTGGTATGAGTATGAATAAATTTTTTTTAAAAAATAATTACAATGATTTTATATAAAGAAAACATATTGATAAAAAGTACTTAATTATTAGTTACGTCTTTATATGCTTTAAAAATACATTTTTCTCAAAAAATGTTTTTATTACTTTTTGTGAACAAATAATAAAAGAATTTTTTTAAATTTTAGAAAATTTACTTGAAAAAATAAACTTCATTTTTTAAATCGTCATTTTAAAATTATCTTAGAATGAAATTTCAGGAATTTTTTGAAAAGATAATTTTTCGATGAATAGTGAAAAAAGAGATTTTTATTAAAAATCATCTTTTTGTTAAAGAATTTACAAAGTTAAATTCTATTTTAGAATGGTTTAAAAGAAAAATTAGTTCAATTATATTATTATTAATATGATTTAGATCATTGGAATCAATTTTATGTTCAATTTTGATATAAAAACTTTATATACTTATGAAAACGTTTTAGTTGAAAAACCACTTTTTCGTCGCATCTGTGGATTTATTTTTAAATTAAATTCTTACACTTCTATTAATTAAATTTGTAAAAAAATATTTCATATTTTAAATTTAAATAATTAATATTATATAATAAATTTTACATATTGTTTAGTCATAATGAATTTTAAAAATAGTAAAAATTAATTACTACACTTAAGGTTAAATGGGTTTATCGGGTCAAAACTAAAAAATGTAAGGGTTAAAATGACCTAAAAACTTTTACAATTCCTATTGGTTGGATATATTTCAACATTATATTATCTAAGGTTTAATAATGATCCATTTTTATCCTTTTAGTATGTGTAAAATGTGGGTATAAATTTTTCTTTTAAAAAATTCCAAGTGTGTCCTCTCCTCCACTTATAAAAGGGCACCCCCTCTCCTCTCATATCCACACTTCCAAAGCCTTTGGTTCAGTAAATATCTACCCAATTAAATTACTTACTTACATAACCATTTCCTAGAGGCATTATATTTATTATGGAACCCTATTAAGAATGATTTTGGTGAAAACATTAGGATTTTGTTTGAAGAAGAGGTATCGTTATTAACCAATCATTTTTGTTTTATTTCTTCTTTCACCTCCTTAAAATATTTTTCAACTATTATGATATAATAACATCAATATCTTCTATATAATGATATGTTATTATGTAAATGGTATAAGCTATATCCATATTTCCTTCCATTAAATGTATAGCGACCCATACTTTGCATACATAGATATCACATCTTAATAAATGAATATTCATTACATAATATTTTGATCTATGCCAGAATCATTCAGGTCTAGTTTCTTTGGAAACATGGAAACAGAAAAAACTAGTTAATAAAATATCTACACCGACTCTCACTTATTTTCTTATAACTATCACCATTCTTAGACATATCATAATTAATACCTTTCTTTATAACCTAGGGAAAGGAAACCTAAGAAAAGGGTGAGCTCATATGTCCTGTAAGGGTAGACAGGAGAGTTATCAATGATAATATAAGAATAACATGAGAATAAGGGTATAAAAACATGGTATTATAATTTTTAAACCATAAACTTTATATTAAATGTCATACTCTTAAGTCATGACATAAATCATGATAGTTTATAATACACAAATCATAATGGAATCAAATCACATGAGTAATGGGAGAATAAATTGGCATAAGACATGAAATTTTGGCATACAAATATCATAAAAAATAATTTCTTTATTATTCAATTATATTTTACAATAATATCATAGTGTAATAGGTTCACTCCCAAAACCATCATAGTAGTCAAGGTTCACTCCCAAGACTATCATAGTGGGAAAAGTCCCTTATTGAATTGGGTTCACTCCCCATTTCAGTCCTGTTTATCTCATGAGATATCAATATTTACCTAATGAATTGGATAGAGACATAGGACCCATCCATAAAATAATAAAAATAATACATATGTATTCCACAAGATTATAAAACATTTATCATATTAGAACTTGTGATAAGAAATGGGTTTTAAAAACATTTCATCATAACATAATCAATGGAAAAGAAATGGGTTTCATAAACATCTTGCCATCATAAACATAAACCATCCTAATAAATAATAAGTATAATATCCTTGTAACATATCCCTATTAAATCATAAGTTATATCTAGGGTTGTTGTATTCGATTAATAAAAATACAACTATAAGATCATTAAAACATTCTTGAGGAAAATATCATTTCCATCTTGAAATCAATTATTTAGAAAAATTCAACAATTATAAAAGAAAAAAATTTATTTGAAAATAACAATGTAATTTTGTAAATTAATCTTCAAATAAAAAATTATTCATGATGGTGGGAAAATTCATGCACTCCATATAAGTTAAAAAACATTCCTTTAATACTTTGGTTGGAAAAGTCACAAAGTAACTTGTTTGGAAAATGAAAAAAATATCCCTTTAAAACCATTTTGTAAAATGTAAAACATGGGAAAAAATGACTTTAAAAAATAACAATATAATATTAAAAACCTTATTTGAAACATTTTTCGAAAAGATGGATATGGAAGAAAAAGTTTTTGAAACCAAAGAGAGAAATGAAGTTGATTTTTCTTAAAAACATATTTTTGGTCTCTTGAGTGCATATGATGAGGTGAATGAAATAAAAACATGTATTTTAAAGAAATAACTAGATTATAATAAAATTAATGAGTATATTGAGAGTTTGATCATAATATTTCATCGTCATAACTTAATCGTAAACAATCCCAATAAACTATGAGATTGTAACATAAAACCCCTTACCTTGAGTTTGCCTTACTTTGAAATCAATATAAACTCCTGTATAATAAGTTTAAATTTATTATAATTATATACCCGAGTCATGTTAATAATTTTAACTTATTATATTATCCATTTATAATATTTCAACACCCCCTTTTATTAATAATTTCTTATTAAAATCATTATTTCTCGGTGTTAACTATTTCATTTATCACGAGTATTTCAATTCAGTAGTTTTAGTCCCTATGAATTTATCTTTGTTAAATAATCTATAGAATATTAATCATGATATAAATATCATATATATTCATTACTTACAAATTTATATTCATCCATAAAATTTAGATATAGAAAAATGAATTACACAGTTTATAGAGATAATAGGTCGTACATACACATGAACGCTATTTTCATTTTTTGATGGATGGAAATAAATAAAGGTAAATATTAATTTACCTTTATAGGATCATTATTATATCATATATATCATATATATAATATATATTCATCAAATTATTCCTCATTACCATCTAATTAAAATATAATTTAAAAACGAATCACATCACTTCGTGGAGGTTGTAGTCTACACATACGCACAAACAACGTTATCGTTTCCCAATGGATTGGATGATAAGTAGGTATATGTGATATTATTATCCCAGAAGTATAATTATATCATAAATATTATATATAAACATTAAAACTATCATAATAACTATCCATAAAATACATTTATGAAAAAATTAATTGTATCACTACGTGGAGATGATAAGACGTATATACACACAAGTGACACTTTCACTTATTTTTTTATTTGAAAGAGGGTATATAATGGTGTTTTTATAATCATAATAACATTTAATAATATTTATTATACTTAAGTTATTATTTTATGATAAATACCATAGATTTATAAGAGGTATAGAAGAGTATAAAAGAAAGTGACCGGTTACGGTGATTACCTCTTCTTTGAAACTGTCTCCTTTAGATCTCCTCTAAAAGAATATAGGGTTGGTCATGGGAATACAAGAACCACTATAATATGTCTAGGAAAGTTAAAAATATAAATTAGTAGAGTTTGGTAAAGTTTGGAGGCTCAAAGTGGTGTAAAGAAGTGAGGAAGGAGGTGCCCTTTTATAATTGAGGTGTGGGGCACTTTTGGAATTTCTCAAAAGATTAAATTATAATTAATTCATTATCAAGAAAAATGTAAAAATTTCCACGAATTCAAATATATTGTAGTATAAGGATTTAATACTATCAAAAAATATAATTTAGACAACTATTGGTGTCATTTTAAACCTTATCATTTTGATTAACCCTTAGTTTACCAATTTTAATTTTAACTATGGTAACAAATTTTCAACATTAAAGGGTATTAATTTTTACTTATAAAGTGAAAATTGGACCATAAATGAAAAATTTATAAAATCTTCGACCATATAATATCCATATTGTCTTATTTCAAGATTTTTAATATTTTAAAATAATTTAATAAAATATTATGTTGATAAAATATCATTATTGTCAATTTTGACACTATTCATTTAATTTAACTTTAAATACATCAATACAAATGGTTAATTAGAATATAATTATTTCAAACCTCATTAATATTCTATATAGATCTATAAAATTCATGGGACATATTAAATAAATCAAATTATATCACTTTTAATAATTTTAAAATCATTTATTTTATTTCTCCATTAATTTAATAAATAATATTTTGGCATTATGTAAGCATTTAAGGTAATTATATAATACCTAAATATTATAAATAAATTAAAATCATGAATATAATTTAATTATTCACAAAATTAATGTTTATATTCATTTATAACTATTTTTTGTCCCTATGTGAACACATAAAGGATATTTAAAACTAAAAGAGTGACATTTTTAAACTTCCTTTAATTTAAATAATATATAAATTATTTTACAGGAAAGATATCCATTAAACTAATAAATTTCAATCCTAAGGTGATAATGTTAAAATTATATTCTTCCAATAAAAATTAGGATGAAAAATTATGGTTTTATAACTTATTTTTAATCTAGATTAACCTAATTTACCCTTTACTAAGGTGATAAATTTTACCATAATTACTATTTATATTGAAAAAAATAAGAGGACTATTTAAAAAAGTTTAAAATCCTAATTCTAAATGTTTAATTCATTTAATCTAATTTAATACCTATAAATGGAATAAATAAATTTTAATTTAAGGGCACAAAATGTGACAAAAACTTTTATTTAGAAAAAATACATTTTTAGCATAAAACTAGATTTATTCTTATCCTATGGATAAAAAAATATTTTTGAATGTTTAAAACATTAGATAAAGTAAATAATATATATATTTTATTAAAATTGTTCAAAAAGAGTGATTAATTTAATTAATTAATATAAAAATACATTACGCACATAAAAACAATTTTTCAGAGAAAACATCACTTTTATTTTAAAATATTTTTTTAATTATAATTATTTAATAACTAATGAATTAATTTTATAAATGTGTATACCATATATTTTCATAATTTAGTTATTACTATTTATACTCGCCAATCTAGTAAATATGTGATAATAGACACATAATATTTTAATAATGTTCGGCAGTTCATTCAAACTCATTAATGCATGTTATGAAAGCTATTGAAGAAATAAAAATAATTAAATAAAAATAATTTATAAAAATAATTTATAAAAATATTGGGGTGTTATATAAGGTGAAACAAAACAATTGATCATGTGTATAGTGGACTACTGCCTTGCGAACCGGTGTAATTCATTTTCCATCACCCCCTCTTACAGCTGGAGATATGATGGATTTGATGTTTATATATGATATTTATGAAATAACTACACTTATATAATTATAATATCACATACACCTTATTACCTTACAATATATTAGAAAATGATATCATCGCTCATGCGTACGTGTGGACTACTGCCTCCATGAAGTGATGTGATTCATTTTTCATTTTATTTTGACATGGATGGTAATAAGGATATATTTAATGAGTATATATAATATACATGACTTAAAAATTATTATGTAATGGTGATATATTATTTACCTTTATTCTTTTCCATCTGTCAAGAAAATGTAAATAACATTCATGTGTATGTATGACCTACCATCTCCATGAACGGTGTAGTTCTTTTTATATATCTAAATTTTATGGATTATAATAAATACATATATAATGAATATATATGATATTTATATCATGATTAAAATACTAGAGATGATTGAAAAATCATCAATATACAAGGACTAAAACTACCGAACTGAAACATATATGAAAAACCAAGCAGTTATTACCCGAAAGAGTGATTTTAACAAAGAATTATTAATAAAAGGATGATAAAATGTTGTGAGTAAGTCATATATGGTATGATATATATGATAACGGTTTTTTAATAGATGTATAATAGAACTATATTTTTTATACAGGAGGTTCAAATGTGTACGAAGAAAGTCAAGACTGGTGGTAAGATATTTCTAGTTTCTCTTTTTATTTCTGGGAGTCATATGCCATATTTACCACTCGTTTCTTTTGTGAGGTGTATATAATTATATTTTGACATGTAATATCATGAATATAATTATTTAAATTATATTTAAAGTTATATTTGATGTTATTATTTAATAGGTCTTACGATTCAAAAGTTACCAAAGTAGTAAGATATTTTTATCTCAAATTATCCTCTTTGGGATATATGTTATGTTATGAACCAATATTTTTTATGAGGTGTATATATTTTCAATTTTATATGTTATGTCATGAATTTATTTATTCTCATGACATTTAAAGTTTCATTTAATGTTATTCTTTCCTGGGGTTCACGATTTAAAAGTTACCAAATCATGTAATGGATTTTCACCTCACTTTTATTTTCATGGTATACATGCCATATTAACCAATTGATTATTTTGTGTGGTGTATATACTCAATAGTGAAGGGGTGGGGTGGGGGTGGGGGGATACAAAAATAACTATACCAATGGTTTTCTAAAACCTTTTTAATAAGTCCCTCTATACCAACAGTTTACAATAACTGTTGGTATAGGATAATATACTAAAGCCTATACCAACGGTTTTATGAAACCATTGTTATATGATCAAAGCTATAATAATGATTTTATATAAATATTGGTATAGACAAAAAAATTGAATGGTATACCATTGGTTTTAGTTAACCACTGGTATACAGTTTCTATGCCAATGGTTTTTAAAACCGTTGGTATATAATTCCTCCCAAAATGACAGCCATGGCCTCTCCCTCCTCAGATCTGAATCCCATCCACATTGAATCCTATGAGAATTACATTTTATTCCCCATACATGATGATACATCCTCAGTTTTTCTTTTCATTCAGTTATTATTCAACATCAAATTGGTGAGTTCCAAACCCTTTGTATATTCTACCAAGAATCATTTTACATTTTTTATCTACATATAAAACACTAACCTAGATTTTTTATGGAATTATTATTCTAGATACATTGAATAAGGGTTATTAATAGTACCAATGGATTTTAGTAATTAATTTTTTATTTTATGTTTTTGTTTCGATTATCCATACTATTATTATAGTTTTATTAGATATTTTTAACTATTTTTAGAGTTTTAATGATGATGTGTTTGTTGTGGTGGAAGTGGTTTGACTTGGTTAATGTATGAATTATGTGGCATGGTATAAGTTTTTGGGATGGTTCTAATTTATTGGTGACATGTACTCTGATTTTGTAGAAGTTTTTCTACCTTTTTTCTATTGAAACAAGGGATTTCCATACTTTTATCGACGGAGAGTTTCTTAATTTTTTGTTTGTTCACTCTCTTTATTTATCTTATTTTATACTTGCACTACCACTACCTATTTAATTTTTGTTTTTAATGGATTATTTTCTTATGTAAATCCCTATAAGGGGATTATTTAGTGATGGATGGCTCACTATAATTACCAGCCTTGCTTTTTTGATTTGTGGAACCTAGTTTGACTCTCTCGGTAAGTTTTTTCACTCATCATTTTTTTATTTTCCACTTTTCACTGGTAATCATAGTGTGATAAAATCAATATTTTAAATAATAAAAATGTTTTTTTCTTCATTAATAAATTGAAAATTTGACTAACATTTCACTAGTGAGTCAAACTAAACTAATTTCATGTGACAATATACAATTGAGTTGTATTTTTCAAATCAATTAAATTCTTATTACTAGTAGTTCTTGTTTTTTTTGGAAAAGTGCATGGCTAGTGAGTGATCTTTTAATTAATCTTAATGGAGCTCACTAAAAATTTAGAATAGGATTGGTTATCCTATATTAAATTTTTTTTCAGGAAAACAAATTTAAGCAACCCATTGATATAATGGAATTCAATATCATTATTTTTTATATATATAATATTTTTCTATATATATAGTTTTTTTGACATGACATATAAATGACATATAATTTTTTTATAGAATTGATAGAATTTGAATGTATTAAAATGATTCAATCTCAAAATATTTTCAAAAAAAGTTTGATAAAGTTTGATATTTTTCATTTAACAATTCTTCAGATAGATGAATTATACACTACCCATGTTATAATGATGTTGGAATACCTTGGTTAAGTCATAAAGAAGTTTTCTACCATATAACCAAATATGGTTTTCAAAAAAACTACTATGTCAGGTATCAAAATGGGGAGAAAATAAAATATCAAAATGTTTATGGTCTGAATGAGAGGATTGGATCGAAGAATCTATTAGATGAAGGGTTTTCATTTATTCATCATCATGAGAAAGAAAGGATGCCAAAATAAGAGGACTTTGATATGAGCACACATGATTCATGATAGATCTAATATTTCTATAATTTTTTATATATATTTCAATGATTCAATCCCTACAAATTTAACAATTTTATCTAATTTATATCATTTTTAGATTTTTGGTGAGTTTTTGGCTAAAATATGAAAATTTATTAATTCTAGAATTTTAGCATATTTTTATCACTTCTTATTTCAGGAATAAATCTTTAAATATTGATCAAAATGGAGTGATTCTTTTTTTAGTATTCCTTTTTTCATATTATTTAACTTATTCTTTTGATCCTAGAGCTCATTCAAACTTCATCTGGACTAAAAAATTAATCAAGTTGAAAAGTATTTCTGGATGACATAATGGACCCCACCTTAGTAAATGAGCCATATCTTGACTAAAAAACCTCCAAATTAGGTGATTACAGATGGATATTAAATAAAACTCAAATTATCATTATTAAATTAAATTACATGGAGAAATTCACTCATTAAGGTAGTCATTGAATGCACCAAAGTGGAAAAAGATGAAGGGTCACTTAATCCATAAAAATTATGATAGAGTAATGATATAATAAATTTTATTAAACATGTACAAATGCATTTAAATTTTGAGGGTCAATTGATACCTCAATTTTTAATATCTTTTAAAAATAAATGTTTGTGGTTTTTGGCTGGTTAGTGGGTAAAATATAAGCAATATTATGGAGTACAAATTCTGAAGGAAAAATTTTTTATTCTTAATTTTCCATCTTTTCTTCTTCTTAGTTTTTTAATTTATTATTCTTCCCCCTTCATCTTGGTTACCCTTCACATGAAGGGGTAATGTTCTAAGTGATTGGGGATGAGAAGGTTTTCCCGTTTGTAATGCTTGATTTCTTGTGTTTTATTGAATAAATTTTTTATCTCTTATATGATGTTGATTTCAATTTCTAATAGTGGTTTTTATTTACAAGTACAATCATACTTTGTTTTAGATTCCATTGTTGATTTTTATTTGATCAATGATAATTATCTCATTCCAATAGGTTTTGGTTTATATATGATGGAATAAATTAGGACTTAGTGGTGAATTACTTGGTGATAATCAGTATGTGTGGTAGAGGTGGTGGATATTCTTGATTGTTTAGGATAAACAAGACCTGATCAAGTATTTCCTAAGTCAATTGAGGGTATTTAATAAAATTATCTCACTCATATGAAAGAGAGTATATCGAGCCGAGATATTGTCAGGTTTACTCTCACCATCACCATTTAATCAAGGGAGTGAGAGGAAGTGATATTGGAATCTCACTTTAATGAGCTTAGTTGAATAAGATTAGATAAATTGGATCTAAGAGAGCATTAAAATTGGAAAACTGAACCTGACCTATTCACCCTTATCATATCATTATTTTTAATCACTAGATTCATAAACCTACTTTCAATATCTTGTTTCATTACTTTCTTTTATTTTAAAAAACAAACAAGTTGAAAAAAATGCTTCTTTTTTATCTCTAAGTTAAAGTGACAAACATGATTATTGCATGCTACTCTCTATAGACAACCTAGTTTGACCAATATACTTCATTTTAACTTAGAATTTTTTTACCACACCCCATGATAGGCACATTCCAAAACTTGGTTTTGTTTCTGGGGAGGTATTTCAAATAATCTAATTCTCAAAATTTCATAAATAATTTTCTTCTATTTCATTAAAAAACTATTATTTTACATGATGTATTCTAACTATAATTATTCTTCTTGGATTAATTATTCATAGGTGTAGGGATAAATGTTTCATAATGAGGAGGAATACCTCTTACAAAGGGTTTATGAACTCACCATTTTGGCCTAGAAAATGTTGAATGGCCATGTCATAGGTCTCACACTTCAAGAATTGATGGACATGCTTAATCAAGTAAAAACCGATTATAAAATATTGAAGTCCATGGATGAAGTACTATTAGATGTGTGACCTTAACCTAAACTAGAATCAGAACCTGTGTTGGAAGGGAATCCTCCACTCATCATTCAAATAAATGATCTTGAATATCTAACTCCATCTATCACCACTCTACTCTAGGAGGAACTTTCCACAGAAGAAGCAATTAAAGTCGATCCAATTAAGGGATATAATCTTTTTCTTAACAATTTTCATTCTAATTTTATTGATTTGGAATTTAGTATTACCTCCCCTTGTTTTAAATTTTCATAATTAGCCAACTCTTGTTTTTTCTTGGAAGAAGATGATGAACAGGAAGATTCACTTCTTGAGGAACATATGTTGCTCTATAAACAAGTTGAACAATTGTCAGAAGGAGTACATAATGAGATTCATGTGGATTTTTCTAAAGAAAAAAGAGAAAAAAGATTCTTACTTTGAAGGGGAAGATTTTGATATGGATTACTCATGTTTTAATTTTGTTTAAATAGGATTATGCTCTGAATTTTCCTTTTATTATTCCATTGGTGCAACATACCTAAAGAAAGAACTAGAGAATGATGAATAGGTTATGAAAGTGGAAACCAAGAAAGCGGAGGACCCATTATTTAACTTAACCCCATCATGAAAGTTTCATATCATTTATATGGTGATGGATTTTTTATACTGTATCCATGGAGTCCACATAAAAAAGGAATATGTAGAAGTTGGAAAGAAAAAGGGCTGGGGGTTTATCTCAAAGAAACTCCACCCACTATCAGATTAGGGATAACCTAGTTTAACTACCCATCTATTGGTAGTCAAAACACAAGGCCCAATTGAGGGATTAAACCAATATCTATACTTAAATTATCATTCTAATTCTATTTTATTATCTTTTAATAGATTTCTTATGTTTTATTTTCTTCTTTTGTTTTTAGGTTTTCAGTGTGTAGCACTTAGGAGATTAAACCAATGTTGTACTGCCAATAAGTTAGGTTGTAACTCTCATTTACAATTAATTTCTTGATGTGATTAAATTAATAATATAATTATATGTTATATATACTTGAATGCATTGAGACACTACATCATTTAAGTGTGTGGGAGGAAACCATTGTAGTTTAGGATTTAGAAATTTCTATTTTTCTAAATTTTTTAGTTTTTGAAAATTTTTGTGTTTATTTTTCATTTTTTGTGTGTTTTTGAAACTTGTGTGATGAAATGATTATATTTTCAATTTTTGATACCCATGTCAATGAGAAAAACAATTTATCCCATGAAACTGAACATAAATTAATGCTAAAAATGTCTTTGTTTCAAGTTCAAATATTTGAAAATCTCATGAAAAGTCCTATTATTTTTGAATCCCATGCCACATATCACTGTATTTATCTTTGAAATCACTTTATCATGAGTCTTATTAAACCTTTTTCCATATTCTTTACATTCATATATTTTCTTTAGAGAACTAAATCATGCTTTCTTTAACCCAAATTTGATTTATTCTTGTCAAAAGTTGAGGGTTTGAGGATTTTTTTTAAATGATTGAGGTATTAATTTGGTTTTAAATTCAACTTTTTAATAAAATCCTTTTTATTCTGGTCTTCCTGGTACATTTAATCCTTTTATCCATTAGAATTTATGAACATCCTATTAGGTTAGCCACATTACAAGCCAATTTTTCCTATGCAACCTGATTTTGAAGTGAAATTGTATAATGTAGTTGAACTTATGTGTAAGTGGAAGCCATATAATATTATGATACTTCATTTGGAGATACATTGGGGGGAAAATAAAATTCTTAAAATAGTATTTTGCTACTAAAAAATTCATTCTATTTAAAGTTATTCCTTTTTGGAGCTTTCATGATAAAATAAGTTGCGCCTTATTAGAGCTTACAAAGGAGAAAAAAGCTGGGTCTATCTGGAGATTTTAAGAAAAAAAGAGAAGAAAAATATTTTTTTCCTAAAATATTGATAGTGTGGGATATCCGTGAGAAAATCAAATATTATTGGAGTTTATTTTCTTCTAAGGGGAGTGAGGTGGAGACCATACTTGAGTGAAAATTAAAGTCAAGCAATTTTTCTTCAAAAAGAGCCAAGCCCTCCTTTTCTTCCTCAGAATTTTTGATGCCTAAATCCTACCAACTGAAAGATAATAAAAAACCCTAAAAAGTTTTAATGATAAACACTTTTCCTTTAATCACATCGAGTTAATATATGGGAATTTATCAAGCCTATAGTGAATCTTTCATGGTTTTGGATGAGAAAATCCTTGTTAAAAATAGGCATTTGTGAGATGAGAGAAAATTCATATGAAATAGGTCTTTTGTGTGCATGGGAGAAGAAATGAAGTTGAAATGGATTGAATGATTTGATTATAGAACTTGAAATAATGGTTTTTTGGAGGCATGATATCTTTTGTTTCTCATTTTCAAATTGGTAGATCTCATGGGTATGTGTTTTAAATTTTCTTGAATTTATTTTGATGTTTATTTTTAAGAAGTCCAAGTGCTAAGTATAAGGTAATAAATAGAGATAATATTTTAACCATTTTTCATATGTATTTCAATGATTTAATAGATACCAATTTAACAATTTTAGTTTATTTTTATATGTAGGTTCCGAGCGCAGTAGAAGCACATGGATGGGTGTACCCAAATTTAATTTTACTGTTAACAAAGATCAATCTGAGATCCATCATGATGATAAAATGATGGATATTCAGAATAGAACGAAGAACGAAAATAAAACAGGAAAGTCATAGAACCACAGAGAGGATCATAATATGTTGGTTATAATTAATTTAATTAAAATTCAAGAATTACCTTGATGGAATTATCTCTCCATTAATTCTTACAGTCAGAATTCAATGTGATCCATCATTTCATCGTAGAAGCCATGTGTTGGCTTCCTATAACGGTGATCCACACATGCTACATGTATCTCTGGATGTTTCTAAAGGGATCCCTGGGTTCTAGAATACAATATCCTTCACTTGCGATGTCCTCCTTCGATCTCCTTGAGAGCGGCTTCCAAAGTGATCTCCTTGATCTGGTGGAGGAGGATTTCTCTTGTAACTTGAGAGCATTCTTAGAGGAAAGGAATTCTCTCTTGACTTGAGAGCTTTCTTCAGATCTGTTGTGCACAACCACAAAGAATGGATATATCTAATGAGAATAATTTAATTGGGTTTTATATTACTTATAATAATAAAATGAATTAATTACCCCAAGGCATTTATTCATTTCATTTAATTCTTATTAATACCCCATGTCTAATAATAATATTTTACTATTATTATCACTTGACACACACCTATAAAATTAAACCTAATATCATTTAATTAAATAAATAATATTATTTCTCACAAATCCCCAGCAAAACTACATGGTGTGTATATTAATATATGCAACATGTACTTTTTTTTTTCTATTTTCTTTATTTCCTCCACCACATTTATTATACCTTAAATAATGACTATTTATTTATTAAATAAATATCACTGTATTACTTGCTAATAAATATATTATTTTCTCCCAAAATATATTATATCTAATAACCAATGTCAAAATAAATGAGATCAGGAATCCTTGAATAATTATTAAACCACAATCAGGAATAATCTTTATTCAGCTCATTAAATGAATACTTAACTGAGATACTTGGATACATTTAGTGTGTGACACTCTAGGCCTCTTTCTCGGTGGCATTAGGTGGAGCCTACCTAAAGTTCAAGGTTATCATCTAGAAACATGGAAAGTCACCCATATATAAATAATTTAACACCGTAATGGCATGTCACCTCATACAAACGCTTACCATGTAATGTAATCCCATTGTCTCGATATCTCGAATCAAGCAGTTTGCATGCTAGTGTAATCAACCCATGCGCTCGATTACTCTTTCTTTAACCTTCCAAAATTGAACTTTCCCATTCCTCACCATGTCCATGGATTTATTTAGGCTATATAAATTTCATCAAAGGGCTTGAGATATCAACTTCCATTATGAAACAGAAGGGAAAAATCCTTTCTATCATTATCTATTAATGCAGTATTACTCAGGACACACCCAACATATCCTACCTCACTATGAATAGTGTGTCTTCATAGTTTTATTCAATACATATAAGTGCGTAAGTTGTAATACCCATTAATAATAATATTAAAGTATAAGGACCAATACACATGTCCGCAGATAGGAACATCCAATGACACTATTAAATGTGGATTTCTTACGGGTGTGTCTCATTATCATAATATCCTCCTGGATATTACCAAGGGTTCACACCATGAGATGGTGCCTCAAAGTTTTATGAGTCCTCACCCCAAATGGCCTGTATTATTTGTGTTCCTAAAATAATATCATCCGACCATAGGAAATATATTCAATAATTGTGTTGTGGAACTTTTGGGTTCTCATCATAGATGGGATCCGATATGAACCTTTAGTGCAATAGATATCCTTGGGAAATTATCACATACATTGTCACAAATAAGAATAATCAATATGTGATATGGTATTTATTAATATTAAAATACATGAATACAATTTTATCATAAAGTACAAATTAGTTAGTTATAGGCCACCAACTCCAACAGACTCCCACTTGGGCTAGATCCAACTCCTAACAACCTTTAACCCACTAGCTCTCACATGATATTCATGATTTTTTTGAGATAGGCCTTTAGTCATGGGGTCTAGCGTGTTCTCTTATGTGGACACTCTGCTCACTATAACTTCAACCCTTTGATAGAAATACCTTAAGATTTGATACTTTCGGAGAATGTGCTTTGTCCATTGATGCGACCTTGGTTCTTTTCAAGATCCACTTCTTTAGTATTATCAAAATACAATGTGATAGGGTGTCTACTACTAATAACCACATCAAGATTCTAGAAAAAGATCCAAATTCATACGGCTTTCTTGGATTCATCAGAAGCTGCTATATATTCAGAATCTATTGTTGAATCAGCGACAACTGGTTGCTTTGAACTCTTCCATCTCATAGCTCCTCCGTTGATACATAAAATATATCCTAATTGCAAATTTAGATCATTTTGATCTGTCTAAAAACCAGCATCAACATACCCTCTAATGACAAGATCCTCATCTCCTCCATACACCAAGAAAATATACTTAGTGCTTCTCAAATACTTAAAGACAGTATTAACAACAGTCCAATGCTATTCTCTTAGATCTACTTGATACCTTCCTATCATGCTTAGTGCATAGGCAACATCAATTCTGGTATATAACATGGAATACATGATGCATCATATAGCTGATGAATATGAGATCTTACTCATCTTATCTTTCTCCTATTGTGTCTGAAGACACATTCTATTAGAAATATATAGGCCATGTGACACTAGAACCAATACCCTCTAGGATTGTTCCATACTAAATATCTTTAGTATCTGGTCAATGTATGTACCCTGACTTAGTCCAATTAGCCTCTTGGATCTATCATGAATGATCTTGATCCCTAGAAGGTAGGCTGCTACACCTATGTTCTTCATGGAGAAGCACTTGTTCAACCAGTCCTTAAATAACTATAAGACTGGTACATCATTTCCAATAAGTAATATGTTGTCAACATATACTACTAGGATAACGACCAAAATCCCATTAAATTGATTATAAACACATGTCTCACATTCATTCTTAATGAAACCGACTTCAGTTATGGATTTATCAAATCGAATGTTCCATGACCAAGATTCTTTCTTTAATACATAAATGGATTTCTACAACTTTCAATCCCATTTGGCTTCACCTGGTGTCATAAACTCTTCTGGTTGTGTTATATAGACATCTTCCTAAATATTCCCATTAAGGAATTCTATTTTGACATCCATATTCTAAATCTCATAGTCATGGTAAGATGCTATGGAAAGTATAATTATTATGGATTTAAATATGGAAACTGGTGAGAAGGTTTCATCATAGTAAATTCCTTAACACCGTCTGAATCCTTTTTCTACTAGCCTTGCTTTACAGGTTCTAACTTGACCTTCCATTTCCATATTTCTCTTGAACACCCATTTTTATCCAACATGCTTTACATAAAATGGATCATCGACCAAAACCCAGACTTGGTTTTGATACATGGAATCCATCTCAAAATTCATAGCTTGTATCCATCTTGAAACTTATGATCCCTCTACTTCTTCTTTGTATGAGATAGGTTCATAATGGTACAACAATAATTATTCACCATCCTCTATGACTAGGAAACCAAATCTCTCTGGTTCCCTTACCTCTCTTGAGATCCTAAGTAGTACTTGTGTTTCTGGAACCTCTTCCATGAGGACTTATGGAACTTGTTCCTACACCAACTCCTATGTATTTTGAGCATCAACTTCATAAAAGTAAATATTTATACCACTATCCTTTTTGAGGATGTGATCCCTCTCAAGAAATATGTATTTTTTGGCTACAATCACTTTCTTATCTGAATGGTTATATAGGTAACATCCTTTCATTTCCTTGGGATATCCTATAAAGATACAGCTCGTGCCCTGAGGTGCTAGTTTGTTTCCTGAGATGGCCTCAAAAAATTCCTCACATCTCCATACACATGTGTGCTACAAAATGGGTTTCTTTCCATTTTATAACTTAGAGGGAATTCCATTTTCCTCCTTGGTTGGTACTCAGTTTAATGTGCATGCTGTAGTTTGTAATTCATATCCCCAAAAGGATAATGGAAGATATGCATGACTCATCATCGACCTCACCATGTCCAACAAGGTATGGTTCCTACTTTTACTAACACCATTCTACTATGTTATATAAAGAGGATTGAGTTGAGATAAAATCCCAGGTTCCTGTAAAAGGTCGATGAACTCTTGGTTCAAATATTCTCTACCTTGACCTGATTAAATATTCTTTATCCACTTACCAAGATGATTCTATACTTCATTATTGAATTCCTTAAATTTCTCTAAGGACTCTAACTTATACATCATTAAGTAGATATAGCCATATCTACTCAAATATTTAGTAAAGGTAATGAAGTAAGAATATCCACCTATAGCTTCTATTGGAAATGGTCCACACACATATGTGTGTACCAATCCTATAAGCTCTGTGGCCCTTTCACCCTATCCACTAAAAGGCAGCTTGGTCATTTTCCCTTGTAAACAAAAGTGACATATATCAAGTGGTTTTAACTCAATAGAGTTTAAATAACCATCTTGACAGAGATTTGTCAAGTGATTCTCGTTTACATGACCAATGTGGTGATGCCACAACTGGGTGTTATATGAGTCATGCGATTTTGTTTCGTTATCGATTTCTAAAAATTGGTTTTCATAATTTAATACATAAAAACTGTTATTTAAATGGGCCATACCATAACATATGTTGTTCTTATAAATGAAACAACCATTTTTTACAAACTTTAAAATAAATCCATCCATATCCAAACATGATATAGAAATTATGTTCTTAGTAACACTAGGTACATAATAACAATTATGTAAAACCAAAATTATCCCAGTTGGAAATGAGAGATGGTAATCGCCAGTGGCCAATGCAGCCAGCCTTGTGCCATTGGAAGCTTGAAGATCTACATATCCTCTAGAAATATTTCTAAATAAACTTGGTTCCTACATTTGAATATATATGTAAGCCCCACATGCTGTATCTAATACCCAATGTGTAGAAATGGAATGATTACACTTGATGAAAAATGCACCTTTAGCAACCCCATGATTCCGGTGCAGTTCCTCTTCCAGTGGCTTGACTTTAAACATGAAAAACATACTACCTCCCATTACTTACTATACCACTGGATCTTCCCCTTCTTAGAGGGACAATGCTTGGGGTCTTCAGATTTTTTATAAATCCTTGGCCCCTTTGCCTCATCCTTCCTTTTCTTATTCACTATAAGGACTACAGGTTTGTCATGCTCCATGTCCTTATATACCTAGAAAATCAATTTCAAAAGTTTTGATAGACTCTTATAAATGTTTCTCATGTTGTAGTTGACAATAAAGCTAGAGAAGGTCTTAGGCAGTGATGATAGGATGACATCTACATGAAACTCATCTGAGAACTTAATCACTAAGATGTTCGGGTGTTCAATATAGCCAATAATCTTGAATACATGAGTCCTAACTAGTGCAGACTCTCCAAGCATAGTTTTGGAAAAAGCGTTGGATATCTCATATCTCTCATGTAGCTCCATCTCTTGATATAGATCCTTAAGGTGAGACATCATGCTATACACATCCATATTTTCATGTTTCTTTAATAGCTCATTAGACTTAGATGATAGCATGAAACATTAGACATATATGGAATCATCCAAATGTTTCATATAGAGAGATATTTCCTCATCACTGGCCTCATTTCCAGGTGAAATTGGAACAAGATCCTACAACACATACAATTTCCTCTCGTGGAGAAAGATGACGCGTAAATGCCTCTGCCACTCCTAGAATTTGGTTCCAGTGAGAAGGTTTTCCTTCTCAAGTATGGTTCATAATGATATGTTTGATGTCATTTTTCTTTCTATTTCTACAAATTAAGATGAGAAAATATTTAGTACTTTATCATGATAAAATTTAGAAAAATAAATAAATTAATACTTATTAGTCTACCACTATTTTATCGAAATCCAATAGCCCTCACCATTGACTTCAGAATATTTTTTTTCCAGAATATTCTAGTGGAAAAGACCCATATTTACCTTCTAATTACCCTAACTAGGGTTGTTCAAGAAACTTTAAAGGTTTTAGGTAGGCATTCTAAATTCCAACTGTATTTACTCGTAGCTCCTTGATCCATTGAGTGGACTTATCAATCCTAAAGTCCTTTTATTTTGGATTTCCTCAACCTTTTCCTCCTGGTCACACCAAGTCCTAATGTGGTAGTCAACCATTGATGTGAACCAAGTTAATTTAACCCAAAACCTCAAATTAGAATTCACCAATAATTTAAAGTACCCCAACTAGGGTTGGTCAATAAATTTGAACTATGGTTCGATTCTAAGAAAAATTATGGAAGGCTATACCGACTTAATATTTCCTTGAGGGATTTTATCCTTAATCGTAAATTTTTATTTTATTATCTTTATTACATGCATGTTAATATTAAGTGGGATATACTTAAGTGATTAACCACATATAAGATAATATTTATGCATAATCCAATATTATTTTAGTTCCATCTTGCATGTTTGTTTAATTCATTAATTGTGTGATCATGACCACACACCCAAAATAAATAAACCTTGCAACTAAAAGAAATAAAATAAATGGCATGATCATGATATCATTCTATTGGATATTTTATATAGATGTTGATAAACTAACCCAAGACCTAGGGGAGAAACACCTTGAAACTTTTGAGTTCTTGTTTATAGCTTTCCACCTGTCCACCTTTGTATCTCCTTGGATTGGTTTCGCTTAGGCTTCTAAATTGAGCTACCTCCACTAGCTTGTGAGCTCCATCAATTACAAATGCTTTTATCTCACATGCAGGTGAGGGGTAAAACAGGGTTTTGCATAAAAGAAACCTTGGGAACGCAGACCCTATATATTAATGAGGAGAAGGCTCACAGACCAACAATTTTAATATAATTAAATTAAAAGAAACCACCCATATACAAAAAGACCTGGTCTAGATCATGATCATCCATACATGTGATGATATTTACGCATAAAGAAAATTAGCATTAAATTATTTAATCATTCTTGTTTAAGATAAATCACCCTTGAATCAATTAATTATTATCTTTAATTAATCAATACTTTTATCTTAAACCCTTTTTTGAATTTCCTTGAGATTCTCATCCATCATAATTTTAAAAAAATAAATTCATTTAAAATTATCTTTATATGTAACTTGTACCTTGGAGGAAACCCAATAAATTCCCATTGATAACTATCCAATGAGTAGAAATGAACATTACACAGATGTTAAATAAAACACATATTTATAAAACACCTATCAAGTATTGTTCCTTAGATTTATGCCCGTACCATGGTACATATCTCAAGGGTTTGTATAATATAATAATAAATTTTAATAAATCTGCATAATTTGGATGAGTACACGGTGTGTAGTTCCTAATATATGGAATGTAATGTCGTTCACCATCCATATAAAGTACACACCTGGGGATACGATGTGTATATATAATTAAAAAATCTCCAGAGTACACAGTGTTTCTAGTGGGCCACATGCTGTGCAGTATCCGTGTTACAAAACCTCTAGTTGTGCAAGCCATGTATGGGGTACATGGTCCAACCCTAATATGAAGGGACTACATTCCGTGTCCAGTGTTCCACATGGTAGGTAATCCTAAAACCATGTGCCACCTATTCCAAGTTAACACACTGAGTCATAAAGACCCAGATAAACTCCAACACATGTCCTGGTTTGGCAGACCAGTCCCAATGCATTGAACCTTGACTACACGACGTGTGAGGAAGAATACACACCATGTGAGTCCAACTACATAACATGTGAGTTCAACTGACATGCTGTGTGTTCTGGTGTTGTACGGCCAGAAAACTTTGGGACCTCCGAATGAGATCCTCTATTTTTTATTTTAATCAATATTAAAAGAAAAGATCGTTTTTGTAAGGTGAATGAGAAATGAAAGAGGAGGAACAGATCTCGAGATTCAGATTTAAAGAATGATTAACTTGAATTGAAACAAATAAATTATTAAATGCATAAATCATCAATGAGAAAACTAAATAATTATAACAAACTATTTGACCACTCTAATACCACTTGTAGGTTCCGAGTGCAGTGAAAGCACATGGATGAGTGTACCCAACTTTAATTTTATCATTAACAATGATCAATCTATGATCCGTCACGATGATAAAATGATAGATCTTTAGAATAGAACAAAGAACCAAAAGAAAATAGGGAAGTCCTAGAACCATAGAAAGGATCATCATATGTTGGTTATAATTAATTTAATTAAAATACAAGAATTACCTTAATGTAATTCTATCTGTTAATGATTCTGGTCACGATCCAATGTGATCCATCATTGCGTAATAGAAGATAAGTGTAGGCTTCCTATAGAGGTGATCCACACATGATCCACATATCTCTGTATGTCTCCAAAGGAATCCTAGGGTACTAGCACATAAGATCCTTCACTTGTGATGTCCGCCTTCGATCGCCTTGAGAGCCACTTCCAAATCGCTCTCCTTGATCTGGTGTAGGAGGATCTCTCTCGTAATTTCATAGCGTTATTAGAGGAAATGAATTCTATCTTGACTTGAGATATTTCTCCAGACCCATGGTGCATAACAAAAAAGAATGGCTAGATCTAATGAGAATAATGTAATTGGGATTTATATTACTTATAATAATAAAATTAATTAATTACCCAAAGGCATTTATTCATTTCATTTAATTATTAGTGAGACACTATGTCTAATAATAAAATTTGACTATTATTATCACTTAACACATGTCCAACGAATTACACATAATATTATTTAATTAAAAAATAATATTATTTCCCACAAATCCCAAAAAAACTATACGGCGTGTATATTAATATACATGGTGTAACATCCCAGGTTAATGAAGAATAAGAGATTTTCAAATTTATTTATATTTGTGAATTAAATATTAATTTTAGATTAAAGGGGTTGCTGTGTTCGATAGCGTACCTGATACGCAAAAACGGGTTTCTTTGGAATCTTACGTTGCACACTAATAATATAATATTATTATTTTAAGTGGTAGTCAACTCCTAGCCATTGTATTGGTAGGAATGAAAAAAACTAAATAAAATATGATTATACATGTTTGTTAAATGTATTTACATTTATCCAATAAAAGTTAGAGGCTTAAAATGTGAATAAATCTAATTTTAAGCATAATTTACATTAAAAGGCCGATTTACCGCCTTTTAATGGCGAACCCTTTTTAAATATAGTTTTGGTCACTTTAATACATCATATATGACAAAATAAAATCCTTATTTAGAATGAGGACATCAAAATTTACTTTGTGCAATTTTTTAGAATTTTTCCGATAAAGTTCATTTTTTAATGAATAGTGAAAAATATTGTATTTTAATTCAAAAGTGCGTTTTAATCTAATTTATTTATATGGTTATATTATCTTTTTAATTGGTTTTAAAGTGAAATTAAAATATATTTTTACCATTTAATCCAATGTTGGTCATTGGAATTAATTTGAATTTGAATTTGCACATAAATAAGTATCAATCTTTTGATAGTTATTGTTTCTTAAAAACACGCTATTTGTTTTAACAGCGGGAATTAATTTTTAAATTAATTAATGCCAATTCTATGTTTTGAAATTGTAAAAATAGACATCATTTTTGAATTCAGAATATCAAAAATAGCTTAGGCTGAATTTTTGGTATTTTTATGAAAAACTTCAATTTTTGATGAATAGTGACACCACATAGTGGTAGTTAAAAAAACCGACTTTTTCATTTAAATGGAATTTTACCACTTCTGTGAATTGAATTTCAAAAATCCGACATACATGGTTGTTATCAAGAAGTAAAATGCGGTTCATTAAGATGAAAATAATTTTTGGTGAATAGTAACTTTTGGCTTTTATTTATCGCGGTTAAAGATAAATAAGGTAATTCAAGGTTAAAAGAATATTATAATAATTCCAAATTTCCTTAACACTTGTCCTAACCTTATTGTATGAGTCATGGCCGACCATGGGTATCTTTGGGTCGATTTTGGGACCCCTTTCAGCCACTTTGGAGTGATAATGACAATTTAGATTAATTAACTTAAAGTAAAGGCAAAAATGACAAAAGAAAATATATTTTAGTAAATTAATTTTTAGAAGGGGTTATATAAATTATATTTTCGACTATAAATATTCATTGGAAATATAAAGAGATTTCCTACATCATGGTATTTTTTTTATAATTTTTAGATATCAAATAAATTAAATTATTTATGACACAATCATGATGCAGTATTTACCTCATTAATAAATGATTTAATTAAATAAGATTATAATGATTACAATATTATCCAAAACATGTCCAATTCTGATTGGATGATTTTATTTTGATTATGAGTCATCTTATCTTCGACCATAATGATTTTTGGACCATTAGAAACCGAATATCGTTATATTATAAAATAATATTTTCACTCTTTCCTAAAGATCCCCTCCTCTCCCTTATAAAAGGAGACCACTTCTATGAAATTCCTCACACCTCTCAAGACATTTGGATCATCCAAACTCTGAACAATTAGGATCCCTAAATCCCTCTACTCCTCCTAAAAACCTTACCTTAGGCAGAAGACACTTCAATAAGTCATTTGGTTCAAACCAAAGGGAGTTACCCAAATTAAAGGTAACAGTTTCTCTTAAATTGTTTTCTTTTATTTTACTTCTCCAACCCCTAAAATCTTTTTATTTATTTCTTTTGTAACAAAAACAGTATCCTCAATATACTAGGATGTTTTTATAAGAAGTATTATAACTACACTTACACACACCTCCATCTAACGGATGAAGAACATAATGTTTCTGTGGATGACAAACTAACGCCTCACGAAACGATGATTGTTCAATTACATCTTACCGCCTATCATGGTGGCCATTATGATGGAACTATATTTATATATGATATATATTATGTTTATGATTTCTTTATTCTTCTGTACTTCCCTTTTATATCAAGCCTTTATGGTTTCCATAGTGGGTAAATACGCTAATCTCATTTGAGGAAGTGTGGACTACCGCCCCCTCAAAGTGATGTGACTCGTTAATGCCTTATATGGGATGTATAAAGGATGGAGTTAATGATATTATATATTATATTATACTGGAATTATAATATACCTATGTATAATTATGTTTTAATTCCATTAAAATAAGAAATATAAATGAAAGTAGCGTTCATGCGTACGTACGGCTTACCGTCTCCAAGAATGGTGCATTTCATTTCTTACCTCTAAATGTTATGTACAATTATAAAACATGTATATACTGGATATATATAATATATATGATATCAAAATCATGAATATCATTCTGGATATAATGAAATATTGACCACATGGACAAATTGTAAATATAAGGTGTTCATTTTGACTCAAGTACCAAATATCGACAAAATGAACGTTATTAACTTAAATGATTAAATAATGTTTATAACATGGTAATAAGTAATATAAAAGGAATAATAAACTTTAAAAAGGTTCTTAAGAAATTATAAATTAACTTTAGTTTATTATTCAGGAAATTAAATAACGATCGAGTCAAGTCGGACACGAGGTAAGGGATCCGACCTCTCTCTTTCTTTTCAAGTACTCTCTTTTATGTTATTTCATTTAAGCTCCATGTTCTTATGTTGGAGGATGTTATTTTATATTAACCATACTGTAATTTTTATTTTCATATGATGAGAGACCCCCTATTACTCTCATCAATTCATTTTAAGAATTTTAAAGTGGCGCTGTTAGGCTGCCGATTTTTTTTAAGGGATTTTCTTATCTCACTTTTAATTCCGTGAGATTTCCATTGTTCGCCACTTATTTATTTAATGTGGTGTAATGTGTACTTACATTAATATATATTACCATGATTATATGTATATTCATGGTATCTTGTGATTCATTTTTTGGTTATTAACTTTTGGTCATACGATTCAATTTGAATACAATGAAGTAAGGGGTTTTCATCTCACTTTTTATTCCTGTGATATTCATGCTATATTGGCCACTATTTCCTTTTATGTAGAATATGTACTGCCTATGATTGTACTCTTTTTTTAATATACTCTCATTTATGAGTATTTACATATTCATTGGATGATCCTTCTTTCATGGGGCATATGTTTTGTAAGTTATCAAATCGGTAAGGGAACTATTTAACCCAATTTCCATTCTTTGGGTTGATATTCTCTTTTTTTTATTTATGTCATCCTATGAATATGTGTGAATTAAATCTGATTGTTTTACACTTAATATACACTTATATTGGGTGTATTTATATTTCTCACACATAATTATGAGATTGATTTATCCTTAATTTAAGGATACCATCTTTATAAGGGATTTTATCTCAATTTACATTTCCATTGAGACTTCATTGTTGTTATGTACCAATTCACTTTTATATGGTATATATATTGTACTTTTAAATATTATATCATGAATCCCTTTATTCTCATGATATTATAATGTTCTGATTAAAATTTATTCTTCAATTATTTGTATTGAAGCATCCCTCTTTTTGTTAAAAACTCTTTAACTAAATATCGTTTTAATGATTTATTCTTATAAATATTTCTAATTAATGTCCATGTTTTGAAAATGGGTTTTAGGATTTATTTATATGGACATTAATGTTTTCAAATTATAATTCATTTAAAATATTCAAAGTGGTATGGGACACTTTGATTCAAAAATCTCTTTTTAAAAGGTTTTGAAAATGATTTGATTAAACATTGTTTTTTTTTCAATATCTTGATTTGATATATTGGAGTGTGGAAATGTTATCTATACTTTATACATGTGTTATATATTATGATTATGTTATGTTTATTGGTAATTGTTTACGTATATGGGTGGTTCCGTGATAAACCTAGGGCGGGTGAGCCTGAGATAGCTCTCCAATGCATTGGGTAACGTGACAGAGGTAAATGTGAATGTTTCTCCTAAGAGATTTTGGGAATATATTGTGATGGGTATTCCAAATGTGACTCCCTATGTATCTGTGATAGCTACAATGTTAGTATGTTATGAATTCCATAAGTTACCTTTATGATTTATGTTTTTTATGTGGTATTCATAAATCTTATGAATTTGTAAAGTGTGTTATGATTGAAAAGTATTGGTTTCATTGATTTGTATTTATTGATGGGATAATGTTTTCCATCCTCATTTTATAACCCTTAATGAGCTTTTTATGCTCATCACAAGTTTTTAAAATGTTTTCTATAGGACTTAAAGATGAATAGGGTCAAGGATGAGATCAAGGAAAAGTCAATCTATCTAAAACATGGAACTAGACATGTTTCTTTTTGATAGTTTTTATTTTATGAAAAAATGGATACTAAGTAGTAGTGTCTTCTTGTAATATTCATGCTGTAATGTAATAGTTATGGCCTAAATCTCTAAAAATCTAAACCTGAAAAGATATTCAAAGTGAATTATTCGTTTAATTCAAGATTATGTAATGATTAAGGCTGGGGCCTTATACATGGTGTATACTTTTGTTTTTCCATTTTCTTTATTTCCTCCACCACATTTATTAGACCTTGAATAATGACTATTTATTTTTTAAATAAATATCACTTCTTTACTCACTAATAAATATATTATTTCACACACAATATATTTTCTTGAATAACCAGTGTCGAAATAAATGTGATCAGGCATCCTTGAATAATTATTAAACCACAATCGGGAATAATCTTTATTCAACTTGTTATATGAATATTTAACTGAGATACTTGGATACACTTAGTGTGTGACCCTCTAGGCCTCTTTCTCAGTGGAATCATGTGGAGCCTACCTAAAGTCCAAAGTTAGAATCTAGAAACATGCCAAGGTACCCATTAGATAAATAATTTAACACTATAATGAAGTGTCACCTCATATAAACACTTATCATGTAATGTAATACCTTTGTCTCAATATATCGAAACAAGCAGGTTGCATTCTAGTGTCATCAACCCATATGCTCGATTAATCTTTATTTGAACTCTTATAATTGAACTTTCCCATTCCTCACAGTGGAAATGGATCTATTTAGGCTATATTAATTCCATCAAAGGGCCTAAGATATCAACTTCTGTTGTGGAAGAAAAGGGAAAAATCCTTTCTCGCAATATCTATTAATGTAGTATTACTCGTGAAACACCCAACATATCATACCTCACTACGAACAGTGTGTTGTCACAATTTTCATCAATATATCTAATTACACGAGTTTTAATACCCATTAATAATAATCTTAAAGTCTAAGGACCAACACAAATGTCCACAGATAGGAACATACAATGACACTATGAAATGTGAATTTCCCACCGGCATGTCTCGTTCTCAAAATATCCTCCTGGATATTACTAAGGGTTCACACCATGAGAAGGTTCCTCAATGTTTTATGAGTCCTCACCCCTAATGGAATGTATTATTTGTTCCCCTCAAATAACATCATATTTCCATAGAAAATATATTCCAAAATAGTGTTATGGCACTTCTGGGTTCTCATCATAAAAGTGATCTGCTATAACCTTTTAGTACAACAACTATCCTTAGGACATTATCACATGCATTGTAATTCAAAACAAAAATCAATATGTTTTAAGGTATTTATTAATATTCAAATACATGAATACAAGTTTATCATAAAGTAAAAAGTATTTGGTTCTAGGCCATCAACTCCAATAGTATTATTTTTAGATTTTTGGTGAGTTTTGGGATAAAATATGAAAATTGATTAATTCTGGAATTTTAGAAGTTTTTTATCACTCATGTATTTTAGGAACAACTTTTTAAATATTTATTAAAATGGATTTATTATTTTTTATAGTCTTCATTTTTTTGGGCTTTAACTTATTCTTCTGGACCTAGAGTTAATTTTAACATCATGAGTCCCAAAACAAATAAATCAATTTGAAAAGTATTTATGAAAAACATAATGGAACCAACTTCATTAAATGAACCCTATCTCATCCTATAGGCCTCTAAGTGAGGTTATTCTAACTGGAAATGAAATAGTACTTGAAGGAGTATGATAAAATTATTAGAACCAAGGCTGTTCTTTACCAGAAATGGAGTCTGGTGTGTGTTTATTATCAATCCTTAACATATAAGATTATATAGTTTTCAAGGAAAGTGATCTTACACTATAGGGTAAAAAAATTATTGAAGGTGACATCATTTCCTAGTGTTTTAAAAAATTTTGGGGTTAAAAATATAGAGGAAGGGATAACATCGTGAAGGGTTCTTTTCTTGAATCAACTCTTCATAAATATGGTAAATTTATGGGTTTCGTGAAGACTTGGATGATTTTGATGAAAATATGGAGCATCATGATCGGTTATGGTGTTATCTATGATTATGATAATTGTAGAATCATGGTCACATGATAGTTTGATATAAATCTTTGCAACAATGTCAAATCTCAATGGAGTATCATGAATGGAGGCTCACCATGAAGATGTTTTTAAAAGATCCTAAAAATAAGTTTGTGACAACTCGACTCCAGAATACCCAGAGCTGGTTCCTTGAAACATGATGTGTGAGTTTTTAAAAAAACCATGCACTGATATTTTTCACATCATGTCCAAAATAGAGGATCGATTCATTTCAAGTTTTGGGAAACCAACTACTTTTGACATGCTTCTTCAGTTGAAAACTATCACCTGATTTTTTTTACAAAAATGTAGGGTGAGCATACGAATACCCAGTAAGGTCTTTTAAAATAACATAATATACCAAATATAAGTTTTTTGAAAACATTATTTAAGATCTTTCATAAAACATTTTCTTAAGAAATTATATAACACATGTAACATATCATAACAATTGTTTAAGAAATAAAAGAGCACAATTTAAAGAATCATAACAGGATTAACAGGGAACATGATTCAATTATAGACATTCTCATTCAGAGTAATAAGTAAGATACATTCTAAATAAGTATCACTTATGAATATTCAAGTACATGTTTTATAACTAAAATCAAAACTTAATTAAAGTTGAACATAAAGGTAGTAACTTCAATTTCATACACCGGTTACTAAATCACCGAGTGATAAATAAACGTCATGCCATAAGAATTTACTTTTTCTGATACTCATAAGTTCTGGATCTTAACCATGGATATTCTACTAGTCAAATATCCACTTGTTTAATTAATTATCATAAAGATAAAGAGGAAACATATAATATCAGACCCTATCGAGACCTCATGTCAAGACTATAAAATGTCAATGGCCTCGTGCCATGACCTGATTGTCTCATGAGAACTATCGATACAGTAAGGGGCTTTCATTAACTGGTCCCCAACCCATTATACCGAGTCTATTACATTCCTCATATTCCATAAAGGATCATTTATTCAAAATGTCCCATACCAATTTGTATATTTAATTTTCTCATTTCATATTATTCAAAGTGTCCCATACCACTTTAATCCACAATTCCATAAATGGTCATAAGAGTTATAATTACATTCATTAGCATTTACATATATATAGTGAATCTAGAATATAAGTATTAATTATAGAACTATCAACTACATGGATATGTCATTGACTGGTGAGTACGATAAGCTGATTATGGCATATGTGATGACAACTTAATGCACTAAAAGAGATACAAGTTTTGTTACATAAAATTATAACCCTAAAACTCTATGAATTTATTAATCAATACATATTGGAAGTTTACCTGGATTCATAATCAATTAAAAAGATAAATCAAATATTTCAGGTGGGGTATTAAATTGATAGATTCTCATACATTTATTACTGAAATGATTTGGTATAACACATCACAAGGGTATACATAATGCTAAAAATGGAAATCCTGGGATTCAACCATAACTAACACCATTTAATATATATATATATATATATATAAATAAGTTATTCCTGCATATGAATATAAAAGTTTAAAACTCAAAATATTATACTCATGAACTCTTCACAATCACCAATCACATCATAGGTATAATATTCAGAATATCCACAATTAGGGTTTTATGTTGTGTAAATTGTTCATACAACAGGGTGTATATAAAGAGTAGTGTTTTAAACAAAAACATATTTTGAAAATGCATGTTTTATTATTTCTTAGTAATCCTTTTAAAATTCTAAGTAAAATTGAGGATTAAGGTCTACATGTATACACATATATTCTCATATCCGATATAAACTATATGTTAAAGAGGTTTATACCAAAAATCCATTGACATCCTTATGAATTTAATATATTGGTCACATTAATTAACATGAGTCCCTAAAACATTAAATCATAATATAAAATTTAAAAAGGTTTATTTATAAAACAATCTTACATAAAATTTTATGTAAACATATGTAACATACATGTATAATCGAGTCCTACACCAAAGTTAGTTGGAACATACTTATTTACCAAAAACATAAATTAATCATAGAAGTTCAATGTTAAAAGACTTTAAACTAGTCCATATGGTGAGTTATATAAACTATATCATTATATATTCCCATGTATACTATATATATATATATGTGAAAATATAATTCTATATGTTTAAAACAAAATTATACCTCATCTTTGAAACTCAAAGTATAGAGGACTTGAAACCGAACATAATAGAGGTTCTTTTAAAACCATATGGTTGTATATATATATATGTACATATATAATTGGATATATAAAGTATATATTTATATATTGCATGAAGAAAATAACCCTTCAAGTTTAAAAATTACCTCATAACCCAAAATCCAAAAGTCCTTGGACTGGGTATATGCAGGTTTTCAACTAAACCGCAAGGATTTATACTTATGTATATGAGTATACATATATATATATATATTTATAAACCAAATATATAAAGTATACAAACATATTATTGCACAAGGAAGAAAAAATGTAATTGAACCCTTACATCCATAATACTACTTGAACTCAAAAACCAAAAGGCCAAGGATTGACATAGAAGAACATTTTAACTAAACCATAACGTTATAAATATACTTTTATGAGCATAAATATATATGTATATACTATTAAAAACAACATCACAAGACAACTTATCCCTTACCTTAGTTAAAGGAGGAGGAGAGGCTTGGGGATTTTGTCAAAGGAGGCTTGCTAGAAGCTTGAGTGGAGAAAGAACCGAGGGGTTCTTGGGGTTCAACGATTTGCTTATAAACTGTATAAAATATAAAGAATTTTTAATGATACTATTGTAAAAACTGAGGCCTTTTCAGTTTATAAAAATACAAGGGGGGTCATTCTTCATGGAAAGTGAGGTCAAGGAGGATCAACCGGTCACGGGTGTAGATAATCGGTGCACGTGGGAGTAGAACAGGTCCTTGGTGCTGTGCACGTGGAGAAGAAGAAGACGCCATGGGAAGAGAAGAACTGGAAAATGAATGGACAACTGGGATTGGATATGGCCCTTATCCAATGGTTAAGGTGCGTTTGTGAGATTTTAAAAAGTCTCAGATGGCCGGGATTTGATTCGTGTCGGATCGGATGATGCACAAAAAATGTGGGAGATTCCGCGGCTGGTGAGGATCGAGTGCTGAACCAAAACGGACAGCCCAGATCGCACGTGGAGAGATATAATGGCTTGGATTCAATCTCAGATAAATTTCTCCATCCCACATCGCAATGGAGAGGCCTACTCACCTCCCTTATAAGCCCAGAGTTCTTGGCCTTATGCCAGATTTTTCCTCCCCCCTCCCAGTACCGCCCTGTACCGGGTTCTGCGGGTGTGATCTTGCACCCACCCATGCCTTCGTGCTACCCCATATGACGGTGCATCTAGTTCCCTCATGCACTTATATGTGCCCTTTGGGGTAGCTATGCCCCCCGCTCGATCTGTCCTGTGCTAAGGCTGAGGGCTAGACTCATCCACCTAGCGCGTGCTGCCTCCCTCGACCCAGCTAGAGGGCTGGCCCCTGGGGGGTATATTTTTATAAACATCCATCTCACAATACTATTCATTTTAACTATAAATAGAATATATTACCTTTTATAAAACCTGATTTTAATTTTAAACATTAAAATATTAAGGTACACCAATTAAATTATACTTTTCCTTAACTAAGAGTATTACTATAATTATTTATAAACATGTTTCCAAAATTAGAGATAAGAAGCATACCTCCCTTTAAACACAAAGCTATAACTTAAAATTTAATATATAGTATTATCAAAGACCTTGTTTAAGCATTAATAATGAAAACATTTACAAGATATTTGATATATTTGAAAGGTGTTTGAAATCCTCACCTCTTTTTAAAACCACACTAAGTGTAGTTAAAAATATTAAACTATTTCCCTTTTAGAGCTCATAATAAGAGTTTTTATTATAATTTCATTTCACAACTTAAATATTTAGGAAAACTAAATTATATTAGATATTTTTAATTAATCCACCAAATGACCAATGACTATAATTATAGCCGTTATAAATCAACGGTCACCCAAGGAAATGATCAAGTTGATGCCTTATAAAACCATACATTAGGGTGTACCAAATTCAAGACAATTGGAGAAGATGGTTCATGTCATTCCACTGATTATTAGTTCGTCTATAGTGGCTCTGGCCATACTAATGTTTGTTGTGACAGATTCAAAAGACCCATATTATCTTCTTGGGGTTCTCATTGTTTTGGGTGGTCTCCCTATAATTATAATATGTCATTTAATATGTATTTTTGGTTAGTATGGTTTTCCTTTGGTCTTGGTGTAATTTAAACACTTTGGTGTTTTATTTAAATAAAATTTTTGTATTTAGTTTGTATGTTTTGTTCAGATAACATGTAAATTAAATAAAATAAACCTGATTTTTTTATTACAACAGAAATAAGTTTTGGGGCGTCACAACGTTGGAGGTGGTGAAGCATCGTGAATGACTGAGCCTATAAATATAAGGGTACACCTCTGTTTTTTAATGAAATTATTGAAGGAAAATCCGGAATTGCTCTGATTTTTGCGAAGCTTGGGGAGATCTAAAAATTTTGATTTCTCTGCAAGCTTGAGCATCATGAAAATTCTAGTTAATTATTGACTGATACCAATGCTTATGAGTAAAGGTTTCTTCATGGTGATGTGGAATTTTTCATTGACTTAGTGGGATTTATGAAGGTAGTTTATTCCATGAAGTCAATTGACTTTGTGAAGAGTTAAGCTTCGCAAAGGGAAATTTTTAAACATTAGTGTTTTAGTGATCAATGCTTTCGAAGTGCATCAACTCAGGTTTATGGGGCATGTAGAGTCTCAAGCTAGATAGAGACAAATATTTTAATGCCAATCCATTGGAGAGAACTTCAAGTCAATAAACTGAGCTATGATTCTCTTAAATTAGTGAGCTAGGGGGAGTCGAAATAAGTGTTATGAGGGATGTAATGTGATATCCCTAAAATATTGTAAAGGCAGTGTCCCTAGAATAGATTAACTATGTTTAAACTCTTATATTCCACAACTAGTAAAGATTATTGGATTTAGGTATGACCAAAAAATTGTTGGCATATTATCCTTGGACTATCCCTTATTGGAAAACCAAGTAAAATTTCTTTGTGATCTCTTTGCTTGTGGTTGTTTGCTTTCTGCAAATTCCCATCAGATATTTTTAATTGGTTTCTACCAACATGGGAACATGATCCATCACTTTTGAAGAAAAAGTTGACGCACTGATTCACCCCTCCCCTCTTAGGGTGTTCTAGGGTCTTTTAAGTGGTATCAGAGTGTACATGTTGCTGGTGTTAAATCGTTCCTTCTTTATTATCATGGAGAACTTAGTAAATTTTAGGGGAGTTTCCCTATTTGATGGAAGAAACTTCCAAGTTTTGAATAATAGGATGAGATATCATCTAAGGTCTCTTTTAATATAAGTACTCTTTGCTACTGCACAAGGGATCTAGGTAACTGATGCAACAAGAATATCTATGACTAAAAGAGATAGTAAAATGCTTAATGCAAATGTCAAAGAATAAAATGCCCTTACTATAACACTGCCTGATCAAATATGTCTAAATGTAACGAGTTACACCTCATCCAAGTATATGTGGGAAAATCCAAAAAATATATATATAGGTGATAACAAAGTGATGGAGTCCAAACTTCATTTTTTTTCACAATAGGTTTGATGACCTGAATATGCATCCTGATAAAAATGCAGATACCTTTTTCAATTGAATTACTGAAGTTGTAGGATCAATTTGAGGGATTTGTAAATAAATTAATGACATTAAAATTATAAAGAAAATCTTTATAATACTTCCAACTCTTTATAATCCAAAATTTTCAGACCTCAAAGAATGACAACTTTCAAAACTTTCCTTGGATGATTTTCTAAGTAGTCTGGTAGAATATGAAATGAGAGTCAAACCAGAGGATGAAACAAGTTGTGTTAGCATGGAGATTACATTAAAATCCATTAAAAAACTTGAGATTTTAGGATATAGTGTTAATAAAGTTAATTATGAAGAAAAACTCTTTTATCTCTTTTCCAAGAAATTCAAGATAGGAAAAGGGATATTTTAAGAAAATATATACTTGGAATATTTTCATTGTGGTAGAGTTGGGAATATTTTCTCTTTGTGATCAAGGAAGCTTGATGATGAAGAAAGTGAAGCAAGAAACTCACAAAATCCTTAAAAAAGGTTTTCTCAAAAGTGAGACTTCAAATATGGAAAGAAATTATAGAGAAAGAGTTTTTTCTATAAAAAAAAGATAATGAAAATAAATTTCTTGATGAAGAAGAACCAAGGTTTAAATCTGGAACTCAAGCATCTATGGTGGCTATAGTTGAAAATTCAGATTCATCAAAAGATAAATCTAGAGATAATTAGTTTATTTCTGATGCCGATCTCAAGATGAAACTTGAGGATGCTCTTGGTGAGCTTGATAATCAAAGAAATAGAAGAAAAACTGAAGACCAGTTGTGGAAGAGTCATCAGAATATGTTGATTGACTGGAAACTGAAATTAATTTACTGAAATAAGTAGTAAAATAACTTTCAACAACTTTGAAAATATCAAAAGATAAAATAGAACTTAAGATCAAAATTTAATAATAGCAAAAGGTCATCAATGGACTTATATATAGACTGGGGTATAAGTACAAGACTATTGAGGGAATTGAATAATAATTTTTTACTCTTAGGAGTAAACTTAAAAGTGAACCAAACTCAAAAGAAATAAAGAAAAAAATATAGTTTGGAAGATCCTCAGATGCTGAGCTGATGGAGAGAGCTAAGCATGGTTGTGAAGGTGTAGAGAATGCTTTGAATGATCAAAGATCCACATGAATGGTAAAATTGGAATTGATTGTGATGTTGAAAAATTAAATAATAGAAATAAAATAGGCCAAAATAAAGGCAAGCTGAATGTTGGACATATTGTAAAGTCACCTGAAGTCTTAATAAAGAAATTCTTAAATCAAACTGAAAGGATAACTAAAAATTATCATCAAGTATCAAAAATTGATCCGTACTCAAAATACATTCTTAAATAAAGGGAAACGAGGAGGAATATAATTGAGAAGATGTTTCCTCTTATGAAATGACAATTTTCAGCTATTTGGGTCATACCATGTCATACTATGAAGAGACACAAAGCTATTTAAATGGGTAAGTGCTAGGAATTTAACAAAGGAGAAAAAATTTATATCCTACAAATTATAAAATAAATATATTTTATGGATATTATTTTCCCTACTCTAACTTTGGCCATAAATCTATTCATTACAGGTAGAGGAAAGGTGGAAATGATACCTATAGAACTCAGAGATAATTAAATACTCGCCAGCCAGAAATTTTTGCTCTTAAAAATATATTTTCTCCTCTGGAAGAACAATATGAGTATGATGAACCAATACACATGGAAAAGAGAGTGTAAATACCATCTTTATCTTCCACTCAATCAAATATTTCATGGAAGGAAAAGAAGAAAGTCGAGAAATAAAATCTTGTAGAAGTTTCTCTCAAAGATACAATGAATAGCATCACCTGGATTATTGATAGAAGATTATCATCCCATATGATGGGAAATGTTGATTTATTGAAGAATGTAAAGAAAAGGGTTGATGGAATAGTCATGTTTGGACAATGATGGTGCTTTGAAGATCGAAGGTAGTGAGAGTGCAGAACTAGAATATGACAAGGTTAATAAAATCAAAGTTCTTTATGTGGACGGTTTACATCACAATCTCCTGAGTGTGTGTCAACTCTACGAATTATGACTTATAGTGAATTTCCATAAAAAGGATTCATTATAAAATGAAATACATGGAATTATCTCATGAAAGGTTGTAGAATAGATTGCAACTTACATCAGGTTGCTAGTAAAGAGAACATTTTCTATCTGATAGTTGAATAAGAAAATAACTTGGGGCATCAATAGTTGGGTCACATTAATCAATAAGAAATGGAAAAGATATATAAGCTAAAGATAGTCATGGATCTACCCAATCTGAAACATGAATAGGAAAGGACTTGTGGTTCTTTCATACGAGGGAAGTTGGTCTGTAGTTCATATCAACAAAAGAAGAAAAAGGCATAAAATATTCTTGATATACTCCATACAAACATATGTGGTCTGATAAATGTTTGTAGAACATATGGAAAAATGTACTTCATTATTTTCAATGATGATTATAGTAGGATGTATTGTGTGATGGTTATTCACAGAAAATGTAAAGTTCTTGATTGCATGAAAACTTATCATCAAATAGTATAGAATGATACTATCTACATGGTCAAAGTTCTATGGTCTGACAATGGAGGGGAATATACATCCATTGAATTTGAAAACTTCTTAGAGAAATAAGGAATACAACATCAGGTGGCTGCTATAAGATCCCCAAAACAAAATGGAGTTTTTGAGTACATGAATCATCAGGTGAACAATATGGCCATAACTGTGCTGATTGATAGTGGTATCTCTCACCATTACAGGAAAGAGTTTATTCAAGTTGCAGTGTATACTCAAAATCAAACATGGCTTTATATGGGTGAAACCAAGACACCATATGAGTTGTGGCATGTAAGGAATCCCTCTTCAAATTATTTTCTTGTTTTTAGAAGTACATGTTTTATTAGAAACAAAGAAGGAAATAAAGGTAAGTATGGTGATATAGTAGATGAAGAAATATTCCTTGGTTATTCAATGTATAGAAAATATTATAAATGTTTCAATAATTGTATTGGAAGAATTATAGAAAGCGGTGATGTTAAGATCCTTGAAAATAAGACCAAAAATACCTTGGGAATACCTTATTTTTATATGATAAAATATAAAGGAGATAGTGTACATGGAATAAATTCAAATATAGAAGTGGATAAAGGTGTGAAAAATGCTCAAAGTTCACAAAAAACGATGATTCAGAAGAAGAATCAGAAGAAGAAATAATGGCTGAAGAAAATTCATTTGAACCTCTTAAGAGAAAAAGAAGTGATGAAATTGATCAATATAATATGATTAGGGATTGAAAAACACCCACATATACAATAATAATGAGGAATAATGAACATAATTCCTTCCTATAAATTGTGGAACCAACCTCATTTGAATAATCTATAAAAGATGAATTATGGGTTGAATCCATGAATGAATAACTTGATCAGATTTACAAGAACCAGGAATGAGATCTTATTAATTTAACTGAAAACCACAATGTTATTAGAACCAAATGGATCTTCAAAAACAAATTTTATGAGCATGGAAATGTGATCAGAAATAAGGTATGCCTAGTGTGTAAAGGCTATTCACATATTGAAGGAGTTGATGTCAAAGAAACATTTGTTCCAGTTGTGAGACTGGAGTCAACCGATCTTTTCCTTGTTATGGTAATCTAAAGAGGTTACAAAGTTTATTAGATGGATGTCAAAAATATTTTCTCAAATGTATTTCTTGAAGAAGTATATATTGAACAACCAGTTGGATTTCTGATTGGAAATGATGAAGAATTTTTTTTTAGATTAAAGAAGGCTCTCTATGGTCTAAAGTAGGCACTACGAGCATGGTATTCTCATCTGGATACTTATTTGAAGAAACTAAAATTTAAAATAGGAGGTGTCGACCATAATCTCTCTGTGAATAATTTTAATTAAGATAAATTTATGGTGATGGTGTATATAGATGATATTATATTTGGAATAAGCAGGCATAGATCAGTGGAATAATTTTCAAATCATATGAAATCAAAATTTTAAATTTCTATTATTGGTGAAATCACATACTTCTTAGGGCTACAGGTGATTCAGAAGAAGGATTACAATTTCATTTATCAGGAAATGTGTGCAAGAGAGTTTCTGAAGAAATTCAATATGCATGAATCCAAACCAATGTCATCTCTGATTGAGGTTGGGAAAAAACTTTTAAAGCATGAGGATAGAACTTTTGTGGATCCCACCATGTACATGAGAATCATTGGAATATTGTTATACTTAATTGAAACACGGTGAGATGTTGTCTTTATAACATGCTTAGTGGCCCTCTTTCAAAGTAATCTGAAGGAAGAACATATGGTGGTAGTTAAAATAATCACGAGGTATATTCAAGGTCCTCACAATTATGGATTATACTTTACTATAGGAAGTGACATTAAACTATCAGCATTTTCTAATACTGACTAGGTTGGAGATACGGTAGATAGAAATTCCAAAATTGGTGGAGAATTTTTTATTGGAAATAAATGTGTTAGATGGTTGAGTAAGAAACAAGAAAGTATTTCTCTTAGTACTTCTGAAGTAGAGTATATCTATGCTACAAAGGCGCGCACTCAGTTATTTTAGATGAAACAATAACTGACTAATATCGGTGATGAGGTAAAACAACCAATAGTAATTCAATGTGATAAAAAGAGCATGATCGATCTTATGGAGAATCATGTTCAACATTCTCATATGAAACATATTGAAATCACATATCACTTCACCAAGGAAATATTTAAACAAGGAATGATTAAAATGGATCATGTTGGAACCGATGACCAAGTGTTTTACATTCTAACCAAGCCATTGGTATCACATGCGTTTGAGAAACATCAGTTGAACCACGGTGTTCAGACACCTCCCAATGCATGAGGAGGTTATGAATAGTCCCCTTACCTTTTTGTGTCAACTATTTTAATCTGTTTATGGATATAATATAGGTTTATGGGGGAGATACGATCCACGAGGAGTGTGTTCTTGAGATCTACAAGTAAAAATCAAGTTCTTTGGGTTTATTTCCAAAGGGGGAGAATGGATAAATATAGGAATTAAATTTTTTCATTGTTATGAGGAAAATGATAATGAGTTAAAAATGGGGAGGATGAGAATGGAGAAAACAATTTGGGTTTATGAGGAAATAGTTAAAGCTTAGCATGAACATCGTTAAGCATTCTAAAATATGAGAACCCAATTCATACTCCCCCCTTGTTTTCTACACCAAGATTTTCTCACATAGACATAGAGTATTGGATGAGTTATTTTTTGCGTATTCAGTTTTGATGGTGGTTGGTTTCTTATTGAATTTATCTGCAGATTACCAACAAACCCAAAGGGGGAGATTATTGGAACTAAGGAAATTATTTTTTATAAATGGAGTCTAGTTTGTGTTTTTTTTCAATCCTCAATATGGAAGATCAGAGAGTTTTCAATTAAAGTGATCTTATAGTATAGTTTGAAAATATTGTTGAAGGTGGCATCATTTACTATTGTTTTCCAAATTTTTGGGGTCACAAATATGGAGGAAGGGATACCATCATGAAGGGTTGTTTTCTGGAATCAAATCTTCATTAATATGGTAAAGGAATGATTTTCATGAAGAATGGGATGGTCTTTGTGAACATATGGAGCATCACAATCAGTAATGGTGTTCTCCATGATTATGGGAATTGGAGTATCATGAGAGAGCTATGGTTTGACGTAAATCTTCATGAAAACGTCAAATCTCAATAGGGCATCATGAATGGAGGAGTGCCATGAAGATGTTTTTTAAAGATATGAAAAATGCATTAGAGGTAGTGAAGCATCACGAATGGACAATTATATAAATATAAGGACAACTCTCTTCATTTTTAATGAAACTATTCAAGGAAAATATGGAATCACTCTAATTTCACAAAGCTAGGGGACTCCAAGAATCTAGATTTCAATGTAAGCTTGAGCATCATGAAAAGACTAGTTAAGTATCGAATGATGCCAATGCTTATAAGTAAAGGGTGCTTTATGATGATGGGTTATTTCTCATTGAATTAGTGATATTGGTGAAGAAAGTTTGTTCCGTGAAGGTAGTTAACTTCATGAAGGGATGAGCTTCATAAAAGGTAGTTTTTAAACATCAGTTTTTAGTGATTAGTGCTTTCAGAGTGCATCAACTCATGTCTATGGTGCAAGAAGATTCTCATTATAGATAAAGAAAAAGACTTTAATTCTAATCCATTTAAGTTAACTTCAATTCAATAAACCTAATTAGGCTTCTCTCAAAGTATTGATCTAGGGGGATTCGATATAAGTGTTCTGAGGGGCATAATGTCCTATCCCTAAAATCTTGTAAAGGTAGTGTGTCTGAAAAAAAGTGGCTATGTATAAACTCTTGTATTCTACAACTAGTGAATATTAATGGATTTAGGTATGACTGAAACACTATTGACATATTCTCCTTAGACTATCCCTTAGTGGTGAACCATGTAAAATTGTTGTGTGATATCTTTGTTTGTGGTTATTTTTTCTGTACATTCCCATAAGATAGGTTTAATTGGTTCCTACCAACATGGAAACAAGATCTATCACTTTTTAAGAAAAGTTTGAAACCCTAATTCACCCCTACACTCTTAGGGTGGTCTGGGGTCCTTCAAAAATTAAGTTATATGAATAAACTATCTCATTAAGGTAGTCATTGAACAAGCCAAAGTAGAGGAAGATGAAGGTTCCCTTCATCTATAAATAATGTTATTAAGTAATTAGGGAATAAATATTATTATAAAATTCCAAATGAATTAAATTTTTTAGGGTCAATATATAAATCAATTTTTAAAAACCTTTAAGAAGACACATTGGTGATTTTTGGCCAGCTGGTGGGTAGATTAGGAGAAAACCGCTGGCAGACAGATTATGGAGAATAAATTTTCTATTCTTCATTTTCCATATTTTCTTATTCTTAGTTTTGAAATGTATTATTCTTCCCACTTCTTCCTAGTTACCCTTCACATAGATGGGTAATATTTTAAGTGATTTAGGAATGGGAGGTTTTCCCTTTTTTAATGCTTGTGTTCTTGCGCTTTATTGAATAAAATATTTTATCTCTTCTATTAAGATGATTTCAATTTCTAATAATAGTTTTTATTAACAAGTATGATTACATTTTCTATTATATTATATTGTTGATTATGATATTTTTCAATGATAATTATCTCCCTCTTCTTGGTTACTGGTTTAAAGTGACAAACATGATTATTGCACACTCCTCTCTATAGATAACCTAGGTTAACCACTATAATAAATTTTAACTTAGGAAATAATTGCTTTTTCTACACCCTATGACTGGAAATTGTCAATTTGTGTAATTAAAATTATGATATTGGTAGGGTGAAAAAAATTTAATGATGGCGCCACAACTCTAGTATATCGACAATTTGGTAAAATAAGAAATCTAGAATTTTTAGTCTAACTTTTTATGGGAAAACCATGTATTGGATTTCCAGTACTTCCATCAATTATATTCTTAAATTTTTGTAGGATTTACTTCCAGATGATGTAGATATTCCCTAGAACCATTATATGTCATGAAAGTTTCTTGAAAAACTTGGATTTTCTAAAAAGAAAAATTCATTTTTGATCAAAATGTTGCTGCTTATTCTAGGAAGAAACCACTAAATGAAATTATTGTATAAAATATGGAATATCCTTCCAAAAAATGTCATTCTTTGGGAGGTTTAGGTTTTGAATCTTGGGAGTCCACTTTCAAGGGAGAAACTCTCCCCTTATATCCACTTGTCTTGCTAGGTCACCCTGTTTTTTGACTGGGTGGAAAAAATGAGGTGCAACCCACCCGTGCTGATGGATTGCTAGGATGAACCATCATCGATAAGGTTGTTACCCTCCGGGATGATCTGCCATCTTGGCTAGAAAATTCTCCTTCCCAGATGGGGCTCTCTCTGAAGTGATCCCTTCTTGGGAAGGGGGTGCCTTTTTTTAGAGGTTTCAAAAAGGCCACACAAGGGGATTCCCTTTTTTTGAAAAAAATGTTGTATATCCTGATAGAATCCAAATACTAATGGAACACCAGCTCATGTGCCAAATAAAGTAATGTGGAACTTTCAATTGATTCTTAGACTCCATAATATTTTAATGTTTGATGAAATATCAATAAATATAATATTTAATGATACTAAGATAAAGGAGGATAATGATGAGTTTGTTTATCTTTCAGGTGGATTGGCATGGTATAAATTTGATTCTTGATATAATAATTTTGTAGCTAACATTCATAATGTGAAGTTGGGTCTATCATGGGATAATTTTAATTCACTTGGGAAGATTATTACTTCACACAATACATGGAAAATTTTCATACACATTTATAACCTTCCTCCATTGATGCATATGAAAAAACCATTCACTTTTATGAGTATACTCATATATAGACCCTCTAATCCTAGAAATGATATAGATGTATACATGAAACATTTAATAAAATATTTGATGTATCTTTGTAATGTGGGTGTTTGCACATACGATTCTTGTTCAAAAGAAATATTTTAGTTGCATGCTGTGCTTATGTGGATGTTACATGATTCTATTGCTTATGAAATGATTTCTATCTAGAGAATGAAGGGAAAAATTTCATGTCCTATTTGTATAAAGAGTAAATTATCTAGAATACTTAAATATCACTGTAGTTTTAGTTTTATGTGAGATCAATGATTCTTTCCAACTGATCATCCATATAGGAATAATTATTGAAGGTTTGACAATACCCCAGAGATCAAAAATACAAATCAGTGTATGTATGTAACTGATGTGATTAATGAATTGAAATATGCCAGTTTTTATTTCGAGATGAGTCAGATGAAATATAGAAAGAGGAATAATGTTTCCATTTAATACAAATACAATTGGAATAATAAAATTATCTTCATTGAGTTTCCTTATTAATTAACCAATTTTTATGCCATTTCTTAAACATAATGAACATTGAAAAAAATATGGGAATTTTTTCATTCAATTCTTCTAAATGTCATGGGAAAGAAAAAATATGATTTATGATTTGGCATGACTTGATGGATTTGGATATAATACCTTAATTTCATTCTATGTGTCAGTGAAAATAAATTGAATGATTTGTTTGCTTATTATGTGATGACACCTACATAAAAAAACCAATTTCTATAAGTACTAGAGACTATGAAAGTTCCTGATGGTTATTCAAGAAATATATCAAAATGGGTTAACAACAGAGATTTGAAGTTGAAATATTTGAAGACTCAGGATTATCACATCCTTCCGCATGAATTTATTCTAATAGAAATCCATCACCTACTGTCCAATAATGTAAGGGTGACCGTTATTCAGCTGTTCTATTTTTATAAATATATTTATGATAAGAAGTTTTTAATCCTTTCATGAAAAAAATTCTGGAAGAGACACCATTAATTTTATGTGAGTTATAGAAAATGTTTCCTCCATCATTTTTCACATGCATGTTGCATCTAACTATACGTCTTCAAACTGAGATACTTCTTGGAGGAACTATTTCTTTTTGTTGGATGTATCTAACTAAAATAAATATCTACACATTTAAGTGTTTTGTATGGAACATGAATCATCCTAAAGGTTCTGTTATGAAAGGTTACTTGGATCATGAATGTATGGATTTCTATTCAATATATTTGTTTGATGTGACTATGTGATGGAAAAGACCAATGTGAAATGAAGAAGAGAAGTATGAGAAAATTGAACCCCATTTTCCATCACTTCCACAAACAGGGGGAATTACTGGATCTTATACACTGAAAAAATAAATCCTTGAAGGGAAAGATATGGAAAATCACATAGTTTTGTTTAAATGTGATTTGTTTTATGAATACATCATGTAAGTAAATTGAACATTCATATGTTATCTCATCTCATGTAATTGTACATATCTGTTAAACTAATTATTTTTTTCTATAGAGAACATAAAAAAATTATAAATAAAAATCATCGTTCTTTATCTTTGAGAAGGGTATATATTTTTAATAGAAAATAATTTTCCTCTTGGTTGAAATTTAAGGTAGAAGTATTGCTAAAATAAATTAATAAAATCAATATTTAGTTAATTTTAATATTTATTTATATTTTAGTAAGATTTTTCTTGATGACTGTGTCTCTTAAGAAATAAAAAACTTTATGTTTTAGTCCTAATTATGTGGTTCTTAAATGAAAATCAATTGTGATCAATGGGTATAAATTTATTATCATGGAATGAGCAATGACTATGAGAACACAACATGTTAGTGTTATGGTCACTTCAACAACAGACTATTATACCAGTGAATCAAATATTAGAAGTATTATAATGGATTAAAGTCGGGAAAAAGGTGAAAATGTTTCTTCATTGTCTATTCCTTCTTCTTGACTATAACCTTGTGAAACTAGTATATCTTTATTTATTACTATTGTCCCAGCTTCATCCAATTTGTTTCTAAACACCCACTTAGTTCCTATTTTCAAGGTGTCATTGGGTCTAACTACAAGTTTCCAAAATTTGTTTCTTTCAAAATAGTTTAATTTTTATTTCACATCCATCATCCATAATTCATCATTGATTGCATAATTGATGTTCTTAGGTTCATGCTATGATAAAAATACTTGATGCTCAAAATATTTTCTTAGAGAATCTCTAGTATGTGTTTCTTTGTCTAAGTCTCTAATTACAACAACTAAAGGATGGGTTTTAAGGGTTCTAATAGATCTTGAGAAAGAATGGATGGTCACTTCAGGGTCATCTATAGATTCAATTTAATTTTCAAAATCTAGAGAGTTTCTAGAACCATATTTTTTACTTCTTTAACAACAGAATCAGAAGTTTTAGGATTTAATTATAGATTCGATAGATTGTCCTCAATATTTTATAGGGGTTTTTGGACTCATGTGGATCTATTTCATCAAAATTGACATGAACATATTCTTACACACACTTGGTTCTCTTATTAAAGACTCTATAGGTCTTATTAGAGATCGAATAATCTAGGAAAATTACTCTATTGCTTTTGGAGGAAGATCTGTCTATATTATATTTTGTATTGAGAATAAAGACTTTGAAACCAAAAATTTTTAAGTAATTAACCTTTTGTTTCCTATTATTCCACATCTCATAGGGGATATTATTTAGGTAGGTCTAATTAAAACTCTATTGATTATGTAACAAGCTATATTTATAGTTTCTTCCCAAAAATAATCAGGTAGATCATATTCCTTAGGTATATTTTGGGTTATTTCTTGTAAGTTTATATTTATTATTTCTACAAATCCATTTTTATGGGGTGTCCTAAGAGTATAGAAGTTATTACTATATCCATTTTGAGAACAAAAAGATTCAAATTCTTGATTTTCAAACTCACGAACACGGTCACTTATTGAGGTTTTAATTTTAAGGCTACTTAAGTTTTCTACTGAACTATAATACTTGATGAAATAAGAAGAAGCCTCACTTTTTCAATCTAAAAAGAAGGTCCAAGTATACCTAGAAAATTTATCTACTATAACATAGACATAGTGCTTCCAATTCAATCTTAAAAATCTAGATGGTCTAAAAAAATCCATGTAAACCAACTCAATAGGTTGAGAAGTTGAAACTTACTTTTTTGTGTTGAAATATATTCTATGTTTTTTCCTTTTTGAAAAGGATTACACACTTTATCATTTAGAAACTCTAGTTTAGGTAGATCCCATACTAGTAATTTTATAGTAATATTTATAAGAGAGTAAATGTTACAGTGGCCTAGTCTCCTATGCCAGATCCAAGACTCATTATGAAAGGCACTTAAGTAAGAAACATTTTGTGAGACTAAAGAATCCATATTAAAAACATAAAAATTTTCATTCCTAAAAATAGTAAAAAGTCAATCATTTTTGGAATTGAAAACATTACCAGCATCATTTAAAAATTTAACATGAAATCTATCATCACATAACTATGAAATTCTAGGAATATTGTACTTTAGACCATCAATAAAAAGAACATTAAAAATTAAAACTAAGTTAGTGTTACCAATTTGACCAAGGCCAATAATTCTCCCTTTTTCATTATTACCAAATGTGACATTTCCACCATCAATATTGATGAGGTTATTGAAGTTATAGTAGTCCCCTATTATGTGTCTTGAACACCCAATTTCCAAGTACCATAATCACTTACATAAACTCTTCAAACAATTTTCCTGCAAAAATAATTTAAACAAGAAAAGATTTTGGTACCTAGATTTTCTTGGGTCCAGTAATATTATTAATCAAAGCTTTAGGAATCCAAATTTTCTTCATGGATTTCCTATAAATAGTTTTGTAAAGTTTTAGGAAAATAAATTCTATGAGGTCCAGAAGAACTAGAAGTAGTAAAAGAATTTCCAGTACTGGAACTTATAGAAAATTTTCCTGATTTAGATACAAAATTGGTTTTAATAAAATTTCTTTCTGAGGTTGATAACCAATACTAGTAGTATATTTAGGAGCAACCAATTTTCCAATCATTTGAACTAAGGTATCTTTACCATTTGTAAATATTTCTAAATCCTTATTTAATTTATTATTAGAAATTTTATGTTTTGTATTCTCATTGAGTAGTTTAGAATTCTTTTCATTTTCTATAGTGAGTTCAGACTTAACAGTAGTAGAAAGAGCATGATATTTTTTTGATAGTTTTATATTTATCTTTTAGTTCATTACATGTGTCATCAATAATTTTAAAATATTCAAACATCTCTTCATTTTTCATATTTTTTGAATTATCCAAATCAGATTTATCTCTAGAATAATAATAATTCTGTATAAGAGATGCTAAGGTTACCTCAAATGTATTTTTCATAAAACACATGTTGGATTTGTTATCCTTCTAATCATGTGATGATTCTGATTCCTAGGAGATATCCTTAAAAGCACTCTAATTGACCTTCATTTCCTTCTTGTAATTCCTATCCTTGTCCTCATACTTCTTTTTTTTTACTTTAATTTTGGGAAGTCAGCTTTTACATGTCCTCTTCTCTTGCAATCATAGAAGACTATGTCAATTGTATTATAACTTATCTTCCATCCCTTTTTCTAGTTACCTCTATTGTCATACTTTTCTCTATAGCTATGCTTTCTAAAGAGTTTCTTCTTTCTATAAAAATTCTTATATCTCTTGGATAGTTGATCCATTTCTTCATCACTATCACTTGATGCATATTCAATGATGTAACTTTCAACATGACCATGGATTTTATCCTTTTGTTTGGATGTAGTGGTTTTGAAATCCACTAACTCTCTTTCAGGTTTATAATCTTCTTCTATGTTAACTTTCAGGTCTTCCTCAAATATCATGATCTTACTTATCAGCTCTTTTATAGGTAGTTCATCAATGTCAAAATATTTTATAATTGATACTGAGGTCCCTTTACACATTTCTAGAAGAAATCTCAAGATCCTCATGATATATTATTTTATAGTAACTATCTTTCCAAGTGAGATCATTGTATTCTAAATCTCATTTAAACTAATATATTTATTAGAAATAGGTTCATCAGGGTTCATTTTAAAGTTATCATATTCTATGGTATATGTGTTAATCTTCATTTATTTGGAATTAGTGGTTCCTTCATGTGAAACAACTAGAGTATCCCAAATTTCGAAGGTTGTTTTACATACATAAATCCTATTAAATTATTTATAACCTAGAGCATAGTATAAGGCATTCATATATTTTCAATTATTATTATATACTACCTTTGTGGCATCATCCCAAGTGTTTCTAGAAGTAACATGAATCTTATACTCATTTACAATATCAGATCAGATTTCAAAACCCATACTTTCTAAATTCATTTTCATTTTGAGTTTCCACTAAGCATAATTTGTGCTATTAATGTAGGGAGGTCTATTGGTAGTAGCACCTTCCTGTCTATTTTCCTTGTAATTTTTTTAAAGAGCTACAAATTTTTAATTAATAGAAATTTTGAGATCTTAAAAATTACAACTAAAATCATAGTTGAAAAGATATTTTAAAAATATTTTGATCCTTTGATACCAAATTTTGGTCGGAGTAGGACACTCAAGAGGGGGGGGGGGGATTAATTGAGTTCTTATAAAAATTTATTTCTAAAATACATATTTAAAAGTTCCCTAATTTGAAATAAAAAATATACCAGTCAACCAAAGTAGTAGATTTATAAAAGATTTGATTGTTTGAAATGTTTCTCAAAGATTGGTTAGTTCTCAGTTAAAGTGATATGTATTATTATTTTAACTTTTTAAATTAATCTAATAAATAAAATTCTAATAAACAAACTATCTAAGATTAAATATCAAAGTGAAGTAAGTTTTTTTTGGTTTAAATGAAAATAAAAAAAGAAAATAAAACTTAAAATAGCATAGAGGATTTAAAAAAAGAGGTTCAGTCTCAAGATGAGACTTAGTCCTCTACACTTGGTGATCACCCACCACTAAGAATTTTATATAAATAAATAAGGATCCACACCCTAGATCAGGGTACAAAACAACATACATAGCTATCCAGGTCAACAAACCTCTTCCACATTTTTCATGGGAGTAAAAATTACAACAAATAGGCCATGCAAGGACCGCTTACACTATTATACATGGGAGTGTAAGGTGTAAAAAGGCATTGTTTGTGAATATATCAATGTATCTTCCAGTTTTTCATAGGAGTAAGTGCGTGTTTATAAAAAAAATATTCACACATTTTTCATAAAGAAACAAAACAATACACAATCAGAGCATAAATAACGCAAAAAGAGTTGGAAGGCTCTGTGTGTTTGTTTATGCAGCTCATGACTCCTCAAAGTTGTGTTGAAATGCATCTTGAGTCAATTTTTGGAAATATCCAAAAAAACAGAGTATCATGAGAGATGTTTTTTCTTATTCTTCTAGTGAGGTAATGATGTGTTCGATGAATATTATCCTCTTTTCATTTGATGATGCAGATGTTCTTCAATTTTGGTTCTTAGCAATGTCTTTATGTATACACAATAGGTAGTTCTTCTTTTGTGTTTCTTGGATGCATGACTTATTATATATTTTTTTAAATCTATTTTTCTTTTGGATTAGGTTTTTTTATACACTATATGGCCGAAATTAATCATGATCTCAATCATGTGAAGGTGCCTCGTACCTCATACTCTAACATCGATATTAATTTTATCTACAAAAGGTATACAGTGTCATTAAAATAAATCATGGTACTATGTTTCACAAATATGACCATTAGAAATAAATTTAAATTTAAATGAAAAAAGAAATAATGATGGTGTCTCTAGATCGGTAGCTCAGGAATGATGATTCAGCTATCATTAGGTCATTCTGATGGTTGGTTCACTTGACAGTAGGTCAACTATCAGTAGCTCATAATTTGTGAAAATTATGAACATCAGATAGTCATTATATCTATAGATCAACCTGATGGTGACTCATGCCATCATTAGCTCAACTTTAATGGTGACTTGTCCTTAGAAAAAATTCTGAAAAGATGTCAGTATCTAAATGCGATAGTGACTTAGCTATTGGTAGGTCAGGAATTAGTGACTCATATCGACATCTTTTCCTTTACCATATTTCAATATCTATGTTGATGGTGAGATAACTAATACTGGGACATATCATATGTAGGTCCAATAGTGAATCCACCCTAATGGTGACTCAGCCTCAATGGTGACTTATCCTCAATGATGAGATCTACTTACCCAGATTTTTCTAAAATGTCTCATGTAGTGAAACACTAACAAAATATATTAAGATTTTATGTAAACACAATTAAACATATATAAACATAATTAAAAATGATCAAACCTAATAAAATAAGATTTGTGTGCATTAAAACTATAGGAGGCCAAAACATCTATCCAAGTGAAGATTAAAAGGCAAAGAATGATGACATAGAGCTATAGAAGAAGGTTAGAAATGTTCTTAAGTTTAACATTGATTATGGTGGAATGATAAGGTTCAAGAAACATTTATTTTTTATATCCATACCTGATTTGAGGAAAGAGTTATTAGAGGAAGCTCATAGTTATTCATTCTTTATTCATCATAGAATTACTAATATATATAGATATTTGAAAGAGTATTTTTTGTGCAATGTAATAAAGATAGATATTTTAGAGTTTGTATCTCAATGATTGGAATGTCATCAAGTTAATGTTGAGAGAAAAAAGTATAAGGGGATACTACAACTATTACCTATACTATAATGGAAATGGGAAATCATCACCATGGATTTTGTCACTAGACTCCCCAAAACATCTAAAGGACACAATTCTATATGGGTTGTAGTTGATCACTTTACAATTTTATTAAACTTCATATACATTAGATAATATTACTCTTTATATAATATTTCCAAGATATATAATAAGGAAGTGGTAAGGTTGCATGGAGTACCACATTCTATTGTATCTGATTGGGATCCAAGGTTTACCTCGAAGTTCTGAAGAAGGCTTTGCCAGTCTCTGGATATAAAGTTGAGTTTTAGTATGAAGAATAATCCTAAAATAGATGGTCAGTCAGAGGGGACTATTCAAACCCTATAGTATATGATGATATCTTGTTTTATGAATTTCAAAGGTGATTGGGATCAATGAATTTAGTAAATCTTTCATATAAAAATAGATTTCACTCAAACATTCATATGGATATTATGAACCCCTTTATGGGAATAAGTGTAAAACTACAACATGTTGGAATAAAGTTGGATAAATAAATCTATTGAGACCTTATATAGCCGAGGAAATGGAAGATAAAGTCAGATCCATTCAAAAACACATAAAGTAATCTCATAGTCAACAAAAATGTTATACTGACAAGCATTAGAGTGATCTAGAGTTTGAAGTAGGCGAGAAGGTTTTCCTATGAATTTATCCAAGGATGAAGGTCAAGATATTTGGTAAGAAAAGAAAGATGATCCCTAGGTATATTTTATCTTTATATATTCTTGATTGAGTAGGGATGGTTTCTTATCTCTTGGTGCTTCCACCAAACCTCTCTCAAGTCCACGATGTGTTCTATATATCTCTTTCGAGGAAGTACATACCTGATCCTTCACATGTACTAAACTTAGGGGTCATACCATTGGATCATCATATTTCGTATGAATAGAAACCTGTGGAGATTCTGGATCATAGAGAGAAAGTGTTACGAAATGAGACCACTCACCAGGTCAAAGTTTTGTAAAAAACCAGCAACTTAAAGGAGCTATACAGGAACCTGAGGATACGATGAGACATAAGTATCATCATGTGTTTGCATAAAAGTGATGTAATTTAAATGCCAAAATTAATTTTAAGGGGGGTATAATGTAACAGCCTAATATTTTACAAATTATATATTTTTTCCAATAAATTTACTTCTTCAATTTCAAGCATTACATGCATCACTGAGTTTTAACGTATCGCAATATACTAATAAAATTATTATTTAAGCATGACCATAATAACCTAACTATTAAACTTGGAGGTATGAATAGGAATAAAAATTTTTATAATTAAGTATAATGGTTTTGTATAAATAAAACATATTTATAAAAGTACTTAATTTTTAGTAAGGTCTTTATATGCTTCAAAAATACCTTTTCCTAAAAAAATTATTTATTTTTGAGAAAAAATAATAAAATAAAATTTTGAAATTTTTAGAAAATTTATTTAAAAAAATAAGCTTCATTTTTTAATCAAAATTTCAAAATTATCTTAGAGTTAAATTTTGATAATTTTCTTAAAAGAATATTTTTTCATTGAATATTGAAAAACAATGTTTTATATTAAAATTGTCTTTTTCATTAAAGAATTTACAAAGTTAAATTTTGTTTTATAATGATTTAAAAGTCAAATTAGTTAAATTATATTATGTTTAATCCAATTTAGGTAATTGGAATCAATTTTATATTCAACTTTTATAGAAAAACTTCTTATACTTATGAAAAAGTTTTCTTTGAAAAACCACTTTTTCGTCAAGTTTATAGGTTAATTTTTAAATTAAATTCTTCCAATTATATGAATTTAATTTATAAAAATTGATTAAATATTTATAATAAGAATAAATAATATTATATACAAATCTTTAATTAATTTTTTATCATAATTAATAGTAAAAACTATAAAAATTAATTACCACAGTTAAGATTAAAACATGTTTACTGGGGAGGATTAAACTAAAAGGATAAGGGTTAAAATGACCTAATTTTTTTAAAACTACTATTTAACCTAAATATTTAGATATTTATCATCCATGATTCGATTATTATCCATTTTTATCCTTGTGGAATGTGTAAAATATGGATATAACCTCTTCTTTTTGAAAATTCCAAGTGTGTCATCTCCCCTACTTATAAAAGGGTACCCCATATTATCTCCTTTTCACAGTTACAAAGCCTTTTTATTTGAAAATACCTACCCAAATACCTTCCTTACTTCTATTCCCACGTCCTAGAGGCCGCATTTTTATTATTAAACACTCCTAGGAAGAATTTTGCTGCAAACCTAAGGAATTTTTCTGAAGAAGAGGTATAATTCTTGATTGAGCGTTTTTGATTTAGTTCTTCATCCACCTCATGAAAATATTATTAAATTTTGATGATATAATAAAATAAGTAAATTAAATATGTATATATGTTATTATTTTAATGGAATAACCTATATCCATCTCTTCCTCTATCAAATGGGAAATGAAATTGTGTATATGACAGATTACCGCCTCATGAACCGTTGTAATTCATTTTCCATCCATACCTATTATGAATGGATATAATGAAAGATTTTATGTTTATATATGATATTTATGACATTATTATACTTTTATAATTATAATATCACATCTAACTTCTTACCTTCCAATCTGTTGGAAAATGATAATGTCGCTCACGCATATGTGTGGATTACCGCCTCTATAAAGTGATGTGATTTATTTTTAATTTTATTTTAGAATGAATGATAACAAGGCTATATTTACTGAATATATATTATATCTATGAAATAAAAATTATTCTGTAAAGGTGATATATTATTTACTTATCTTTTGTTCCATCCGTCAAGAAAATGGAAACAACATTCATGCGTATGTACGACCCATCGTCTCTATGAAGGGTGTAATTCATTTTACATCTCTAACTTTTGTGAATTAATATAAATACGTATATAATGAATATATATTATATTTATGTCATTATTAACATACTTTATATTATTAAACTATGAACAATGTACAAGGAAAAAAACTACCGAACTGAATCATAAATGAAAAACACAGTAGTTATTACCCAAAATAGTGATTTTAGCAAAGAATTGTTAATAAAGAGGTGATAAAAGGTTACGATTAAAAAATATGGGGTATAATATATATGAATATTATTATATTATATATTTATAATAAACCTATATTTATTTTATATTGTGTTTTAATATGTACGAATAAATTCGAGACTCGGGGTAAGGGATTTATAGGATCTCTTTTATTTACAGGAGACATATCCCATATTCACCAGTTATTTCTTTTGTGCTTGTAATATTTACCCTTTGACATGTAATATCATGAATATAATTATTTTAATTATATTTAAATTTTCATTTCATTTTATACTTTATTGGGTCTTATGGTTCAGAAGTTACCAAAGTGGTAAGAGATTTTTATCTCAAGCTGTCTTCTTTGGGATATATGTTACGTTATACACATATATACAACCCATTTGGCATGCTATATCATGATTTTATTTATTATAATGATATTTAAAGTTTCATTTAGTGTTATTATTCCATGTGGATCACGATTCAAAAGTTTACAATTCATGTATGAGATTTTCATCTCACTTTTATTTCTATGGGACACATGCCATATTCACCACTTGTTTATTTTGTGTGGTGTATATACTACCCATGAATTAATTTTATGGATATTATCATAAAAACTATGGTATATACATATCCATATATGGTTCTTTCTTTCATTAAGCTTATAATTCAAAAGTTACCAAGGTGATATGGGTATTATGTTACAACCTCATTGTTTATCAGGGTTGATTATGATTAAGTTTCGATGATAAATTTTATTATATCTCTCTCAATAAACTGATTAATTTAGTTCTCCTCTATTTATTTATATAGATTAAATTTTTCTACTTTATTTTCACCCTATTTAAGAACTAAATAGATTGAAATATTTTTTTTAAGAAAAATTAACTTTATTTTTATCTTCGGTCGTTAATAAATTTTCTTCTATGTACAAGTTTTCTAAAAACATTTTAAAGAATGTTTTTAATATTATCCAATTAGTTTTTTAAATTAATTTTTATACATATTTTAATTTTTACAATATTTTTAAAAGAACATTCTTGTTTTTTTTGAACGAGGTGCTTTTGACTTTTTATTAAAAATATGAAAGGAATCATTGTTTTAATGTACAAGGAATGAATATAATTTTCCACTGTCATTACCAATCAATTATTTAGAGAATAATTTACAATTTTTCAAGGTTATTTTAAAAGAATTTTTTTCCTTAATATTTTAGAATTTTTTTTTAGTTTAAATAAGTGATTTCAAAGTGAAAAGAGTATTTTTACCAATAAATGTTCTAAGTGATCTTTCAAAATCATTTTACATCTATGATGAAATACTTTGATGTTAATTAAGATTTATTAGAGATATTATCCAATGTTACCATCCTTATAATTTCTTGGTATGGTTTATTTTTATGATTAAAAAATGTTTATGAAGCCTGTTTCTTTTCCACGGGTTATGATTTGATGAAATGTTTATGAAACCCATTTTTTTCATGGGTTCTGATATGATGATTTTTTTATAATCCCATGGAACACATCTATATTATTTTTATTATTTTATTAGTGGTACCATAATTACATATCCCTCCAATGCATTGGGTAAATACTGATATATCATGAGTTAAATAGGATTGGAATGGGAAGTGAACCCAGTTCAGTAAGGGACTCTATTCAATATGATAGTCTCAGGAGTAAAAATTGAATACTACGATGGTTTAGAAAGTGAACCAATCCCACTATGATAGTATTGAAAATAATACTTGATTACTAATGAAATGATTTCTATGATCATGTGTATGCTACGAATCTATGTATTATGCCAATGTTATGCTCTCATGGCTTATATTCGTTGATTCCTTTATGATTCATGTCTTATGATTTTCCATGATTTATTTCGTGACTCAATTTTAGGGTATATGACATGTAGGGTATGGTTTTAAAATTTTATTCTCATGATCTCATATCCTTATTCTCATGTTATGCTTATGTGATCATTGATATCTCCATTTTTTACCCTTATAGAGCATCTAAGCTCACTATTTCTTATGTTTCATTTCCATAGGTTATGAAGAAAGTTATTATGTATGATATGACTAATAATGGTTATAGTTATAAAGAAAATAGTGGAAGATGATATAGTTTACTTATGAACCATCTGTACATGTATCTAAGTTTCCAAAGGCACATGACTTATATGATTATTGTGTGTATCGTTAACTAATGTAATGAACATTCATATATTAATATGTGATATCTATGTATGAAAAGTGTGGGTCACTATATCCACACTCCATTTTCATTGGGTTCATACTATCCCCAAACCATAAAAACATTTCTAAAGCACCCCCTTTCTTGGTTCCAAGATCTATGAATTTAAATTAGCAACCTATTTCCAAGCATCAAAACCTTAAATTATGTGCAATAATACACACATAAGATCATAAATGTGTTCCCATCCAGTTGGACTGGAATAAACCTAAACTGACCAAGGAAAGAGGCACAAATGCCTATCAAGTTGAGAACATATAAAAATAAATCTCACCAGAATTCAAGATTTCACCCGCCGAGTCTCCCCTATAACTTGGAAAAAAGTAAGCGTGTGAATGGAAAAGGTACAAAGCCTATGAGACTCACCATTAGGCCTAAAAAACCCGGCTGTGCTCGTTGGACCCACCAATTCAGGACAAAGAGAGAGCTACAACTTAGTTTACTTTTTTCCTCTCCTTTATAAGGTTCTACATGAATTACCACCATCTATGTTCTCCATTTGTGAATCCCACTACATTAACAGGGTATATGTTATTAACATTAGTTTACAATCATGATCACAAGACGATAAACTATGTGACACACACCTTGGTCACCCACCATTAAATAATATAATGTGTCTTCCTCACTGTATAATGTTAAACTATACATTCAATTTACACTCCACAAGATGGTAAAACTACATGCCTCTCATCCTCATTTCATGACATAAAACTAAAAAATTTCTTAAATACTCAACCGAGAGGAACTTTTTCCCCTATAGTGTTAGTCACATACCTCACCACTCAAGTTCCATGATTGTAGATTGGAAACCAATATTATTATCACCTTTAAAGGAAATTATAGATTTATATTAATCCCAAATTCCCACTCGATGTGCTCTAATGTATAGTGGAATAATGCATAGTGCATTAAACTCCATTTGTAAATTTCCTCAATTCACCCACATGCTTTGCATCTTCCCTGATTTGGATCCACACCATCTTCCATGTTCAAACCATCCCCATAATGATGATGGTGTCTTGCCAAAAATGGATCATCTTCTATCCTAGGAACAAAACTTGAAGTAATTATGAGGATAATTTGAAAATTACTATGTTTTAGAAATAGTCAATGGTTGAATCTCATTTGTATAAACCAATTCTTGGCAGTGCGATTATGGAGCCTACATTTATAACATGGTTAGTAGTCAACCCCATTCAGCCCATTACCCCTCCTTGTTTTATAAGTCCTAGAAATTTAGATTAACACCCTACAACCCCCTTTTCTTGGGTAGAATCCAACACCTCAATATTACCCCACTCATACACTCATGCATGTTGGGAATGGAAGTCGGCTGTGTAAAGTACCTTTATTCAACCAATGTTTTCCTATTCAGGATACTCCCAGTGGTCGATGGATCATTTAGAACCCCATATTTTATTATGCATCTGAAAATCTCATATAATCTAGATACCTTTCATTTATCTCTTCTTTATCACATCAATCATGAATCACATTCACTTAGAGATTTATAGTTGGTCATGTTGTTAATGTGATCGAGATACAGTAATAAGTAATTCATATAGAGAGATAAAATAAACATTTTTTACTTACTTTATTGAGGAGGGTTATCCATAGGTTGGATCATCTCCTTTTTTATAATTAAATAATAGGGGAACTCTATGGTTCATCCTAGGTGAGGGACCTCTCTAGCTTAGTCAGAATTCTCCTGGTGGCCTTGAGAGCCTACTACCACTTGGAATGCTCTTCCTCCTCCTCCTTATCTGTAGGGTGACCCTTATTAGCTTATTTTTTTACTCAAACTTGTTCATATATTAACTCTTCCTATAAGGATCCCTTCTCCACTGATTCATCCTTAGATGCCGCCAATTGTTCCCCCAGGTGGTTGATCATCTCTCCCCTTATAGTGATGACGACCTTGTACTATTTATCCTCCCCCTTGAGCCAAGAAAGCTCATGTTTGGCCACCTGAAGTTCCTTCTTACCTTTTTATGTTTTCACATACCATAATACATCGAACTCTTTCTAATCTACATGCCCACTTTTGTGAAGGAAGTCTCGAGGAAAAGCATGAAGGCTATGGGAGTCCACACCATCGGTCCCCAGACTCACCAGCCAGTGACGGAGCGACACCTTTTGACATATTAGGTCAACCCATGGGCTGCAGATAATGAAGCTCTAAATGATAATCCATGCCCTATACTAAGTGATATAGTTATCATCATCCACATAAAATATCGATTCTTTGAGATCATTTGGAGCACTACTAGAAAAATAGGTATTGGCGATGGGTCATTTCCGACGGGATCCCGTCGCAAATGGCCTTTTGCGACGGGGGCCCGTCGCAAATAGCCCGTTGCGGAAAACGGCATTGCAACAATAATTATTTGTGACGGGCCCGTCGCTAAAGACATTATTTGCGATGGGGATCCTTCCCGTCGCAAATATTACTCCGTATATTTGTAAAAAACTTTTAAAATAGTAATTGCGACGGGGCCCGTCGCAATTACTATTTTAAAAAAAAAATTAAAAACTATTAATAAATTATTTTAATGAATATAATAATAATACTATTTGCGACGAGCATAGTATCTCGTCACAAATACAATAAAAAAAAATAAAAAAAAAAATTATTAATAAATTATTTTAATTAATATAATAATAATCCAATTATAATTCAAAAATAAAAAATAATAAAGTATTTATAAATGATTTTAATTAATATAATAATAGAATTATAATTCACAAATAAAAATAATAAATTATTAATAAATTATTTTAATTAATATAATAATAATAGAATTATAATTCAAAAATAAAAAATAATAGAATATTAATAAATGATTTAATTAATATAATAATATTAGAATTATAATTCATAAATAAAAAAATATTAATAAGTTATTTTAATTAATATAAAAATAATAGAATTATTTTACATTCAAATATTAAAATAATTCAAATATTACAAAAAAATATAATTAAATTATAATATTATAAAATTTTAATATATATATAAATTTTAATATTATAAAATATAAATAATAATATTATTCATATTAATATTGTTATTTCAAAATATAATATTATTAATATTTTATAATGAGACTGAAACTACGAATAGAAAAAAAATCATATTTTGATTTAACAAACTTTATAACATAAAACAAACTCTAATCTAAAGGAGGGGGGGAGGGGGGGGGGATCTGCAGATACTGGTGGAGGAAACTCCATCCCTAAAGCATGAGTGAGTCGGCTGATGTACTCAATCTGCTCCTGCTGCTGCTGCTGCCACCGACTCATCTGCTCCTCGTACAGCTGCTGCTGGCGTCGACGCTCCTCCTCATGCTGCTGCTGCTGCTGACGCATCTGCTCCTGCTCCTGTTGGAGACCCTCTATCAGTGCAGTCTGAGATAGAAACTGATCCTCATACTGTGTAGCAGAAGAAGATGCACGAGCTCCTCTCGAGCTGGACGTCGACATCACAACACTACCATAATAATCTCCGGGAGTCAGTCGAGAGCTGATACCAACTACCCGGCCCTTCTCGAAGGCATACTGAGTGGCCTGCATCCATGCCGCCTCATCAAACTGACGGCCAGTGGTCTGATATGATGACTCGGTCTGACTCTCAGGCCGAGTCTGTGACGCTACAGCCTCATATGACTCCTGTAGTTGCAATTTAAAATTAAAATTGTGAATATATTATATGCAGTTAATTTTTAAACTTGAAAACAAATAATACTGACCACAATGTGATGCTGACGATCACCTCTGAGCTTCCCAGTAGCAGGATCACTATACATCCTCCGATATACGTCGTACTCCGTAATATCGGGGTGCTCGACAGCCTATAAAAATAAAAAATAAACTGTTAATATTTATAGTTATATAAAATATTTATAAATAATGTATGTACCAGATGCTATATATGAGTACTGAAAGAACGACTCCCAGCTCGATGAGTCACCTCATGTCTCCCCCGATTCTGCCTCCCCACCGATGATCTCCTCTGAAAGGCACCACTCAACCAGTGTGCACATAATCCATCCCATACATGGGATGAAATGTACTCTGGTCGGTGTGCTCTACATGACTCGTCAAAATCTGACACTCCTGCTTTCTTCGTGGCAGCTTTTCTTAAATTGTGCAAAAACTGACCAAAGTGATCACGCATGGCCACCTCCCATGCCTCGTGGATGGCGTCACGCATGGTATCCTCGATCGGTTACCATAAACCCTACAAATAAATCAAAATATCAAGTTAGAAATGAAATAATTTTCAAAATAAAAATTATTTATTTACGTACGTACCAACCAATGGCCGAACATGGCCTACTGCACATCAATGGGAATCTGCTCCCATGTGGTCCACGACTGAGAGAAATAGTTGCGCAAAATAGAACTGCCCTGTCCGACTGCTATATGCGGAAAACTGTAAAAATAATAAACATTTATTATGTGAATAGATTAATGAAATCTTAGTCAAATCCACAGGTTATCACACAGGTTATCACACCTCTGTGTGCGTGGATCAAACCCAAGACGTGGACGTCGCTCGGGGACGGGGTCAGGAATCATCAATCGTGCAAGACCGTGCCCCCTCCGCGTACTCCTTGGAGCGCCTGCAGGCTGAGGGTCATCTGCCAGCAACTCATCCGCATCGAAAGGCAGGTCAGCATCCGCCAACTCACGAAATGTGTCGTCATCCATCTGAAACAGAAAATGTTAATGTTGTTAGAAAATAATTGATAATTACTATTATATATATATATATATATATTATGATTGTATATAACTACCATGGAATTCTATCAGTGTTCATTTTCATCATCATCTTCATATATGTCAATGTCATCTTCATATTCCTCCTCAACATCATCGATATCCATTCGAGTTCCAGTTTCTTCATCTCTTACCATTTCAAATTCATATGTGACATCATTAACATCATCGTCATCACCGACTCTTAAATGTGGGGTGTCGTCATCGATACTCATGTCTCTTTGTAAAAAAGACTGATTTTGAGTACTCTCTTGAAAAACTTCAATTCTTTGCACATCAGTGAAAGAACATTCACTTTGACTAAACTGATTGTCTCGAATTTTGATTTTTATTACACTCCACCAATCAGTCAAGTCTCTTGATGTAGCATAGTACTTTGTGTAATAAAATTTATGTGCCTGTTGAGCCAATAAGAATGGTTCATTTACTGCGAGAACACTTTTACATTTAATATCGATGATTCCATGAGTCGGATGAACACACACGCCTCTCTCTGTATCCAACCACCGACATTTGAACATGGTTATGTAATGTTGTCCAAGATAACATAGTTCAATGATTTCATCAAGTATGCCATAAAAGTCAACTTCATTTTCTCGATGATGAGATCCTCTCAAGCTAACTCCACTGTTCATTGTTTTTTTTGATTCCCCATATGCATGTGTGAAATCGAAATCCATTCACCACATATGCATTATAAGTTTTAACAAGTTTGGAAGGTGGGTTACTCAATATACACAACTGTTTGTCAATTTTATCAGCATGTCGAGACACCTGAAAATTTGTGAAATAATTATCAATATAGTAAACTATACATTGAATGAGTTTCTAAAAGATAAAGAATTTATGTTACCAGTTTTTGAAACCACTGATAGAAATTTTTCTATCGGCGTTCTTCGAGAGCAGCTGCTGTAATTTGTGGAATTTGTTTCTTGATATGATTATCATAAAACCTATAAAAAACAAAGTTATTTACTGTAACATAAATGATAGAATAAGTGATATAAACACTTACAGTACAACTGATGTCATCTCTTCACAGTTGAGCAGAACATACGTATGAGCTCTGTGATGTTCATCATCCAAAAGCCAGCGTTCATAAACTCCACCAAAACTAAGCTCTGGCTGGTTGAAAACAGATAATTGATTGTCGATTTCATCAATATTCCTCTCGTTCCGTCCTATTCGGTTGTGTTTTTAAGGATACTCAGATTCAAAATAATGGGAGCATAAAAAAGATATTTCCTCTTGCAAATAAGCTTCTGCAATAGATCCTTCAACAGATGCTTTGTTACGTACTTTTCTTTTCAATTTTTGCATGAATATTTCAAATGGGTACATCCATCGAAACTGTACTGGACCTCCACATTTGGATTCATATGGAAAATTTAACATCAAATGTTCCATTGAGTCGAAGAAATATGGTGGAAATATTTTTCCAGTTTACATATAATTACAATAACATCTTCTTCAAGTTTGCATAGAGCATCATAATCTGCTGTAGCCGCACAAATTTCCTGAAAAAAATGAGACATGTCTGTTATGGAATCCCAAATCACAGAATTCAACAGACCTCCTAATCCAATGGGTAGAAGTCTTTCCATTATAACATGACAATCATGCCTTTTTAATCCATTAATATGACCATTCTTTACACATCTACCCAAATTGGAAGCAAAACCATCTAGGAGTCTCAAATCTACAATCCACTGACAAAATAATAAACGGTTTTCTTTAGACAGTGTATAAGCTGCTTTTGGTTTCAGTAACCTTTCTGTTATGACATTCTCAAACAGTTCCAGTTCTGGACGCCTACAAATTTGGGCAAGATCTAAACGTGCGTTTACATTGTCTTTGCTCTTTCCTGGCGTATCCAAAACTGTATGAAACAAATTATCAAAATAGTTCTTCTCAATATGCATGACATCCAACATGTGGCGGTAGAACAAATCAGACCAATATGGAAAATCCCAAAATATGCTACGTTTAATCCAATTGTGTTCTTTCCCAAAACCAGAAATTTTCTGTTGGTTTATTGTGGGACCAAAAGTGATGAGAGGTAATGAAAATACAACTAATTTTAACTCTGAACCTGATAGCATTTTTGGAGGTCCATCACTTTCAATTGTTCCTTTTCTGAAATGAGATCTGTTTCTGTGAAAAGGATGATCAGTTGAATAAACCTGCGATGAAAGTCAAAATAACAAGGTTTCTTTCCATGAATGAGCATAAATGCTTTGTTCTCTCCCATACAGTAAGGACATGATTTCTGACCATGTGTACTCCAGCCAGATAACATCCTATAAGCCGAGAAGTCACTAATTGTCCACATCAATGCTGCTCTCAGTATGAAATTCTGTTTCGTAGCAACATCATATGTACTGACACCAGTACTCCACAATAAACTTAATTCATCAATCAATGGTTTCAAATAAACATCAATATTTTTCTTCGGATGTCCTGGAATTAGTAAAGTCAAAAAGATATATAGCTCCTTCATCAACATCTGTGGAGGTAAATTGTACGGAGTTAAAAAAACAGGCCAACATGAATATTGACTACCATAAGATACGAACGAATAGAAACCATCAGTGGAAAGGCCTAGTTGAACATTTCTATCTTCTAAAGCAAAGGATGGATGCACTCTATCAAAATGTTTCCATGAATCACCATCGGCTGGATGATTCAAGCTTTTATCGGTTGAAATATTCGCTTTAGGCCATGACATCATTGTCGCTGTATTCTTAGACATGAATAAACGCTGAAGTCTGGATGTAAGAGGAAAATATCTCAACTGTTTTACAGGAATCAAACCAGACTTCCCGTGTTGTCCTTCTTTATATCTCAGTTGCCCACATGTAGGACAACTATCCAACGACTCATTTTCCCCAGAATATAAAATGCAGTCATTTAAACATGCATGAATCTTCTGACAAGTAAGTCCCAAATTTCGAACCAGCCTCTTACTCTCATAGTAATTTGCTGGCAAAACATTTCCTTCGGGTAACAGTGTTTTAAGCAAAGAAAATATCTGGTCAAAATAGGTGTTTGACATTCCATTATCTGATTTGATAGCCATAAATTTTGCAACTACTTCTAATTTTCTCATCTTGCAGCCAGGATATAATTCATCCTCAGCAGACCTCAACAACTCATAAAATTCAGATGGTGCCAACTCAGGATTTGAATCTATATCAGCCGGAGTTTCTGTATGTTGAACATATGAACCTGCAACATCATGTACTAAATCTTGAAACCGGGATGGATCCGGAATCAAGTTGGTATCACCTACTCTGGAACTGCATTCACCGTGTTGATACCAAAAAACATAATCTGGTTGAAAACCAAAATGCAAGAGATGTCCCCCCACTTTTTCAAACATGTCAAACGTTCTCAATGCACATTTTCTACAAGGGCATTTTATTTTGCCTTCTAAAACAAATTCTGGATTTGATGCCGCAAATGATAAAAAAGTCTCCACACCCTCTATATATACTGGATTTAAACCAGAACCGTTTGGATTTCTACGTTGATTTATCCATATGCGGTCATCTAATAATGACTGTTGACGACCTCGTTGTTCCATATTTTTCTATAAAATATAAAATCATTACTGGTTTTGAATAATTTGTTAAGAAAACACTCAAGCAAGGATTGAATATGTTGAGAATAAAGCAAAAACTGTTACAAATATTGATAATTTTAATATTATATTGATTTTTTATTTTTTTAATAATACTAATATAATTTTTTCATAAATATTAATTATATAATAATAACATTATTACATTATTAGTATATTTTATTATTAATGTTAAAATAATATAATTTTATATATTATATACAATTCACCTTTCATCTGTGTGTTTAACATTCTGTCTCTACATGTAATATTTGAATTCACTTTCACCTCTCCGTTGGCGAGTAGGTTGATAATTTTGAAAAAGAATGCAAATATTACATGTGGAGACAGAAAACACACAGATGAAAAGAGAATTTTATATAATATAGAAAATTATATAATTTTAATATTAATAATAAAATATACAAATAATGTAATAATGTTATTATTCCTAATTATTGGTAATTATTCCAAATTATTGGTAATTATTCCAAATTATTGGTAATTATTCCTAATTATTGGTAATTATTCCTAATTATTGGTAAATATTGGTAATTATTGGTAAATATTGGTAATTATTTGTAAATATTGGTAAATATTGGTAAATATTGATAAATATTGGTAAATATTGGTAAATGTTGGTAAATATTGGAAAATATTGGTAAATATTGAAAAATATTGGTAAATATTAGAAAATATTGGTAATTATTGGTAATTATTACTAATTATTACTAATTATTACTAATTATTACTAATTATTACTAATTATTGGTAATTATTACTAATTATTGGTAATTATTACTAATTATTGGTAATTATTACTAATTGTTGGTAATTATTACTAATTATTGGTAATTATTGGTAATTATTACTAATTATTGGTAATTATTGGTAATTATCGGTAATTATTGATAATTATTGGTAATTATTGGTAATTATTGGTAATTATTACTAATTATTACTAATTATTGGTAATTATTACTAATTATTGCTAATTATTGCTAATTATTGCTAATTATTGCTAATTATTGCTAATTATTACTAATTATTGCTAATTATTACTAATTATTACTAATTTTTACTAATTATTACTAATTATTACTAATTATTACTAATTATTGGTAATTATTACTAATTATTGGTAATTATTACTAATTATTGGTAATTATTACTAATTATTGGTAATTATTACTAATTATTACTAATTATTACTAATTATTACTAATTATTACTAATTATTGGTAATTATTACTAATTATTGGTAATTATTACTAATTATTGGTAATTATTACTAATTATTGGTAATTATTACTAATTATTACTAATTATTACTAATTATTACTAATTATTACTAATTATTGGTAATTATTGGTAATTATTACTAATTATTGGTAATTATTACTAATTATTGGTAATTATTACTAATTATTACTAATTATTACTAATTATTACTAATTATTACTAATTATTGGTAATTATTACTAATTATTGGTAATTATTACTAATTATTGGTAATTATTACTAATTATTGGTAATTATTACTAATTATTGGTAATTATTACTAATTATTGGTAATTATTACTAATTATTGGTAATTATTACTAATTATTGGTAATTATTACTAATTATTGGTAATTATTACTAATTATTACTAATTATTACTAATTATTACTAATTATTACTAATTATTGGTAATTATTCCTAATTATTGGTAATTATTACTAATTATTGGTAATTATTACTAATTATTGGTAATTATTACTAATTATTACTAATTATTACTAATTATTACTAATTATTACTAATTATTGGTAATTATTACTAATTATTACTAATTATTACTAATTATTACTAATTATTACTAATTATTACTAATTATTGGTAATTATTTCTAATTATTGGTAATTATTACTAATTATTGGTAATTATTACTAATTATTGGTAATTATTACTAATTATTGGTAATTATTACTAATTATTACTAATTATTGGTAATTATTATTAATTATTACTAATTAGTGGTAATTATTGGTAATTATTTCTAATTATTACTAATTATTGGTAATTATTACTAATTATTACAAATTATTACTAATTATTGGTAATTATTGGTAATTATTGGTAATTATTACTAATTATTGGTAATTATTGGTAATTATTGGTAATTATTACTAATTATGGATAATTATTGGTAATTATTACTAATTATGGATAATTATTGGTAATTATTTCTAACTAATGGTAATTATTGGTAATTATTTCTAATTATTACTAATTATTGGTAATTATTACTAATTATTGGTAATTATTACTAATTATGGATAATTATTGGTAATTAGTAAATTATGACTAATTATTGGTAATTATCGGTAATTATTACTAATTATGGATAATTATTGGTAATTAGTAAATTATTACTAATTATTGGTAATTCTTGGTAATTATTCGTAATTATTACTAATTATGGATAATTATTGGTAATTATTACTAATTATGGATAATTATTGGTAATTATTACTAATTATTGGTAATTATTTGTAATTATTACTAATTATTGGTAATTATTACTAATTATTGCTAATTACTGGTAATTATTATTAGTTGTTACTAATTATTGGTAATTATTGGTAATTATTACTAATTATTCCTAATTATTGGTAATTATTACTAATTATTACTATTTAGTACTAAATATTGGTAATTATTGGTAATTATTGGTAATTATTACTAATTATTCATAATTATTGGTAATTATTGCTAATTATTACTATTTAGTACTAAATATTGGTAATTATTACTAATTATTGGAAATTATTAGTAATTATTGGTAATTATTACTAATTATTGATAATTATTAGTAATTATTACTAATTATTACTAATTATTGGTAATTATTGGAAATTATTACTAATTATTGCTAATTATTGGTAATTATTACTAATTATTCCTAATTATTGTTATTTATTACTAATTATTAGTATTTATTCTTAATTATTGGTAATTATTACTAATTATTCCTAATTACCATTAACTATGAACAATGAATACTAATAATTTAAATTTATTAAGTAACAAAACAATGTAAACATAATTAAATTACAACTAATTAAGAATAGTTGAAACTAATAAAAAATTTAAAATAAATATTAAATTAAAATGAACATAAATACCTTTAAAATTGATCTGAGGTTGATCTCTGATCGTTGTTGAAAACTTCAAAATCAACTCCGGAAAAAAAAATTAAACTTAAGAAACGCTGAACTCTAAAAATAGAGTTTTGAGAGAAGTAGAAGATCGAGTTTGAGAATGAATGAAAAAAAACGGATAGAGGGGTATTTATAAGTTAGATTATTTGCGACGGGTCTATTCGCGATGGGTATCCCGTCGCAAATAGTATTATTTGCGACGATACCCGTCGCAAATACCTTAGCCCGCATTTATTACGGTCAACGGTTAAATAGTTATTTGCGACGGGTCCCGTCGCAAATAATAACCTGCCGACATACTATTTGCGACGGGGGTATATTCCCGTCGCAAATATCTTTTACTGCCGCCGGTTATTTGCGACGGGCGGTTACCTCCAGTCACAAATAACTTTCCCGCGATTTGGCGTGCAAAGTGCGCCAGTCCTTTTGCGACGGGGAAAGCTAACCCGTCGCAAATAACTACTTATTTGCGACGGGGGAATTTGCCTGTCGCAAATAAGTTTCTAACGGGACTATTTGCGACAGAATTTATCCCTGTCGCAAATAACCCGTCGCAAATACCCATTTTCCCGTAGTGGAGGTGGGGGATCATACTCGGTAAAGGTTTCCAACACATCAACAACAGTATATGTAGTAGGAATCCTCTCAGACGTACTGGGCTCTATGTATAGAGAGAGATCAAACTCACCTATAATAGTAACATTTGTATCCTCCTCTATCTATGTAACCTCAGGAGGAAGATTGACCCTCATGACCTCATCATCCACCCCCATCGAGGATATGGATTTGGTCATCATCGCCTCGACTGTAGGCTCCATCTGTTCAAGCATCGCCATTATTGGATGGGTCCCTAACATGGGAAGAACTTCCATTGAAGTAAAGGGTTAGTGAAAAAAAATTATTGTAGGAAAAGAAAAATAATGGGTGAATCAGGGAGAATGATTATGGGTATTATAGAGACCAAAAAACTAATAAAAGATGTTCACCGAAGTCCCTATAGGTGATTCCATCCCAACAACAATCGATGCCCTGACCGTCAGTAGTTTCTCTGCACCCAGACTTTATTTATTTGATTGAATAATATAGGTAAGTAAAAAAAGAATCAAAATGAAAAAAACTTACAATTAAGTTGGAAAGGGATGAGATTAGAATTTTTTGGGTGGCCTATGGGGCAACTGATTCGTCACTCTAACCAAAGGCAATATCTCAATATCAAGTAGATTTCTTCCTACGACTGCGTATTCATAGGGAGGTGTCATGACCACCCCTTCAAGTTTAATCTCTCTCTCATACTCCCTTGTAGATTTATCAAAAATATCACCCTATTCCACATCATAATACATCTACACAGGTTATGGAAAACAAGTTAAAAAACCTAAAATAATAACGGCTGTCTCAAACCAAGAAAACAAAATTTATAGATTTACCTGATCAGTAGTTGATTATTCTTACTTGAAGGAATCTAGGAAAGCATCACTCTCCCATGAACCCTCATTGATTGATCATTCTTCCCTTACTATTCCTTTATCCGATCAAACCCTCAAGCGGTCTTCAAGAGAGAGCATGTATAACAATGCCGTCACCTGATCGGTCACATAGTGTGCCACACCATGAGAGTGGATCATATCTTCCATCTCCGGTAGGTACTGTACCACCAAAAATCAGAGAGTTAGGAAGTTTGAATTAACATGGACTAACTCATGAAGGATAATTCCCTAACTTGGAAGAAGTATCCCCATCAATCAAAGTTAGTTTAATTATCAAAGAACCTCCCAATCCCACCAGTAATTGGGGAATACCGCATCGTTAGAGATATCTTCATAGCAAAAGTGCTTCCATAGAGATAAAATATTCAACCTTAGAACCACTCCATAGGGTTTTTGCTTGTATCAAAGCCACTTTCCTTTAATTTTTGGTCCCACCATTTCTCCTCCCTCAGAAGATGCACCCCATGTAGGGAAGAGAACCACGGGGACATAGTTTCTACTCCATCAACCATTCCAACACTTCCTCCTCAGTGTGCTCCCACTGCTACAATATTCTCTTAGGCACATGGCTATGGGCCCTCTTCAAAGTCTGACCAGATCATTTTATGATTCAACATATCCCCAGGGTATGGGATATCCCAACTTCATGCATAATTCTGGGATATCCCATAGGGATCATCGTTAGGTGGAAGCTCTATCCTTCCCCCACTGCCCTTCCTTGTGAAGATGCCCCATAGATATCGTAGGACCATTAATTGGAATTTTGAATTTACCCCTATGTAGAACCTCAATGTGAGCTTCTAGAGAAGCTAGAATTGTATAGAGAACCAGTATAGGGTGTAGGGTTTATAGACTACTTTGTTATCCACCCTCATTACCAATTATCCACCTCAAAAGCCTTGGAGGTACAATAAACACCCTATATTTCCTACACCTTCATCAATAATGGTGCCTATTGTGATGGGAATGGATGGAACATACATTTATATGATAGAAAAATATTTTATAGCACCCTAATTCACTTTAACTGTAGAGGGAAGCTCTTAGAAAAGTTCATCGTCAATGACCAGAAGTTGGTATTGGGAAAGAAAATGGGGTTTAGATACTCATACCCCTCTATGTGTGGAGTGACCCGATCATATAGAATGGGATAAAAACATAGAATGGGTATTATATTTACTTATATTCTTCAATACCTTTCACAACATCCCCAACACTAGGATTACTATGTCGATGTGTAGCCCCATAACCAGTGCTGCTTTCATGATTAATGTTCTTGGCCGCACCCCCATGTGCATATCACAAACTAGTAGAATCCATCCACATAGTAATGAATCAATGAACCCAACTAGTATAGATTTAGGTTGAGGTAATTTTCATTTTATCCCTGTAGGTGAAACTGGATCACATCCAGAATCACCCAGTAGGAGTGATCCTTTATGTGTTGTGATTCCCTCAAACATTGATGGGGCCTCCCTGATATCCAATCCATCGGTTCATTCAAGAAATATACAAACCACTACTTTAATGTAATTTTCTTCATCCTAGGATTTTTATACTTCCCTACCAACACCATGTACTATAGAGTCTTTACTAATATCGGTAGCTTCTTCTAATCATGCCAAAAATTCTTGGCAGGGGGGAATCATCATAAATCTCTTCTAGATCAGGATCCCACTAACATAGTAAGGATCCCATAGACTGATGATAATTTACCCATGTTACTGGTGAAAATAATTGTTCCATGATGACTATCTACTCAGTAGATCAGACATGATATTTGGGTGGTGCTAGATGTGGAACTAGGAGGTCCACCTTGCCTCATACAACCCCACTCTTTTTTTTGCCACAAAATCATCAAAGGACTAGCATACCCAATATGACCAGACCCATTCATCTAAGAAGTTTCCACCCTGTAATAGGTCCCACTTCTTAGTCCAGCCCTAGAAGTGGTCTTCCAGGCCCACCTTGAAGAAACTATCATATTATGGGGGTGGGGGATGTTTTTACAGTTATCTCCCCCCCAATTTTGTCTTTATAATGTTCCATAGAGAATTAGTAGTGATCAATGGATGGTCCTTGAAACAGTTACTTGCAGTCCCCTGTTCCACCGATACAACTCTATAGATACTCTAAAACATTAAAACTACTAAAAAAGTAGTTTTATCCACTGATACAACCTTGGAGAGACTCTAATGCATTGGGTAATGATTTATTCTCCAAAGGATAACAGTAATGAAGATAACTGGGTTGGTTACTCCTAAAAATTAATTGGTATTCAGTTATTCTAACATGGGTTAAACAAAATTAAAAATAGGTTATGAATATGATGCTCTGAGATACCTATATTATTCTTGAAAAAAGGGGCTTTATGGAAATATTTTTATTTTATGGGGAAATGAAAGTTTATAAACTTTTGATAGATGAAGGCTTGAATTGTTCTCATGAGTTCCAGCATGCCTCATGATTCCTTCATGGTTTTCATATAATTAATAATGAATTTTAAAATGTTTTATTTTAGAAATGTTTTATTTTTATATGCAGATATTTTTTATTTATGTGTTCAAATTTTTATTGGGAAAAGGTAATTTTTTCATATGTTTTTATATTTTCACTGAATAAACGAGATTACTTTATTTTTATGTCCCTTATTGAGTTTTTTATGCTCATGACACTTTTTAAAGTGCTTTTTATTGGATCAAATGGTGAGTAGGAACTATGTAAAGGTTAAAATTTCCTATTTAGTAATATCTTTCAAGAGACAAAAGAGCCTTGAATAAAAAATGGGTATAAACTGAAAGCCCAATTTTTGTGGAAAAAATACACACTATGTGGGAGTGTCTACTTTGTTATGTATTTATTTTCTCAATTATCTAAACCTTTAAACCCAAAAGATCATGGGAATGTAAAAAAGTGAAATCCTTTCTGTTAAAATCGTATTTTTTGGTTGTTAAAGTAATGAGTCATTATAGTTGATATTAAAGAAAGGTTTAGACACCTTTAGAGGTTATGAAAATGTTAAAAGACACTCTTAAGAGATTTATATTTATTTATATATTATCATAAGATATATTTTGAAGGCTTCCCATGTTACTTCATCTAATATTTTTCTATTCAGAATGGTTTACATAGAGGAAATATAGTAGCTGAAGTAAGAAGGCACCAAGAGGATAATAACCCTCCAAATTAGCAACCTAGAATTATTAGAAAAAAATAGTTTATGGTAGTGTTAACCCAGTTGACATAATCTATTAATGGTGGTACCCTTTAAATATAACAATAAAATTATCTATATAGGAACATTTCTATAGTGGATCATTTCATGAAACACTACCCTCTAACTATCCATGGATCTTCAGACCCAGTGAAAGCCGAAGGATGGATAAATGAATTGGAGAATATATTCATAGTTTTGATATGTACATAACATCCAAAGTTAATTATTTCTATTTATTATTTTTAAGGTGAAGACAATTAATGTTGGTCTCTGATTAAGAATATTAATGAAAATAATGAGATTTATTCCATAGAGTGGATGTTCTTTAAAGATATTTTCCTTGAGAATTATTTTCCTAAAGTTCTTAGACTAAGGATAAAAATAAAATTTTAGGAGTTGAAATAGAAGGAAAAAGACTCAGTGGCTATTTATGAATAAAATTTTACCAGATAGGCTTGGTATTCACAAAATTATATTTTGGATTATGAGAGTAAAATTTATAGATTTTACATAAGTCTAAAAATAAATCTACAAATAGTATTGGCCTATTATGAATTTAAAAGTTACGAGGAGGTGGTTCATTATGATGAGAAAGCTGATTTTAAGTTTTCTAACACTTATGTACTTTATGAAAACAAGATTAAGAAATAGTCTAGGTTTAAATAAATAGATAATTATTTGACTAATTAATTTAAAGGTAATCCCCCCTAATGTTCAAAATGTGGTAAAATAAATTTTAAATAATGTTTGATAGGTTTATAAAAGTATTACCTATGTTATAATTTGAGTCATTTGGCTTATGACTGTAAGGAAAAGGGTTCTAGTCCAAAAGGTAAAGCGAAAAATAGATAGTCCTCTAGTAGTAAGATGTTTAAATTTTAATGATTTATGGTAAATTATATCTGAAGTTAGTTACTCAATTAAAGAATAATTATGATAAAAAAGGGGACTCCAAATATTTTGTTACCACTATGATAGATGTGGGACTCTAAAATAAACTAGTGATAGGTACATTACTTGTTTATTCATATTATTCCAATGTATTTTTTAATTTTGGATCTTTATATTATTTTTTATCTGGTAATTTTACATTAACATGGTAATACCATCACAAGAAATTAAGTCATAACTTTTAGTAAAAAATTACAGGGGAAATATAAAGGAAAGAATAATTTATAGAAATTGTCCAGTTATCATCTATGGAATGGTTTTTAATATAAGACTTATTTTCTTTCCCATTATAGAGTTTGATGTTATTCTAGGTATAAATTAGATTTTAGTTTATCATTATAAGATAGATTTCATAGCTAAAGAAGTTATTTTTCAGAATGATTTTCATTTTTTCTATTATAATAAATTTATAACTTTGATAACATATTAAGAGTTTGATAACATGATTATATATGTGAGTTAAACTTATCTTACATATTTTGTTTAAAATAAAATTACTATTCAAATTAGATATGTTCAAGTAGTTAATGAATATTTGGATACAATATTTGGTTATTTTCCTGGTATTATTCTTGATTTGGAGGTTGAATTTACAATTTACTTTATACCTGATGATAATCTAATTTCAAAACCCCTTATCGAATGGATCCAGTAGAACCTTTTTAATAGAAAAATTAGTTACAAGAGTCACTTGATAACACCACTCACCTATTTAATTGAACCTTTTTAATTAAAATTTTTAATTTCATTTTCCTTTGCACTTCACTTTAGGGTGCTCTTATTTTATTTTTTAAAAATAATGAAGGTTCCATTATAGTCTTCATTGATTATAGATCACTCAATAACATCACTGTTAGGAATAAATATATGTTACCTTATGTCTACGACTTGTTTGATCATATGTAGGGTGATTAGTGTTTTTCATTGATTTATATCATGTTTAGGTATCACTAGCTGAAGGTGAAGGAGGATACTTTTTTGAGGAAAGCTTTTCATACTGGGTATGGGAATTATGAGTTTGTGGTTATGAATTTTGGGTTGATGAACTCACCCACTGTATTTTTGGATCTTAAAAATATGTTTTCTCATGAATAATTAAATAAATTTGTGGTGGTTTTCCTTGATGACATTATAGTTTATTCTAAAAGTTTTGAGGAACATGTGAAACATGTAAGTATTGTTTTACATACTTTAGAATAAAATTATTTTATGGAAAATTATGTAAATATGAATTTTAGTTATAATAGATTTTATTCATTGGAAATATTATTTATAGGGATTTCATAATTTTTGATCCTTCTAAAAATAAAGTGGTTGAAGAATAGAAAATACCTATAAATGACACCAATATTCAAAGTTTTCTTGTAATAATTAGTTACTACCAATGAATTTTTAAAAATTATGCTCAGTTATCTTTCCCACAAACTAAGTTTACTCAAAAAGGAATAAAATTTATCTATATAAAGGGATATGATAAAATTTCTAGGAATTAAAAAGAATATTGGTTAATGATCCTTTGTTATCCTTTCCAATAAGAAATGGTGAATTTTTTATTTATATTGATGATTCTTTAAAGGGACTTGGTTGTGTATTTATGTAAAATGAATGGTAATATCATATGATTTATGTCAATTGAAGAACCACGAGGAGAATTGTCCCACACAAGATCTTGATCATGTAGTGATGGATTTTTTACTTTAAAAATTTAGAGGTATCTTTTTTATGGGATAAAATGTGAAATATATTCTAACCATAAATTTTTAAAGTATATATTCACTCAAAAAGAGTTGAACATGAGGTAGAGAATATGGTTGTAATTGATAAATGATTATGATTTATAGATTAATGATCATCTAAAAAAAGAAAACATGATTGATGATGTATTGAGTTGAAAATATAATGTCTCATTAACTATGATATGTTTGGAAGATAATCCAATAGTTAATGATTTAATGAATATTATCCTAGAAATTATGCATACAAGAACTGCCTATCATTGTGATTAGGTATTAGTATAATCATCCTTGGAAAAAATAATTATTAAGGCTCATATGAAAGATCATGGATTACAATAAAAGGTAAAATTTGTTAAGTAAGGTATTTTTCCTGACTTTAATGTTGACTTTGAATGTGTTATATAGTTTATAAGGAGATTATGTCTTCCAAGTGATTCCTATTTGAATTGGGAATTACTAATTGAAGCTCACAACTCTCCATTTTCTGTTCATTTTGGAAGTACTAAGATGTACATAGACCGTTGGGAATATTATTGGTGGGGTGTAATAAAGAAATGTATTGCTAAATTTACCATGAAATGTATGAATTTTCAATAGGTTAAATCTGAATAATAACTATATAAGGGGACGATTTACCCTTTTCTAGTGATTTAATGGTAATAATAAAACATATCCATGATTTTTTTTGGTGGGATTTCCAAAGTAATCTCGTGGTAATAATGTAATTTGGGTTATTGTTCATCATTTGACTAAATCTATGTATTTTATTCCTATTCAATACACTATGTAGTTGGATCAACTTGATAGAATTTATCTTCAAGAGATAATAAGATTTCATAGAGTCTATATATCTATATTGTATCTAATAGTTATTATAGATTTGACTCAATTTTTTTTGAAATAAATTTTAAAGACTTTGGGCATTGAATTAAATTTAATATAGCTTTTCATCCTTAGTATGATAGAAATTTAGAGTGAAAAATTCAAAAATCATAATATATTATTTGGGATTTCTCTTTTTATTATTAGGGAAGTTGTGATCAATATATTTAATTGGTGTAATTTTCATATAATAAAAGCTTTTATTCTAGTATAAATATGGTACATTTTGAGGCATTATATGGAAAGTGGTGTCAAAATACATCATGTTGGGATGAAGTTAGTGAAATGAATTTGTTGGGACAAGAGTTTATATAAGAGATGATTGAAATGTTAAAGATGATTTATCCATATATGAGGGAATCTCAGAGTTGGAAGAAAAATTATGTAGATAACCAGAGGAAAGATATATTTTTTGAGGTAGGAGATCATGTTTTTCTTAAAGTATCTGCTTGGAAAAGTGTAATGTGTGTTGGTAAAAATGGAAATTTAAGAACACAGTGCATTGGACCCTATAAAATTATGAAAAAATGGGATTGGTTGATAAAAGAGATAGTTGATAAGGTAAAGATTATTTAGCACCATATGAGGGTAATTCAAAGCAGATAGAAAAGTTATGAAAATAACCAGAGGAAAGATCTATTATTTGAGGTAGGAGATTATTTTTTTCTTAAAGTATATCCTTGGAAAAGTGTAACGTGTTTGGGTAAAAAATTAAAGTTAAGAACATGGTTCATTGGACCCTATGAAATTATGAATACAGTGGGATCAGTTTTATACTGAGTTTCCTTACCCTTGAGTTTACCTTTGGTACATGATGTGTTTTATGTTTCATTGATAAGGAAATATGTACCTGGTGCATCTCACGTTTTTAGTACTAAGGTGATACAATTGTGTAACACCCTAGGATTTTAAAATATGAACATCATGTTTGATATCATATATGAAACACAACACAATGATTAGAATATAAAGAAACACCCTGATACTTTATAATATATTTCTTTTTAAATAAATTCAATGTCTTTAATAGCTTACGATGCACACAACACCACTTTTAAACAAAATATGATACTCTATTAAAATATTATTATTTAAACATGACCATTATAACCTGGATGTTAAGTTGGAGGGTATGAATAATACTAACTAAATTATAAAAATTATACGGTTTACACATGTATAAAATAAATTCATTGTATAACATCCCAATAATTTAAGCATTTTAATAAATTTTTATTAAATGTTTTATATTATAATTAAAAAAAATTATATAATTTAACCTAAAATTAAATGTTTTTCTTAATTAAATTTTGTTTTTCTTGTAATTTAAGATAAAATATTACCTTTATTTTATTAAATAATATATAATTATATTAATATTTATTACTTAAATAAATTTAATTTTCTTAAAAATAGTCTTAAATATATGATTATCTTGTTTTCTAACCCTTATAATCTTACAAACTTTTATAAAAAAATTATTATATATATATATATATATATATTAATTCCATTTTTTAACATCATATATAATTTATAAGTCAATGGTTATTATTTTACAGTTTATTTATTGTAGATATGAAACAATTTTGTTTATAAAATCATTTTTTGAATTAATTATTTTAAAATATTTATTAACTTCATTTTTGAGGTAATATTATTATTTCAGTAATAATATATGATAATAAAATCTATATTATAAAATGTTATAAAAAATGATTCGTTGGTAATTTATTTTAAAAAGTAACAAATTTGAAATTATAAGGATTTACTAAAAATGAAATTTATAAGAAAATAATGATAATAAAACTTAGTAATTAAATTTAGGAACTTGGTAACTATTACATTATACAAAAAATTAAGCAAACTCTTCTGAGCTAACTAGGGTAACACTCAACATACCATGGGACCTAAGTGGGTCAACCTTGTAGAGAGGTCAACCCCATATTTTCTTGAGTAAAGGAAAATGGATTAGGTCACATCACTATAGAGGAATATGTTCAACCAATACCTGGCCATGTATAGGTAAGGTAGGCCGCAAGACCCATGTGCATAGGTTAGGATGAAGCTTGCTTGTGATCATGTATAAGGCCCTATAGAGATAACCCTATTATAAGCTTATAGTCAGCTATTGGAATCACTTAAGTTATATTCAAGAACCCAACTGATCAACATTTCGATGTGGGATCGAGATATCAGGTACTGTTCACCCAAGATAAAAGTAACACTTATATAATGACTATTGGATAAAATAGCCACAACTATTTGATCACTCCTGATTCATCTTCCTCCTTGTGACCAGATAAACCCATCACTGTTCAACCCTTATTGAGAATGCTAGACCAACTACCATCACCATCGTCCTACTTCTCAGCTCGAGTTGTCTTCCTCTCTTCCTTCCACCATAAGCCATCGATGCAAAATCGACCTAGGAACAATGCCCTACTTAGTATTTGATTTTACAAAACCATAAAAAAAGACTGAAGATATTTTTATCTAACCATTTAAGGTGTTTAAGCAACAAAAACCTTGATCCACCAGCATTTCTCCTTGCTTATCAAAGAAGACTGGCTATATAATAAACATAAATGCATACATATATTTATATGTTGATAAAAAAATATTTTTTGAACAAAACTAGTTTGTTTTTACCTATCCTTCTTTTCTTTTTACACCTCAATTGAGACCCATGAATTAAGAGACCACTATTTAAGGGTCTTCAATCATCACCTTCAATTATCTTAGCTTCCCTTGGAAGCTATCATTTGAATCCATATAGTAAATATATATACAAACATCATCTCACTAGGAGAACCCTATTATATTGGCTAGAGGAGGCTAACCAAGACTTCTCTATTTTCTCCTTCCATTCCATTGGTTTGTGAACCCTCAAGAAGGCAGAAACCCACTACCTTCATTTGGTTTAAACACCCCAAAAAATAAAGAATAAACCCTTTTCAGTTTTCAGAAAGTAAGGGGGATTCTTATTTAAAAACTATTATATAAATGTGTTTAATTTCATGTTTATATTTTTGAAAAAATATATTAGTATTTTTTTTCAAACTCTATGATTATTTACTTCAAATTATGAAAGTATTTTCATACTTATATTTATATAAGGGTGTATTATATTTAGGTATATATTATTTTAAAAAATTTCCAAGTTTATATTCTTAAAGTATATATAAATATATAAATATATAAATATATAAATATATAAATATATAAATATATAAATATATAAATATATAAATATATAAATATATAAATATATAAATATATAAATATATAAATATATAAATATATAAATATATAAATATATAAATATATAAATATATAAATATATGTATATAATATTTCTAAATTTCAATTTTATATATGTATTATAATAATTTTTAAGTATTCTAATTATGAAATAAAGTGTTTTTAACTTTATTTAAGGGATAATTTTACACACACACACAAATATATATTTAATCATCAAAATATTCAAGTTTATACTTTTCAAACTTAAATTTATATTAATAGATACTTTAAATATTATATTCTAAAGCCTCTTCATATTTTATATAATAAATAAATTACTCTAAAAGTATAATGTTTTTTATATTTTTGATGTATGTTTATATATATACATATATATACACACACATTTAATTATAATTTCCTGATTTGAATTCATGTATCAAAATTTGTTTTAAGTTTTCTTACACAAGTTTCTATTTTTCAAAATATAAATGGATGAAATGTTTTAATAAAAAATTTTACTTATTATAATATTATTTGTTTTATATAATTATTTTACCTTATAATTATTTTAAGAAATAAAACTATATATATATATATATTTTGTGAATAGAAATTCACAATTTCTATTATTTTATGTGAAGGGTTCATACATTTATACCATAATTTTATGTATAAAGTCCTCAAATTTTGAATTAAGTAAATGGGTATCTAATTATCTTAATCAAGGATGAGTTTTAAATGATAATGATTAAAATTTTATGTCATTTTTCAATAAAATGTATTTCATGAGTTTTTGAAGTATGTTTTAAATATATAGATGTTAATTAACATTCCATACATTTATGAAAAGTCTAATTATCATGATATTTGGTTGCTCCAAATCTAGAAAATGTTTTCCTATAGAAGAACACACACACACATATATAAATTTAAGTAAATATGTAATAATTTATTGTCATTTTTTAAAGAAAAAACTCTAGTGAATATATATATATATATATATATATATAAAGGTAAGCTCAAAATGTTTTTATAAACTTTGGCACCTGGAATTTGTAAATATGATGGGAAAGTTGGGAGTGAAGCCATAACTTTGGAAGTGGGTAGAACCCTATAGACATAAAATGTTTTAAGTGTCCCCATGGTTTTGTTTTCCAAATCTTTTATAACATTTTCTGAAAAATCACTTGATTGTATTATTAAGAAATCTGTTTTAAAATTACGTATGTATTTTCAAATCTATTGTAATTTTTTCAAATTAAGTACGTATTTTCAATGGAATTTTAATGTTTTAAAAATATGTAATTATTTTTAAAGGTAATATAATTTTTTCAAATTATATATGTATTTTCAAAGGTATTATCATGTTTTCAAATGCATAAGTAGTTTCAAATATATTTTCTAAAGGTTATTTCAAAATAAAGTTTTCAAGATTATAAGTATCCTCAAAGGATTTCTAAAACTGTTTCCAAATCTATATATTTTAAAAAGTATTTTAAAAAGTTATTTAGAAAAGGTATTTTCAAAAGATATTTTCAGAAAGTTTTTTTGATGGTTTTTAAAAAAACCCCTTGGAAATATTTCTCACACTATGTTTATATAAAATGTTTATAGGATCATTTAGAAGTTTTAAGGAGATTAGCTTCGATAAGGAGCTACCACGAGGGAAGTCAAATAGATTCATTATTTATTTATTTTTTAAACTCTAATAATATGTAATAACTGCCATTTTATTAAAATTCCAAAATTTAAAAAGATCCTAGGATGTAAAATGAACTGTATATTTTTAGTTATTTTTATAAAAAAATATGCAGAAATATTTTGTATTGGATCCAAAATAAAGGGTATCAAGGCCTTACAATTGGTATGAGTGGAATGATTTAGATAAATTTTAAGATTAATTAATTTGGTAAAAAATAGTTTAATTCTCTATGTATATTATTTTATCAAAACCTCTATTTTATAACCTTTCATATTGAGGAAAAATCTAAGAGTCAGAAATATACTATTAAACTTCTATGAAGTTAAGTGACCTTTAAGAATATAAAATTATAGTGATTCCTGTTTTCTAAATTCTAAAAATAGATTTTCATAATTTTCCTTATGTACAAAAAACCAATTTCAAGGGTGAAATTTCATTTTAAGGGGTGTAGAATGTAATATCCCAAGAATTTTATCATTTTAATAAATATTTATTAAATGATTTTTCTTATAATTAAAACAAACTAATGTATAATTTAATCTAAACATAAAACTTTCCTTTATCAAATTTAGTTTTGTTTATAAATTAAGATAAAATATTATGTTTATTTTATTAAGGAATATATAATTATATTAATATATTTATTATTTAAATAAATGTACTTTTCTTAAAAAATATATTAAATATATGATTCTTTACTTTTCCAAACCTCATGTTCTAACTATTTTTAAAAAAAAAGTAATTTATATATATAGTAATTTCCCTTTTAACATCATATATAATTTATAATTCAATGGTTATTATTTTATAGATTCTATATATTTGATACTAAAAAATTATGTTTATAGAATCATGGTTTTTGAATTACTTATTTTAAAATATATTTTTAATTTTTTTATAATTAATATTATTATTTGAGTTACAATATACAATAATAAAACCTCTATTATTAAAATTTATAAGAATGATTCATTTGTACTTTTTTTAAAAAAAATTAACCAATTTGAAATTATAAGGATTTACTAAAAATTCACTTTACACCAAAATAATAACAATAAAACTTAATAATTAAATACAGGAACTTAGTAACTCTTTAGTTATGAAAAAAAATCAACCCAACTCATTTAAGATAACTAGGGGACCCCTCAACACACTGTGGAACCGTAGTGGGTCAACTATGTGGAGAGGTAAACCCCAGCTTAGCTGGAGTAGTGGTAAAGGGATCAAGTTGCCTCACTATGGAGGTATAGGTTCAGCCAATACCTAGTCGTGTACAGGTAGTGTGAGACAAATGACCTATGTGAATAGGTTAGTTAGAATACTGTATAGGACTATGTTTAAGTCCATTAATAGATGACTCCATTACAATCTTCTAGCTGGTTGTTGGCAATGCTTAGGTTATATTCAATCACACAACCAATCAACGTTTCGATGTTGGATCAAGATATTGGGTACTGTTCACCCGAGATAAAAGTAATACTTATATCATAACTTCTAGATCAAATAAACACAACCATTAAATCACTCCCAAGTTATCTTCCTCTTTACGACCAGCCTAACCACTTATAGTTAATCCCTCTTCGAGCACGCCAGACCAGTTTCCATCGCCATCATCTTACTTCCCAGCTCCAGTCATCTTCCTCTTTTACTCCCACCGGAATCCATAAATATAACATCAACCTAAGCATAGTTACCTACAAAACTTTTGATTTTAAAAAACAACAAAACCAGACTTAAGATCTTCAGATCTACCCATTAAAGGTGTTTAGTCTACAAAAACCTCGATCCACCAGCACTGCTCTTTGATTCTCAAAGAAACAGGGCCAAATAATACACGTAAATGCAGAAACATATTTATATATTGATAAAAATTAAATTTTTAAACAAAATCTATTTTTTAAACTAGTCTCATTGGGATGAGTATACCGAAATCAATAATTTTGATTTTAAACATATATTGAGACCCATCGATTGATATACCACTATTTTAGGGCATTCAAATGTCACCTTCAATTATCTTAGCTTCCCTTATAAGATAGTATCTAAACCAATGTATTATATACATATGAACATCAAATCATTGGGAGAACCCTATTCTCTTAACTGGAAGAGGATGAGATAAGCCTTTACTAATTTCATCTCCCTTTCCACTAGTTTGAGCACCCTCAAGTAGGTAAAAACCCACTGCCTTCATCTCATTCGAACACCCCAAACAAGTAAGAAGAAGCCCTTTTTGGTTTTCAACAACTAATGTAATTTCTTCTTTTAAAATTAATATATATACGTGTTCAATTCCAAGTTTATATTTTTCAAACATATATATAAGTATTATTTTCAAACTTTATGATTATTTACTTCAAATTATGAAAGTATTTTAATACTTATATTTATGTAAGGGTGTATTATATTTATGTATATATTATTTTCAAAAAATTTATAAGTTTATATTATTCAAGTATATATATATAAATATATGTATATAATATTTAAAAATTTCAAGTTTATATATGTATTAAGATCATTTATAAGTATTATAATTATGAAACAAATAGTTTTTTAGATTTATGTAAGGGATAAGTGTACTTATATAAATGTCATTTTCAAAAACTTCAAGTTTATATTTTTTAAAATTAAATTCATGTTAAGAGATAATTTAAATATTATATTTTATATCACCTTTATATTTTATGTAATAATGAAAGTTTTCTCAAATTATAAGGGTTTTTATACTTATAATTTATGTGTATATATATATACTCACATTTAACTATTATTTCCTGACCTGAATTCATGTACCAATTTTTTTTGAGTTTTCTTACTCAAGTTTATTTTTTTCAAATTATGAAAGGATGAAATGTTTTATTTAAAAATGTTACTTATTATAATTTTATGTACTTTAAAATTAAATTTTTTAATGATTATTTTAGGAAAGAAAATTATATATCAATTATTTTAGGTAAATAAAAATTTACAATTTCTCTTATTTTATGTGAAGGGTTAATAAATTTACACCATTATATTATGTATAAAATCACAAAATTGTGAATTATGTAAATTGGCATATAATTATATTATTCATGGATGAGTTTTAAAAGATAATTTTTAGTATTTTATGTTCTTTTTCAATAAAATGAATTTCATGAGTTTATCAAGGAAGTTTTAAATACAAAAATATTAATTAATATTCCAAGAATCTATGAAAAGTATAATTTTCATGAGATTTGGTTTCCCCAAATATTGTATATTTTTTCCTATAAAATAAAGCACACACAAATATATATATATATATACATAAATTTAATTAAACATTTAATAATTTATTGTCACAATTTTATAGAAAAAAATATAGTGAATATATATATATATATATATATAAATAAAATCTCAAATTATTTTTATAAAATTTGGCACTTGGAGATTGTAAATATGATGGGGAAGTGGGGAGTGAACCCATTCCTAAGTAAGTGGGTATGCCCAGACAACCTTTAAATATATCAAGTGGGACCATGGTTTTGTTTTCCAAAGCTTGAATAATATTTTCTAAAAAATAAATGGATTATTTTATTAAGAAAATCATTTTCAAATTACATAATTATTTTCAAAGGTATTTTTTTTTGAAATTATGTAAGTATTTTGAAATCTATTATAATGTTTTCAAAATACCTAAGTATTTTCAAAGGTACTATAATGTTTTGAAATTATGTATGTATTTTAAAAGGTATTTTAATTTTGTCAAATGCGTATGTTTTTTCAAAGATATTTTCTAATGGTGTTTTCAAAATAAAATTTTCAAAATTATAAGTATTTTTTAAGGAATCCTAAAAGTGTTTTCCAAAGATATATATTTTCAAAATTATTTTCAAAAGGTATATTTAAAAATTATTTTCAAAAGATATTTTCCAAAAGGTTTTTCATTGGATTTTTAAAAATTCCCTTATTGGGAAATTATGCTCATTGCATGTTTTTATAATATGTTTTCAGGATCATTTATAAGTTTTAAAAAGATTAGATTTGATAAGGAGATTTCTCAATAAAAATCAAATAGCTTCCTTTTTATTTATTAGTTAAACACTGATAAAATGTAATGGCGATCCTCTTCCTCCAAATCCTAGATCAAAAAATATTCTTGGATATAAAATGAGTTGGATATTTTTAGTTATTTTTTTTAAAATATACAACAATATTTTGTACCAGATCCAGAAGCATGGGTCTTAGGGCCATACAAAATGGTTATCTATTGATTATAAATAAAATAAAAACTATTTTAAAGAAAAAGAAATGTTTTTTTTGAAAAAATCTATTTTTTCTAAAAGTCGTTTTAGTTGCACTTTGTGAAAATAATTTAAAATTAATTTTTATCACTTTTATAAAATTTATTGAACATATAAATTTAATTTCATAAATATATATGTCAAAATTATCTTTAGGTGAATTTTTGAGAATTTTTTGAAAATATTATTTTTTTAATGAATAGTAAAAATACTATTTTTTATTGAAAACTACCTTTTCATTTAAACTATTTACAATGTTAAATTATATTTTAAATTGGTTTTAATGTAAAATAATTTTAACCATATTATAATTTAACTAATTTAGGTCATTTGAATCAATTTCATATTGAATTATGATATAAAAACCGAAGAAAAATTGTGATAATTTGTTTTATCGAAGTTTTTTATTTGTTGATAACTAAGATTTTTCTTATAAAAGAATGTTTTTGTTCTTAAAGAGTTGTACCATTCCATTCGAATGGGGTTTTTTAAGAAAGTTGAACATTTCTGAATATTTTTATCTAGATGCAAAGGGGGAGAAAAGTTTTTGTCTTTGAGAAAGTTGTTTTCTAGACATAGGTTTATCAACATAAGTTTGCTGACTGAGAAACACCAGACGTAGAAGTAGTTAGAAAGATGAAGTTGTTAATTAGAGTTATTATTGATCTCAAATCCATCAACAAGAATTTTAAGATTCATTAGAATCAGTTTTGGTTCGAAAGTCAAAAGTTTATAAGGGAGGAATTTAGAACGATGCTGAAAAGAATGAATAAAACTAGTGAAGTTAGGAGTTAGAAAGTTATTTTATTTCTAACTTAAAGTCAGATGATGCTTTTTCAATCTTAAAGTTCTCATAAATCATGAAGAACATCATGATAAAATCTTTTGAAGAAATTGAATAATCTTAAAGATTTTATCGATACCATGAATCAAGACAAAGTTTTCATCAGATCTAAATGCACTGGGTACATAAGTTTTCAGAAGTTCGAATGAGTTATATCTGATGAGGTTTAAAGTTTTTCAAAGTTATAGAGTTAATTTTATATCATAATGATAATTACATCATAATTAGAATTCCATCACAACAAGAATTCCATCATAATTACAATTCCATATTTATGAGTATTCCATCGAACTGAAGTTTAGGAAGTTTCATCAGACTGACTCTGAAGAGGAAAGTCAATCGGACTGACTCTGAGAAAGTAGTTTTGATCGTAAGGAGTAGAGGAAGATAGTCATATCATAATGAGGTAAGGAAGGTAATAAGATCATAATGAGTAAAAGAAGAAAGACAAATTGTAATGAGCAAAGGAATATAGTCAGATCATAATGACTAGAGGAAGAAACTCCAATTGTAATGAGAAAAGGAAGTTAGTCACATCAGATTGATGATGTGGAAGTTAATCAGACTAAAGATAAGGAATTTTATCAGAATGAAGTTGTGTATTTTACATCATACTGAATAAAAGTTAGTGTCTTAAAAAAGAATGATTTTGGAGAAATATTAAGAAGGTTTGAAGTAGTTAAAGTTTAAGTTTAAATGTGAGTGATTTTTAGATATTTAAAATTTAATTAAGTGGGAAAAGTTTTTTTTAAGTTCCCTTCCTTTTCTATTCCGAGTTTCCTATAAATAGAATCACATTTCATTTGTACTTTAAAACATTTTATGTGAAAAAAAGGAAGAGAGATATAGAATTTGTGTCAGTGTTATATTTATAAATAGATGCCTCATTAGAAGATATGATAGCTAAAAATTTTCTTACTAGACCGAGGAAGATCAGAATGAGTAGTTGAGAAAAGTTTGAGAAGTGGAGTTTGAGAAAAGGGTTCATAGTAATGATTCCATCATAATGAGATAATAAGAATGGGAAAATTGGACCTAGGGTCATTAGACTGAGGTTCTAGAAAGAGTTTTATGGAGTAAAAGTTTTTGTGATCTTTTCTTTTATGGATCAAATTATTTGTAAGAAAACATTATAAACTGATGGAAGTTAGTATAATCACTCCAATCAGGTGATATAAGATGTCTAACAGGATCACTACTGAAAATAAGTATTTTATCCCGAATGGCCTGAAGGTCTTCTTTTTTATTTTTATTATGGATAATCCCCCTTTTTAAGGGTTGAAGGGGAACCCACACATGACCTGTAGGCCCAAGGCACAAGGCCCGACTGACTCGCAATACATGACCTGAAGGCCCAGAGGCATACCATTCCCAATACATGAACTATAGGCCCAACCCACTTGAACTGCCTTTCCCCATATTCTGTATCATTGATCACCTAGATCACCACATTTCATTGCTAATCGGCTAGCATTGCCCCATACAAAGCTGCACAATGCCTGGTCCCGATGGAAGCTGCCATACCCTCTCATTATTCCAATCTAGTTAGCTCTGCATCTGGTGGTTTCTACTCTTGTTTCTTTGATCCTCTTTTGGGGCCTGTTCTGTGTGAACTGGGATACTCCATGGTCTTTGTGGCCCGAAGGCCTTGTGGCCCGAAGGCCTTTAATGACCCGAAGGCCTTAGAGACCCATAGGCCCAAACTGGTGGCTCGAAGGCCCAAATTGGGTGAATAGTTCCATCTTCACAGTACTGAATAGTAACTACTGTAGTAACTACTACAGTAACCCCGGAAATTCACCTCCACCTGTTTTTGAACCTGGGTCTCTTGGATGACATGCAGGAGCCCTTACCACTTGGGTAAGGGCTCATTGGCGCAAATATGTCTTTTAAGTGTGATAAAAACTACCTTTAATAGTGCTATAAAAGTGTTGTTAATCACGGTGAAGAGATAGGGGGTCCCCTTTATCAGTGCTCAAAAATAGCACTGATAAAGGGTCACTTTTATCCGCACTAAAAAAACACTAATAAAGGTCCCCCTTTATCAGCACATGTTTAGCACTGATAAAGGGCCATCTTTATCAGCACTATTTTGAGTGTTGATAAAGTCCCCCTTTATCAACGCTGATAAATGTATAATATATCAACACTCAAAATAGTGCTGATAAAAACCCCCTTTATCAGTGCTACTTCAAGATCTACTATAATACACATTTATTAGCACTTAATTAGCACTGATAAAGGCCAAGTTTCCTGAGAAAACCTAGCACTTTTACAACACCTACACACCTGAGACAACACCTGCACACACATCACCAACAACACCTACACACAAACAAATCATAAAAGAACAAAAAATCACGCATAAGAGTTTCCCAAACAATGCTATATACATTTACTTGAAATCATGAATACAAAAACACACACTGCTATATAAATTTCAAACAATGTCTAATATGGTTACAATTACAATTATCTAACAAATAGTTAAAAACATTAATGTTTTATCCTTTTTCCATATGTGACCCCCTCTCAAAAATTGTCATCCATGGTATTATTTGTTGAACAAATAATTCAAACTCAAGATTTTTTTTACCTATATAAGAAAAAAATATTATGTTAGTAATACAATAATGAAATAAAATAAACATTAATATGAAATAATACATTAATAAAATGTCAATTGTTACTTGTTACAACCTTTACATGTCCATATTTCCTTGAATTGAATTAATATTTTAGAAGATGATCAACATGATTCATTGACTTATAAATATTTCTTTGTTAAGATTACATGGATGAGAAAGTAAGAGGAATAAATGTCAACAACAACATGGAATCCAAAAGGTTTCATTTATTGAAAATAAAAAAGGGAGGAATCTCCACAGTTTATACAATATGACACATACATGATGGTGCATTTAATTTCATAGGAGTATTCAGTTTTATAATAAATTATAACATTTTCCTAGTGATACCACCATACTAGATAGGTTATAAACTTAATAGTTACATATATTAGGAGCCTCTAAGAGTGTATTCTCCCATTCCAAGTCAAAGGAATGAGTTCTAGTGCATCCGCACCAGACATCGAGTCCAACCCTTCTTGGACCCTAACTACTTATTCCTCTCCAAGGACCCCATACAATATCTAAGGACCCATTGAAGGCATGGAAGGAATGTATTTCTCAGATTTAGAGAGGTCTTGATGAGAAACTACACAATTATATAGGCCATGATCATACCAGTTCACTTTTATCTTGATATACTAGTTCTTTAGTGTGATTATCCAGACCCCCTCCCTCCCCTCCCCGAGACATCCCCCCTGGACTGCCCCCTCCCTACCCTTGGACATCCCCCTCCCTACCCTTGGACAACCCCAACCACTCCACCTACTGCCTCCTCCCTCCTCCAAAACAACCCCCCCCCCCCCCTACAACCCCTCTATTTCCCTATACAACCCCCTTCCCACCCCCTTCCCACCCCCTAGACAGCCCCCTTCCCTCCCCTTGGGCAACCCCCTCCCCCTGGACACCCCCTCCATCTTGGACACCCCCACCCACCCTCCCACCTAGACACCCCCTCCCACCTAAACACTCCACCGTCCTAGTTCTTTAGTGTTATTAGCCAGACCCCCTCCCTCCCCTCCCTGAGATAGCCCCCCTGGATAGCCCCTCCCTACCCCTAGACATCACCCCCCTCCACTTGAAGCCCCCCTCCCCCTGGAACCCCCCCCCCTCCCCCTACAACCCCTCCCTTTCCCTGGACAAACCCTCCCATACCACCCCCTGCAGCCTCTTCCTTTCCCTGGAAACCCCCCCTCCCCCTCCCACCCTTGGAAATAAAGTATCAGAAAATTAAAATAAAGTATCAGACAATCCTAAAATGATATTAGTTTGAAAGGGATGAATCCAGTGTATACCCATTAATAACCTTATTTATCCCACTATATTTTCATCATCTATTTGATAATGGAATAAATATTATTCATACACCATCATTCACTAATACTAATTATAAAATCATATATAATTTTAGAAACATCCTAAGTGTACTAAATTTTAAATCCTACATGGTTTTAAATATTGATCAGTCCATAATCAGAGACAAATAATCAAACTCCACCCAACTCCATCATCTTTGTTTCATGTACCTAACTTCTTCCATCACATTGGGTATAACGAGATATATAAAAAGGGGTAGATAATGGATTTTATGAAGTTATAAAGAGACATGAAGATCATTATAGAAATTTATTGGTTTCCAAACCAAACATGAATAAACTTTTCTGCCTCCTCTCAATTGAGTAAGATACTCAAAATTAGAAAAAGTGATTGGAGTACTTAGTTTCCTCCCCTAGGAATTCATGAACATGGATTAGTACTCCAATTTCATGATTTTTGAAGAGATACAGTTCAAAAAATCAAGGGAAAATTCCAAACAAATAATATATTAGAGGAATAGGAATGAAATTTCACATAACATTAACAAAAATATAATTTGAAAATACAAAAAGCAGAAACATAGAGATCCTTGGACAAAACCGGCGGACACCAATCCTACGGAAAGTGAGAGAATGGATATATATATATATATATATAAGTACCAGGGATACATCTTCTGGAATTCAGTTTCTGGTAAAAAACATCTCATTCTGTATATTTCATCCACATGCCAGGAATGAGGGTAAAAATTGATTTAGTTGAGAGTGTCCTCACAAATATTCTAGATTATAAATTATTCCTTCCATAAAACTCATATATCATTTGTAATTTTTCTAGCAGATGTATTCTACTATAACATTGGTGTAGTTGAAAAGTGTGTTTCTTAGAAATCTAATGTGATAAAGGTAAATGATACATATATTGGGTATTTATGACATTAAATAAGATATATTGGACCTCAAATTTAACTAGAATATAATTCATGGGCCTTTACATGAGCTTGGAATTGGTTTGGTTGGTTGGAACTTTTGATGCCTCACTACAGACCAACTTCAGGCTACTCTAGAAGTGATCTACCTATTGTATATTATCAATATTGAATGGAATTGAATGGATCTATACCTGGACACCCCATCCCATTTGGACACACCACCCCCTCCCCTCCTGGACACCCACCTGGACACCCCCTCCCTTTGGACACCCCCACACCTATACACCCCCAGACACCCCGCCTCCCTCCTAGACACCCCCTCCTTCTTGGACACCCCACCCACTTGGAGACCCCCTCCCACCGGGAGACCCCCTCCCTCCTGGACACCCACTCCCTCTTGGACACCTACCTCCATTCCTGGACACCCCCACCCCCACTCCTGGACACCCCCACCCACCCTCACACCTGGACACCCCCTCCCTCCTAAAAACCCCCTCCCTTATGGACACACCCCATCCCTCCCCTCTTGGACACCCCACTCATGGAAACCTCCTAGGACACCCACTCCCTTTTGGATACTGCCACTATTTGACACCCCCTAGATACCCCCTCCCTCCTTGACACCCCCTCCTTCCTGGACACCCCCACCCACCCTCCCACCTAGAGACACCCTCCCTCCTGGACACCCCTCCCTCTTGGATACCTCCACCCCCTCCTGGACACCCCCCACTCCTGGACACCCCCTCCCTCCTGGAAACCCCCACCCACATATAAGGGAAACTAATTAGAAAATTTAAAATCTAATATATTGGTTCCCATAAAGCTTTTAAGATACTTGTGAGTGGACTCAATGACTAAGCATTGGTCAAATTATACACTATCGACCATTATAGTATAATGAACTATATCCTCCTCAGATTCAATTCTTTAATTCATTTGTATAATAAGAAAGAGAAAATTTTGATTAATTATGAAAATGGAGGATTTTGGGTTAAAAAATGGACTTGAGTAAGAAAGGGGCACATGACTAATTAGAAATATCATATTAAGTGTATGACTTGTTCAAATTCATGTGATCACATGACCATAATAGGATCAAATGATCAACTGAACCTATGATATTTATATGATTACATGACCCTTGAAGCTTTATGAGATCATTTAAATAATACAAGAATACATGAATCATGGTTCAAGTGAATTACCTTAATTGATTATGTGATTTGTTTATGTGATTTGACCATGTAATGAGATCACACAATCAGTTCACATGAAGAATTCATACAAAGGATCTTATGTGACATGATCACATGAAGAGGCTTATGTGAAGTAGAGAAAAAATCTAAGAGTTCTTGTAGAGCTAGGAAATGTTGAGTCCTTAGTGAAATATATTTCCCATTACCTCTATGATTAAGCAGACACAACATCATTGTTCTTCCTGCAAAGGCCTGTCACATGGACATAAATCTTCTAAAATAAACTAACCATAAAAGGAATAATGAAAATCAATTCAACATTCCATTATATAATTTTTCATTAAAATAGACATATTATATCGTAACATTATCTTTACATCTTTCTAAATGGTTTCTTTGGTCCAGATATAATCTAATAACAAAACTAATGATTCTTTTTGCACTTTACTACTATTGGTTAACTATCACTTACAATATCATATGATTTGAAATTTTGATACAGGGTCCATTTGATTCTCTCATCCGACACCATCTCTATGATATCATCATTCAACATTCAGTTTTCCTTCTCTTCCTACACCCATTTACCTAGTAAATGGGTGTAGGAAGAGAAGGAAAAGTGAAACCTGAATGATGATATCATAGAGATCCTGTCCGATGAGCGCATCACAGGGACGCCATATGGGAAGTTCAGATCAGATGTTATAAAAAGTGGTAGCTAACCAATAGATATGGTCAACATAATTTTTTACCATAGTGAATAGTAAAAATAGTAAAAATTATTTACCACGATTAAGGTAAAATCAGATTTATCGGCAGATTAAATTAAAAATATAAGGGTTAAAATGATTTAAAAAATTGTACAAAACTAATTTTGTAGAAATATTTAAACATTATCACCTATAATGTTTGATAATAACCAATTTTTTAGGCTTGTGTTATGAGAGAAACATTAGTGTAATTGATTCTTTTCAAAAAATTTAAGTGTCATATCCCCCACTAAAAAAGGATACCCCATACCTTATCTCATTCAAACTTCTAAAACCATTTGGATCAAAAAATACCTACCAAAATATATTTCTTAATCCTCTAAACACATTCTAGGTTCCTTAGTTTGATTATACATACATCCAAATAAGGCTATAGGTATAAACCTAAAGAGGCTCTTTGAAGAAGAAGTAAAATTTTTAACCATACGTATTTGTTTTATTTATTACTTTGTTTCCGACGCTTTCTCTAGGGCGCGCACGCATCCATCACGTGGAGGACACACGGCTGTTTCCCCACATTCTTGCTTTCCAAAGGTGGGATGCATCTGATCCTTGTTCAGGGACGTCTGCTCCTTGATCGAAACGGGATAATGGGATGTCGGGTCTTCCTTCCGTGGATTCCTCCTCAGTGCTCGTCACCTAGTCCGGGTCTGCCTCATAGATTAACGATATTATTCCTGAAACTCTTCCCAATTACATATCTTCATGGACACTAATTAATTATGCTACTTATGTCAGGACATTCCAAGGGGTCCGGTCAGGGCAGCAACCTTCGGTTAGGGGATTAGTCACATTGGGCACCACTGGCGTGTCTTGACGCTGGGGGATTGGCATGTCTGTATTCTGTAACTTATTATAGGGCTTCTTGAGGATGCAGAAGCCCAAGACATACCACATTGGACACGGGGAATCATATTCCATGGTCATTTATATGAGGTTTTCCTCAGCTTCCCATGTTTAACACAGGGTATGCCGCAAGTTTAACATCTAGTGGAGACGGATCAGACTGATTGGAACACTGATTAGAGTGGACCAGATTGAGGAACCACCTAGAGAGAAAACCAATATTGGGGCCAACATGTGTATGGATTCCCGAATGCTGTATGATGGAATGGAGGATGGGGTGACATGATCTCATCGGGATGTGGTGGCCCGGGTAAGAATCAGGATGGAAGATGACTTTGGGATTGAGCCTCGAAGAGACTTCCCATGTATCCCCGTGGTATGGAATAAAAGGCCACTTAGTTCGATGGGATGATGGGACACTTGAGGAGGTGACCTGTGAGAATGGACGCATGGATGGAACCTAGAGGAAGTAGAACCTCCGGGTTAGGGCATGAGCTTCCCGAGACATAGGGGCTCGAGGGAGAGATCAGGATGAGACATCAGTGATGGGATTGAACCTCGTAGAGGCTTCCTACTTATCCTCGTGGCAGGGAATCAAAGACTATGTAGTTCAAATGACGAATATAGTTTATGGTCATGCGGGATAGGGGCGAATCGATGTGAAGGGGGGTCAGAATGATGGGTTGGTGGACTTGAACCTCATGGAGGCTTCCTACGTACCATGCCTTGACATGAATCAAATTCCCCATAGTTCGGGATGGATTGTGGCTTACACTCTAAGGAGGCCCAAGGTGTTTGGGGCTTAAACCTCATGGAGGCTTCCTACTTACCATGACTTGACATGTATCAAAGTCCCCGTAGTTCAGGATGGATTGGGTCTTACACTCTGAGACGACCTAAGGTGTTTGGGGCTTGAACCTCATGGAGGATTCCTACTTACCATGCCTTGACATGGATCAAAGTCCCCGTAGTTCGGGATGGATTGGGGCTTAAACTCTGAGGCAACCCAAGGTGTTTGGGGGCTTGAACCTCGTGGAGGCTTCCTACGTACCATGCCTTGACATGGATCAAAGTCCCCATAGTTCGGGCTGGATTGGGGCTTACAGTCTGAGGTGGACCAAGGTGTTTAGGACTTGAACCTTGTGTAGGCTTCCTATGCACCATACCTTGACATAGATCAAAGTCCGCGTAGTTCGGGATGGATTGGGGATTAAACTTTGAGGTGGCCCAAGGTGTTTGGGGCTTGATCCTTGTGGAGGCTTCCTACGTACCATGCCTTGACATGGATCAAAGCCCTTGTAGTTCGGGATGGATTGGGGCTTACACTCTAAGGCGGACCAAGGTGTTTGGGGATTGAACCTCGTGGATGCTTCCTACGTACCATGCCTTGACAAGGATCAAAGTCCCCATAGTTCGGATAGATTGGGGCTTACACTCTGAGGCAACCCAAGGTGTTTGGGGCTTGAACCTCGTGGAGGCTTCCGACGTACCATGCCTTGACATGGATCAAAGTCCCCGTAGTTTGGAAAGGATTGAGGCTTACACTATGAGGTGGCCCAAGGTGTTTGGGGCTTGAACCTCATGGAGGCTTCCTACGTACCATGCCTTGACATGGATCAAAGTCCCCGTAGTTCGAGATGGATTGGGGATTACACTCTGAGGCGGCCCAAGGTGTTTAGGGATTGAACCTCGTGGAGGCTTCCTACGTACCATGCCTTGACAGGGATCAAAGTCCCCATTGTTCGGGATGGATTGAGGCTTACACTCTGAGGTGGCCCAAGGTGTTGTCATGGTCGGTACTAGATCAAATCTCACATGAGTCATGCTCAGTGTGATAAATAAGAGGCAGCAGATACCTGATGATCATGTTGTGAAAGGTGCGTCCATGGGAGATGGAGTGGGGCTTATGCCTGGAGCGGCTCAAAGAGGAAACATGGGATTACACGTGGTTAGCAGCTTGAGAAGTCGGGGCTTACTTCAGGATGGAGGCCCGATGGTGAAAAAGCCCAGAGGGAGAGAGAAGGGGTTATAAAAACCCATGTCCTTATCTCCCCTCTTGGTCCTTGGCACCAAGTAAGTGAGGAGGAGTAGGGATGCTACCTCCTACAAGAAAGGCTAGGGGCTTACACCAAGATGGCTGCCCTTCCCCACAGACAAACGCCACTCCAATAAAGAGGATATCATCCCCTGTGAGGGGTGATCCCATCCCAAAGGAGATTATTGGGCATGGAGAATGTCCAAGGAGGGGGCCCTACGTGCATGGCATAGGGTGAGGTCATAGTTTAACGTTATCTGCTAAGGATGATTGTGCTTGGCAGTTTATCGTCCTGTAGCTCAGACGAGGTGTGTGCACTCCGCACCCCTAGGGATTACATAACCGATACCATTTGCTCCTTGTGGGATGGAAGTCATCAGCAACACTGTATCAAGGGGGTGTCATGGAGTGATCCATCGAGGGGTCCACGTTAGCATGGCTCTGCGAAGAAGCAATAGCCGTTAGCGTACATATGCGAAGAAGCATAAGGCAAAGCAACAAAATCGGCGGTATCGTCCAAGGGACCTTGCATTTACTTCATACAAGCCTAGAAGGTCTCATGGGAAAACATTGCATAATATGGATGCCCAAGGCATGAAAGGCACCCGCAAATGGATTCCATAAGAAGAGAATCAGGCGCCCTTGAAAGGAGGTGCCCGGGGAGCACCGAGGTGAAGGGTCCTAGGGAATTGCACGCAACCTTTGAGGCTTGTGTGTGAAATAATATGCCCGCACTAAAAACACTGGGATGACGCTAAATCATTGATGCTTGCGCATAATTAAATCCAAGGTTTTGTGCGCGACTAGAAGGATTGCACGTAGGGAGTATGAATTGCGCACAAGTGGGAGTGACTGTGCGCAATGTAAGGGGTGCGCGCAATGGAAGGGGTAGCGCGTAATTGGCCAGCCTGCGCGCAATGGAAGTTATTGCGTACAATGGGCAGACCCCAGAGGGATTGGAATTCAGTCTAATCCATGGGGATCTCGTGCAAAGGTGGACCTTGGGGCTACTTGGCGCGAAAAGAACCATACCTGAAGTCCATATTGCGCGCACGAAAGACGGATTTCATGCATGAGATCCGGTTCAGATTCTTTATCCCTGAAATGGAAGGGGGTCTCCTTCTATTTATAGGCATCTGGTGGCGTGAAAATCAAGTCAGCGTGAAATAATTGCATGACCGAGAAGGTGGCATGAAATGACCATCGCGCGTAGTAGGGACGCGAAATTATTTCACACCTGCACCGAGGAACCTTCACGAAACCTGGAACATTCCGTGCAGTGCATAATTTTTTCACATGCCTTTGAATTTTTTCACTCGGCCCCTTCGAGCCCCTAGGACGGGGTCCCCGGGTCTGAATATGACTTCTATTTGTCGTGTTTCAACCCGCATTAGCTCTTGAGCATATTTCGGCATCTACAAATGCCCTCCCTTGTAATTGGACCAACGAGGGGCCACAAAGGTCGAATTCTGAGGGAAACACCAAGATACATGGCACCCTGGGGCTGTTCCGCACTTCCAACTGGAGCTGCGTGAAAAACCGGACCAGAGTACGTAATCCTCTTTTCGTTTGGTTTAACACATCCAACCACAATCTTGGAGTAAATAGCAATTCATTCCTAAGCTGTCTCAGGTTGCCCACAATGTGAGAAATAGGGGATGTTCATAGTATTACTTCGCTTGATTACGGGAGTGTCGGTCCAACTTCGGGAATTCGAGATTCGAATCCATATTTTCAAGGAGAAGAGGGAGGACCAATCAAAGGAAGAGGTCCTCAGACCGTTCAATGTATCGCCTACTCAACGTGCTCTAGCGCATGAGCGGGGAAATTCCAGGGGCATTGGAATCAGTCCGAACATAGGGGAATGAAAAATGTGAATCACGCTACCCAAATTCGGAACACTGTGGGAGGGGCGTGGAAATAAAGGAAAACTATTGACCGTGTTTGAAACACAACATCCCTATTGCATTAGCCTAAAATGGGAAAAAAAATGAGGGCCGACTACTGACCATGTTCGCAACACGAGACCTAACTCAAATATCGTCCATCAGTCTTCCGGAACATTGGCCCAGGACAGCAGACAGACCATAGGTCTAGCACCCATACTGTTAGGGGGTCCCTTCAAATGAGATTAGTCTTCTGGAACGTTGGCCCATGACAGCAGACTGAACATGGGTCGAGCATCCATACTGTTAGGTGGTCCCTTCAAACATGATTAGTCTTTTGAAACGTTGGACCAAGACAGCAGGCAGACCATGGGTCGAGCATCCATAATGTTAGGGGTCCCTTTAAACGTGAGAGAGAATGTGGGTCCGAGTAAAGGGGCATGCAAAGCATGGAAAGTGAAGTGGTGGTTTGTTCTCACCGAATCCAACACTCCCGAAATTACGCCACCGTGGTGGAAGCACATTAGGCCGACACATTAATCTGATCAGGGATCATCCCTAATTTTAGACATGACCACTCTGGTGAGGGAACTGTTGCTTCCCATTGTCTCATGGGGCATCTTGAACTTGTTCAGGGAAACTGCTGCAGTCACACAACTCCCCAAAGAGTCAGGCCAAGGGGTAGATGGTGGGGGAAAGGATGGAATTTGTGATTCCCTGGGCTGGACCTGAGACGAAATGTATGGGCGTTCCTACATATCCCATAAGGATGGGAATCAAGCCACACATTATTCTAGAAAGGGTCTTAGTTTAAGGTCCTATAACTCGGACCAGGGAATGAAGGGGACACATGGTAAGGTGATTATGAAATCCAACGCGAATGAGGACATAAGTCCAAATTACCATGTGTTCCTTGGGGAAGTGTTTAGGTCGAGGTACTGAACAAGAATGGTAGGCTGGGCCCATGGGGAAGTGCCCGGGCATTCCTACGTATCTCATTAGAATGAGAATCAAGACATATGTAGTTCTAGGTGGTATCACGGTAAGGTACCTATGCAAAGAATGAAAGGGGTGCGTGGGTCTGGCCCTCACAACAAAAGAAGTGGTATTTGATGTATCTTGTTTGTCCTTTAAGGTGAATGGGTTTGTTTTTTTTGTGAAGTGACAGGCCAAGTGTAGAAATTCCCGGCATCGCCACAAGAATCAAGACATATACAAGCATTGGAAAATGGTAGGGTGAATGACCGATACCCAACGTGATGTCCTCTATGATGATGTCATCACAATTCTGTGCTGTTTTTCATCGTGCGGCTGGGATGATACTATCACAGTTTAAGGTCATGTGATTGGACCCGACAACATAGTTTAAGGTCATATGGTTTGGACCTAAGGGAATGTGCATGACGCGATAAATCATACTCGACGTGAATGAGGAAGAGGTCCACACCATCACCATGTGCAATTCCGGGAGAGGAGCCTTAGGCCAAGAGGATAAGGGGCAGGAGAAGCTGGCTCCCAACTGAGCTGGACCCAGAAGCACGTTGTCCGGGTGACCCCACGTATCCCATGAGGATGAGTATCAAGCCACACATAGCCCTTAGAGAAGATCCTAGTTATGGTATTAGTTCTCGGATCGTAGGAGCCCTGTGGGACACCGTATTGCAGCCTTGTCCGCCTGACGTGTGGAGGTTCACTGAGGTACAGTGCCAAGAGTGTTGAGATTCCAGCTGGACATGATGGGGTGGAACACAATGTGAATCATGTAACCAATATTCAAGGCATGAAGGTGCTGGCATGACGATGGAGGATTACTACTGACCATGTTCGCAACAGAGTATCCTCTCGCATTATCCTGAAGTGGGGACAAAAAAATGAGCATCGACCGATGACCATTTTCACAATGTGGGACTTGTATCAATTTGCTGTCCGAAACCTTCAAGGGCGTTGGTTCATAACGATAGGAGAGCACTTAGGCCTAGTATCCTTGCCGTTTTTGGGGGTCCATTTGGGTGTGAGAGATAACGAAGGCCCAAATGAAGGGGAATATGAAGCTTGAAAAATGGATGGAAACTTTCCCTAGTTGAATATGACAATCCAGGTCCTAGACCAGAGTACTCTTAGACACATCGGTGAACCACTACAAAGGGTTAAAGGGCTCATATTGAGAGCGTCCAAGAGATGGCAGATTCCAAGGAGAAGGGGGCATGGTGAAGAAAACCCAACGTGAAGGAGGGTATAACCCTGTATCACACCTATATATCCCCCTCATGGAGAGGAACAGGACAAGGGGCCTAGGTGACTGGGAGATCAGAAGATATCTAAGAGATGGGGATGAACCCAAAATCTAAATGTTCAGGCAGTCCTATGTATCCCATAAGGATGAGAATCAATCCACACATAGTTTTTGAAGATACAGTTTAACATCATGCGGGACAAAATACAGTTTAACGTCATGCGGGATGACATTCAGTTTAACGTCATATGGGACTGCATACAGTTTAACATCATACGGGATGACATACAGTTTAACGTCATGCAGGACGACAGTAAGTTTAACATCATGCGGGACGACATAAAGTTTAACATCATGCGGGACGACATACAGTTTAACGTCATTCGGGACGACATACAGTTTAACATCATGTGGGACGAGTGTGCAATTTAATGTCATGTGGGGATATTATTCAGTTTAAGGTTATGGAGGACCCTAAAAAAGGGTCAGGAAAAGTATTGTTTATGGAACTTGGAATTGGTGGGAGGATTTATATGCTCACCATCCATGGTCACCAGTGAGTACGTACCATTGGGATAAACCATATGAACAATGAAAGGTCCTTCCCATTTGGGCTCTAACTTGGGTGGTTTCCTGCCGGGGATCATTGGCACTCTGAGGGCTAATACCAAGTCACCCTCCAGAAAAGAGTAGAGGTAAACCTTCTTATTGAAAGCTTGAGCCATCCTACTTTGATGCCTTTCTATATTGTGCAGGGAATGAAGCCTATTCTAATCAAGTGCTTCCAATTCAGTTAGACGGATTTCATCCACTTTATTCAGCGCTTGCTGGTCATAGACCGCTGTGAGCAATGAGGGAAATTGAATATTGATGGGCAAGACGACCTCAGTTCCGTACACCAGGGAATATGGGGTCACCTAGGTGGAATTACGAGTTGTCATCTGATAGGACCAGAGGGTGTTGGGGAGCTTATCCGACCAAATCTTCTTGTTCTGACCAACCATTTTCTGCAAAATGTTAGAGAGGGTTTTATTGAACGCCTCAATCTGCCCATTTTCCTGTGCGTGATAGAAGGAGGTATGGTTAGAGCGGATGTTGTACTTGGCATAAAACTTTTTTAACTCAGCTGCTCAGAAGTTGGTGCCGTTATCGATGAGGACGGCGTGAGGGAATCCAAATCGGTAGATGATGTTGGAGCTCATGAAGTCAACGATTGAGTGGGCCTTGACTTCCTTGAGCGGAATTGCCTCTGCCCACTTGGAAAAGAAATTTGTAGCAGTCAGGATGAATCAGCATTGGCGAGACATTGCCAGTGGGTATGGTCCTCCGACATCTAATCCCAAGACTATAAAGGGCCAAGAGTACTTGGTAGTGTGGAGAAGCTCCGGTGGACAATGCACAAAGTTAGCATGAACTTGGCATGCATGGCAGCTCCTGGAGAAATCGATGCAGTCGTGGATCATGGGGGGCCAAAAATACCCTAATCTCCGAATTTGGTGAGACCATTTTGGCCCAGCCTGATGGGCACCACCGGAACCGGCATGAACCTCTTGCATGACCTGTGGAATCTCAACCCCCTGAATGCAATGGAGGATAACACTAACAAACCCGCACTTATAGAGGATTGTCTCAAGGCTGGGACCACTCTAGAGAGTAAAATATAGAGCGCAATGTCAGATTCACTCACGCTTAGCCTGATCTGATGTGAGATTACCATGTTGGAGGTATTCAACCAAGGGTGTCCTCCAATCGGCAATTATTTAGATCACCACATCTGGACGACCTAGGGGTCCTTATGTAGAGGCGCCGACGGTAAGATGGTTTACTTGTGGTCCATCATCGCCATCCAAGGTAATAGGAGCTATGACTCTCCGATGCGCGCTATGGATAATTAAATCATCCTGTTCGGGCTCTGTAAGTGATGTAGCTAAGCCGACCAAAGCATCTACTTGACCGTTCTGTGACCGGGGGACATGGGTAACCTCTGGCTGAGAAGGGAACTGGGTCATTAGCCAAAGAGTGCGTTCTAACAATGGTATGAGCTCTGGATTTCTGACAACATAGTCACCATTGACTTGCTTAATGACTAGCTCAGAGTCCCCTTTCACATGCAAATGGGGCACATCGATCTCGAGGGTCAGCTTGAGGCCAGTAATGAGGGCCTGATACTCTACCTCATTATTAGTGCAGCCTTTTGACAACAGGAATGAGTATGCCAGAATGGATTGTGCCAGGGTGATGAAGACGATACCCAAGCCTACTCTGTTGAGCCGAGGATTATTGAGCCTCCTACCAGTGGGGCTCCGGGAGGCACCATCAAAGTGCATCTACCAATATGTGATGGCTTGATCGACTGAGAGGATTGCCTCATAAAGAAAATATAGGTCTAGGGACTGGCCTGCGGAGGTTGGATGGGCAGTTAGAAAGTCTTCCAATGCCTGTCCCTTGATATCCTTATGAGGGAAAAACCTGATATCGAATTGCTAGAGGATTACCGCCCACCATGCTAGACGACCGGTCAACATGGGGCGATTCAGAATATACTTCAGAGGGTATAACCAAGAGACTAACTATACCTCATGGTGCTTCCGGTAATGTCTCAATTTCTACACGGAAAACACGAGCGCAAGGTAGCTCTTCTCGATGGGGGAGTATCTGGTCTCTGTATCAAGGAGCATGTGGCTGAGGTAGTAGAGACTATTTTTTGTCCCCTCATTTTTTTTCTTGGAAAGAAGGGCACTGAGGGACCGTTCCAGGGTGGTGACATAGAGGACCAATGGCTTCCCAGAGATGGGAGGCATCAAGACCAAAGGCCGAAGTAGATACTGCTTTATTTCCTCAAAGGTGGTCTGACACTCTACATCCCATTCGTAAGCGGTGCCCTTCTTCAAGAGCTGAGAGAAGAGCTTACACTTTTCGGCCAGATTCATAATGAATCGGCGTATATAGGATAAGTGGAATTGAAGACCTCAAAGCTCCTAAATATTACTCGGGGGAGGCATCTGGATGATGGCCTTAATCTTCTCCAGTTCGATCTCGATGCCTCAGTACCTAACAACAAAGCCAAGGAACATTCCAGAGGTGACCCCAAAAGAACACTTCAAGGGGTTCATATTTAGGTGGTGGGAACGGAGGAACCCGAACACTTTCTCAAGATCCTTGAGATGGTCCTGGTGCTGGTGATATTTAACCACCAGATCATCCACATAGCACTCCACCAATTTCCCGAGGATTGGCTTGAAGATGCGGTGCATGGCCCACTGATAGGTGGCACCTGCATTCTTCAGGCCTAAGGGAATAACCTGGTAACAGAAAGTACCTTAGGGTGCCCTAAAAGTCGTGGAATACTCGTCCTCGAGGGCCATCCAAATCTGGTTATATCCAGAGTACCCATTCATGAAGGAGAGGGCTTGGAACCCTTCTATAGAGTCGATCTATAATTATGTCACTGGAAGGGGAAAATCATCCTTCAGACAATGGCGGTTGAGATCACAGAAGTCAATACAGACCCGGATCTATCCATTCTTCTTTCTGACTAGTATGATGATGGCCAGCCACTTAGGGTACTAGAACTCCTTGACGATGTTGTCTTTGATGAGCTTGTCAACCTCAGCCTCGACCATGGCACTGTGAGAAGGGTGAATCTTTCTGGTAGGTTGATTGAATCTGTGATGATTTGATGGAAGACCGAGATGGTGTATGGATACCTGAGGATCTAGTCCCGACATCTCATCGTAACTCTAGGAAAACATGTCACAGTGCTGTTTAAGGAAGTCCATGTACCGCTACTTCTCCTCAGGGGGCATGGAGGCACTGATCAATGTGGGTCTCATATCTGCCTCACTTCCGAGGTTCACCTGTACCAATTCGTCGACCATGGCGGAGACACATTCCTCAAAGGCAGAAGGGGCGTCCTCTATATCTTCTTCCCCACTTATGGAGGGATCCTTCGAGGGGGAAGATGCTTCTAAGATACCAAACCCTAATGGGAGGTTGGTACCATCTTGTTCAGCAGTGGTTATAGTATTGGGGCACTCCGGCGCTACCGAGACCATGGCTATGAAGGCCGTCGATCCAATCCCATCTGGTCTCCAGCCCAAGGGGCCGTGCTTGAAAATATCAAAGTAGTAGTGACGCGTCGGCCGGAGACAACTTATTCCAACCCGGAGAAATAGATAAGTATGACGTACAACCGTTTCCATGAGCTAGATGTCCCGATACCTGATGGGGGTGGGAGGCTCTGGGATCACTGGAGCCTGGTCCGTATAAGAATACGAAGTGATCTTCCGACGCTGCCCGGATCTAGGAGAATGGTTCCCCCTTGTCCTAGAAATGACAAAACATTGCCCCATATCGGGGGTCGTGGCCTCCAACTGATGGATCGGGAAGACATAGGCATTGTTCAGGCCTGCCCAAGGGTCAGTCGTAGCAGTGACATGCTCAACTTCACTTGCCTAGAATTTCTTATCCTTGCTCTTGTAATAGTCTGCATTCAAGTAACAGGCTTCACAAGAGGCGAAAGGAGATGCATCACCTTGGAGTATGCCTACTCAACCATTCAGGGAGTACTTGAGGCACTGGTGATATGACAAGGGGACCACCGCGTGTAGATGGAGCCATGGCCTGCCCATCAATGCATTATATATAGTGTCCTGGGAGACAACCATAAACTCGGTGCTGGAAACTAGGCCACCAAAATGGGTCTTCAACCAGATCTTACTGACTGGGGTCTACTCTATCCTGACATATCCCTGGATTCTTAAATCATAGAGAGTCAAGTCATCCTCAGATAACCCTAGCTTCCGTAGTGTCTGTGTCGGGATAAGGTTGATCCTAGAGCCGGTGTCAACAAGACAGCAGCTAACCTCCACGGTGTTGAATTGGCCGTTGATATACAGTGGGAGGATGTGCCCCTATATGGGGGATCCTTCATCCTCTCTAGAGAATGAAATGATGGCCTGTCATTCGGCGTACTCAACTGTTTCAGCATGGAAAGATTATGCAACTACTACCTCTGTCTCAAACTGTAGGGGGCTTCTTAAAGCCTCGGTGAGTGCTTCGCGCATATCTGGTGACGGGCGAAGGGCTTCAAGGATGGAAAGACTTGCTGGGATGCTGGCGAGGTGCTTGAGGATGTCGTACTTTCGTGCCAGGCGCGAACCTCTGCTTGCAGGGAGCCACTCTATGATAGAAGGCATGGTGGGCCCTACCGGCCGGACCAGCGACTGACTGGTACTCGGTATATCCCACTGCTCACTGGTTGAAGCCCAGAGAGTAGCTGTCGGATAAGGACCAGAGGACTGAGATCGGCTTATAGCAGGGAAAAGATGGCCGCGACATGACCTAAGTGGTTCTGCCTGATCTAGTAGCACAAACGGTGGTGAAGCTGGGCCTGTTGACACCAGATGAAGAGGCTGCACATGCTAAGATCTGCGCTGGGCCTGCTGTCTGGTCTCAGCGGCATGGACGGTCTAGCTAGAGGTGCCAACTGGCATGCCCCGAAGACCCATATGGCCATGAATCTGCTGACGTTGGTTTTGTTTGGGGATGTTGGGGAGGTTTTCCTGGCTCTCCCCCTCATGGAGAATAATATAGGGGTTTACCAACTCAACGGTGTTGGCCGAAGCGTACCCTTGACTGTCACTTGAAGAACCATCCACCACTGGAAAGATTCTGGGAGGGATCCCCATCTCTGGGGGCATAAAGTCTCCAAGAGTGTGGGACAATGATGGCACTGGCAGGGCACATTTCTTTTTCTTGTGCCGCCGATGATTGCTCTTCTAGAAAGAGGCCGGATGAGATGATGATACAGAAGTGGTGGCCGTAACTTCTGAAGGCTCTGACTAATTTAGACGTGCATGGATAATTCCATGGGAAAGGGAGAACATCCTACGAGCCATCCAGTCATTATACTTCTGGAACCTGCGGTCATAAACTTGCTGCCACTAACCTTCACCATCGGTACTGCTATCTGATCTCACAAAGACATCTGCGACTTATTCCAGGGCCGGGCCCATCTTGACTATGTTGTTTTCAACTTGGTCTTGGAGCCAGTCCTTGAACACATAGCATTTCTTGATGGTGTGCACGAGGATCCAGTGATAAGGGCAGTAGTTGGGGTGATCAGTGAGGTTCGCCTCTTCTGGATTTCTACACTCAGGCAACCGTACAATTCCCTGCTCCAAGGCACTGCGGAAGTAACCGAGGACCTCAGCCTTGTTGAATGAGTAGGTACAATTTATTCTATCTAGAAAGGGGGCTCTAGGAGACTGACCATGATGGGAGGTCGGAGGAGCCTGTTGAGGAGGCGGAACTTGATTGTCTCGCCTAGGCGGCAGTGACACGTTACGCGGAGGCATGTGTTGATTATGAGGTGGACACTGCTGGTCTAGAAGCTACGCCCTTGGCGGTGGACCTCTGTAGGGATGTGGATCTGGCTCTAATAGTAGTAACTCTAGCTGCCTGGGGGCCTCTATCTTGGACACCGTGGTGGGCTCGGCTCTAGTATCCCTCCTTGCTGGGATCACAGGGGGTAGTGGACATGCCTAGATGGCCTATTGCAGGGTTTCTTTGAGGCGCTGGGTCTTATCTGAGAAGTCTCGGAACCCTCTGGGATAGTTTTGAGTGATCAGGGAGGGAACCTGTTTCGTCTTGACATTCTCCACACACATCGTCAATAATTACTCCTGAGTCAGCAGAAAGTCAAGGCAGTATGTGAGCCCCTTCCATCGGGACATGAAGTCTACGACTCACTCATCATGCCTTTGTTTTCACTTGAATAGGTCTGCAATGTTCATTTTATGGGTAGTAGAGCTGAACTGGTAAAGGAACTACCTACAGAGGTCCTCCCAGCTAGTCACGGATTCGATAAGGAGCTGGTCGTACAAGACGAATGCTGGACCCTCCAGTGTGTGAACAAAACAATGGATCTTGGCGGCCTTCTGCTATGCTAGAGTCCCTAGAATGGGTCCACACCTTGAGTTGAAATGGGCCAGGTGCTGCGTGGGTCCCCTGTCCCATTAAAAGGGGAGAAGGTGGGGTTTCCGAATCCTGGGGGTGCTGTCATATCATCCACCCACGCCGGGTATGGCTTTCCATCTAGTGGGATGGCCACCTTCCACATCTCCAGAGCCTCTAGGCGGTCAATAAGTGCCACCATTGGATCGTCTGGATGGGGATCCCTATCTTGACGGGGATCCCTAACCACGAGCGCGTTTCCGGGTTCTTCAATGAGGTAGGTAGGCTTAGTGGCTCGTGGAGCGGCTGGGGGAGAAAATATTGGGGCCGTCGGAGGAGCCCGAGTGAGGTTCCTTGGATTGTAGTGCCGTTCAGGAGGGTTTGGTGAGACATACCATGCCCTCTTTCCATGATCTCTGTATTCCGCCCTATCAGCAAATGCGGGATGATCAGGGTTTCCTGGGGGAATCTTGCTGAGGGGTAGTTGTTCCTGCCCCTAATGCCCCGACCTAGGATATCCGTAGTCATGTCATCACTCTGAAATATGTTCAGCCTAAAGTTCATCGACCAACTTCTTCTACTCAGCAAGCTGCTGGTGCAGCGTGGCCTTATCAGGGCCCTCCTCTATCTTTTGCACTAAGGCGGACGAGTCGGGGTGCTTGACTGCTCCAACGTGATCCTTGCCCTTACTGGCATTTAGGCTGAGTACCAATGCATCGATGGGTGCGGGGAGACCTAGGATGTTACTCTATTGATGATTAATACTCCTTGATGGGTCCAGTAGTGATGGCATGTCCTCAGGGAGGACGTTCCCATCATGAAGTTCCAGCCCTTTTTCCACTCCCGACAGATCAGTCATATTGACCGAAACTCTCCTCAGGGGCATGTCCTAAATTTCACCAAGCGATTCAGGCTGATAGCAGATAGAAATGAAGAGAAGGGCAGTGTAATTCTCCCAACCATAGACTTGTGCGTGGGGGGTAGCCTCTTTAATAACTTTGCGGAGTACTTGGAAACTCTGAACGCATTGCTGTTGGAGGGCCCTATGGTGACCAGGTGACTCGGGGTTCTGGACCATGGAGAGTGTGGCCAGGTCAACCAGACGACATTGTTCGCCAATGTCTTCCAGGTGCTCTTGGCTTCTGGGATAAGTCACTTTCCAGTGGAGAAGACAAAAGTGAGTCGCCCAAAGGGTCTGGAGGAAATATTCAAACTCTTCAAGGGTGAGAGATTCTAGCATACAAAAACTCTGTCCTGCGACCAGCCAGAACTTCTCAGGAAAGTGTCCTACTGCGAGGATAGTCCAGAAGATTCTTGGATTAGATTCAGGGTCTAGCCTTTGATTTCCCAAACCATCAACTGAGGGTGGCTGAGGAACTGGTGGCGGCACCGAGGCAGACCTCCGGGATGGTACGCTGGCCGACGGAGAATACGGCGAGCGGGCTGATTGGTCGCTGAACCTTGGGATGTCCTCTGATTGTTATTGTGACCTGGCTACTACATCATAATAGGATGGACTAGTAACTGAGGATCCCAACATAGCATCCGCATCTACCAAGGGTGGGCTATGCCGCGACCCTCCCACCATTGACCCCCAAAACATCTCTCTGTAGTCTCTAGCCAAGGTAGAAGGCGCTTCCGGTGATGATGGTGGCGACTGTGTGGTCAGTACCTAGGGACACGTCAGGTTCTCTTCCTACTGGATATACCTTCAAAGGGAGGAAGTGATCCTATGGACCTCACATTTTGGGAGTACGAGGCTGATGCGTCTTGTTCCTGCCCCAACCCTTGACTCAGAGGATTGAGGAGAGGACTCCCGAACTGAGGCGCACTCCGCTTTAGAGTCTGAGAAGTGAACCGATTTGATTCCTATCCGTCCATCCCCAGAATTCCTCTTGCGGTGGAGATGACCCACCTTCCTACCCCTAGGTGGAACCTCGGGACAGGGTTGATTTTCGACATGGGGTCCTCTGGACGCACTGGTGCTGGGGCGGAGAGGGTTTCCACCCGAGAAATCCAGGGTGCAAGGAGCACCATGACAAATGTCGAAAGGGACATAGGAAGGACTTCCATGCTGGGTGTTGGTGAAATGATGTTGGCCTCCACCTCTCTGACCACTGGGGAAAGTAGGACCTTCAACAATTGGCGCGAGGACATGGGGAGGACCTACTTGCTGGTGAGTGACCAGACATGAAATGTCTCCATACCCATGGTCTTCGGTAGGGGGATTCACCCCGTACCCGATGTAGTGAGCACGGGAGAGGCCCCCATACGGAGTGTCGCTGTCATGGGGAAGACCCTTTATTGGGTTGAAGGTGGCGCGAGGTAGGCCTTTAAGCCAAGGTTGGAAACAGGGAGGGCCTGCACCGTTTGTAGTGGTGGTACGGAGTAGGCCTCGACACTGGGTGGCATTGTTGTGGATTGGTCCGCAGCGGCCATCGCCTTTGCTGGAGACCGGGAGAGTCGACCCAGACTGCCCGTGGGGTGGTTGGGGCATCGATCCGGTTCGAGAGTATAACTTCCCCTACTCAACGTACACCGGGAGTTGGTGATATGAGTCTATGGTGTCTCAGGCCACAATAATCACTGACATTGATGCCCCATAGTGGGTTCCATCTTCCATTTGTGCCCAACGTTGGCATCGGGTTAGAGGAACTGGATCCGGTGGTGTAGGCATGTAGCTTACCTACTCCTTGGCTCAGGGAACCAGATGACGGTGCTGACACGGCCTGGTGGGAGCCCTTACCAGGAGCCCTTGAAGAGGGACTCCGATCGGGTCAACCCAAACACCCCCACCTCATCGGCATAGGGGAGGGAGTTGTCAAGTCGTTATGAGGACAAGATCCCGAAACGATTGAATGTTGGAGTGGGGAGCAGCGGCCCTCAGGGGAAGCATTGACGGCGAGGTGCAGCTGCCTCGAGATCCAAGAAGGCCATATCCCTGGTGGGGATGATCCCCTCCTCCTTGTACCTACGTACAAGGTCATTAATTACCCTTCGCTGGATAATTTCCGATGTGGAGAGGGGGCGTGGTCACCCAACAATCATGGCGGTCAAAGCTGTCATGGAAGAGGCAAGACCATGCAAGGTAGTCTCGTTGATATTTCCTTTTCCCCTGTGCCGGTGGGCATGTGATCGGGCTCCGGATGCAACAACTTGGTTCCTGAAAGCAGGGAGATGAACTCATCAACACTACTAGGAAAAGAATCTAAAAACTAGTGCCCCATCTCCCTTCCGTATTCTATGGCCGGTAAGAGTGATCCACGCCAAAAACATCGCAGAATGGAATGCTCAATGTCCTGACTGTCCCAACATCTGGAGAGTTTCACGTCAGGCCCGCCGTTTGCTTGGGGGACCTGATGCCGGATGACTGGGTCTGATGACGAGCTGATCAATTAGTGCCTCAAACTCTACTAGCCTCCATATTGAGGAGAATATATTCACATCGGTTTCACCATTTCTATTTTCGATTCTTTCACCGGGGTGTGCGCACATCCATCATGCGGAGGACGTGCTGCTGTTACCTCGCATTCCCGCTTTCCAAAGGTGGGCGGCATCCGCTCCTTGTTCAGGGATGTCCTCTCCTTGATCGAAATGGGATGATGGAATGTTGGTTATTCATTCTGTGGATTCCTCCTTAGAGCTCATCACCTAGTCCGGGTCTCCCTCATAGATTTAAAACACTATTCGTGAAACTCTTCCCGACGTCACATCTTCATAGACACCAGTTAATTAAGCTGCTTCTGTCAGGATATTCCAAGGGGTCCAGTTAGGGTAGCAACCTTCGGTTAGGGGAGTAGTCATGTTGGGAACCACTGTCATGCCTTGACACTAGGGGATTGGCATGTATGTCTTCTGCCCTTTATTATAGGGCTTATCGAGGGTGCGGAAACCCGAGGCATCCCACATCGGACGCGGGGAATCATATTCCATGGGCATGTATATGAGGTTTTCCTCAGCTTCCCATGTTTAATACATGGTATGCCGCAAGTTTAACATCCAGAAGAGACATATTAGACCGATCGGAACACTGATTAGAGTGGATCTGATTGAGAAACCCCCTGGATGGAACACCGATATTGGGGCCAACACGTGGGTGGCTTCCCGAAGGTTGTCTGATGGAATGGAGGATGAGGTGGCATGATCACACCGAGATGTGGCGGCCTGGGTAAAAATCAAGATGGATGATGACTTTGGGCTTGATTCTCAAAGAGACTTCCTACGTATCCCCGTGGCAGGGAGTTAAAGGCCACATAGTTCGATCGGATGATGGGACACCTGAGGATGCGACCCATGAGAATAGACGCTTGGATGGAACCCAGAAGAAGTGGAACCTCCGGGTTAGGGAATGAACTTCCCGAGACACAGGGGATTGAGGGAGAGATCAGGACGAGACATGAGTGATGGGATAGAACCTCGTGGAGGCTTCCTACGTATCCTCATGGCGGGGAATCAAAGATAAAGTAGTTCACATGGTGAATACAATTTAACGTCATGAGGTACGGGGGAGAACTGACGTGAAGGGGGGTTGGAACGACCGGTTGGTGGGCTTGAACCTCGTGGAGGCTTCCTACGTACCATGTCTTGACATGGATCAAAGTTCCCGTAGTTCGGGATGGATTGGGGCTTACACTCTGAGGCGGACCAAGGTGTTTGGGGATTGAACCTCATGGAGGATTCCAACGTACCATGCCTTGACATGGATCAAAGTACCCATAGTTTGGGGTAGATTGAGGTTTACACTCTGAGGCGACCCAAGGTTTTTGGGGCTTGAACCTCGTGGAGGCTTCCTACATACCATGCCTTGACATGGATTAAAGTCCCTGTAGTTCAGGATGGATTGGGGCATACACTATGAGGTGGCCCAAGGTGTTTGGGTCTTGAACCTCAGGGAGGATTCCTACATACCATGCCTTGACATGGATCAAATTCCCCGTAGTTTGGGATGGATTGGGGCTTACACTCTAAGGCAACCCATGGTGTTTGGGTCTTGAACCTTGTGGAGGCTTCCTACATTCCATGCCTTGACATGGATCAAAGTCCCCATAATTTGGGATGTATTGGGGCTTACACTCTAAGGAGGCCCAAGGTGTTTGGGGCTTGAACCTTGTGGAGGCTTCCTACATACCATGCCTTGACATGGATCAAAGTCCCCATAGTTCAGGATGGATTAGGGCTTACACTCTGAGGTAGCCCAAGGTGTTTGGGGCTTGAACCTCATGGAAGCTTCCTACATACCATGCCTTGACATGGATAAAAGTACTCATAGTTCGGTATGGATTGGGGCTTACACTCTTAGGCAATCCAAGGTGTTTGGGGTTTGAAACACATGGAGGCTTCCTACATACCATGCCTTGACATGGATCAAAGTCCCCATAGTTCAGGATGGATTGGGGCTTACACTCTGAGGCAGCCGAAGGTGTTTGGGGCTTGAACCTAGTGGAGGATTCCTACGTACCATGCCTTGACATGGATCAAAGTCTCCATAGTTCGGGATGGATTAGGGATTACACTCTGAGGTGGACCAATGAGTTTGGGGCTTGAACCTCATGGAGGATTCCTACGTACCATGCCTTGACATGGATCAAAGTCCCCATAGTTCGGGATGGATTGGGGCTTACACTCTGAGGTGGCCCAAGGTGTTGTCATGTTCGGTGCTTGCTCTAAGATCACGTGAGTCATGATTAGTGTGAGAAACAAGAGGCAGTGGAGACCTGACGATCACGTCGAAAAAGGTTCATCTGTGGGAGATTGAGTGGGGCTTATGCGTGGAGCATCCCAAAGAGGAAACAAGGGCTTACACGTGGTTAGCAGCCCAAGAAGTCGAGGCTTACTCCAGGATGGAGGCCTGATGGTGAAAAATCCCAACAGGAGAGGGAAAGGGTGAAAAAAACCCATGTCCCCATCTCCCCTCTTGGTCCTTGGCACCGAGGAAGTGAGGAGGAGTAGGGATGCTACCTCCTGCAAGAAAGGCTAGGGGCTTACACCAAGGTGGATGCCCTTCCCCATGGACAAACTGCACTCCAATAAAGAGGATATCATCCCCTATGAGGGGTGATCCCATCCCCGTGGAGACAAGTGGTCCTGGAGAATGTCCAAGGTGGGGGGACCTGTGTGCGTGGAACGGGGTGAGGTCACAGTTTAACGTCATGTGCTGAGGATGATGGTTCTTGGAAGTTTAATGTCCTGCAGCTCAGGCGAGCCGGGCGTACACCGCACCCCTAGGGCTTACATAACCAGTACCCTTTGCTCATTGTGGGAGGGAAGGCATCGACAACGCCGTCGGAAGGGGGTGTTGCAGAGCGAACCATTGAGGGGTCCACGTTATCATGGTTATGCGAAGAAGAAATATCCATTTATGTACCTATGTGAAGAAGCATGAGGAAAAGCAACAAAACGGGTGGTATCATCCAAGGGACATTGAAGTTACTTTGTACAAGCCTAGAAGGTCGATCGGGAAAACATTTCATGATATGGATGCCCAGGGCATGATAGGAACCTTTGAATGGAATCCATAAGAAGAGCATCGGGCGCCCTCGAAAGGAGGCGCCCGGGGAGCACGGAGGTGAAGAGTCCTGGGGAATTGCGCGCAACCTTTGAGGCTTGCGCCCAAAATAATAGGCCTACAGAAAAAACATTGGGCTGACACGAAATCGGTGATGCTTGCGCGTAATTGGAGCTGAGGTTTTGCACGCAAATTGAAGGATTGCACGTGAGGAGTATGAATTGTGCTCAAGTGGGAGTGACTGCGTGAAATGTAAGGGGTGCGCGCAGAGGAAGGGGTTGCGCGTAATTGGCCAGCCTGCGCACAATGGAAGGGATTATGTGCAAAGGGAAGACCCCGAAGGGATTGGAATTCAGTCTAAGCCATGGGGATCTCACGTGAAGGCAGACCCCGAGGCGATTTGGTGTGAAAAGAACCGTACCTGAAGTCCATATTGCGCGCGCAGAAGACGGATTTCACCACGAGAGCCGATTCAGACTCTTTAGCCCCAAAATGGAAGGGGGTTTCCTTATATTTATAGGCATCTGAAGGCACATAAATTAGGTCGGTGTGTAATAATTGCACGAACGAGAAGGCAGCGCGAAATGACCATCGCGCAGAGCAGGGGCGCAATATTATTTTGTGCCTGTGCCGAGGACCCTTCGCAAAACCCAGAACTTTCTGCGTGGGGCATAATTTTTTCCCGTGCGTCTGAATTTATTTCACGCCCCCCCCTCAGACGAGGTCCCCGGGTCCGAATATGACTTTGCTTTGTCGCTTTCCAACCTACATTAGCTCTTGAGCATATTTTGGCGTCTACACACTTAACATACTTAAAACCTTATTAAACTATGATAATATAATAACAAAAATATTTCTTGTATAATAATATGTTATTATGTAAATGGTATAACCCAAATCCATCTCTACTACTATCAAATGGGAAATGAAACTGTTAATTATGTGTACAATAAATGACTACCTCATGACGTAATTTGTTTTTCATCACCACCTTCAAAGGAAAAATATAACATTGAATTTAGAATATTTACTCGATATTTATGAAATTATTATAATTATGGAATAATTATATCACATATACCTTCTTATTTTCAATTCTGTGGAGATACAATAACGTCACTCGTGTGTAAGGAAGACTAATGCCTTACGAAGCAATGAGATTCATTTTTCTCTTACACTTTACATGAAATATAGGAAGGTTAAAGTTAATAAATATATGTGATATTTATGATATAAAAATACTTATATAAATATAATATCACATCTAACTTCTTTCCTTCCAATCTATTTGAAAACAATTATATCGCTTGTGCATATGTGTGGACTACCTCCACTACGTAACAATATGAAATATTTTTCATTTTATTTTTACATGGATGATAATAAGGATGTATTTGATTAATATACATGATATATATGAAATAAAAATTATTTAAAGGTGAATTAATATTTATTTTCATTTCATTACATCTATCAAGAAAAGTGGATATATCATTCATGCGTACTTATGACCTTCTGTCTCTATGAACGGTGTAATCCATTTTATATCTCTAAATTTAATAGATTAATATAAATACACATATAATGAATATATATAATATTTATATCATGGTTTTAATTATAAATATTATGTAACCATGATAAAATTAAAAGGAACAAATCCACCAAACTAAAATATACATGAAAAATGAAGTAATTATCACTCGAAGTAGTGATTTTAACAAAGAATTGTTAATAAATGGGTGATAAATTACTATAATCAAATAATAAATGATATGATATATATTAGTATAGTTATATAATATATTTATAATAAACATATATTTATTATATATTAGGTTCAAACACATACAAAGGAAGTCAAACCTGAGGAAAGGGTTTCTCATCTCACTTTTACTTCTGTGAGGCATGCACCATATTCACCACTTATTCCTTTGCGTGGTGTATATAATACCCATTTTATATGTTATTTAATTAATTTATTTATATTCATGGTTTTAAATTTTTTATTTTAAGTTATTTATTTCATGGGGCATATGGTTCAAAAGTTACCCAAGTGGTAAGGGTTTATTTCACAATCTCATAATTATTTGGGATTTTTTTATAAGGGTCCATTAGAGGAATTATTTGATATTTCTATGTTAAAATAAATATATTTTATTCTAATAAGGTTAGTTATGAAAATTTTAAATTAAGATTACTATTTCCCTCTCGTTGGTAATTAAAATTACTAAGAAAATGTTTTAAAGAAAATCTAACTTTATTTCTCTCTTCGATTGAAAATCATTTTTCATAAAAAAACATGTTTTCAAAAATTGTTTTCAGTAATGTTTTAACACTCTAAAAATTATTTATTAATTTTTTACCCATTTTTGAATTTAATTTTTTTAAAGGAATCTTCGTGTCATTTTACAAACAATTCATGTTTATATTTTACCAAAAATGTGAATGGAATATTTATTTTAACCTATATAACATCAATATAATTTTACTATATCATGACCAATCAATGTTTAAAATCTTAGTTTAATGGTTTTAAAATGTTATTTAAAAAAAAAATAATTTAAAAATATTTTTTAACTTTTAAAAATATTTTCAAACTGAGAATTATATTTTCCTCAAAAAAAGTTTTTAATGAAATTTTTATGGTATTTTTATTCACCAACAACATTGATCCTTTACTGTACTTATAATCCATTTGAGATATGTTGTATTGAAATAATCATTATTTTTTATTAGGATGGATTATGACTAGTTTGACTACAGATGTAAAATTTTATTATCATTCACCATATTACTCTGGATGGTTTACGATTATGTTTATTTGATTTGGGTAAGTATTAAAATTCCCTATGTTAGTTTTTCAATACGAATGTTTATGTTCATTATGTTTCAACCCTTTAATATGAGGAATTTATCACACTTCGTAAGTTATGGGTGGGGCCGAGTTATAGATAGCTCTTTAATGTATCAACATATCTCTTGAGGTAAACCACTTTTCTAAATCAGACAGGTTTCTACCCACAAATTTAAACTATCTTCTGAAATGTCTTGACAGTATGTTTTAGATATTTAACATTATACACCCCCTCATTATGAGATTAGTTATTTTTTATGTGATTATTCAATTAGTTAGAATATCCCAAGATAAGTTTCAATATTTCATGATTATTTATATTAATTTATTTTATCATCATTTAATTCTGCCATATTACGATCAATTTATTGATTAAATGACATGTGTTTTTAGTTATTTTCCATTCATTATTTATTATGATTATTTATTAATGATATCTTCCACTCTAAGTTTATGCTTACTGATCATCTGAGATCACACCTTTCTTATATTTTATTTTCCCCAGGATACCAGGAAGTGTTTTGTTATTGATATGTAGGGACACACTATGTGGAATAATGATGTTCACCAAGAAAACACTTTATGTATTTTATGTCTTAAATTATAATGGGAATTTAAAGTACATATCTAGTTTACCAAAACAACTAAACTATTCAGTCATTCAGGATGTGATTCCATGAATATTATGTGAATGGAATAAAGTAACCAATAACTCTAGGCTACTGAGGTTAGGGTCTTTACAGTTGGTATCAGAGAAAATTTAGTAGAAAACTTGGGAACTAGATTTATAAATATTTAGATTAGGTAATATAAACCTATGAAAAACATTTAGAATAAGTATATAAGGACATCCTAAAGCATTGATAAGGTAGATATTATGTGGTTTTTCCTTGCAATACATCTCTTTTTAGATACTATAAGTGGATGTGGTTCTGAAATAGATGTACATAGGAGTAATAACTCTGAAATAGGCATGTTAGTCTTGACTCGAGCATTACCTGGTACATAATAACGAGCCTTACTACACAACTTTTTTGAAACTCCCAAGGGGATATTCTTAGTATAATTCACATTTTCTTTACAAACCATTTTAAAGGATTTTAAAATATTTTATGATTTAGAAAATTTTCTAAAGAAACCAAGTTTATGATTATGATATTTAACATTCATAATTTTTTCAATTTATGTTAAGTGTTTCAATAGTTTTAGTATTATAAATTATGATTCATAATGTTATGATGTAATATAGTGTATGAAATTGTTAATAAATGGAACCTAGTAGAAGGAATGGGAACTGTCTCAATTCATGTAATCCAAAGAGTACGAATGATCATTTCTTTGATGAGAGTAAGAAAATATTTAAAAGGGAATTAGTATCTTAAATATTCTCATCATACAAGGACATAGTATTATGTTCTATCAAAATATAGAAATAATTATCTAAGTATTATGGATTAAAATATAAGAATGAAAAGAAGAGGATGATAGAGAAAAAATGGATATAGTAAAGAAGGTAAAGAAGGGTTTTCCCACATGTGATAATTTTAAAAAGAAACCCCTTGATACTTTCTTAAAGGGAATGAGAGTTTTATTCAAGTTTATAGAGAAATACCCTCAAGAGCATGAATGTAAGGATAACAAATATACCTTTTATGTTCAGTGTTTCAACGGTAAGGAGATGGGGAACTATGCAAACGAATTCCCCAAGCGTCAAGGGAATATACATTAGAAGAATCTAAGGGATAAAGGTCAAGATTATATTGTTACTACAATTGAAGTGGAATGATTAAAGTGATGGTATATTTGGATTCGATAATTATTTTCAATGAGTATTTTATCAATGAAATTCTGGTTATAAGAATTATAAAATGTACAAGGATTGTACAATAATACTTTTCTTTAAGTATTTTAAAGTATATGTTGAATGATATCGATGACTAAGAAAAGTGATTCAATGGAAAGTTTATCTTTTTAGAGAACACATGATTGAGCGAAGATATCCCTTAATATATATTCTATTCCGAGATAATAATGATAATGATATGTTTATGAGATAATATTAGTATCCATGAAATTGGTTAGTAATTTAATGCTTTATGTTATATTTGTTGGATTTTACCACATGTTTGGATTTATGAAATATATTCAATAACCTAATATTTTATTTTTGTAAGAATTAATTTTTTTCATTATTTTTTTATAGTGATAAAGGTATTTACATATTTTGAATGTGACATTAAGAGTCACTTTATATTTTCTCAAGAATATAATGTTTATTTAGTTGTCTCCCTTATAAAGTTTTTGTTATTCAATCTGGTCAGACATATTTTGAATGATTATTAAGGTTAACCATTTATGAAAAGGATTAATATGAATTTTGGGAGTTACTACGGAGGTATTAGAGATTAAGGTATTGTATTGGATAAGTTGTACTAACCATTTTTCATTTGGAAAATATCTAGATATAGGAGGAATTAATAGTCATTATCTTATTGATCTAATGATCTACTGGATAATTATAAGGAGGTTGTTAGAAAAACTATGAGCTCGAACAAATCCTTCCTTATCTTTGTAAATATATTCTCAGTGACAAGGAATAATAGTATTTTAAGGGAACTTTGAGTCAAGAGGGGGGGATTCATTTTATTTATCTTGGTGTCCCTATTATTTGGGGTAAAGTTAAAAGTTGTTATCTTGAAGTCACTTGATCTGGTATTCCCAATTAGCTATATAAATGGTATGGAAAATCCATGTCCTAAGAAGGAAGTTTGTGCTTGGTCAATTCGGTGATCATCATGATGGCATGGAAGGATTATGTTAAACCAAATGACATGGGAGGTCTTGGAATTAAATATATCAAAATCTTTAATGAATCCCTTCTCACCAAATTCACATGGAATATTATGACATCTAAATATACATCTCTTTATTTTATTTTTAGCAGGTTCGTATCCAAGTTCATGGATGGGTGAACATATTACATTGATTCATCCACCCATTTGTCCCTCATTAAATAATTTAATGGTTTTATGTATTGTTAAAAATTTATTATATACAAGAAATAAAATCTCAATTGTTGTACTAATCATTAGCTGGATAAACCCTTGAAGAATGATTGTCTGTTCCTCCTAATAGACAACACCTATCTATTTATGATCTTTTGTACAAAATTTTAAGACATGATGTGAATGATTCATATAATTTCTCATCTAAAATGAATAGGTAAAAATTTATAGACAGGGAAACTCTTGTTTGGACTTTGAACAGGAATGGTTTGTTTAATTGTAGGGATTTATATAGGATTAATTGCAAGGGAGGTCTCAACACTCCAACATGGTTTCTAAAATTTGTGAAATATTTCATTTAGCCTAAAAAGGATATCATAATCTAGAAAATTTGGAGAAAAAGACTTCGCACACATGATTAATTTTAGGTTGTTAAGTACATTTTGGATTTAGTATGTTATTTTTGTATGGGAGCTATGGAATGAATTCATAATGCGTTTGTTGATTGTTCTTCTATCTATAGTATTTGGGGATACATTTGAGGGATATTTTTAATGACTACAAATAAGGAAATATATAGGGAACATCTTCTGAATTCCATTACTTCTTCTATACACAACACACAGGTATACAACCTGCTATTGGTAGCAGTGGATTCTCTTGTTGCATTTAGTTAGACAACCCAGAATGCAGTAGTGTTCAGCAACCATCTACCCTATGTTCATACTGGAATCATGGCCATTCACTGAGATGTATTTATGACCTATCACATCCAAAAAATCTCATCAAATAACTATCTTTGTTATCTCAATAATCTTCGGATTCTTGGTGTTCATGTAAAGGAAAGAATACCACTTATCATGAAATTCATCCACTGGATTTATCTAATCAGTCCATGGATAAAGGTGAATGCTGATGGTGCAACCTTTAGTGAACCAGATTGATCGAGGTGTGATGGTGTCTTGTTTACTCACCATGGTTTCTTCAAGGGATTTTTCTCACATTATATTGGAAATGGAACTTATTATGAAGCAGAATTGTGGGCCTTAATATATGCTTTCAAACATGCTGCACATTATAATTGGTAACAAATATGGATCGAATTTGATTCTCAGTAGGCTGTTAATGACCTTAGGACATGCACTAGGGACATAACATGGAGAGTTTTACCTCAATGTATTGATTGAATTACATTTATTTTCCATATTAATTGGAGGGTCTCACATGTATATAGTGAATAATTTTTTTTTTTGTAGATGAATTATCAAAGAGGGTGATCATAGAGACAAGCTTGATGTGGTCCTTCTATATTATTGATCACCACTCATAATTAATTGAGGAAGACATGTGGGGTGTGATTAATTCCTGCATTTCTAAAAACCCTTATAATGTCTAAATCTTTATAGTTTATTTTATAATTTCTTTTCAGACTGGATTTTTATGGGTCTTGATATTTTTCGGTAATGATATACTAAATGTTAATTATAGTTTTTCAAGAATAAAAATTTATATTATATATTCATTTCTTGGAGTAAGATATTATTTAATAATTGATCAAACCATAACCAAAGGATGAAATTATTCCTATGAAATATAAATATATCAAGTAAGTGTATTTTCATATGTTCTTAGTATAGATGGTAAAGGAATTCCTTAACTCCAGGAAAATGATATTGAAATAAAAATTTTATCCTATTACCTTCATTTATAATGAAAAAATTTCCCCTTAATTCCTCAAACATTTATGGTTTTATGGTTATTTAATTTACCCTGATCATTCAACTTCTTGTGATCAATGGCCTCTATCATCCTCCATCATTATTTGGGCAATATGCTTTTCTTCCATGTCCATATCTTCACTTCCCACCCATGTCCTCTTACTTGGAAATCAAGTTATGTGATTATTCTATATGAACATAATAATTCCATTTATCTCTTATCAATAGGATATTTAATTAAACCTTATCATGATTTGGAGTTTCAATAAGGGTATCTTCAAATGTCAAACCCTTGATTATTGAGATCAAGATCAAATTGTGAGGATTTAATTTATTTAAGGGGGTAGAATGTAACACCCTGATATTTTAAAAGAGGAACATCATGTTCGATATAATATATGACATTAAGCACCAAAAATAGAAGATAATGTAACTAACCAAGAATTTAGAATATATTTATTTTTAAATAAATTCATTCTCTTCAATATCTTATGTTGAATACAGCACTGAGTTTAAATAAAATGTGACACTTTATTAAAATATTATTATTTAAACATGACCATTATTACCTAGGTGTTAAGTTGGAAGGTATGAATATGACTAACTAAATTATGTAAATTATATGTTTTACACATGTATAAAATAAATTTAATGGTTATATATTGATTATAAATAAAATAAGAACCATTTAAAAGGAAAATAATGTTTTTCTACAAAAATTAATTTTTTCTAAAAGGTGGTTTAGTTTCACTTTATGCACATAATTTAAAATTATTTTTTCCAATTTTAGAAAATTTAATTTAAAAAGTAATATTAATTTTTTAAATAAATATTTCAAAATTAACTTTGTGTGAATTTTTTAAAATTTTCAAAAAAGATTATTTTTTATGAATAAAGGAAAATACTAATTTGTTATTGAAAAATTCCTTTTCATTTAAACAATTTATAACATTAAATTATATTTTAAATTAATTTTAAAGTAAAATTAGTTCAATTATATTACAATTTAAATAATTTAGGTTATTTTAATCAATTTCATATTGAACTCTGATATAAAAACTTTTTAAAATTTTGGAAGTTTTTCTTTGGAAAAACCTTTTTTTTCAACGCATCAACGAGTTTAATTTTAAATTGAATTATAACAATTATATAAATTAAAATTTTAAAAATGGATTCCATATTTTGAATTATAATAATTTTTATAATATAATAATTCGAACATAATTTTTTACCATAATGAATAGTAACCATAGTAAAAATTATCTACTGTATTTAAGGTAAAAACAGATTTATCAGGGGTGGGTACACTAAAAATATAATGGTTAAAATTACCTAAAAACTTATAAAAACCCATTATATAGACATATTTATACATTATCACAACTAATATATGATAATGACCCATTATAGATGATTTTTGAATGAAAAAAATGTGAGTGTAATTGATACTTCTAAAAAATTCCAAGTGTATCCTCTCCGCCACTTATAAAAGGCCACTCCCCCTCCTCTCCCCTTGAAACTTACAAAAAACTTTTGTTCAAACAATAAATACCCAAATATATCACTTAATTATCTCCCCAAATCTTATAGGGCTTTTTTATTAGGAATCCCTCCTAAGAAGGCTTTAAGTATAAACCTAACAAGTCTCTTTAAAGAAGAGGTAAAATTCTAAAATGTGAATATTTGTTTTATTTATTATTAAAAATCCTTAAAAACTTATTAAACTATGATAATATAATATCACAAGTATATAATATATAATTATATTTTATTATGTTAATTTAATAACCCATATGTATCTCCAATTCCATCAAATTGGAAATGAAATCATCAATCATGTGTATGGCAGACTACTAACTCGTGAACCAATGCAATTCATTTTCCACCATCCCCTTTTAATGTGAGATATAATTTTGGGTTTAACATATTTACATGATATTTATGAAATTATTATACTTATTTAATTATGATATCACATATACCTTCTTACATTCTATCCCGTGTGGGATACGATAACATCGCTCGTGTGTACGACGAACTACTGCCTCATGAAGCGATGTGATTAATTTTTCACTTTCAATTTATATGAAAGCCAGTGAGGTTAAAGTTAATTAATAAATGTGATATTTATGTTATAAAAATAATTATATAAATATAATATCACATATAACTTCTTACCATATAACTCTTTTGAAAAAAAAGAACGTCACTCATGCTTACGTGTAGACTACTTCCCACATAACGATGTAAAAATATTTTCATTTAATTTTTAATTGGATGGTAATAATGATTTATTTGATTAATATAAATTCTATATATTAAATAATATTTATTTTATTAAGGTTAATTACTATTTATTTTCCTTTCATTAAATCTATCAAGAAAAATGGTAACAACGTTTATACGTACGCACGACTTACCGTCTCTATGAATGATGTAATCGATTTTAAATCTACAACTTTAATAGATTAATATAAGTAAATATATAATGAATATATATGATATTTATATTATGTTTAAAATCTTGGATATTATGTAACCACGATCAAAGTAAAATGATTAAAATTAATAAACTAAAACATACATGAAAAACAAAGCAATTATCACCCGAAATAGTGATTTTAACAAAGAATTGTTAATAAACGGGTGATAAAAGACTATAAGTAAATCATATATGGTATGAGATATATGAGTACGGTTATTTAATAGATTTATAATAACAATAGATTTATTATACAAGGGTTCTATACATAAATAAATGAATTCAAACCCGAGGTAAGAGTTTCTCATCTCACTTTTACTTCCGTGAGACATATTCCATATTCAATAATTATTCCTTTGTGTGGTGTATATAATAACCCTTTGATATTTTATGTTGTGAATATATTTATCTTCATGTTTTTTAATGTTTTATTTTATTTTATTTCTTTCATAGGAATTATGATTCAAAATTTACCAAAGTGGTAAGGGTTTATTTCACAATCTCATCATTATTCGGGATTATTTTTGTGTAAGTCTCCCTTAAAGGAATTATTTTATATTTATATCTTAAACTAAATATATTTTATTCTTATATACTTATTAATGAATTTTTTCATGTAATAGTATAATTTACCCTCTCTTTGGTACTTAAAATTATTGAGAAATTGTTTTCAATAAAATCTGACTTCATTTCTCTCTTCGATCGAAAATCCTTTTTCTTATAAAACCATGTTTTCTAAATATATTTTTTAAAATAGGTTTAAATTTATCTAAATGATCTCTTAAAAATATTTTTACAATTTTTTTAAATTTCTAAAAGTAATCTTCATGTCATTTTTCTAACAATACCTATTTGGATTTTACTAAAAATATGAAAGGGATCTTTGTTTTAACATGTACAACATGAAAAAAATTTCTATTATAGTGACCACTCGATGTTTTAAAGATTATTTTAAAAGTTTTAAAATTTTATTTTTAATGAAATTTAATTTCAATTTTTTTTTGAAAATTTAAAAATATTTTCAAATTGAAAGGTTTATTTTCCTAGAAAATGTTTTTAATGAAATTTTATGGTATTTCTATTCATCAATGACATGAAAACTTTATTGTAATTATGATCAAAATGGGATATGTTGTATTTATATCATTATTATTATTTATTTGGATGGTTTATTATCAATTTGACCAAGGATGTACAATTTTATTACCATTCATCATATTACTCTGGATGATTTATGATTATATTTATTTGATTAGGATAAATATTGACATTTCATATGTTATTTTTTCAATATGAATGATTATGTTGATTATGTCTTATCCCTTTAATATGAGTAATTAATTCATCTTAGTAATTTATAGGTGGGGACTAGTTATAGATAGCCCATCGATGCATCAATAGGTCTCATGAGATAAATCAATTGGCCAAATTAGACTAGTTTCTACCTATAGATTTAAACTATATTATGAAAGGTCTTGATAGTATGTTTTAGATGTATAAAATTATAAAATATCTCATTATGAGATCAGATATTTCCATTTGATTATTCAATTAGTTATAATATTCAGATATAAGTTCAAGTTTATGTGATTATTTATAAAGATTTATTTGATCATCATTTATTTCTACCATATTATGATGATTTTATTAATTAAATGGAATTTGTTTTAGAGATTTAACTTTACATATTTATTATGATTATTTATTCATTATATATTCTATTGTACTCTTACCTTTACAAATCATTTAATCTCACCCATTTCTTATGTTTAATTTTCCCAGGATACCAGGAAGTGTTTTGTGATTGATATGCAGGGATACACTATGAGGAATAATGAATTTACAATGCAAGCACCTTTTTTATTTTATGTTTTCAATTATAATGTGAATTTAAAGTATGTATCTAGTTTACCAAAACTACTAAACTATTTGGTCCTTTGGGATGTGATTCATTGTATATTATACTAATGTTATAAAGTAACCATCGACTCTAGGCTAATAGGGTCAGGGTCTTTACAAGTTAGAAGAGAATATTTCATATGAGTAAAAGATAGTTTAGATTATATATCATATAGATCATTTATTTTGAAATAATTTTATTCACCAGGTTTATGGTTTTTGGAATAACTACATGATTGAGGAAGTAATAAGGGAATCATAAAAATCTATGAGGGAAAAATACCATCACTTGTTTAAGTAATGAATAAAATTGCAAGGATAAAATTTCATAAAGGGAGGAAAAATGTGAATACCTAGGTAATTTTAATAATAAATAAAATGTAATTATTATTAATATTCATGATTATATTTTATTGATTTATATTCACTAAATCAATTTTAAGCAAGTTTTTTAGTTGAAAAAGAAAAACAAATATCCAGATTTTTCCATGAATTATATGGTTTTATTTAAAATTTAAATTTAGAAATTTTAGAAATTGAATTTGATAAAATTTAATTCATTTTTTGAATCATATAAAAATTTATATTAGGGTTATTTTTTGGGATTTCTCTGAAAAGATTTATTTTTGAGTGAATAGTAAAAAATGCGGATTTTTGTAAAACTGTCATTTCTTTTGTTTGAGTAATATAACTTAAAAGTCCATTTATGTTTTGTATTTTAAAAAGTAACATAAGATCTATTTTAATAAAAATAACAAAATTATTTCCGTATTAATTAGTATTGTATTTAATTTTGATATAGAATCATTTTTATGGTTAAAAATGCTTTTTTTCTAAAAAATATCTTTCATTACATTTACACACTTATATTAAAAGTAATTTCTACCACTTATATAGATTGAATATTTAAAAATGGATTTCATATTTAGAATCAAGCAATTCAAATTTATAAATTAGTTCAATTTCATTTTTGGTTATTATTATTAGTAACCTTGGTAGAAATGTTGTTAACACAGTAAAAAAAGGTAAAATAGGTTAATTAAGGTTAAAAATTAGTGATAAGGTCATAAAATATTATCTTAATACATATTGAATAATTTTATTTAATCCCTTATCAAATTTTATTAGAATTAAAAATTTTTAGTTTCCACTTTCCCATGAATACGAATTTATATTATTTTAAAACATTGAATAATTACAAGAGTACCACTCCCATCACTTATAAAAGGACACCCCCTATCATCTCTTTTTCACACAAAATGAGCATTTTATCATGACCATGAACTAGAAAAATAACTTCTCAAAATCCATACCTAAATCCTAGAGTTTATTGTCTCACTAAATACCAACCTAAAGATACTTAAGGTGTAAGCCAAATGAGGTTTTCAAAGAAGAGGTATAACTCTTAACCGAGTGCTTTCATGTTTATTTCTTTTTATATCTAATTAAAATATTATTTAGATATAATTATATAATACGATCAGAATATTCACTAGTGTAGAAAATGTTTTTTATGGTGGTTATTTTTTATTTTTAACGTCTGCTTTTGGCCGACGTTGTTACAGGAGACGTTATAAACATAGTTTTTACATCGGTTATTTTACAACCGACGTAAAAAACAAAAATCCAAAGCATCTTTCACGTCAGTTGATAAAACCCCGACATGGAAAAAACTACAGAGTCGTGGTTTATTATGTCGATTATTTAATAACCGATGTGGTATATACCCTTACACATCAGTTATTATATAACCGATGTCCTAAAGAACTCTTTTGAAGTGTTTATCACGTCGGTTATTTTTATAACCGACATGATAAACCTGTCTACCAAGAGGTTTCCAACATCAGTTATATAATAACCGAAGTAAAAACATATCTACGGCGTCAGTTATAAAAAAACTGACATAAAAAACTATCCAATCCAATTTATTACGTCGGTTATGAAATAATCGACGTAAATACCATTTCCCATAAAGTTATTACGTTGGTTTCCAAATAACCGATGTTAAACCTAATTCCAATGCATTTTTTATGACAATTATGAAATAACCAATGTAATATTTTTTAAAATAAAACCGAAGCACTACTATGCCCAGCTAAATGACCTGAAATAGAGAAAAAGGTTACCAAAACCAAACCAGAATAGACGAACCCCCCCCCCCCCCACACCACTGGAAAACCACCACCACACCCCTGGACACCCCCACACCCCTGGACTGCCCCCACCCCTGGACATCCCCCCACAACCTTGGACAACCCCACCACCCCCTAGACAGCCCCCCACACCCCTAGACAACCCCCACCCTCCTATATACCCCCAAACCCCTGGACAACACTCCCACAACCTTAGAAATCTCTCCCACACCCCTGAAATAGACCAAAAAGTTACCAAAAAAAGACCAGAACCCCCCACCCCACTAGACAGCTCCCACCACACCCCTGGACCCCCACACCCCTGGATAGCCCCCACCCCCTTGATAGCCCCCCACACCCCTGGACAACCCCAACCCTCCTGGACACCCCCACACCCCTGGACTGCCCCCACCCCTGGATAACCCCCACCCCACTAGACAACCCCCACCACACCCCTGGACACCCCCACACCCCTGGACTGCCCCCACCCCCTGGACATCCCCCCACACCCCTAGACAACCCCACCACCCCCTGGACAGCCCCCCCACACCCCTGGATAACCCCCACCCTCTTGTATACCCCCACCCCCCTGGACAACACTGCCACACCCCTGAACATCCCTCCCACACCCCTAAAACAGACCAAAAGGTTACCAAAAATAGACAAGACACCCCCCCACTAGACAACCCCCACCACACCCCTGGACACCCCCACACCCCTAGACTGACCCACCCCTGGATATCCCCCCACACCCCTAGACACCCCATGGACATCCCCCCACTCACCTAGACATCCCTCCCACCCTCCCACCCCACTAGACAACCCCCACCACACCCCTAGACACCCCACCTCACTGGACACCCGCAGACCAAAAGCAGACCAAAACCTGACCAAAACCAGAACAGAACCCCCCCAACCTATTGGAAAACCCCCACCACACCCTTGGACACCCCCATACCCCTGGACTACCCCCACCCCTAGAAATCCCCCCACACCCTGGACACCCACTTGGCATCCCCCCACTCGCCTAGACATCCCTCCCACCCTTCGAGACACCCTCCCACCCCATTGGACAACCCCCACCACACCCCTGGACACCCCCACACCCCTTGGAAAACCCATGGATAGCTGGTGTTGGGAGAGGAGGTGCCGCTATCCCTCGGGGGTCTGAATGTCTTTGGAAGGTACTCATCACTCCCACATGTGAATCTTGAGCTCTCAAAATGTTTCACCAATGCTTTCTTCCCCTGTAAACATCATTCATTATATCACTTTGATGCCAGTATAACCAGGGGGAAAACACCATCACACATGACGACGTTTCCCCTGGTTATAATGGCATCAAAGTGATAGAATTAATGATGTTTACAGGGAAAGAAAGAATTGGTGAAATATTTTGAGAGCTCAAGCTTCGCATGTGGGAGTGATGAGTACCTTCCAGCGGCGTTCAGCCCCCCGAGGGATGGTGGAACCTCCTCTCCCACCCCCTAGACTACCCTCCATCCCCATGGACACCCTGGCCCCCCCACCCCACTATAAATCCCTCTCAAACCCCCAGAAACCCCCCTCACCCCACAGGACACCCCCACACCCCTGGACACCCCCTGGACAACCCCCCACTCCCTTGGATAACCCTTCCACCCTCCTGGAAATGCTCCAACCCCTGGAATTCCCCCCACTCTCATGGACCCCCAGGATACCCCCACCCCATCGGACATCCCTCCCACACCCTTGGATACCCCCACCCCACTGAACACCCCCCACACCCTTGGAACCCCTCCCCCCCAAACCAGAATGTATACCAGAAAAACCATCATAAGTAGACCAAAACAAGAATTAGAGAAAAATTAAATATTCACATATATAACATTCAAAACTTACAATGTTAACTTAAAAAAAACTAAATCCAACCTAAATGACTACCAAATACACAATTACAATGACAATATTCAAAATTACATCTTACACTACAAACAACTAAAATTCAATAAAAATTGTAAAATAATTTGACTATTACACTTGTAAGTGTTTGATGTCTTGAGAACTATAGGGTTGAGGGTCATAAAATAGCTACAAATTAAAATGATAGTAGTTAATGTGTATAATGAATAAATTAAATAAAATATTATGGAAAAGTTTAAAAGGAAATCTTACCAGGTCAAAGTTCACAACTTTCCCAATTGTTATTATTTCATACATAAATGTTAACATATAATATCCGCATTCGATGATGCCTTGTTGTTCATGACAATTCTATTTGAATGAGTGTAAATTTAATATATTATTTTTATGTAATAAATCAAAAAGTACAAATTATAAATGGGTATTTACCTTTACATTTACATATTTGATCTTCACAATCCTTTTCTTTGTGTTTTTTTGAAAGTAGACCCATCCCCTGTTAGAAAATAATATGAATGGGATAAATTTAAAATTCATTATAATATATAAAACTATTGAGAAATTGAAACTTACTTTTCCAATATTTTCTTAAAATTTTCCCGCACATCACTATTGACAGGGCATATCCAATAAAGTGTTTTGTCCCTTGGGAAAAAAACCCTTAACATCCAATGATCACTGATAAAAGAAAATTTAAGGTTAGTGGTTTTTATGTTAAAAGATAATGAACACTTTGAGATATATGCGCTTCATACCTCTCACAAAAAGGCATCATCCAACATTGTGTGACTATATTCCGTTCAAGTCTTTCAGCAATATAAAGAATTCTTTGTTCCTCATCGAATGCACATGCTTCAAGGGAAATAAAATGCGTTTCCATGAATCCATATAAATATATCCCCTCATTCTTATCACAAATGTTATAAAGATAACTAATAAAAAACAGACATAAGTATACGTTTTTAATAAATATAACACAGGGAAAAGGTGTTAAGACTTACATGGAAAACATTTGCACCATGTTGATTCCCAACTTATCTCTAGTAACAAGCTCCATGACATCCGTTTACACAATACCCACATTTATTGTATGTCCACAAACATGAGCTTCCATTGGAAACTCATAATGATCCTCCAAAAATTTGAATATCTTGAAAATCTATCAAGACTACTAGAATCTGTATCTGATGTCATAGCCATTTATATTTTTTGTTGTCTATACAATATTTCTTTACCTTTGAAGTGTTCTTGTAAAAATAAATAGAAAAATATATTAGTTTTCAAATGATAAAACAACTTTAATAAAAAATAAAATATAAGATATAAAATACACACCTCTATGGTAATGAGTCGAAGAAGTCTGTATGGCCAAATTAAAAAATAGCTGATACTATGTCCAACTGTCGTCACCTCATCTGTAGGTAATGGCACTCGAGCTGATCTATCTATAATATCCTGTACAGTGACCCTATGATTCTCTACCTCTAATTGTTGATGATGAACTGTATCTTCTATACAATATACCAACTCATATGCAACTATATGATGTTGAGGATCATCAACATACAACTCGTAATAATTAGGAAGCTGCGACCGAGGAGTAGAATCAAAAATGGGGTCGGCAGGCTGAGGTGGGGGAGTGGGAGCTACTGGTGGAGGTGGAGGATAAATAATGGGGTCTACAGGGGGAGGTGGAGGAGTGGGAGCTACAGTCTGAAATTGTATTTGCATGTCTGCAAACATAGACTGTACCAACTCTCTAATATTTTCCTCTATCATCACATTAATATTATGAACTTCAGACTCTAAGGATTCTATTTTTTTTATAAACACCCTCAACATGAGAAGTTGAAGAACTTGGCAACACTTTTCTTACCGATACACCTATCAGATATCCTCGTACATGACCAATATGTTCGGGATTTCCCAATGATGCAGATAAAATATCTTGCCTCCCAGCAGCTGTTAATACCCCCTGTGAGCTCTGATCCTCAAGATAATCTTGTATTAATTAATTGAACATATCTGTAATTATTGAAATTATATAAAGAAAATAGTTAACTTAAATAAATAAAATAGATATCTTACAATCCTCTCAGCTACGATTCTCGAATCTCCTGAAAGATATTGCCCTTTTTTGCCCATCCAAGCTCTCTTCCATTTTTCATATCTAGATTGAGGGGATGGAGGGGCCACCTCTCCAGAGCTTGAAGGCTTAGCTGTTATTTTTTTCAATTTTCCACCATCATTTATTCTTCTAATAATGTATACCCTCCCCAAGATAAACTATGAGGGTATACATTTTTAGATTGGATCTCATGATGAGATATCCTTGTTTCCTGTAAATTAAGAATAAGAAATCATTAACAAAACATTAATAAGATCATTTATATAAGAAATATTATAAAAGTTACATTGACCTTAACAAAAATGAATCTTTTATTCTACTTTCAACAAACTTCCTCCATGTGTATTCATCTATGAAAGGATATATACGACATGTATTTTCATGACTCCTATGACCAAAAATGAAATCATATGTGAGGGTTGATTTGAAATCTCTCCATCTCCTAGAAGCCATCGATAAGAATTTCTTCCTTACTCCTCCAGTGTCAGGAATATCAAATTTCATATGATAAAGAAGTGGTTAAACATATTATATATACTAGAAACATTTAAATAATAGGCAAACAATATCAAAATATCTTACCAAAATTGTCTCCCAAAACTAAGAGATTATCACTTTTTCCACACTTCTCCGATCATCATACAAAATGCTTACTTTTCTCTTACCCCGAGTTGATACAAAACTCTTAAAATATTTTGCATTTGGACCTCTAGAAATATCATACTCATAAAAATCCATGAGTATCCTCTGATCCTGTGTACGGGAAAGTGATAATTTAGGTAAACGTGTTCACCCACGTTTACCAACTCCTAAACTCTTTATCGTAATGGGAGCACATGAGGAAGATTGGGGAACTTCAAGAGGAGCATGTGAATGTTCCTCCCCAGAGGTATGATCAATATGATCATCTCCAGAATCATGTGGTTGATCAACTGATTGAACTGTCATTATCCTTCAAATCAAAAAAACAAACATTAGTTCACAAATTTACAAATTCAATTATTACAATAATACTATAATCAGAAAATATAAAATTGTACTAAGTTACGTAATAGTAAACATGGTTAATACGGTAAGCATGTTAAACAATGGTAAAGATGGTAAGGATGGTCAAGATGGTAAACATGGTAAACCTGGTAAACATGGTAAACATGGTAAACATGGTAAAGTCATTTTCACTGAACAAAAATAATAGATATATAATTTATTTAATGGTAAACATGATAAAGTAAAATAAGAAAAATTAAAACAAACAAAAACTTATACTTATTTTGTTTTAATACATGTTTTAATAAAGAAAAAACTTACAATATCAAACATTTTTTGAAAATAATAAATGTGAACAAGAAATAAAAAAATGTTACCTGTAATTTTAGGAATGTACAAATGGATTGTTTTTCCAAATTCCTTCATTGTGATCGTTCCTTATGGCACAAACCATGTCTTCAACATGCTCATCATTATGTTCTGTTAATCTTTCCATGGAAGTAGGGATCTCACATAAATCATCATCTTTATCAAGTTTATCCTCACCAATATATTGTTTTTTCCCTTGTAAAACAACATCCCACTTCATATCTGATTGATCTACTACATAGAATATTTGTTTTTCATGTGTTTCCATTATAAAAGAATCAGCTGTGTCTTCCAATCTATTCAGATTAACAACTGTCATTCCAAATTCATCGTGTCTAACACTGTTGTTACCGATAAACCATTTACAGTTAAAAACACGAACTTTAATTTTAAAGTAATCAACCTCCCATATGTCTTCAATCACTCTATAATATGAACTTGATGTAGAAATTAGGTTTTTGTCCTTAGCACTTGAAAAATGCATTGCTTCTACAAACAACAATAACCACTATTCTGAACTGTACTTCTGTTATCCTGAGCTTTCGTATGAAATGTATATCCATTAATGTCATAACCAAACCATGTTATCACATTTAAACATGGACCAACCACTATCCATTTTAATGTATCTGATACATCCGATCTACCAAGAAAGTTATTTTTTAACCACGAAAAAAATGTTTTATTGTGCTCATTCAAAATCCACATTTCTTTCTTCTTTGGATGGCATTGTTTCAACTCATTAATATGCAATGTGATATATGGTTGAGCATCATCTATGTTATTCAAGATGTATGATTCCAACTTCTTCATTTGTTCAGATAAAAACGATTTGAATTTCAAGCCATGAATCCCCTTTCCCTCATTATTAACTCGTTCATGGTGAGATGGAAGCAAACCTATATGCTGCACCGTACCCAAGTAGCTCGTAAAAAACTCTGCAACCTCCTCGGAAATATAATTTTCAATAATGTTGGATTTAGGTTGATATGGATTCTTAATATACCCCTTCAATATTTTTATATACCTTTCAAAAGGATACATCCAATGAAGACATACAGGTCTACAAAGCTTTATTTCTCGAACTAGATGAATCATAAAATACACTATTATATCAAAAAAAGTTGGAGGAAAATAAATTTCTAATTGAAAAAGTATACAAATTACATCATTTTACAAAATGTTCAAAGCATTCACATCAATCACCTTATTACAAGTTGAATTGAAAAAATAACACAACTTCATTATAGTCTTTCTGACACAGATGGGAGATATTCCACGCAATGCAACTCGTAGAAATTGTTGCATCATGACATGACAATCATGAGATTTCATACCTATCAACTTCAAGTCCTTCAATGAGACAAATTTTTTTACATTTGAATAATAACCTTGAGGCACATTGATATCATGAAGACACTGAAAAAAGCTAATTTTCACCCTCTTCAATAATGTATGACAAGCCGAGGGAAGAAATGTTCATCTTCCATTAGGTGTGGGAGATTACTCCAAACGTATTCCCATTGATAGTAAGTATAATCTTGCATTCAAACCATATTTAGTATTTCCTTTAATATCTAAGAATGTTCCAATCAAACTATCAAAGATATTCTTATCCACGTGCATGACATCAATATTATGTTTAACTTCATTATATCTCCAATATGGTAGCTCAAAAAATATTGACATTTTCTACCAAATATCTCTATCAGTACCAGATTTTTATGTCTTTCCCAATGTCACATCAAGGGTTTTCACCATATGAAAATACAGATCCGGGGATAAAGGGTTTGGAGCAATATCAAAATCTTGTGAGCCATTGAATGCCTTTTTTAGTCTTCTATAATAGTGATCCATAGGCAAAAACTTTCGATGCCCCATGTACACTGTTTTCCTCCCATGATGAAATTGACAATATAAAGTCTGTTGTTCGCAAATTGGACATGCTTTATGCCCTTTAACACTATATCCAGACAAATTACCATATGCTAGGAAGTCATTTATAGGGAAAAAAAGTGATGCATGCAGTTGAAATTATTCTATTTTATAAGAATCATACACCCTAATACCATCCCCCCATAAAAGTTTCAAATCATCAATCAATGGTGACAAGAAAACATCAATATCATTGTCGGGTTTCTTCGTATCAAAGATCATTATACTCGACATAAAATATTTGCGCATCATACAAAATTTAGAAGGGAGGTTGTAAATTACCAATAAAATAGTCCATGAACTATGTGTGCTACTGAGGGTTCGGTATGGATTCATTCCATCTGTGCACAACCCTAGTATGAGATTTCTAAATTAATTTCCAAATTTAGGATAATGCTCATCAATTTTCTTCCATTGTGGAAAATCAGCTGGATGACGTATTTTTCCATCACATAACCACTCATCAGCATGCCATCTTAACCTTTTTGTATCATGTGAATTATCAAATAAATGTTTGAAATGATGACTTATAAGAAGATACCAAAATACCTTTGAAGGGATCTTTGTAATCTCTACATCAGCCTGTGATTTTTCTTTCACCTTATACCGTGATGTCCCACATTTAGGACACTCAGATAGAAATTCATATTCCTTCCTATTTATCATATAGTCATTCGGACATGAACGTATTTTCTTGTATCCCAGTCCCATCGGGAATAATATTTTCTTGGCCTTATAATGTGAATCTGGAAGATCGTTATCTTTTGGAAGAATGTCTATCATCATTTGTAGCAGATCTGTAAAACTTCTATTACTCTATCCATGATTCGCTTTCAGGTTAATCAATCTTAACAATGATGAAAAAACCGTAAAATTTGTACAACCAGGATATAATGGTTTTTCAGCATCACTATATAGATGCGCAACTGTCGGTTCTATCTCAATTTGTTTGGCTGCAATATCGTGAATCACTTCTTCAATTCCATCGGATTCACCATCTTGCGAATCATCATTATTAGTGACATTCCATCCAGTTTCACCTTGCCAAATCCAAGGGCTATAACTCAGATTAAAACCATGACAAATTAGATGGTATTTTATCTCTATACTTTTCAACTTCTTCATATTCAAACATTTCAGGCATAGACAGAAATTTTTTTCACTACTTGGAACATTTCATTTAGAAAATTCCAAAAACGCATCAACACCTTCCTCATATTCATTGCTCATTCGATGTGCCATAATCTAACTTCAACTCATTATTACCTATAAAAATTATTGAAATTATACATATTTTTAAGATAAGACAAATATATGTTTATATGAAAAAAATCATAATTTGAATGTAAATTTTTTTTGAAATTTAAAACAAATTTATGCGTATTTAAAAAATATTATTGAATATGATTTTAAAAATAAAATATAGTTAGATATAATGGTTTTAAATTCATCTTGGGTCCTTTCTTCTTAAGGTTCACAAAGAATACATCCTGGTGCAACTGGATACCAAATTCACCCTTCCGTAAAAAAGAAATATGAAGTATAAATATTTAAATATGTATACATTCACTACTAAAAATTACATAGTTCCTAACGATTTGAAACCTCTGGACAGCCCCCACCCCTCTAGACAACCCCCACCCCCTGGACACCACCCCCACCCCTGGAAATCACCCCCACCCCTCCTGGACACCACCCCACCCCCTACCCCCTTGGACACCCCCACCCCCTTAGACAGCCCCCACCCCCTGGACAACCCACACCCCCTGGATAGCCCCCCACCCATCTAGACAACCCCCACCCCCTTGAACACACCACCCCTCCTAATAACCATAGAACACATCGATTACTTTTAAACCGTCAATTTAAAAATGACCAAACATCCCTAATAATAGAAGGAATGAAGGAGAAGAAGAAGTGGATGAAGAAGAAAGAAACTAAGAATAACGGAAGAAGAACATGGAATAAGTAACTTATTTAAGGAAATTCCATGGAATCCAAGAAAACCATGGGGCCTCCAATGGTTGATTAAAAATTGGAGAAAATGGAGTAAACCTGAGAATCAAATCAAATTTAAAATAAAACTCGGATGGAGAAAATCACTGTGTAAAGCCTATCATCATGGCACAATGGGGTCAGGATAACTGCGCATCTTTGAAAACCATGACATGGTCTCCCCCATAACCCATAATTTTCTCATAGTCAATGATTGGTAAAAATATATTTAACCAAATATAATCATATTGCAACACCCCTCAACTTTTTATAAATTTTAATCCCTAAAAATCATAGTGAAAACCTCAACCATAGACTCTAACAACCCCCTTGGACACCACCCCCACCACCTTGCACACCAACCCACCCCCTTAAACAACACTAATAAATTATAGCCTAATATCCATGAAATAATACAATCATCATGTCATAATCTAAAAAACCATGATGTAATAGTCAATCCCAACTGACACATATCCCCCACCCCCTTGGACACCACCCCCACCCCCTTGGACACCCCTTGGACACCACCACCACCTTGGACAACCCCCACCCCTCTGGAAAGCCCCCACCCCCTAGACAACCCACCACACCTCTAGACAACCCCCACCCCCTTGGACCCCCAACCCTCCTGGACACCACCCCCAACTCCTACCCCCTTGGACACCCCCTGGATACCCCCAACCCTCTGGATATCCCCCCACCCAGAAACCCCCCCAAACCCTCTAGATAGGCCCCCACCCCCTTGGATAGCCCCCACCCACCCACCCCCTTAGACATCCCCCACCCCCTTCGACACCCCCACCCCCTTGGACCCCCCTACACACCCTTGGACTGCCCCCCCCACCACCATGGACACCCTGGACACCCCCAACCTTCTGGAAAGCCCCCCGAACTCTCTGGACACCACCCCCACCCCCTTGGACACCCCCTGGACACCACCACCCCTTGGAAAGCCCCCACCCCTCTGGACAACCCCCACCCCTGGACATCCCCCCACACCTCTAGATAGCCCCAACCCCCTTGGACACCCCACCCCTCCTGGACACCACCCCCACCCCCTACCCCCTTGAATAACCCCTGGACACCCCCCAATCCTCTGGACAGCCCCCCAGACAACCCCCAAAACCCTCTAGACAGGCCCACACCCCTTTGGAAATCCCCCACCCCAACCCACCCACCCCCTTGGATATCCCCCCACCCACCGACCCACTTGGACAACCCCCACCCCCTAGAACCCCCCACACCCCAGGACTTCCCCCCGCGAACCCTATGTATAGCCCTCCGAACCCTCTGGACAGCCCCCCATCCACCTTGGATAGCCTCCGAACCCCCCATACACCACCCCCCCTTTGACATCCCCCACACCCCGTTGGACACCCCCAAACCCCTTGGACAGCCCCTGCACCCCATGGACACCACCCCTACCCACTTTGACACACCTGGACACCCCCACCCAACTAGACAACCCACCAAACCCCCTGGACACCCCACCCACTTGCACAACCCCCACCCCCTTGGAAACCCCCTGTACGTGCACACACACATGATAGAACACAAAAAAATCATAAACTTTCATGATATCACTTAAATATATTTATTTTACCAGAAAAGAATTTAGCATGGTATAGGCGAACACTATGAAACTAACCATGATAGCAAGACCAAATAAAAATAACATCTCAAAAAATTAATCTAGGGCATCGTGAAAAAACCCTGAAAACGAGTCATGTGAGGCTTACTTGAGTGTTTTGAGTCGACCTGATAGACTTGATAATAATAAATATGAAGAATGATGTTGGAAAAACAAGGCTGGATGGAATGACTTTGACGAATTGATTCTAGGTTTTCCTGCAAGAGAGACGAGTCGCTGGTCGCCCGATTGAAGAAAAGAGAATGACTGAATGTAGGGTGTGATAAATCATTTAAAAGATTTATCACGTCGGTTATTTAATAACCACTGTGATAAACTATTTTTTAAATGTTTATAACGTCGGTTATTTAATAATTGACGTAGAATAATATTTATCACGTTAGTTATAAAATAACCGACATGATATATGTCACTTTATATCGACGTGATAAATTACTGAGATTGGTTTTATCACATCGGTTTTTTATAAACGATGTGGTAAAGCGTCGAGCTTTCCTTTATCACGTTGGTTATAAAATAACCGCCATGATAAAGCACTGAGCTTTCCTTTATCAAGTTGGTTATTTTATAACCGACATGATAAAGCATGACAGATTTGATTTTCATGTCAGTTATACAATAATCGAAGTAAAAAATCTAATCTACATACATTTTACATCGGTTATTTTATAACCGATGTAAAATGTGGATCCTAATTGATATATCACATCGGTTATAAAATAACCGACGTGATATCTCGATCATTAAATCTTTTCATGTTGGTTATATTGAACTGATGTAAAAAACGCTGACGTGTTAAACATTTCCCCCCTAGTGATTAATTATACTTATATTTTATTATGTTGATAGCACAATAATTTTTCATCTTCTTTTCCATCATATAGAAAATGAAAACTTCACTTGTGCATACATGTGGACTACCACCTCCATGAAATTATGTGTTCCTTTTTTCATCTCCAGATTATATAACAAGTTAAGAAATAGATAAAATAAATATATCTTATATTTCTATCATAATTATGATTTTATAATTACCTCATTACCCTTATATAATTTGGATAATTATATCATCGCTCATGTGTACGTGTGGACTACTACCTCCATGAAGTGATGTGATTCATTTTTCATTTTCACCTCACAAGGATGGTCATAAGTATATAAATAATAAATACATATTTATTTTATAAAATATTTATGATTTTGATAAGTAAAATTTTATATAGTTTATTTCTTTTCTAACTAGTAGAAAAATGTTAATGTTGTTTAAGCGTATGTACAGACTACCACCTCCATGAAATGATGTGATTCATTTTTCATAGAAAACTTATATCATTTGATTTAAAATTGTATTTAATGTATAAATATGAAAATTATAACTTTTTAAATATTCCTAAGGAAATTTAACCATAAAATCTTTGACCACAATCAATGTACTGATCTTGTTTTGAGGTTATAAACCAAACAACCCCAAAACGTTTAACATGAACATAACCATTTTAGTAACTAAATAAAACATGGCGATAAATGAAATAAATTTAATAATGATAAAAGAATAAACCTGAAAATTTTTATTAATAATTTAAATAACTAATATAATTTTACTACTTAAGTGACACAGAATGTATGAAATTAGACGAGACTTAAGGTAAGCGACATTATTTTAAAAATCTTGTATCAATGTTTTCCTTTCAACTATTTTCTGTCTATATAGAGTTCATATTAAATGTCTCAAGAATTTTATTATTTGTTAATCAAATTTCCTTAAATTTAATTTTAAATTATTTTATAGTTTCTTTACATAGTTTTAAAAAATGATTTTCTCACTATTTTCTATGAGTTATTTTTGAATTTTTAAAAAAGTGTAAAAAGAATGTTTTTAATGTATACAGATTGATCTCCTTTTCTTGCTTTCATATCCATTATTTTTTTTCAGTATTACTATTCAAGTTAACATTGCTTTTCAAATTACATCATATTCTTACTCTTCCATTAATTTTCCATTTTTTGGAGTTTTCAAAGAAAAAGGATATACTTATCCTTATAATCATAAGAAAATGAAAAGTATTTTTTATGGGTTAAAATTATTTTCAGAATTTTATTATGAAAAATGGAAGCTTACAAGTTTGTTTCTCATGATATAATCCTTGATCATTGTATATAATTTTGGGTGAGCTCGATATATCTCAAGATAATGGGCGAGCCCGATATAGCTCTCTAAAGCATTGGATAATGATTTAGTCTTCAAAGGGAAAAATGAGGGAGATAATTAGGTTGGTTACTTCTATATAATTAACTAGGATTCAGTTATACTAACATAGGTTAAACAAGAGTGAATATGATTTATGAATATTATGCTACAAGATACCTATATTAGTCTAAACAAAGGGTTTTTGTGGAAATATTTTGATTTCATGAGGCCTAGAAAGTTTATTAACATTTAAAGTTTAAAGGTTTTAAATGTCTTCATGAGTTCCCACATTCCTAAATATTCATTTATTATTTTAATATAATTAATAATGGGTGATAAAATGTTTTATTTAATAAAATGTTGATTTTCATATGTGAAATGTTTTATTTATGTGTTCATTGTTTTATTGGGAAAGGTAAAAATTTTCATGGGTTTTCATGTTTTCACTAAACTAAATGGATTTATTTATTTCAATGTCTCTTACTAATATTTTTTTCCACATCCCACATTTTCAAACATTTTTCATAGGATCTATGGATAAGTGTGATCTATCGAAAGGTTAAATGTTCTTCTATGGTATCTTTATAAAAGAAGAAAAAGTTTCTTGAATAGAATAGTCATATAAACTCAATGCCCTATTTTTGTGGAAAAAATGTAAACTATGTGTAAGTGTCCAATTTTTTATGAATTATTTTACTAATTATATAAAACCCCAAGCTTTAAAGATCATGGGAATGTAAAAATGGAAATCATTGCTATTAAACTCGTATTTATAGGTTATTAAAGTAATGGTTCATTGTAATAATAGATCTATAATGTATATAAATGACCTGTTCTATTAGGGAGATAATCGCTATCTATAATAGTCACTTATAAATTTGAGAAATGATAAAATATGATTTCTAAATGTAATCCAAACAACTTTCATAAAGTTAAATTATCAAGTATAAAATAAGTTCTAGGTTTTTGGGAGAACCATATTTAGATAATGAATATAACACACAAGTGCCTTGAATTTTTGTAAATGAAATCACTAAGAAGCACTCATGTATGAAGGATAAGTTGAAGATATGAATCAATATTGATTTGAGTGAGGATGAACTTGAAATGGATGAATAGTTTTTTTTGAAATACTTTAATCCAAGTGTTTTATATTCTACAACACATTTTAAATGTTCCTGAAGGTGTTTGGAATTATTTTAATAATTATTATAATTATCTTAATATGTTTCAAGGTGATTTTAAGAGGTTTGATAAGGTATGATATTTTTTGAATCCTTCTTGAGCCAATTTAAATAAAACTTGTTTTCTTATATTAGAGTTTGAAAAATGTTAAAAAAAATTATCCTATACACCAATTTTATAGGAGAATTAATTTACTTAGAATAGATTTTATAAGTGCATATGATATTTTATTTTTTAAGGTTTCTAGTGCAGAAGTGTTGAAAAATAGCAAAGGGAATTCATCTATGTGAGGCACTATGTAAAAGAATTCACATGCACATAAGAGAAATAGCTAGAGAATATGGGAATTGAAATATACATATGTTTTTTATACACTATATAAGATAATTGAGACTTGTATAAGTATATTCATATACATGAAATAAAATCAAGGCCCACATAAGTAAATTCCTCTACATGGAAACAAATGAAAAAAAATAATTGAGTTATGTAAGCTGTAAGATGGTAAATCATCCTATAGGGAACACCATGTAAGTAAATTTAGTTATGTGGAATGGAAAATGAGTCCCAAATAATGAAATCAATTTATTTGGATATAAATGTTTCTATATATAAGTAAAATGAGTTTTTCTCAATATAATAATGGCTAAGATCATAAGATAAATGACTTACAAGTTTATCAAGATCTCAGTAGAATAAAAAACCAAGATTTATAGAATTTCAATATTATAAAGAATGTTATATCTGATGATGCGAAAGTATTTTATTCAAGTTTGTAACATCATGAATCTTAGAGAAGCTATGATCCAATCCTGAGATGAACATAGAAGGCTGATAAATTTCTGAAGCATGAAATAGAAGAAGAAAATACACAACATGTATTTCTTAATTAAGAAAATGAATTTAGAAGGATTTCAATAATAATGCATATGTATTCATGTTACAGTTAATGACATTTATTAGAATCTATATTCTTGTGTTATGATATGTCTTTTAAAAATTTTATTTTGAGGAGAAGGGCATGGATATCCACTTTTATAAAGAATAGATCCGAGCTAGGAAGATGTAAAATATTCATGGAAGTTTCACATTGAAGAAGAAGAGTTACACACCATGGAAATGTGTATTGTATAATTTTATACAAAAATGAAAATTGGAATTATGGTTTCAATGAATATGATTTGAATTTAAGAATAATATAAATCATATCTTGAATAATAATAAAAATAAAAATATAATCGGTTAATGAGATGCATTGAATGATGGAATTTATGGAATATCCTTTTAGTTGAAAAAAATAGTATGAGGGAAATAATGTGAATCAAAAAATAGTTATTATTTAATGATAATTTTTGGTAGGATTATTCTTTGTCACCTTAGTACTCCATTTTTTAAATTGAAAATGAAAAGATAATTTAATGTTGTTATCCATGAATGTGAGAAGTATAGACTATATATGGGAAAAAATGAGAGAAAGGAGGATCCATTGCTAGATAAGTGTGAAACGAAAAAATAAACTGGGAAAAAACTATATATATCAAATAGAAGAACAATAATCAAATAAAATAAGAAATATCAAGTAGGATGAAGAAGAAAGAGGATTCAATGTAACCAGTAGCATTGAATAAGGAGAGAATTGTTCCTGTGAAACCTTCTTGGATATAAATAGAATATGAATCTATAATATTGGTTGGTTACAATTGAGGTTAAAAAATAAAAATAATAATAATATTAAGATGTGGTTAGTTTGTAGTGATATACTTTTGTCTACCCAATTTTACAGCGTGGATAAGAATAAGAATAAGTTTATAGTTGATTATATGAGAAAAAAATTCTAAAAAGAACTAGGAAGTTTAGTAGTGTAGATACTGAGTTGCATGTGTCGATATTGAAGATATTTAGGCAATTGAAGACTCTATGTGTAGAGGAAGAAGGTCAAATTTTTTTGGGTATAGAGTCATCCCTATATACTACATATGATCAAATTAATGTAGATAATGAAGTACTATAAAGGAACTAATGACATTTTAGTATAAAGAAGTGTAGTGGGATGTTATAGTGATCACTTGAATAATATAATGATCACACAACTGTGTAATATGATGTACATAGTTCTACAATGCTACCTAGAAATCTCCACTTATATTTTATGATTTTATTTATAGTGATTAATCCATAACTTGTACATCCTAAGTATGGAAATGTGTAAGTTTATAAGGAGGGTCCAAACCTTATAAACAATGTGTTTTATCTTTACATGATTTCTATTATTATATGGGGTGTTTTATGTCAATTTAAAAAGAATTTATCCATAATACTTAACCTAATATAGAGGTTAATTTCTAAAAATAGTTGAAATCAATTGTAATTCATAAAAATAGAACAAATCCTAATTCAAAATCCATTTCTAGTGTGTTTGCATCAATTCACTAGTCATAAAAATTAGTATCAGAGCATAGGTTTCCTCTGATTGATATAGTGTTCTACGATAACTAATATCATAGTAAAGGAAATTACTGATTTGTTTTGAAATTTTTTTCCAGTTGTTTTTTACCTGATATACATAAACTCTAGGTTTTATATGTTTTAAGAAAACCCTCAGATATAAGAATACATCCTAAGTACCATTAATACTAAAATAGAAAATTTGAAAAACACTATGAGAAATAGAAAAAATAAATAATCCATGAAATTGAGAAAGATATAAAGATTCCAAGAGGAACAACCAATAGTGTATTCATAATGGTAATCATTATAGTAAATCTATTGATGATAATGATTCCTTTAGTGAAGAAAGTTAAAGCCTTGAGAGTGGATCTATTAAATATGCTAAAGACCTTAATATTGAAGTTAAGAATTGTTTTAAATGTTTCTTTATTGAAGTTATTTCATATATATTCAATTATATTATAGTTATACAGGATGAAAAATCACAACTAAAATAAGGTAATAAGTAATGGAGGATGATTTAGATAAATAATTTTAAAAGTGCATGACTCTCATAAAACTAGTTAAATCATAGAATGGTTCTATCTCAATTTTTAATAAAACAAATTATTTGATAGATGGAGAATAAAAAAAGTTTTCAATGTGGTAGAAGTCTTTTAAAATGTTTTTAATGAGGCGATCCATGCATTGGAGAAGCTACATCAAGTGTCTATGAACATCAAGGGTGGAAAATTGGAATCCAAAGAAAAGATAGTGAAGGATATTGGTAGTTCATTATAGGAATTAAATAAGATGCCTGGGAAATAAGTTGGAAAGATGAAAAATAAATGGGAATAATTATTGAGTTCATTTAAGGATGAAATAAATACCCTTAATATGAAGTGCTTAGAGTTGGAAGTTTTATAGAAAAATTTGGAAACCACACAATCTATATCTTCAAAATATCATGAGATAAAAAGTGATACCCTGAAAACTATAGATAATAATATAAATTTGTTTAAGAATAAAAATAGCGGTAAATATATCTTGAGATCAACCTGAGAACCCTCCACCTTAGGCTCATTAGTTAAGGTATCCCAAAACTCTAAAAATATAGTTTATAATAAATCTAATTTATTCAGAAGTGAGGGATAAAAGATTTTTTTTACAAATGTGTAAATATAAAATTTCTTGTGAATCCATAGATATGATAATAGTGAAGGTGATCATATACAAGCAAAATTTCTTCCAAAACAGAGCATAAAAGATGGTGTCATAACAGAAAAATAGGCATGTAAATCAGGACTGGTTGCATGCATAAAAAAAGAAAAAGATTTATTTGAGGATAATGGTTATGTGGTGATTTTGTAATGGGGATATTAAATAGTATTAAAATATTACATATTCTGAAAATTATATCATCCCTAAAAAAGGGGGAGACAAGATAAAGAAACAAGAAAAACTGTTAGAAAGAAAAATATCTCACAGAATTTGAGGAATCTATTTTGTAAGAATAGATTTGATATCTTTGAAAATTTATTTAAAATATGAAACATTAATGGGGACTACTATAATGATTTATGGTACAACCCTTTTAGTTATCATAGGTATATTTAATAGGAATGATTACCACTACATACTGAGAAGAAGGTAAATAATGAAAGCAAGTATTCCTTGGTATACAAAGAAAGAAATCAGAGAAGAAGACTACTCCCAATATGACTGTGAAGAATGATCCAAATGATGCTCAACATATATGGAAGATATATTTATATTATAGTAAGAGGTTCCACATCATAGAACATTGAAAAATGTCTATGAATATCAAGAAATAAAGGATAAATCTAAAAACAAATAGAGAGTTAGTCTAAGAAAGAGATAATAAGATTGTAATAGTTTTTGACACTCTTTTTGAAGAGTATGAGAATCTTACCAAAAAGGAAAAAATTAAAAGTTGAATAAAATGTGTTTGGAAGGTGAAAAAAGCGTGGTCACATTGCTAAAAAATTTATGGCAACATTTTTTATTCAAATGAATAAAAAAAGGAAAAGAACCAATGATTATTGGTGTCAAGAAAACTATTATGAATAAGAATCCAACACATAAAGAAAAGTTTGATAATATTCCTAAATTTTGTTACAACATATATCCAAATTTGTTGGAGTTGGCTAGGAAATTAAAATAATCAATGAAGAATGATTTTCTTCTATTTTATAAAGTCAATAAGTATAGTAAAACTAAGAATAAAGCTGAAAATAAAGGAAAATATATGCATGAAAATAAATTTTGGATCTAGAAATACAAAGTGGAAGTAATAATAAATAGGTCTAAACACTTTATACCTTTAAGGAATAAAAATTACGAGCCAAGTGAAAATTGTTAGTCTTGTTTCTATAACTAAAATACATAGTAAAGTCCACCTTTTTCCCATATATATCTTCATGTTCTCTAATATTTGGAATTGAAGGTGAAAAAGTATGGAGAGAATTACTTGAGGGGGATCTATTAAATGATACCAATATTCTATATATGTTCAAATTTATTCCCATTTAATCCTATAAGACCATATAGACACACCTAGGGGGGATCAGGTACTATCAATTGTTTTTACCAAAAAACAATTCTTATAATTATCTTAACCCCTTTTATTTTTAAATTCCCTTTTCTAGTTAAATCACATAAAGATATTTTTATCTATTACACAATAGTACACAACCACATGAAGTGAAATTATATAAAAAATATTAACATGCATTATTTTTAAAAGGTTCGACCCTGATGTGGGAAATATTCTCCTTGTCATGTCAACTCCCATTGAGTTGTAAATTCTACACCACAACTTAATAAATAATTACAATGGGTGGATATGAGTTATCCTAAAACCTCTTCCAACAAATTACATAGGTGGTGTTACCATATTACATATGTAATGAGCCTCCACTATATTACACAAGTGAATAGATCATTATATTACTTTTAAAAGTCTTTATCACCCTCTGGAATTTTTCTTGCTTCCTATTAAAATAGATCACTACTCTATCCAGGGATGTATCTTCATCCATAAAATGATGATTTTATTCCTCTACACTGAGTGATTAGAATTACAAAGTGTATTCAATAGGATAGATGTAATATAACCTCTTAATCTATGAAGCTTTTAAGTCTTTCAAATCTATAGCTGCCAGCTCTACTCAGTTCTCTAATACTAAAAGGCTCAACAAAAAATATCAAGACATGCATTGAAGGTCAGTCTCTCCTCTTTTATTCTTCTGATTTCAATACTATAAGCTCAATTATACATATAATAAAATAAATAAAACCCTATATTCATCTTCTTAGAGACATCATCTCTCCACCTACTTATTTTCATCTTCTTGGATACCCAACTAGATTCACAATTTAGTTCACTCCTCTTCTTCACAATAAGTTACAATGACTTTTTTCTTCTTTGAGAGAAATTTGGATTCTTGGTTCTTTCTCAATTAACCTCACAGACAATAAAAATTACATCATTATTTTTTAGAGATTTATAAATGCTTCATCTTTACTCTCCTTAAGATCTACACTACTCACGTGCATAGACGACTCATTAAGTACATTTTATCTTTTTCAAATACCATAAATGGTATACCTTGAAACTTTTCTAGTGCCATTCAAAAATAAGTATTATAGAATACCTAATTTTTTTTATTCATTTCATTTTATGTACTTCTTTTCAATTCAAATAGTATTCTAAGAATACCCCTATTTAATGATACTCATTTTTGAAACTTATCCTAAGAGACATTTAATTTTATTCTTCTCTTGGACCAGTTTCTATTTCTCAAAATAATTTACTATAATATCCACAATTTAATCCTATTTAAATATATTGGAATATAAAACACTCATGACTATGGAATGGAACTTTTTTTTTCAGTGTGCGAGCTTCACATGTAACTAGTGCAGTACTCGACTTGAGTCTATAAAAATAGTAGCAGTAACTCAATACACTTTCTCCTCTTTCTCAACCAAATTTCTTCATAAAAGACTTGATCTCCAATAATTGATCAATATTTGACTCTATAGAATCTAAATTATTCTTTAAAACTTTATAAATATTGTTTCAAAACATTTTAATGTTTCATACATTCTCCATACTTAGATCTTATAATCCTTTGGTTTGATGATCAACAAATCAGGCTCATATCATGTCTTTAAAATGATTTATGATATTTTAAACTCAAAAGAAAAGCTTCAACATCATCAAACTTACATTTCCTCAGAATTAAAAAATTCTAGAAACTCCTTTTACCATCTTCTTTTGATATTCTATTTCCACGGATGAATATAATCTCCTTTATTTCTTATCAAGCATAGATCAAACACCAATTTAAGTGTCTGGGATGTTTATACCTTGATAAAACTTCTCTTGAATTGTCCCAAATACTCTCATTATTCATCATATTAAATCTATAATACTCATAATTTTCGGCTAGTATAACTTAAAAATTTTGGATAAGTGTTGAAGTATTACACTAAGGACTTCAATGACTTATGTTTACTAAGGATTATGATGAGGTATCAAAGGATTACGCTCAGATCCAAAAGTCTCAGGATCAATTTATTTTACAAATTTTATCCTCAGTATAAAGAAAAGAGACCTGGAAAAGTTATATGACGAGCTCAATGACTTGTGGTTAAGTCTTACAATCAAGAAGTATTGTCACGAACTAGCACGGGTACCCTGGTAACATGATAAATGAGCCAACTCTGACATAGCCCAAAGGGCATTCCTGATCCCCATGGGTTGATGACAAGAACATAGAATTATATAATATAAAAGTGGGAACAAATTTTCCACAAACATAATAAAAGAAAGATAATCAAGTAAATATGAATACAAAAGAAACACCTGAGAGAGAGGTGTACCAAAAGTCGAATAAGTATGAAAACAAAAATTATTATAGAAAAGTTCCAAAAAACAGGATAATTTCCCAAGTCCTAATGGACACAACTAACCAAGTCCAAGGATCAACAACTACTACCACCTCCAAGTGGAACCTTACCCATTATCATACCTAGAAGAAGATAATATAAAAACACATGAAGTAAAGGGTATGGTGTGAGATAAAATCCTAGTATGGTTTTACAAAGGATTCAATAATAATATGACAACATTTAATTAACCAAATAAATATTTCTATTTTACATAAATAAGTTTGTCATTTCAAAGGAATATTCACAACATATCATGCTTTACATTTACAATTATGGAAAGGTTATTTAAACAAATGGATTCAAAATCGTTTTATATAAACTAGTTTATATAAATTTAGAAGGGATGGTAAAAAACTTATAACAAATATTGACACAGATATTTCAAATAAAAAAAGTGAGAAACACGATCATATGTCTAAAGGTACAATAATTCCATTATAAGGTACTCCACACACTAAAAAAGTTTACACGACATTATGTGTACAAACTTTCCCCTTGATACTGACCAATGAGTAATCATCACCTTCCCATTAGGGATGTGATTGCTGTAGATGTATTGTTAGTGTAGTAAATCGTAGAGTGCTACCTGAGTAACACACTAAATACCTAAGTATTGCGTGTGCTCTAATAAAAAACAAATATTAGAAATTTATTTTAATATTTCTTAAAATAAAATTCAACCCATTATCTATTTAAAAAATTTCAATTTTCCATTTAAAAACCAAAATGGGGTTTTAATCAAATCATTCCTTTTTCCAGGATAAAACCAATAGGTTTCTATAAAAATAATTTCAATCCTTTTTTAAAAAATACCATTTTTAAATCAATTACATAAATTAATTTCACAAATTAAATCCAGCAATTTAAATTTCACATAATTCCATAAATTTTCCAAATACACCCCAATTCAATGGAATTGGGGGGTTTTCCCAATTTCATGCCAAAAATCTAATTTAAATCTAAATCCCAAAATTCAATGGAATTGTGTTTTTAATAAACTAATTGAAATAAATTTCAAGTACTTGAATTTAAATCAAACAACTTATTTTAAATCAATCAATTTTGGGTTAATAATTTTTTTTTCAATCACAACAAAACCACCTACCTTGAAAACACAGGATCTCAAAACACCAAACCCTAGTCAGGAAAATACTATAAAGAATGTCAGAAATGATTATATAAGAAGAAAACTAGATAAAAGACCTAAAATAGTAGGTATTAGATCCTCCCAACAACATGGAGATATAAGAAACCCAAGGGAGGAAAAGAGAGAGAGAGCATAAGGAATAAAACAAGAAGAAGAAACTAACTAGGGGAAGATCAGACACCATTTTACAAGATTCAAACCACTTTTGAGAGGTTATAGAGGAAAAAAACTACTATTGGGAGTACCCCTTGAATAATAAATCATTATGGTGTCGTAAAGGTCCTTCAAGAACCTTAAATGAGGCTTTCAGGTGTTTTAAAAAATAATTTTCAGATTAAAAATCCCGTACTCACAGTTATCTGGGTAGGGCCACATGGTTCTGAAAAACCATGCACCCAAGCTGTACACCCCATTTAATGGGACACATGGTTTCTACTAGTTGGGTTCACAGCTGGTAAACCATGAACCAACCATGAAAAATCTCACTACCTCAGTTTTCACAATTTTCTCTAGCAGGGTGCACGATTTAGGCAAATCGTGCGCCAACCACACAGAACACAAAAACATTCAAAATTTCCAAATTTTCCACCAAAAACAACCCAAAAAATAGAAAATAATGATAAAAATAGAGGTTTAAGAATACCTAAAAATAGTAATAAGATGTTACACTTATATTGTAGATGAATTCTTATGATCATACCTTTATTAATTTTTTGAAAACCCCAGAGTCAAACAATGGAAAGAGAAGATATGTTATAAATTATTAAGAAAAAATAAATAAATAAATTCAACACATGAAGACTTATTATCATAGTGAAGTCTTACTATCTAATAGGAAAAGTCTTAAACATAGTACTTATCTATTTTTCAGTGTACTCTAAAATTCTCATTTTCTTCAAATAGCTTCAAAATGACTTCAAATGACTACAAGGATTATCAAAACTCATAAAATAATTATATAACCTTATCATATGATATTTGGAATTATTATAATAATTAAAAAAATACTTTAATCACACATAAAAGGAGTTTAATCATAGAAGATACTGAAATTAGAGTATTTAAAAAAACATATCTTTGAGCTCAAGTAAAACTTTTATCAAATCAATCATGATCCATATCTAATCACATCAACCATCATCTAGGTGTTGTAAAAAATTTATTATATCAACCAAAATACTTGTTAACTATAAGAAGGGTTATTATTCTTTAGCTATTTCTCATCTAAACTTTAAACTTGATTTTCACATGTCATCCATAGACATATAGGCTATCCATCCATAATTTTAGTATCCATATCCTATTTCTTCATCTCCTTCATTAAACCATTGAAGAAAAGGATTATTCACTTTTTTCAATTTTAAATTAGTTGATATGGTTGGACCAATGAATTTTTCCAGCCAACTATTCCAAGGACCTTTGTTCTTCTCCTTTTCTATGTAAAACAAATGACTGCCACTCCATCTCCTTCATAAGTGGATACTACAATCCATCACCCAAATCATATCGTTATTTTCTTTTCATTATTAAATTGAAAATAATTAATTAAAAAAACTAATTGAAAATAAATACAACCCAAATCATTTAACCTGAAAAATATCCACCTTTGTGTTTTTTTATCAATTCCAAATAATATTTATATATCAATGTAAGTTTTCTCCCATAATTTATAATAAATAAAAAGGGAGAATGTGTTATATCTATTATTGATATAGTAGGGTTCATGTTTCATTTTATTATCCCCCTCAAACATTTGATACCACTTAAATCCACTTATAGTTTAAGGTAATTTTCTTCTTTAAACACATCTCCCTATTATTATTTTCATTTGAGATTGTATAAATAAAAACTTCTCTCCAGTTAATAAAATCATATTATCACCATGTGATTTCCATTGTTAAGATAAGATCGATATTTTATAATAAAAAATATTGATAAAACATTTAATTTAAAATGAACTTATACGACAAGAGAAGGAATTCTACAAGAATCATTGTTAACAAATTTCAAGTGATTATAATAACTTTAGAACAATAAATAATCGAATGAAATTATATTTTACATCACATTTCATTTATTTTTTTCATTAAATTATAAAATCCAAGTATATATAGGTTAAATTTTTTATAAAACAATATTAACAACTTTAGACATCAAGGATGTCCATATTTTCACCACATGTGATACCGATTCCTATCTTTCATGGTTTTGGGGCTACACATAGAGATTTTTAAGACTACATAAGAACCTGAACTCACTTAAACACACATATAAAAAACATTCAAGTGAAAAATCTTACCAACAATAGCTAGATAATCACCCCTAGTTAAAAATAATATATACATGTTAAAGTAGTGATGATAGAATGAAATTACACTTTATCCTTTATATTTTTAAGGTGATGTGCAAATTTTTATATTTTAAAAAATTTAAATCTCTAGAATCTATACATATTTTTAGAGATTAACCTCAGGTGATAATCACCAAAATTTATCATGTTTAATTCCCAAATAATTATAGTTAACTTGGGAATATAGTGGATCTTTAATAACTCCTCAAATCTCGCAATAGTATTGAGGTATATTTCCCAACCTAGGAACTCTTTTTCTTATAGGTTTGAAATATCTCGACCTCTTCATGTTAGAATCCTCTTTGACATTCCATATTTTTTAACTTTTTTAAATTATGATATTCTTTATATATTGAACTTTATTCTTATCCAGAATGGGATTCTAAACTTTAGAAAACAGAGCACTCAATTTCTTTTTACCTTGATCTATATTTTCATCCAACTCCAACTAATTTGGCAATATGGGTAGATAACCTTTGGGAACATAATGAAAATTTTTCTTGGGTGTGGATTTCTTCTTTGTAGTGATAGTTATATAACTAATACTCCAATATTATTTCCATTTATTATTTATTATTTATTATTAGTGAGGCATATAAAAATTTTACAACACTATGATCAACCTTTTTCCACCACATATACACCTTTACACTAGATTTTACTTTTCCCTTTTTGGGTAGATTCTCATAATCTTCACAAGGAGTGTCAAAAACCATTCCCACATTACTATTTAATTCTTGTATTGAATCAATTTTTTATTAAAGTTTTATCCCACTCACCTTTTCATTCATTGAAATTTTTAAATAGTGTATTATGTAGTATCTCTTAGCAGAATAGAAGTATTTATTTTCAGTATGTGTCACATCATTCTCAGCCTTCTTTACTGACCTCTTGGGAGTGACTTTTTTGAACCCTTATTTGATAATTCAACTCCCAAGGAAAACTTATCTTGTTTCTTTACATGATTCTAAACCTATTTTGGTTCAATATTCTTATCAAGAAGTAGATGATTCCTAGAATAATTATACTAGAATTCATCATAATAATGATCACTGATGTTTCACATCTCACAATTTTTTTGATACTTTCAATTTTTCTCTTCAGAGATAAATTTTTCACTTTTTTTGAGGTCCAATTATTTTCTATAGGAACCTTACTATTTAAAAAATTTCTCAAATTACTTTAGGAATTTTTGAACTTGTATGAACCAAATTGCTGTGCCAGAAAGCAGTGGATATCCACACTACTCATGTGCATGTGCAACTCATTTAGTGTTCTCTATCATTTTTAAATACCATAAATGGTATACCATAATTATTTTTAATTCCAAGAGGAAAACCATATTATAGAATATGAAATATTTTTCTTCATGAAATTTTATTCACTCTTTTTCAACTCAAATAGTATTCCAAGAATATCCTAATTTAATGATCCTTATTTTTGAAATTCGACAAAATAAACAAGTCCTTTTATTCTCCTCCAGGATTAGTTTCACTTTATCAAAATATTCCTCTGTAAAATACTCAATTTAATCCTATATAGATACATTGTAATATAAAATAATCATGAATGAGACATGGTACTAATTCTTACAATGTGATAGATTCACATAAAACCCATAAAAAATAGGTTTTCATCTATAAAAACTACAAAAAAAATCAAATAAATTCTCATCTTTCTCAAACAGCTTGGTTCATAATTGACCCAAGCTTTGATTAATGAGAAAAACTTGACTCAAAAGATTATAAAGTATTATTTAAAAATTTAAAAATTTAGTTTCAACAAATTTAAATGTTTCGTAAATTATCCATATTTTGTTCTTATAATCTTAAATCTTGAAGACCAGCTACTCAAGCCCATATCATGGATTTACCAAGATTCATGATATTATAAAATCGAAAGAACAACTTTAACATCATCATATTTATATTTAGTCGTAATAAAAAAATTCTAGAACCTCCCTTTATCATATCTTTTTCATCTTCCCATTCTATTGATAAAGATCAACTCCTTTATTTTTCTTAAGTGTGGGTCAACCCTTATTTAGGGGTTTTTGATGTTTTTTCCGTGATTGACCATCTCTTGCATCATCCAAAATAGTCTAATTATTTATAAGATTAAATATATAAAACTCATTTTTTTTAATCCATTGGAACTTTTAAATTTTTTCTAAGTACTGAAGTCTTGTATTAGGGACTTTAAAGAATTTTGTTTTCTAAGGGTTACAATGTGGTATCAAAGGCTTACGCTCAGCTCTAAAAGACTTGCACTCGGTGGCTATGAAAAATTGTTACCTTAGGGAAAATTCATATAATCAATAAAATTTATACGATGTTCTCGAAGACTTATAATGAAGTATTATGATCATGTATTATGATGTGACTGATGTATTACAATCATACCTTTGTTAATTTTCAAAAGACTTCAAATTCATATGATGGGAAGGGAAGACATAAGATGAAGTATAATGATTGAAAAATATTTACATGTAGCACTTGAATACTTATGATATCTATGAAGTCATATGATCTAGTTGAAAATGTCTTACACTCTAGACTTATCCATTTTATAGTGTATTACAAAATTCAAGTTTTTTCCAATAACTTTGAAATAAACTCCAAAGACTCTATAGATACTCCAAAATTCTTAAATAATCAAGGAGCCTTTTCATATGATAATTGGAATTTTTGAAATGATTTAAAACTCTTTCAATCACACTTTTGAGGTGTTGTAGCATATAAGGTACTCAAATTAGAGCATTTCAAAAAACATATCCAGGAGCTATGGGGAAACATTTCTAAAATAAATACCTAGCCATCTCAAATCACATAAACCTTCATAAATGGATAGTATAATCCATAAACCAATTCATATATTTTATATCTCCTTTTCATTATTACATTGACAAGTCTTAATTGAAAAACCTAATTGAAAATAAATACAACCTAACACTTTTGGCTACGACACTTTAAAATATGGAATTATAGATAATATTAATGAGATTGAATGAAGAGTGTTGATTTAAATTCTCCCAATTATGTTTTTATTGATTATTAGTGTTTTATATTTGGGGAGGGGTTATACAAAAAAATTTGGACGAAATAAATTACACTATAATGTTTTTATATAAGTGTTTAAGTGTGTGAAGGTTCCTAAAAATTCTTGAAAACTTTATACAATATTCCCACAAGATTTGAAATAAAAAAGTTAGTATTTGTAACACCCTGATATTTTATGAGAAATAAATATATATATTTTATGTCTTATGTTATACGCAACACCAAAGGAATCTTTAACTACACACAATATTGTCTTGGCTTGCGTTACACGCAAGAGAAACCTTCCTCGGTAGCTTGCATTTTACGCAATACCGAGTTTCACTAAACAATTATATATTATTATAATATTATGAACTAGCCGTTATGAATAGTATTAACCAAATTTTTAATTTTATAAAATTATAATTCATCTTACACATTTTATAGAATGAGATATGAAAACAAAATCAATTTTTCGGATAAAAGAAGTATTTTTAAAAAAAATGCAGTTTTACCGCCTTTTGATGGCGTACCCATTTTAAATATAATTTTTGACAAGTTTATAAGTTAAATTTTAAAAAATAACCTTCTTATTTTGAATCAGGATATAAAAATTTACATCAGATACATTTTTGATACTTTTCTCATAACTTTCATATTTTGATGAATAGTAAAAATACGCTAAATTTTTATTAAAAACATCTTTTTTCATCAAGATAATTTATATGGTTAAATGATAAAATTTAATGGTTTTAAAGTATAAATAGAATATATTTTTACCATTTAATATAATTTATTTCATTACCATTAATTTTACATTTAATTCATAGGTAAAAACATTTCAATCTTTAACAATGCTTTAACTTTTAAAATCTGTTTTCTTAACGACGTGATTAATTTTAAATTAATTACTGAAACTTATGTGTTTTGAATTTTGAAAAATGGATTCCATATTTGGATTCAGTGGATACAAATTATGTTAATAGGTTACTTTTATTTTTTTGATATCATGAATAGTAACTACGATAATTTTTATTTAATATAGTTAAAGGTAAATCGGGTAATTAAGGGTAAAAATAAGATTATAAAATTACCCTGAGACCTGCTAAAATTCTATTATATGAATAAAAGTCGACCCATATCACTTAAGGGTCAGAATATATTCATTTCATGGACCTTTTACCATGAAAATGATATAATTATTATTAAAACCAAAGAAAGTGACAACATGTCACTCTCTTATATGTTATAAGTGTAATAATTTTAATTTAGTGATAAAACTTATAAAACTTATAAGATAAATAGCCTCTAGAAATCATATAAAATTTTCTACATCATGATAATTTATTTATAATTTTTAGGTATTAAATAATTATCATTAATGATGACACAATAGTGATGTAGAAATTATTTCATTGATTGAAATATCAAATAAATGGTTTTAAAAATATTGAAATAAATATTATATGAACTAATTAATGTTCTACACAAATTTTTTATAGTACTATGAAATTTTAGGAATCTATTAAATATTTTTATCCGAATATATTATTTCTGTGGATTTTATTAAAATTCAAATAAATGAATAGTATCAAAATTGACACTAGTTATTTTATAAAAATAACATATTATAAAATTGTTTAAAAATCACAAAAATATTTAAAAATTGTAAATTAAAATTTAAATTCTCTAAAACGTCATAAATTATTCAATTATGGAAAATTCACAACACATAAGTAATTATTTATAACAATTTAAAATTTAGAATATTATTACCACAAATAAAATTAAATAGATTAAATAAGGATAAATCAAGTTGATTAGGTTAAAAATTATGTCCCAACATGTCTAAATTTTATTGGATGATGGGATTATAACCCTATCGAATCTAATAATAATATTTTAGTCATTTTTGGAGGTTTTTATGTGGGGTTTGAGTTTATTATAAATTAATATTTTAGAGGTTTCTAAGAGTGCCCCTCTCCTCTCTTATAAAAGGGAACCTCCTCCCTCTCCTCATCACAACATTTTGAGCCTTCAAGCTCAGAAAAAACCTATACATTTCTATTCTCCACTTCCCTAGAAAAATACTAGAGCTCTTGGTCTTCTTAAAAGACTAACTTTAGTGCCCTAAGAGGAGGTTTAGAAGAGGCATGCCCAAGAAGAGGTAATATCCTTTACCAATTCTTTCAAATTTATTTCTTCTTATACTTCCTCTTCTTTATTTGTTTCATTATAAAGTAATAACATCAGTATAAATCATATACTGTTATATTATTATAAATATGAAACAAACCTATTTTTACTTCTATCCATCCTACGGAAAACGAAATCCCCGCGCGTGCGTACGTAAGGAATACCGTCTCCACGCTGTGGTGTAATCTGTTTTCCACCACCACCTTACTTGGATGAGTATAATGGTGTAAAGAATAATTGTATGTTATTATTATAACATGATACTAATTCTGAGATATTCTATCTTCCACTCCAATACCATTCAATAATTATGGGAACGATATCGTCGCTCATGCGTACGTACGGCTTACCGTCTCCACGGTGCGATGTGATTTGTTCTACATGATCTTCATTAAACCATGATTATATAAACAAATTGAATGAATAAATCTTATATATATTATAAAATAACATTCTGTAAAAGATTTTATACCATTCTGTAAATTATGTATCTATAACCTAAAACTAGGAATAAGAATTTATTTGTCAAAAGACGCATATGAACATAATGTAATGAACACCCGAATAACAAGTAGCAATGAAATATTAATAATAAAGAGATAAGAATACGGCCATATATGATATCGAAAAAATGTATATGATTCTGGAATAAGTCAATGAAATTATTTAAATCATTATACATGAGGTTCTGATACGTACAGAGCATATCAGACCTATGGTAAGGGAAAATCTCGCAATCTCATTTTATCTGAGATTGTTTATACTTCATAATTTACTGGGGGAATATTTATCATCCACATCCATGTTTCCAAAATATTTAATATTATTTCCATCCTCCTAAAATTTTTTAAGTCAAATTTTACCTATTGGTGAATTTTTAGTAAAAGATATAAAAGGAATCTTTTGTCGTCTTCAGTACGAGATACTTTTTGACTTTTCTGGACAAAGTACGAGAAGAATGTTTTTTTAACTTGTACAACATGAATGTATTTTTATGATTTCATAGAACATTATTTCCATGAATATTCCTTTAGAATTTTCAAGTTTATTTTCAATTAAATTCTTTTAGTTTAAAATTGTATGACATGTTGATAAAGGAAAAATGTTTTTGAAGTAGAAAGGATATTTTCCTCTAGAATAGAGTTTAAGTGTTTTATCAAAATTATTTTCCATCTAAGATAATATAGGGTTATGTTTCTATCCCTATTATTACATTGATTTGATTATGTTATAATGGAATTATTTTTATTAAGTCCTTTTATCTTATTTGGATTATGTTATGATGGCGTGATGTTTAAGAATCCCATTTTTATTACATGGGTTATGCTATGATGTATGATTTATGAATTTGTGGCACACATAAGAATGGTATCATTATGAGATGGGTGGGACCTATATCTCCCTCTGATGCATTGGGTAAAGATTTATATCTCATGAGATAGACTTAGCTGGAATGGAAAGATAATCTGGTTCAGTGATGCAGGACTGGAACAAGGAGTGAACTCGGTTCAGTAATAGACTTTGTCTGCTATGATGGTCTTGCCAATGAGTCTTGACTAATATGAAATGATTTTCTATGATTATGTGTGTATGTCACAATGTTTCATTCCTTATGTTATGAATATTGGTATTACGTTTCACTACTATGATTTATCCTATGTCATGATATTATGATCTCTTTTGTAGGATACGATTTTCAAAATGTTATGTTCTTATGAATATGATATGATTGATATTTCCTTTGTTTGCCCATAATGGTCATTTGAGCTCACCCTTTGTATGTTTTCTTTTCCCCAGGTCCGGAAGAAGGGTATTAAGTATGATATGCCAAAAGAGACTCTAGATATGATGAAATAAATAGGAGACAATGTAGATGATTTATGAACCAATTATTTATGTTTCTCAGTTTATAAAAACACTATACCTATACGGTTCTATCATGGTTTTGTTATATGTTGTAATAAGTATGATTCAATTCTGAAGTAATAAGACTGTATGTAAAGTATGGGTCGTTATAGTTGGTATCAGACGAAGGGTATAGTCAACCTTTGGAAACTAGGATGTGAAAGCCTTAGTAAGAAACCTAAGGATATGTTTAAGCATAGAACACAATCGTAGTGTATTATAAATGGCCATGAACAACCTATGATAAGACCTTAAGTGTGAAATTTTATTCTTGATTACGTGGTTTTCCTATTATAATTAGTGTTGCTCACACTATTCTTCTTGGTTTTATTCAATGGATGGAACCCGAAGGAACCGTGTTAATGCGGAATGAGATGGGCAATGCAATGATTGTACCCCTGAGCAACCAAACGTTATGGGAACTGAAATTAAAAATCTTGTAGCCATGCTCACACAACTTTCTCAAGCTATGAATTTTGCAGGACTTCCAAACGAGCAAAGGGAGGAGCAACATTCTGTTGAATCTTTCATGAGGTAGCGTCCACCTTCATTCAACGGGTCTTCTGATCCATTAGTGTCTGAACAATGGAATAGTACCACTGAAAAGATATTTTCAGTTCTTCAATGTTCTGAACATGATAAAGTCATCTTAGCAGTATATCGTTTGGAAGGTGATGCTGATCAATGGTGGAATCTTATTAAGAATACAAGGCAAAGGGATGAAATTGAGTCCATGGAATGGGACGAGTTCAAGTACTTATTTTTCAATATGTGTTTCCCTTGTATTCTTCAAATAAAGATGGATAAGGAGTTTCTTGAAATGAAGAAAAAGGATGATGAATCTGTTGGTACCTATAAAGCAAATTTTACAAGGCTTTCAAGGTATGCTTCTGGGATTATTATCCGACCTAAGAGTAAGATCAATCAATTCTTAAGTGGCTTAAAACCAAGTCTCCGAAGGGAATTAGATATAAGGGACTTCAATAGCTATGAGGAAATTGTTTGATGTGATCTCAAGGTTGAGATGGAGATTGGAGTAACCCATCAGTCATATGGGTTTGATAAGAAGAGGAAAATGGAATTCAATGGAAAATCTAAAGACCACAATGAAAAGAAGATGAGTTTTCCCTTATACTCAAAGTGTGGAAAGAAACATGGAGGGAATTTTCTTAAAGGGAAAAGTAAATGTAGCAGGTACTGTAGTAGGTACTGTGCAGAACTATAGCAGATACTATAGTAGTAACAGTAGCAGACACTGTTTGGCACTATAGCAGCCAGGAATATTCCCCCGTTTGGGCCTTCGAGCCACCTATTTGGTCCCCAAGTCCTTTAAGGCCTTCAGGACACCCAAGCCTTCGAGTCAGTAAGGCCTTCAGGCCACCTCAAGGCCTTCGGGCTACCTTAAGTGCAAATACAAACTAGAAAACCTACAAGGAAAAAACTTTAGAAGGAGTATCAAGGAGCTTTCACCATAGGAGAAGCTAAATGGATTGCAAGAATGAGAGGGTATGGCACCTGCCATCGGGACAAGACTGTGCATACACGGGAAAGCCTAGCTGAACAACCATGTGAAAGTGGAGATATGATTTCACGATGAAGATACTGGGGAGGAGCAGTTCCATGTAGTTTGTTTGGGTTGTATGCAATGTTTGAAGTCTAAGGGCAATGAATTCCTATAAGGACTACATGCAATGTAATACTTACGCCTACGAACCTTATAAGGGTTCCAACTCACCCCTTGAAAGCTGTATTATCAGAATCAATTAAAAAACGAAGGCCTTCGGGCTATTAGAGTAAGTAAATGTTATATGTGTGGAAAAGAAGGTCATCGGGAAATTGAATGCCGCAGTGATGGGAAAAAGATTTCTAGTGATGCGAACAAAGAAAAGGCTACATAGAATGCAACTCCTACACTTCAATGTTACAAGTGAAAGGAAATGGGGAATTATTTCAATCAATTCCCTAATCCAAGGGTTGTTGATGATGATTGACATCAACAAACTCTTAAGTCCAAAGACAAAGGAAAGTCACATGCAATTTCTATCGGCGATGTGGAGTATGATAACGAAGTGGTGAAAGGTACACTTACCATCCACTATAAATTATAAAATATTTTATTTGATTCTTGATCCACCCACTCTTTTATTTCTGAATAATTTTCTAAGGGTATTGCCATACTACCCCAAAAATTAGCTGTTGATTTAGCTGTGACAACTCCTAATGGCACAACAGTCGCATCAAAAGTTTATAATTCTTCTCTGATTGAAGTTTGTGGGAAAGGGCTTCCTGAAAATCTTGTGATGCTTCATATAGTGGAATTTGATATGATTCTTGGAATGTATTGGCTTTATTTATATGGACCTCATATCAATTTCTAAATAAGGGAAGTCTCATTTCATATTCCTGATCAATCTATGATCATCTATTGATGCAAGGATGAATATAAACTTCCAGTGTAAATTTCTTCCATCTTATAGGTATTGATTCCAATAAATGAAGGTTATTTATCTCAAATGGTTGGAGAGAAACTCACGATTAAGAATATTTCCATTGTAAAAGAGTTTTATGATGTCTTTCCAGAGGAATTTCCAGGTCTTCCACCAAATCGTGAAGTTGAGTTTTCAATAGAACTCATACCGGCTGCTATGCCCATTTCAAAGACACCTTATAGAATGGAACCAATTGAGTTTCAGGAATTGAAGAAGCAACTCCAAGAGAATCTTGATAAGGGATTCATATTCCCTAGTGTATCACCTTGGGGAGCACCTATTCTGTTTGTTAAGAAGAAAGATAGATCAATGAGACTCTTCATTGATTATCGAGAACTTAACAAGATCACTATCAAGAAAAAATATCCTCTCCCATGCATTGGTGACTTATTTTACCAACTATGTGGAGATCAATACTTTTTTAATATTGATATTTGTTCAGGGTATCATCAATTAAGGGTAAAAAAAGAGGATATACCAAAGATAGATTTCCGTACAAGGTATGGACACTATGAGTTTATAGTGATGCCATTTGGTCTTACTAATGCCCCTTCTATATTCATGGATATAATTAATAGAGTCTTTAGAGACTATCTTGATCAGTTTTTGGTAGTCCTTATCGATGATATTCTTGTCTATTCAAAGAGCAAGGAAGAACATGAAGATCACTTAAGAATCGTATTGAATACCCTGAGAAAGGAGAAGCTTTATGCCAAATTTACCAAGTGTGAATTTTGGATTAAAAAAGTTTCATTTTTGGGTCACATAATCACAAAATAGGGGATATCTGTGGATCCAACAAAACGGAGGTTATTGAAAGATGATCGAGACCAACAATAGTAACTGAAATCTAAAGTTTTCTTGGTTTAGCTGGGTATTATCGTCGTTTTGTGAAAGATCTTTCAAGATTATCTTACCCACTCACCAAATTGACTCGGAAAGGAGTTAAGTTTTTTTGGACGGAGGAATGTGAAGAGAATTTCAAAGATCTAAAAATAAGGTTAGCAAGTGCACCTGTGCTCACACTACCTTGTAGTGGAGAATGGTTTGTGATCTACAGTGGTGCATCTAAGAAGGGGCTGGGGTGTGTTCTCAGGAAAAATGACATGGTGATAGCTTATGCCTCTCGACAGTTGAAAAACCATGAGAAAAATTACCCAACTCATGATTTGGAGTTAGCTGTAGTAATATTTTCATTAAAGATTTAGAGGAATTATCTTTAGGGTGAAAGGTGTGATATTTATACTGATTATAAAAGTTTAAAGTGTATTCTCACACAAAAGGAGCTAAATATGTGCCAAATAAGATGATTGGAGCTGATTAAGGACTACAACTGCTCAATTCATTACCACCTTGGGAAAGCAAACAAGGTGGCATACATATTAAGTTGACAAGACAATGCTATCTTATCCATGATGAGGATAACAAATGATCCAATATTTATGGATTTACAAAGTATGGATCTTGGAATTTTAATTAAAGGGGAGATATCTTATCTTTCTCAAATGAATGTTCAACCATCTATACAAGTGAAGATTAAAGAGGCGCAGAAGGAGGATGTTGGGCTTCAAAAGAAGGTGAGAAATGTTCCTGAATTCACCCTTGATTGTGATGGGATAATAAGGTTTAGGAACCATGTCTGTATTCCTACCACACAAGAATTAAAGAAGGAGATTCTGGATGAGGCTCATAGTTCTTCATTATCTATTCATCCTAGAAGTACAAAGATGTATCAAGACCTGAAAGAGTACTTTTGGTGGGATGGAATGAAAAGATATATCGCCAAATATGTCCCTTGATGCTTGGTTTGTCAGCAAGTTAAAGCTGAGAGACAGAAGTCTAAAGGGATGTTACAACCATTACCCATACTAGAATGGAAATGGGAAAACATCACTATGGACTTTGTCATTGGACTTCCCAGAACATCCAAAGGCAATAATTCTATCTGGGTTATAGTTGAAAGTCTTACAAAGTCAGCACACTTCATTGCTATTAGAGAAGATTTATATCTTGATCAGCTTGCCAGGATATATCTAAAAGAAGTTGTAAGATTGTATGGAGTACCACTTTCCATTATATCTAATTGGGATCCGAGGTTTACCTCAATGTTTTGGCAAAGTCTTCATCATGATCTAGATACAAAGTTGAGTTTCAGCACTGCCTATTATCCTCAGACAGACGGTCAGTCTGAGAGGACAATTCAAAATTTGGAAGACATGTTGAGAGCTTTCTCTATGTATTTAAAAGGTGGTTGGGATCAAAACCTACCTTTGGTGGAATTTTCTTATAATAATAGCTTTCACTCCAGTATTCAGATGACTCCTTATGAAGCTATATATGGAAAGAAATGTAGAAATATAACTTGTTGGGATGAAGTTGGGGAAAGAAATCCATTAGGACCTGATCTTGTTGATGAGATGGTAGAAAAGGTTAGATCTATTCAACAACACATAAGATAATCTCAGAGTCGACAAAAAAGTTATGCCGACAACCGAAGAAAATACCTAGAGTTTGAAGTGGGTGATAAAGTGTTCTTACTAATATCTCCATGGAAGAGAGTAATGCGATTTGGAAAAAGGGCAAGATGAGCCCTAGGTATATCAATCCTTTTGAAATAATGGATCATGTTGGAAAGGTAGCTTACTGACTGGAACTTCCACCAAATCTCTCACAAGTTTATGATGTGTTCTATGTATCTCTCTTGAGAAAGTACATACATGATCCTTCACATGTACTAAGCTCAGAAGTTGTACCACTAGAGTAAGATCTTTCTTATGAAGAACAGCCGATAGAGATTCTGGATAGTAGTGAAAAAGTTCTACGAAACAAGACCACTCACTTGGATAAAGTTTTATGGAGGAACCACCAATTAGAGGAAGCTACATGGGAACTTGACCACTAGAGTAACATCTTTCTCATCTGTTTGTTACGAAATGACAAATTTCGAGGGAGAAATTCATTTTAAGGGGGTTAGAATGTAACACCTTTAGATTTTATGAGAAATATATATTTTCTTATGTCTTATGTTATATTCAACACCAAAGGAAACTTTCACTACACACAACACTGCCTTGGCTTGCATTACACGCAAGAGCAACCTTCCTCGATAACTTGCATTGTACGCAATACCGAGTTTCACTAAACAATGATATATTATTATAATATTATGAACTAGACATTATGAATAGTATTAAATTAATTTTAAATTTTATAACATTATAATTCATCTTACACATTTTCTAGAATTAGATATGAAAACAAAATCAATTTTTCAGATAAAAGAAGTATTTTTCAAAACAATGAAGTTTTACCACCTTTTGATGGCGCACCCATTTTAAATATAATTTTTGACAAGTTTATAAGTTCAATTTTAAAAAATAAAATTATTTTTTTGGATCAGGATATAGAAATTTACATTGGATAAATTTTTGATACTTTTCTGATAACTTTCATATTTTGATAAATAGTAAAAATATGATAAATTTTTCATAAAGACAAATTTTTTCATCAAGATAATTTATATGGTTAAATGATAAAATTTAATGGTTTTAAAGTATAAATAGAATATATTTTTACCATTTAATATAATATATATCATTACGATTAATTTTACATTGAATTCATAGGTAAAAACATTTCAATCTTTGACAGTGTTTTAACTTTTAAAACCTGATTTCTTAACAACGAGATTAATTTTAAATTAATTACTGCAACCTTTGTGTTTTGAATTTTGAAAAATGGATTCCATATTTGGATTCATTGGGTATAAATTATGTTAATAGGTTACTTTTATTTTTTTGATATTATGAATAGTAACTACGATAATTTTTATTTACTATAGTTAAAGGTAATTCAGGTAATTAAGGGTAAAAATAAGATTATAAAATTACCCTAATACCTGAAGAAATTATATTGGATGAATAAAAGTTGACCCATATCACTTAAGGGTCGGAATAGATTCATTTCATGGACTTTTTACTATGAAAATGATATTATTATTATTAAAACCAAAGAAAGTGACAACATGTCACTCTCTTATATCTTATAAGTGGAATAATTTTAATTTAGTGATAAACCTCATAAAAATTCTAATATAAATAGTCTCTAGAAAGATAATAAAATTATCTACATTATGAGAATTTATTTAGAATTTTTAGGGATTAAATAATTATCATTAATGATGACACAATAGTGATGTAGAAATTATTTTATTGTTTGAAATATCAAATAAATTGTTTTAAAAATATTAAAATAAATATTATATGAACTAATTGATGTTATCCAAATTTTTTTATAGTAATATTACATGTTAGGAATCTATTAAATATTTTTTTTCGAATATATTCTCCTTTTGTATTTCATTTAAACGCAAAAAAATGAATAGTGTCAAAATTGACACTATTGTTATTTTATAAAAATAACATATTATAAAATTGTTTAAAAATGAAAAAATATTTAGAAATTATAAATTGAAATTTATATGGTCTACAATTTCATAAAGTATCCAATTATGGATAATTCACAACACATAAGCAATTATTTATAACAATTTAAAATTTAGAATATTATTACCACAAATAAAATTAAATAGATTAAATAAGGATAAATCAAGTTGATAAGGTTTAAAATAATTTCCCAACATATCTAAATTTTATTGGTTGATGATGTAACACCTATAGATTTTATGAGAAATAATATTTTTAATATCTTTGATGTCTTGTGTTGTACGCGACACCAAAATTAGCTGAAGCAATACACAACACCAAGTATATATTTTAATCAATTTATAAATGAACTATATTTTGATTATGTTATATGCAACACCAAATGAATCTTGCACTAAACGCAACCCTGACTTGGCTTGCATTACACGCAATAGTGACCTTCCTCGATAGCGTGTGTTGTATGCAATATTGAGTTTCACTAAACAACTATATATTGTTATAATATTATTATGAACTAGCTTTTATGAATATTAGTAACTAAATTTTGAATTTTATGACATTATAATTCATCTTAAACATTTTATAGAACATGGTATGAGAAAAAAATAATTTTTTTGGGTAAAATAAGTTTTTTTCAAAAAATGCATTTTGCCTTCTTTTGATGACGCACACACTTTAAATCTAGTTTTTGACACGTTTATAAGTTCAATTTGATGAAATAAACTTATTCATTTCAATAATTATATAAAAATTAACTTTGGATAACTTTTTAATATTTTTCTATTAACTTTCATATTTTGATGAATAGTAAAAATATGCTAAATTTTAATAAAAAACAAATTTTTTCATCAAGATAATTTATAAGGTTAAATTAGAATATTGAATGGTTTTAAAGTATAAATAGAATATATTTTTACCATTTAATATAATTTAAGTCATTAGCATTAATCTTACACTGAATTCATAAGTAAAAACATTTCAATCTTTTGCAACGTTTTAACTTTTAAAACCCTTTTTCTCAACAGTGGGATTAATTTTAAATTAAATAATGCCACTTCAGTGTTTTGAATATGAAAAAATGGATTCCATATTTGGAAGCATTAGGTCCAAGTTATGCTAATATTCTACTTTTATTTTTTAGACATTATGAATAGTAACTATGGTAAATTTTATTTACTACAGTTAAAGATAAATCGTGTAATTAAGTGTAAAAATAAGATTATAAAATTACCCTAACACCTGAAAAAATTCTATTGGATGAATAAAAGTAGACCCATATCACCTAAGTGTTGGAATAGATTCATTTAATGTACTTTTGACCATGAAAATGATGTAATTATTATTAAAACCAAAGAAAGTGACAACATGTCACTCTCTTATATCTTATAAGTGTAATAATTTTAATTTAGTGATAAAATTCATAAAACTTCAAACCTAAATAGTCTACAGAAATATAATAAAATTGTCTACATCATATTATTTTTTTTGGAATTTTTAGGGATTAAATAATTATCATTAATGATGACACAATAGTGATGTATAAATTATTTTATTGATTGAAATATCAACTAAATGGTTTTAAAAATAATAAAATAAATATTATACGAACTAATTAATGTGATACACGAATTTTATAGATTCATATGACTTTTTAGGAATCTATTAAATATTTTTGTACGAATATATATTCTATGTGGAATTTATTTAAATACAAATAAATGAATAGTGTCAAAATTGACTCTATTGATATTTTATAAAAATAACATATTATTAAATTGTTTAAAAATAATGAAAATATTTGAAAATTAAAAATTAAAATTTATATTGTCTAAAATTTCATAAAGTATAAAATAATGTACAATTAACAACACATAAGTATTTATATCCATTTAAAATTTATAACATTATTACCAAAAATAAAATTAAATAGATTAAAAAAGGTTAAATCAAAATGATAAGGTTTAAAATTAACTTAAAACATGTCTAAATCTTATTGGTTGATTATATTACAACCCTATATAATCTAATCTTCAGATTTGAGTCATTTTTGGAGATTTTTAAGTGGGGTTTGAGTTTATTATAAATTAATATTTTAGAGGTTTCCAAAAGTGCCCCTCTCCTCTCTTATAAAAGGGAACCTCCTCCCTCTCCTCATCACAACATTTTGAGCTTCCAATATTGGTCAAACCTTAGCCATTTATCTTCTCCACTTCTCTAGAAACATACTATAGGTCTTTGTATTCTTCAATGACCAACGTTAGTGCCCTAAGAGGAGGTTTAGAAGAGGCGCGTTGAAGAAGAGGTAATATCCTTTACCGATTCTTTCAAATTTATTTCTTCACATACTTCCTATTCTTTATTTGTTTAATTATAAAGTAATAAAATAAGTATCACTCGTATAATTATATGTTATTATAAATATGAAACAACCCTATTTCACCTTATATCTATCCTATGGAAAACGAAATCACCACACGTGCGTACGTACGAAATACCGTCTCCACGCTGTGGTGTAATATGTTTTCCACCACCACCTTACTTGTATGGGTATAATGGTGTAAATAATAACTATATTTGATTATTATAACATGATGATAATTCTGATATATTCTGTCATCCACTTCAATTCCATTCAATAATTATGAGAATGATATCATCGCTCGTGCGTACGTACGGATTACCATCTCCACGACGTGATGGGATTTATTCTCTATGTTAACCATTCAAGAATGACTATAAAGTATATATAAAAAATAATCATGAAAAATAAGACATAATAATGAAACTAGATTTATGTATATGTTATTTACTATCTTCCATTAAATTTAATAAGGAAACGAAAACAGTGTTCATGCGTACATACGACCTACCGTCTCCATGAACAGTGTATTTCATTCCATTTATCGATCTATCATATATATTTATATGCTGAATATATATTATTTATAAATCATTTTTTACATTCTGGAATTAAGTAAATCAGGTTATAAGTAATTATATCAAGAATAAAAAGTCCAAACACGTACGATAAATGAAACGATTTTACCCAAAACGCGGCTTTAACATGGAATTGACAAATGAACGGGTAATATAAAGTCGTAAGTGAATCATATATGATATAATAAATATTATTATGGTTCTATTAAAAGTTAATAATAGGTTTAAACTCACTATATAGTATTCTTGAACACATACAAAAGAAATTGGAGATAAGGTAAGGGATAATTATTCCAATCTCGTTCTTATCCGAGATTGTTTATTCGTAAGTATTTACTGGGGTTTTGTTTATCATCTATGTCCATGTTTTCTCAAAATGTTTTCATAAATTTTTTATTATTCTTTTATTTATGTTTAAAGTCATTTTTACCATTTTATGATTTTTACCACAAGGTATGGAATGAATCTTTCTTTTGTTTACCACATGAGGTACTTTTTGACTTTTCTGAAAAAAGTACGAGGACAATGTTTTTATAGAGTGTGACTGAATTTTTACAGTTTTATAATGCCTTATTTTGATGAAGCTTCCTATAAAAGATTTCATTATTATTTTCAAAAAATTATTTTCTTTTAAAATCGCACGACATTTTGAGAAAAGAAAATGATTTTGAAGAAGAAAGGATATTTTCCTCAAGAATTCATTTCAAGTGTTTTATCCAAACTATTTTCTATATAAGATAACATTATTTAATATGGATATGATTCATGTATAATGTCCATATTATTTACATTGTTTTATTTTGTTTATGATGAAATTATATCCATTGTTTTATATGGATTATGTTATGATGGGTTGATGTATATGAAACCCAGTTTTTATTTTTTGGGTTATGATGAATGATTTATGATTGTTTTGTCGCACACGTAAGAATGATTTCAATATGAGATGGGTGGGAACTATATCTTGATCTAATGCATTGGGTAAAGATTTGTACCTCATGATATAGACATGCCTAGGATGACAAGTAAATCCAGTTCAGTAATATAGGGCAGGAACGACAAGTAAACCCAGTTCAGTAATGGACATTGTCCACTATGATGGTTTTGGTAGAAATGCCTTGGATACTATGAAAATAATATCATGTTGTTAATGGTTTTCCACAATTACATGTTTTATTCCCATGCTATTTTATCATGATCAATGTTCCTTTATGATCTATGACTTACGTACTGCCAAGATTTATTTCACAACTCAAGATTTTAAGGTTTAAACATTATGTTCATGTTTTTAAGTTCATACGTATATGGTTTGTTTTTTATCCATTCTTACCCTTACTGAGCATTTGAGCTCACCCTTTTTATGTTTTCTTTTCCCCATGATATAAAGAAATGTTTTAGGTAAGAAAACAAAAGATAAAGATCTTTATGGGAGATGTTGAAGATCTTTCACCATGATTAGAAGATTATGTTCTAAGTTTCCAAAGACACTAAACTATTACTGTCCTTGGATGTCTATTTTTTTATATATTAAGTATTCCACAAAATTAATGTAATGTCCATGTTTGTCAAGATTTGGGTCTTTATATTTGGTATGAGAGGAAATGTTTAGTTAACCTTTGGAAACTAGGATGTGGAAACTTTAGTGAGATCCCTAGACATATTTCAAAGGTATTTCTAGGGATGTCCCTAAGGTTAAGTATAAGTATAGGTTATAGTCCTAGAATTAAGGTTAAAATCTTAGAATTAAACCTAAGATGTCAGATATTGAAGGTACTCCCCCTTTTTTATGTTATTTTCCTAGCATGATTTTTGCCTCTCACACTATTCTTTTTGGGTTTTAGATGATGGTTGGAACCCAAAGGAATTGTATTGACCAATGTAATGGACAATGAAATGATTTTCCTCCTGAAAAAACTAATGTTGTGGGAGATGGATTTAAAAATCTTATTGTTATACTTACACAAGCTATGAATCATTCTGGACTTCCAAATGAGCAGATAAGGGAACAATATTCTATTGAGTCCTTCATGAGGCAACATCCACCTTATTTCAGTGGGTCTTTTGATCCACTTGTTGCTGAACAATGGATCAGTACCATTGAAAAGATATTTTCCATAATTCGCTGTTAGGAACATGAAAAATTCATTCTGTCTATTTACCATTTAGAAGGTGAAGCATAATAGTGGTAGACTCTAATTAAGAATACAAGGCCCCAAGATGAAATTGAATCCATGGAATGGGATGAGTTTAAGAACTTATTTTTCAATAAGTACTTTCCTCGTATTCTTAGAACTAATATGGAAAATGAGTTCCTTGAGCTTAAGAAAAATGATGATGAATCTATTGGTATATATGAATCGAATTTTACAAGGCTTGAAAGGTATTCATCTGGATTTATCACCCAACCTGAAAGTAAAGTTGATCGATTTTTCAGTGGATTAAAACCAAGTCTTAGAAAGGCATTAGCTATAAGAGACATCAGTAACTATGAAGAGATTGTGCATTGTGATATCAAGGTAGAACTGGAAGTTGGTGTTACATATCAATCTCATGGTTTTGAAAAGAAACGAAAGATTGAGTTTAAGGAAAAATCTCAAAACTATGGTGAAAAGAAGAAAAATGTTTCGTTATGCTCAAAGTGTGGAACAAAGCATGGTGGAGATTTTCTTAAAGGGACTAGAAAATGTTTTAAGTGTGAAAAATAAGGTCATCAAGTAGATGAGTGTATAAGTAATGGGAAAAATGTAGCTATTTATGTGAATGGATAAAAGACTGCAAAGTATGCACCACCAACACTTCAATGCTACAAGTGCAGGGAAATGGGGAATTATGCTAACCAATGCCCTTATCCAAGGGTTAATGATGATCAACATCAAAAACCTCTTAAGGAAAAGGAAAAAGGGAAGTCACATGCGATCACTATTGGTGATGTTGAATATGACAATGAAGTGGTGGAAGGATTAAGTATTTATTTAACGAGATTCCAAAATATTGTTGTGGAATCTCATTTATAGTATCATGGAATATTGAAATATCTATGTATTAGTTTGTTGTGGTTTTCAATAATTATATGGTATCGATAACCATGAAAAGTGATTGAATTATTTTTAGAAAGCACCTAATATGCACATAATGAAGGGATACAGAGATAATGAAATATTTGATAGTATTAATGAGCTCATGACTGATATAAGGACAATGTGATATCATTGTTTGAGTATATAGAAATTTTGGGATTTTGGTATGTGGAAAGAGTTAACTTTTGACAGCATTTATGTTTCCACAAAGATTATATGGTAATTCATGTTTCAAGAGAATACATGATTAAGGTATTCACATGTTTCGAACGTAACCAACAATATATATTATATGATATACATGGGATAAATGATGGTATTCACATTTTTGGTTGATGACATTTCTAGTAATCGTTTTCTTTATACCATGAGCTTGGATAGGAGTATTTTGGATAAACCTAAATATTTGAAATGGATTATGTTGGACATAAGATTATATTGTTTAAGGGTAAATACTTTTTTCGATATTACTTCTGGAATGTTATAATAGTGTAATTTTAGAAAAAGGACGACCTACAGGATGGGCGACAACCCATCACGTCAGACAAGGTTGTGGGAATAGAACCCACAACCGAAGTGCGACATCCTTTATCGCCTACCACTGGCCTACAGGAAGTCCCTGGTTAGTAGAAACTAGTTTTATTTTATTAAGATGTATGATAAATGAAGTATAAGTCCATTTTTGGAACCATATACGATTAATATCACCATAAGATGGACTTATGTATATAACTTCTGCTGACCTTATGTTTGAGACAAATGGAATGACCTATCATTCTATCACATGACCTGCTAACACTTCACGGAAGACAAATTCAACTTCATTTCTTTAAGAGATGAAGTGAAAATTGTTTATGGCACAAATAGTAGTGATATTGTACCAAAATCAAGTAAGTATTTATTTTAATTCAAAAATTCTTCAACATTAGGGAAATGATCTTGAAAACCAAAAATTTTGTCCTAGTGCCCTCATATATGATGAATGAGATGGTACCTTAGATCATCAAAAATTTATGTCTTTGTGATTTTTTTATTTTTCATAGCCATGTTCTCTACCACTCTTCATCTAAACATGATGGTTATATTTCTCTTCCATATCCAAATTTTCACCTATATTCTCCTATGTGGAAACCCAGTGCTGAGTTACTTTGGGTGACCGTTTTGTTTCTAACTTTCCTTTTTAAAATTAAGTTTTAGTATTCATTTTTACGATTTGGGTTTCTATGAAAGAAACTTTCAAGTATTAAACAATTTAGAACCCCGAAGAATTTTTAGGGTGAAATTCATTTTAAGGAGGGTAGAATGTAACACCCCGAGATTTTATGAGAAATAATCCTTTTAATTTCTTTGATGTCTTGTGTTGTCCACCACACCAAAATTATCTGGCTCTATACATAACAACAAGTATAGATTTTGATCAATGTATACATGAACTATATTTTGATTATGTTATACGCAACACCAAAGGAATCTTTCACTACACTCAACCTTGACTTGGCTTGCATTACTCGCAATAGTGACCTTCCTCGATAGCGTGTGTTGTACGCAATATTGAGTTTCACTAAACAACTATATATTGTTATAATATTTTTATTAACTAGAAGTTATGAATATTAGTAACTAAATTTTTAATTTTTATGACATTATAATTCATCTTACACATTTTATAGAACATGGTATGAGAACAAAATAATACTTTTGGGAAAAATAAGTATTTTTCAAAAAATGCAGTTTTGCCGCCTTTTGATGGTGTACCCACTTTAAATCTAGTTTTTGACATGCTTATAAGTTCAATTTTATGAAATATAATTATTAATTTTAATAAGGATATAAAAATTAACTTTGGATAATTTTTTAATATTTTGCTGTTAACTTTCATATTTTGATGAATAATAAATATACGCTAAATTTTAATTAAAAACAACTTTTTTCATCAAGATAATTCATATGGTTAAATTATAATATTGAATGGTTTTAAATTATGAATAGAATATATTTTTATCATTTAATATAATTTAAGTAATTAGCATTAATTTTACACTGAATTCATAGGTAAAAACATTTCAATCTTTTGCAACGTTTTAACTTTTAAAACACGTTTTCTCAACAACGGGATTAATTTTAAATTAAATACTGCCACTTCTGTGTTTTGAATTTGGAAAAATTTATTCCATATTTGGAATCATTAGGTCCAAATTATGCTAATAGGCTACTTTTATTTTTTAGACATTATGAATAGTAACTATAGTAAATTTTATTTACTACAGTTAAAGGTAAATCGGGTAATTAAGCGTAAAAATAAGATTACAAAATTACCCTAACACCTGCCAAAATTCTATTGGATGAGTAAAATTCTACCCATATCACCTAAGGGTTGGAATAGATTCATTTCATGGACTTTTGACTATGAAAATGTTGTAATTATTATTAAAACCAAAGAAATTGACAACATGTCACTCTCTTATATCTTATAAGTGTAATAATTTTAATTTAGTGATAAACTTCATAAAACGTCGAACATAAATAGTATCCAAAACTTTAATAAAATTATATACATCATGTGAATTTATTTATAATTTTTAGGGATTAAATAATTATCATTAATGATGACACAATAGAGATGTATAAATTATTTTATTGATTGAAATATCAAATAAATGGTTTTAAAAATAATAAATTAAATATTATATGAACTAATTAATGTTCTAAAAAAATTTTATAGATGAATATTACTTTTAATTAATCTATTAAATATATTTTTTCGAATATATATTTAGTGTGTATTTTATTTAAATTTAAATAATTGAATAGTGTCAAAATTGACGCAATTGATATTTTATAAAAATAACATATTATTAAATTGTTTAAAAATCAAAAAAATATTTAAAAATAAAAAATTAAAATTTATATGGTCTAAAATGTCATAAAGTATCCAATTATGTACAATTAACAATACATAAGTAAGTATTTATAACCATTTAAAATTTATAACATTATTACCAAAAATAAAATTAAATAGATTAAATAAGAATAAATCAAAATGATAAGGTTTAAAATAAACTTAAAACATGTATAAATATTATTAGTTGATGAGATTAAAACACTATATCATCTAATATTTGGATTTCAGAAATATTTGAATATTTTTAAGTAGGGTTTAGGTTTATTATAAATTAATATTTTAGAGGTTTCTAAAAGTTCCCCTCTCCTCTCTTATAAAAGAGAGCCTCCTCACTCTCCTCATCACAACATTTTGAGCCTTAAAGCTCGGCCAACCTCTGACCATTTCTCTTATAAACTTCCCTAGAAACATACTATAGGTCCTGGTCTTCTTCAAAGACCAACTTTAGTTCCCTAAGAGGAGGTTTAAAAGAGGCGTGTCGAAGAAGAGGTAATATCCTTTACTGATTCTTTCCAATTTATTTCTTCTTCTAATTCCTATTATTTATTTGATTCATTATAAAGTAATAACATAAGTATCAATAATATACTGATATGTTATTATAAATATGAAACAACCCTATTTCCCCTTCTATCCATCCTACGAAAAACGAAATCACCGTGCGTGCGTACGTATGGAATACCGTCTGCACGCCGTGGTGTAATCTGTTTTCCACCAGCACCTTACTTGGATGGGTATAATGGTGTAAATAATAACTATATATGATTATTATAACATGATAATAATTCTGAGATATTCTATAATCCACTTCAATTCCATTCAATAATTAGGAGAACGATATCATCACTCATGCGTACGTACGGATTACAGTCTCCACGACGCGATGAGATTCATTCTCTATGTTAAACATTCAAGAATGAATATAAAGTATATATAATAAATAATCATGAAAAATTTGAAATAATAATTATACTGGATTTATGTATATATTATTTACTTACTTCCATTAAATTTAATAAGGAAACGAAAACAGCGTTCATGCGTACGTACGACCTACCGTCTCCATGAACAGTGTTTTTCATTCCATTTATCGATCTATCATATATATCTATATTCTGAATATATATTATATATAAATCATGTTTTGAATTCTGGAATTAATTAAATCAGGTTATATGTAATAATATCAAGAACAACAAGTCCAAACACATACGATAAATGAAACAATTTTACCCAAAACGCGACTTTAACATGGAATTGACAAATGAACGGGTAATATAAAGTTGTAAGTGAATCATATATGATATCAAAAATATTATTATGGTTCTATTACAATTTAATAATATGTTTAAACCCACTATACAGGAGTCTCGGACACATATGAAATAAATTGGACATAAGGTAAGGGATAATTATTCCAATCTCATTCTTATCAGAGATTGTTTATTTGTAAGTATTTACTGGGGTTATGTTTATCATCCATGTCCATGTTTTATCAAAATTTTTTCATAAAACGTTTACTATTCTTCAATTTATGTTTACAATAATTTTTACCCTTTTATTACTTTTACCACAGGTAAGGAAGGAATCTTTCTTTTGTTTACCATACGAGGTACTTTTTGACTTTTCCGGTAAAAGTATGAGGAGAATGTTTTTTTATACAGCGTGAATGGATTTTTACAGTTTCATAATTCCTTATTTCCATGAAGCTTCCTATAAAAGATTTCATGATTATTTTCAATAATATTCTTTTATTTTAAAATCACATGTCATTTTGAGAAAAGAAAATGATTTTGAAGAAGAAATGATATTTTCCTCATGAATTCATTTCAAGTGTTTTATCCAAACTATTTTCCATCTAAGATGACATTCTTTAATATGGATCTACTTCATGTATAATGTCCCTATTATTTACATGGTTTTATTTTTTTATGATGAAATTATATCCATTGTTTTATATGGATTATGTTATGATGGGATGACGTATATGAAACCCATTTTATTCTTTGGGTTATGATGAATGATTTATAATTGCTTTGTGGCACACATAATAATGATTTCAATATGAGATGGGTGGGAACTATATATACCTCCAATTCATTGGGTATAGATTTATATCTCATGAGATAGAAATTTCTAGAACAATAAGTAAATCCAGTTCAGTAATACAGGGCTAGAACGACAAGTAAACCTGGTTCAATAATGGACATTGTCCATTTTTATGGTCTTGGCAGAAATGCCTTGGATACTATGGGAATCATATCATGTTCTTAATGGTTTTCCACAATTACATGTTTTATTCCCATGATATTTTATCATGATTAGTGTTCCTTTATGATCTATGCCTTATTTACTGCCAAGATTTATTTCAAAACTCAATATTTTAATGTTTTAACATTATGTTCATGTTTTTAAGTTCATATGTATATGGTTTGTTTTATTTTCTCCATGATTACCATTACTGGGCATTTGAGCTCACCCTTTTTATGTTTTCTTTTCCCAAGGATATAAATAAATGTTTTAGGTAAGAAAAAAAGGGAAATATCATTATGGGAGATGTTTAAGATCTTTCCCCATGATTAGAAGATTGTGTTCCAAGTTTCCAAAGACACTAAACTATTACGGTACTTGGATGTAAGTTTTTGTTATGTATTAAGTATTTCGCAAAAGTAATGTAATGTCCATGTACATCAAGGTTTGGGTCTTTATAGATGATATTACAACCCTATCTCATCTAATCTTCAGATTTGAGTTATTTTTTGAGGTTTTTATGTGGGGTTTGAGTTTATTATAAATTAATATTTTAGAGGTTTCCAAGAGTTCCCCTCTCCTATCTTATAAAAGGGAACCTCCTCCCTCTCCTCATCACAACATTTTGAGCCTTCAAGCTTAGCCAAAACCTGTCCATTTCCCTTCTACACTTCCATAGAAACATTCTAGAAGTCCCTGTCTTCTTCAAAGACCAACTTTAGTGCCCTAAGAGGATGTTTAGAAGAGGCTCGTGAAAGAAGAGGTAATATCCTTTACCGATTCATTCAAATTTATTTCTTCTTCTACTTACCCTTATTTATTTGTTTCATTTTGAATTAATAACATCAGAATCACTCATATACTGATATGTTATTATAAATATGAAACAACCCTATTTCACCTTCTATCTATCCTATGGAAAATTAAATCACCACGCGTGTGTACGTACGGAATACCATCTCCACACCATGGTGTAATATGTTTTCCACCACCACCTCACTTGGATGGGTATAATGGTGTAAAGAATAACTATATATGATTATTATAACATGATACTAATTTTGAGATATTCCATCTTCCACTCCAGTACCATTCAATAATCATGGGAATAATATCATCGCTCGTGCATACGTACGGCTTACCGTCTCTACGATGCGATGTGATTCGTTCTACATGATCTTCATTAAACCATGATTATATAAAAAAACTGAATGAATAAATATGATATATATTATACTAATACCATTCTATAAATTATTTAATTCCATTCTATAAATGAAGTAGCTATAACATAAAAAGAGGAATAATAATTTATTCAACAAAACACATATAAGAACATAAAGCAATGAACACCCGAGTAACAAGTAGCTATGAAATATTAACAATAAGGAGATAAGAATATGGCCATATACGATATCATAACAATTTATATGATTCTGGAATAAGTCAATGACATTATTTAAATAATTAAACAGGAGGTTCAGATACATACAGAGCATATCTGACCTAAGTTAAGGGAAAATCTTGCAATCCCATTGTTATCCGAGATTGTTTATACTTCAGAATTTATTAGGGCATATTTATCATCCACATACTTGTTTCCACAATATGTAATATTATTTCTATCTTCCTAAAATTGTTTAAATCCAATTTTACCTATCGGTGAATTTTTAGTAAAAGATATGAAAAGAATCTTTTGTCGTTTTTAGTACGATATACTTTTTGACTTTTGCAGCCAAAGTACGAGAATAATGTTTTTTTAACTTATACGGCATGAATGGATTTTTATGATTTCATAGAACATTATTTCCTTGAATCTTAATTTACAAGTTTTCAATTTTATTTTCAATTAACTTCTTTTAGTTTAAAATTGTATGAAATGTTGGGAAATGAAAAATGTTTTTTAAGTAAAAAGGATATTTTCCTCAAGAATAGAGTTCAAGTGTTTTATCAAAATTATTTTCCATCTAAGACAATATAGAGTTCTGTTTCTATCACTATTATTACATTGATTTGATTATGTTATGATGGAATTATTTTTATAAAGTCCTTTTATCTTATATGGATTATGTTATGATGACATGATGTTTAAGAATCCCATTTTTATTACATGGGTTATGCTATGATGTATGATTTATGATTTTGTGGCACACATAAGAATGGTTTCATTATGAGATAGGTGGGACATATATCTCCATCCAATGAATTGGGTAAAGATTTATATCTCTTGAGATAGACATGGCTGGAACGACAAGTAAATTTGGTTCAGTAATACATGGCTGGAACGACAAGTAAACCTGGTTCAGTAATGGAATTTGTCCGATATGATGGTATTGGATATGAGTCTTGACTAATATGAAATGATTTTCTATGATTATATGTGTATGACACAAAGTTTCATGTCTCATGTTATGAATATTGGGATTACATTTCACTATTATGATTTATCCCATGTCATGATATTATGATCTCTTTTGTAGGATAAGTTTTTTAAAATGTTATGTTCTTATGAATACGATATGATTGATATTTCCTTTTTTTGCTATTACCGAGCATTTGAGGTCACCCTTTGTATGTTTTCTTTTCCCCAGGTCATAAAGAAGGGTATTAAGTAGGATATTCCAAAAGGGACTCTAGATATGATGAAATAAAGGGAGACAATATAGATGATTTATGAACCAGTTGTTTATGTTTCCCAGTTTCTAAAGACACTATACCAATACGGTCATATCATGGTTTTGTTATATGTTGTAATAATTATGCTTCAATTCTGAAGTAATAACAATGTATGTAAAGTATGGGTCATTATAGTATCACATGTGGTGAACTTATGGATATATTTTTTGTATAAAATAACCACTCTTGTTTTCTATAAAAGGTTATCCCATATAGACCTTGAGTCAATTTTTTGATGGAAAATTTTTAATAGAAAATGTGGTTTCACCCTCCTCTCAAAATTTAATGTTAAATGAATCTCTAAAAGGGGGAGATGAAATATATGGAGAGAAGATGATTTTTTTAAATTGGAAGAGTAAATTTGGGAAGATACAACCATCAATTTGAGATATAGTATCAATTAAGGGGATAATACTTTAATTTCAAACATAACCTACCAATAAATTAGGGAAATAATAACTTTACTCCATTTACATTTATAATTAACCATGGGGAGAATAATTACATTGACTAATGTATTTAATTTGAATTTAAAACTATTAAAAATGTGGATATTGAAGTGTGAAAGGTGTTTGATTGTATTTTTTTCCAATTAATATTTTTTTCAAGGATCATTTCAATGCAATTCATGAAAATATGATTCCTTAAGTTAATTTGTGATGATCTAACGAAAGTAAATTAAGTTTCTTCCCATTGGCATTGGGTAATGGTAAGATGAAATTTCTGCTACCTATGAAGATCTGATTGGAAAAATTCTAAGTAGTGGCTATTTATATTTGATTATTATTTAAATGAAATGTATATAAATGACATGTTCTATAATAGAGAAAATTATTTTCCAAAACAATCACTTATAAAGTTAAACAAATGATAAAATATGATATATTATATAAGTTTTATTTATCAAGTCTCAAATAAGTTTAATGTGTTTAAGAGAGACAATTTAAAGTAAATAATCCATCCTATGAGTGAATTTTTTGTTGTTGAAATCATTGGAAAACACTCCTATATTAAGAATAAGTTGAAGAGATGGTTCATGATTTATTTGAGTAATTCTAGAATTGAGATGGAATAAGAGTTTGTTGAAGTACTATAATTTTAGTGTTTTATATACTTCAACACCTTAGAAATTTTCTTGAAGGTGTTTGGAATTATTTTAATAATTCATAAAATTATTCAAAGATTTTTCAAGGTGATTTGAAGATGTTTTAAAAGGTATAATATTTATTGAAGTCACCTTGATCTGATTTAAATTAAACTTTTTTTAGAGAGTTTAAAAAATGTTAAACTAAATTATCCTACTCAAGTAGTTCATAGGAGAATCCATCTACACATAATAGATTTTATTAAAATGAATGATATTTGAGTTTATAAGATTTCTAGTGAAGAGGAGTAGAAACCTGGAAAAGGGAATTCATCCATGTGAGGTACCATGTAAAATAACTCACATATGCATAATATAATTAAACAATGCACAAGTTAATAGACATACACATATGATTTTGATACATCAAGTATGATAATGAATTCCCATATTAGTATATTAATATACATGAAAGAAAATAAAGGAACACATAAGTAAATGTAGCTCTATGGATGTTAGTGATAAAAGGGATCGAGCTATGCATGTAGCATGTAAGTAAATTATTTTATAGGGAACACCAAATTAGTAAATTTTGTTACATAAAATGAGAAATGTGTATTGTGTTAGTAAATTGAGTTACATGGATGTGAATTGAATTCTTATAAGTAAAATGAGTATTTTGAATTTTGATAAAATCCGACCTCTTAAGATAAATGACTTAGAAGATTTTAAAGATCTCAGTAGAATAAAAAATAGATATTCCAAAAATTTGAATATTCCAAAGAATGTTATATATGATGATACTGAAGCTACCTAATTGAGTTCAGAACATCATGAACCTTAAAGAATATTTGATCCTAGCCTAATTTAAATATGAAAGGTTATAAATTTACCCAATTCTAAAATGGAATAAGAATATCCACCATAAGAATTTATTGGTGAATAAAATGAATTTTGTGGGATTTTAAGAATAATGTATATGTATTCAAGTAAAATTTTATTCTATTAATTAGATTCTATATTCTTATGATTTGAGTTTCCATTTAGATCTTATATGTTGGGCTGCTATAAAATATTCATGGAAGTTTTATGCTTTAGAAGAAGAGTTGCACACCATATAAATATGTGTTTTATATTTTTATACAACTATAAAAATCATATATGTGGATTCCATGGATATTGTTTTTGAGTTGAATAAGAAAATGAAGCTGAAACTTAAGAATAATAGAAATAAAAATATAATAAGTTAATGAGATGCATTAAATGAGGAAGTTTATATAATATCCTTTAAGGTAAAAAAGAAGTATATGGGAAATCCTAGGAATCCAAAAATGGTTATTATTTAATGCTACTTTTTGGATGACGAATGGTTTTTTCCCTTAGTACTTCATTTATGAAAATTGAAAATGAAAGGATCATTTAATGCTGTTATCCATTCATGTGAGAAGTATAGGCTATCAATTAGAATAAAAATGAGGGGAATGTGGAGACACTATTGGAGAAGTGTAAAAATAACTAATAAACTAAGAAAAACCATAAATATCAAAGACAAGAAGAATAATCCAAGAGAAGAAGAACTCTCAAGGAGGAAGAAGAAGATGAAATATTTAATGAATCCTGTTATGATGAAGAAAAAGGGAGAATTGAGCCTGTACAACCTACTAAGACATAAATAAAAATAGTAATCTAAGTGATCCAACTGTATCAATAGTCAGTTAATTTAGAGGTAGAAGAAATAATAATAAAAAGAAACCAAATACAAGGCTAGTTTGTAATGATATATTCTGTATACTTGGTTTTATGGTGTTGATAAGTATAAGAAGTTCAAAGGTGAGATAACCAAAAAAAATTATAAAAATAACTAGGAAGATAAGAAGATAAGAGACCGAGTTTCATGTTTTTATTGATTGGGAATTATTTTAGCACATTTTCCCAAATCATTTCTTGAGATTTATTATGTATTTACACTACTGGAAAAAGTGGCATTTCCAATGGTTCACAACTATTGGGAAAGGCCGCAGAACCGTTGGGAATATCTCTCCCAACGGTTCTATAAACCATGGGGAAGTAAGCTGTCGGGAAAAGTTTTCCTAACGGTTTACAAAGAACCGTTGGGATAGGTTAGAAAAATCAACCTATCCCAACGGTTTACATTAACTGTTGGCATATGTTTTCCCAATGGTTTTAAGTAAACCGTTTGGAAAACCCAACAAAATCTCTATCTTTTTCCAACGGTTCACTCAAAACCATTGGGAAAAAGCCAACTATAAATCTTGTCCCAACGGTTTCAAACTGTTGGGAAAGATTTTATACAAACGGTTCCATCTGAACCGTTGGTATAAACCTCCTTAGAAGACTATGCCAACAGTTTCAAACCGTTGGCATAGCCTATGCTGTGCAAATTGCACAGAAGCCTGCAATTTGCACAACAGCCTACAATTTCCACAGGGGAGGAGCATGGTCTCCATTCACCTGTGATTCTTGAATCCCTCTCCTTTACCTGCAATAACCAACTAACATATACATATACAGAACAAATTCATATACATTTAACATATAATACATCCTGAAACTATACACATTCAGAATTAAATCAGAATTCATAACATAATTATAATGATACATAATTTAGAATTAATTTTAAAATTCATTTAGAATTCATTTAGAATTAATTTTAAAATTCATTTAGAATTAAATTTTAAATTTAGATGACAATTATATGTGAAATTTGGAATTCAATTCACAATTTGATCGGTTTTTCATATACATGTGTTTTTACTATATATGATATCAATTTTAAACAAAATACATGCACTTGGAGTAGTACTTGTCACACAATGCCTTGTATTGAGGCTTGATTGACTAGTTCACATCACACATGACCCATTTATCATTTTACTAAAGTATGAGCATATTCCAAAAGGGTTTTGTTGGTTTTCCGTATGCCAGTTATTATCACTTAAAATGTGGTTCATTTCAAAAAATGACATTTTTGAGTGATCCCCGCCACACCACGACTCGGATTGAGGCGGGGTTAACTCGTAAACGTCACAAATAACTCATGTATTATTGTCCTAAAGTTTCAATAGAATCCGAATGCGTTTGGTCAGTTTTTCGTATGTCAGTTGTTGTTTTCACTTAAGATGCTTTCCATTTCAAATAAAAGTGATCCACTTTGAGTTGTGGAAGCCACACCGAGGATCAAATTGATGCGCGTTTGACTCATACACATCAAAAATGACCCATGGATCCTTTTCCTAAAGTATCAACACAATCCGAATGTGTTTGGTCGGTTTTCCGTATGTTAGTTGTTCTTTTTACTTAAAATGAAGTCCATTTTAAACTATAGAGAGACACTTAGAGTGATCCCGGCCACACCATGACTCGGATTTAGGTTGGGTTGAATCTTAAACATCAAAAATGACCCATGGATCGTTTTCCTAAAGTTTCGATGGAATCCTAATGCGTTTGGTCTGTTTTCAGTATGTCAGTTGTTGTTTTCACTTAAAATGTTTTCCAATTCAAAGAAAAGTGAGTCACTTTGAGTTGTCCCGGCCACACCAAGGCTCGTATTGAGGAGAGGTTGACTCTTAAACATCAAAAATGAACCATGGATTGTTTTCATAAAGTTTAAATAGAATCCAAATGCGTTTTATGGGGTTTCAGTATGTCAGTTGTTGTTTTCACATAAAATGTTTTCCATTTCAAAGAAAAGTGAGTCACTTTGAGTCGTGGAGGCCACACTGAGGATTGGATTGAGGCATGGTTGACTCATACACATGAAAAATGACCCATGGATCCTTTTCCTTAAGTATCAACAGAATCCGAATGTGTTTGGTCAGTTTTCCGTATGTCAGTTGTTCTTTTCACTTAAAATGAAGTCCATTTTAAACTATAGAGAGACACTTCGAGTGGTTCCGGCCACACCGATCCTCGGATTGAGGTGGAGTTGACTTGTAAACGTCAAATATGACTCATGGATTGTTTTCCTAACATTTAAATGGAATAAGAATGCATTTGGCCAGTTTTCCGTATGTCAGTTGTTGTTTTCACTAAAAATGATGTCCTTTTGAAACAAAAGAGAGACACTTCGAGTGGTTCCGGCCACACCACGCCTTGGATTGAGGTGGGGTTGACTCTTACACATCAAAAATGACCCATGGATCGTTTTCCTGAAGTTTCAACGGAATCCTAATGCGTTTGGTCAGTTTTCAGTATGTCAATTGTTGTTTCCACTTAAAATGTTTTCCAATTCAAAGAAAAGTGAGTCACTTTGAGTTGTCCCGGCCACACCAAGGTTCAGATTGAGGCGTGGTTGACTCGTAAACATCAAAAATGAACCATGGATTGTTTTCCTAAAGTTTCAATGGAATAAAAATGCGATTTGTGGGGTTTCAGTATGTCAATTATTGTTTTTACTTAAAATGTTTTCCATTTCAAAGAAAAGTGAGTCACTTTGAGTCATGGCGGCCACACCGAGGATTGGATTGAGGTGCGGTTGACTCATACAAATCAAAAAAGACCCATGGATCCTTTTCCTAAAGTATCAACAGAATCCAAATGCATTTGGTCGGTTTTTCGTATGTCAGTTGTTATTTTCACTTAAAATGATTCCCTTTTAAACTATAGAGAGACACTTTGAGTGGTTCCGGCCACACCGCACCTCAGATTGAGTTGGGTTTGACTCGTACATGTTACAAATGACTCATGAATTGTTTTTATAATGTTTAAATGGAATCTGAATTCATTTGGTCAGTTTTCGGTATGTCAGTTGTTGTTTTCACTAAAAATGATGTCCTTTTGAAAGAAAAGAGAGACACTTCGAGTGGTTCTAACCACACTGCACCTCGAATTTAGGAGGAGTTGACTTGTAAACGTCAAAAATGACCCATGGACCGTTTTCCTAATGTTTCAATGGAATCTGAATGCGTTTTGTTGGGTTTTAGTATGTCAGTTGTTGATTTCACTTAAAATGTTTTCCATTTCAATGAAAAGTGAGTCACTTTGAGACGTGGCAGCCACACCGAGGCTCAGATTGAGGCGCAGTTAACTCGTACACATCAAAAATGACCCATGGATCCTTTTACTAAATTATCAATAGAATCCGAATGTGTTTGGTCAGTTTTCCGTATGTTAGTTGTTCTTTTCACTTAAAATGAAGTCCATTTTAAACTATAGAGAGACACTTTGAGTGGTTCCGACCACACCACACCTCTTATTGAGGTGGGGTTGAATCTTACATGTCACATATGACTCATGTATTGCTTTCCTAACGTTTCAACGGAATCTGAATGCATATGGTCGGTTTTCCATATGCCAGTTGTTGTTTTCAATAAAAATGATGTCCTTTTGAAACAAAAGAGAGACACTTCGAGTGGTTCTGGCCACACCGCGCCTCGTATTGAGGTGGGGTTGACTCATAAACGTTACATATGACCCATATATCATTTTCATAAAGTTTCAACAGAATCCGAAGGTGTTTGGTAGGTTTCTCATTTGTCAGTTGTTGATTTCACTTACAATTTAGTCCATTTTGAACAAAAGAGATACAATTTTAGTGGACCCGACCACACCACGGCTTGGATTAAGGCGGGGTTGACTCGTACATGTCACATATGACCCATGGATCATTGTCCTAAAGTTTAAACAAAATCCGTAGGCATTTGTTCGGTTTTCGGTATGTCAATTGTTGTTTTCACTTAAAATTAAGTCCATTTTAAACAAAACATAGGCACTTTGAGTGCTGTCAACCACACCAGGCCTCGGATTGAGGCGGGGTTGAATTTTACACATCACATATGAGTCATGGATCATTTTTCAAAAGTATCAACATAATCAGAAGCCGTTTGATTGGTTTGGCGTATGTACGTAAAATATTGTCCATTATAAACAAAATACATATACTTGGAGTGATACTAGACACACCGCACCTTGGATTAAGGCAGTGTTGACTCATACACGTCACATATAACCCATGGATCATTGTCCTGTAGTATAAACAGAATCCAAATGCGTTTGGTCAGTTTTTTGTATGTTAGTTGTTGATTTCACTTAAAATTAAGTCTATTTTTAACAAAAATGAGGAATTTTGAGTGGTGTTGGCCACACCAAGCCTCATATTGAGGAGGGTTTTACTTTTACACGTCAAATTTGACTCATGTATTGTTTTCCTTAAGTTTCAATATAAGCCGAATGCGTTTAGTCAGTTTGCCGTATGTCAGTTGTTGATTTCACTTAAAATTAAGTCCATTTTTAACAAAACAGAGTCACTTTGAGTGGTGTCGGCCACACTGGGCCTCAAATTGAGGTAGGGTTGACTCGTACATATCACATATGAGTCATGGATCCTTTTTCAAAAGTATCAACACAATCAGAATCCGTTTGATCGGTTTGACATATGTACGTAAAATATTGTCCATTTTAAACAAAAGAGGGACAGTTTGGGCGGTTCCGGCCACACCACGCCTCAGATTGAGGTGGGGTTGACTCTTACATGTCACATATGATCCATGGATAGGTTTCCTAAAGTTTCAACAGATTCGGAACGCATTTGGTCGATTCTTCGTATGCCAGTTGTTGTTTTCACTTAAAATTAAAGTCATTTTGAAAAGAAGAGAGACATTTTGAATGGTACCATCCACACCGCACCTCGGATTAAGGAGAGGTTGACTCTTACATGTCACATATGACCCGTGGATCGTTTTCCTGTAGTATCAACAGAATCCGAATGCATTTGGGCGGTTTACCGTATGTCAGTTGTTGATTTCACTTAAAATTAAGTCCATTTTTAACAAAATAGAGGCATTTTGAGTGGTGTCGGCCACACCGAGCCTCGTATTGAGGTAGGGTTTACTCGTACACATAAAATGTTACTCATGTATTGTTTCCATTAAGTTTAAATATAATCTGAATGCGTTTGGTCAGTTTGCCGTATGTCAGTTGTTGATTTCACTTAAAATTAAGTCCATTTTTTACAAAACAGAGGCACTTTGAGAAGTGTTGGCCACACTGGGTCTCTAATTGAGTAAAGGTTGACTCGTACACATCACATATGAGTCATTTATCGTTGTGAAAAATTATCAACACAATCAGAATCTGTTTGATTGGTTTGGCGTATGTACGTAAAATATTGTCCATTTTAATCAAAAGAGGGACAGTTTGGGTGGTTCTGGCCACACCGTGCCTTGTATTGAGGTAGGGTTGACTCATACACATCACATATGACCCATGTATCATTTTACTAAAGTTTCAACTGATTTGGAATGCATTTGGTTGGTTTTACGTATGCCAGTTGTTGTTTTCACTTAAAATTAAAGTCATTTTGAACAAAAAAGAGACATTTTGAATGGTACCGTCCATACTGCGCCTTGGATTGAGGCGGAGTTTACTTGTACACATCAAATATGGCCCATGGATCATTTTAATATAGTATCAATATAATCCGAATGCGTTTGGTCGGTTTACCGTATGTGAGTTGTTGATTTCACTTAAAATTAAGTCCATTTTTAACAAAATAGAGGCATTTTGAGTGGTGTCGGCCACACCGAGCCTCGTATTGAGGCGGAGTTGACTCATAAACATCAAATTTGAATCATAGATCTTTTTAATTAAGTTTCAATAGAATATTAATGCGTTTGGTCGGTTTTTCGTATGTCAGTTGTTGATTTCACTTAAAATTAATTCATTTTTTAACAAAACAGAGGCACTTTCAGTGGTATCAGCCACACCGAGCCTCGAATTGAGGCGAGGTTGACTCGTAAATGACAAATATGAGTCATGGATCATTGTGAAAAATTATCAACACAATCAAAAGCTGTTTGATTGGATTGGCGTATGTACGTAAAATATTGTCCATTTTAAACAAAATACATACACTTGGAGTGATATCGGCCACAACGCACATCAGATTGAGTAAGAGTTGACTTTTACATGTCACATATGACCCATGGATCGTTTTCCTAAAGTTTCAACACAATCTGAAGGCGTTTGGTTGGTTTCCCATATGCCAGTTGTTGATTTCACTTAAAAATAAGTCAATTTTGAACAAAAGAGAGGCAGTTTGAGTGATCTTGGCCACACCATGCCTTTTATTGAGGTGGGGTTGACTTATACATGTCACATTTGACCCATGGATCATTTCCCTTATGTTTCAATAGAATCCGAATGCATTTGGTCGGAGGGGAAGGGTCTAGTCGGGTACGCGGAGATGCTCGTCTACCTCTAGTACGAACCTCCCTCGTACCATCGGCCTAAGCACTGAAAGAATGGAATAATGAAAAGTGAACATACTTATGTACCTGTAAAATATACACATAGACAGCACATAGCCGCATCATGTCAAAAAAAATAACACTAAGGATCAGACAAAATAGAAGCAGTCATGCAGAGTAATGACAAGTGCACATACAGATCAGAAGCAGCTAAAAAATTGTTGCATAAATGCCATGTTTATTTCCTAAAACCAAGTAAAACAAGAAAAATTATGAAACTATAGAACATTGGTTGCCTCCCATGAAGCGCTATGTTTTACGTCTTCAGTCAGATGGATGGACACTGGTCAATCGTCTTGGTCCATCAGCTCAGAACTCCTCTGCCTCTTATAAGAACTGGTGGCCGTGTCATCAAGCTCACAGGGACGCTTAGTGGGATTGATCACTTCAGGAGCATAGAGGGTGTGAATATGGTGTGGAAGTAAGAGAATATGGTGCTCGTCATCATCCAGACGCTGAGTCACCCATCGTGTGAGGTCAGATGGAGATGGGACGTGCACATCGATGATCATGGAAGAGGCAGACAAGCTAGACATTGTTGGTTAAGCTACATCCACAAATAGATTCATTTTTATAAAATAGAACCTTTATAAATGTTTGTCACATTTTTACAAACAATTAATGTGTGAAAATTGTGAAAAATAACTTATTGGATATATAAAAATGGATTTACTCATGGACATGATGCATAATATCTCAAATATTCCTCATTGGATCCCAATTTGAAATTTTAATCCATTATCAAATGTCTTATATCAATTTATTTTTATTTGGATCCTTAACATTGAATGATTTTTGTAAAATCTAGCCAAGGGAGGATAGAATAGTGACTTGGAATACAATTGGATGCTATGTGGTGAAAAACACATTATAAGAATTGTTTAGGATATTATTGAGGTGGGTTGAGGATCAAATCTATCTTTTTAGAGAAAATCCAGCATGTCCAAGTTTGGTGGTCAATGTTTTGAAGTGGGGGGGGGGGGGGTATTTGGTGGTTGAGGAGGGGGATGAGGGGGATGTACAAGGTCTAAGGGGAGGGGTGGGGGGCTGTCCAGGGTCCATGAAGGGGGGTGGGGGCTGTCCAGGGTCAAGGAAAAGGGGAGAAGGGGCTGTCCATGGTCCAGGAAGGAGGGGGGCTATCCAGGGTCCATCGAGGAGGGGGGCTATCCAGGGTCCAGGGTGGAGGGTGGGGGGCTTTCTAGGGTCCAGGAAGGAGGGGGACTATACAAGGTCCTAGGAGGAGGGTGGAAGGGGGTTTTATAGAGTCCATGAGGAGTGGGGGATCTGTTAAAGGGAGGAAATCCCCAAATAATTCATTGAAAATTAACTAAAATTAATCCAAAAAACATCACAATTCCAATCCATCACCCAAACAACATCCAATTCATCCTCAATATCACTAACCTTCGCATGCCATAAACAACAAAACCTAGTTTATACCAAATTAAAACAGAAAACAAAAATAATAGATGCAAAACATTAAAACTAAGGTAGTACTTACAGATTTAGAGTGTATAACTACAATATTGTTTTATTTAAGATGGATCTGTGATTGGAACGAGTTTCTGAGTCTTTGTATAGAGAGATCCGAGACATTTAGGTCAAATCAAAATAGAAAATAAAAAAATAGATGAAGAACATTATAATTGAGGTAGAACATACATATTTGAAGTGTAGAACAGAAAAATTGTTTGATTGAAGATGATGGATGGATTTTTGGAGACTGGGTAACGAGAGAGCGTCGGGTGACCTTCAATTTAGGGCTGCAGTTGAGCGGAGGGGGACTACAATCGAGCGGAGGGGCTACTGGACACCCGAACTGGATTTAGGGAAAAACATTCCTAACGGTTTTAAAAAACCGTTAGGAATGTATTCCTATACCAACGGTTTCTTTAAACCGTTGGTAAAGGTGGCATATATTCCAACATATTCCAATGGTTAGTGTATAACCATTGGCAAAGGTGTATTAATTGAGGCTTATACCAACGGTTTTACAAACCGTTGGTAAATTTCTTCATAAAAGCCTCTATACCAACGATTTTCTTAAAACTGTTGGTATACATAACCATTACCAATGGTTTGATAAACCGTTGGGATATAAGCGTTGGTAAAAACGGGATTTCCCGTAGTGTTAGTGACTCAAACTGTGCTATAAATGAGAAATTAATGAATGTTTGATTAACTACTGAGAAGCTATATTCATCAAATATTTTAATTAAAATTGGTTCTTAACTGATTAAATTTATTATTTTAATTTTCAATTTATTTAAGAATTATTAATTTCTTAAAATTTAGTAAATTTTAATTGAGAATATAAGTGTTAATGATTTTGGGAGTTTTGGTATATAAATGGTCAAATGTTATTTTCCATGTTTTTATAATTATTTTAAGATTTTTTTGTTAATTTCATTCAAAATATGTTTTTCAAATTTTTTTATGTTTTTTAAATCTCTTAAAATTAATTCTATCATATTATTTAATTTAAATTTAATATATTTCGTGGGATTTTTTTATTTGAAAATACAGTGATTTTTATGTTCGTTGTCTTTAATTGTAATAGATTATTTTCACTAAATATTTAAATCTATTTATTTTATGATTCACTTTATTGAATAATGGAATTTGAAAAAGGCAATATTCCATGCTTGTGAGTGAAGGATCCTTCATTCCATGATTTAGAAAAGAAAATCTCATTGCTCTATGAGGATTAATTTTTTTCATCACACAAATACTTTCATGAACTTACATCTATGTCCCCCCCACTAATCATGAATGATGAGCTAATCAAACACATGAGGTAGATTCAATACTCCATGCCCAAAAATGGTCACTCAACCAACCATGGATGAAGACAAGTCATTGATTCTTGATAATAAGTCTTGAAGTTAAAAAAGATGAAGCATGTCTATGTCTGACTGCACCCAAAGCTTTATTGGAATTTTAGAAATCGACCTAGGAAAATTCTCAAAAATCATGATTTAGGAAGACAAACTCTGGACCGAGATAATTTAAATTAACTAAAGTGATTGGACCAAGTGTATGATTATTTAAGGAGGGGGAACCAACTCAACGAAATAAGATAAATACATAAATAAAATGACCCACATCTATTCAAAAGTGAATCTATTAATAGATGTTGAGATTGAGATTTTCAAAAACTAATTGTGGATCTTGGATGAACAAAGCTCGACCTTCACTGAATGAATATGAAACACACTTCTAAAAAAATTCAAAATTATTCCTTAAAAGAAACTAATCCTGATACTTGAAGTAAATATACCACTTATGAATCAAATTGATGATAGGAAGTCAAAGGTAGATGATCCTGATCAAATAAAAATTGATATGTACAAATAGAAGAATAAGATGATGACTCATACAAAGTTTCTAAATCTGAGTGTCACCTAAGGGAAGGTCAATTTGTATTGAATATGATTTCAGTATTCACTAGTGCTTATTTATGTTTGTAGGTCCAATTGATAAAGTAATGGGGTATGAATCTACCCCAATTCATCAGTTTCACTTCTGGAGATCAACACATGAAAATTTCTTGGTGTTATCCTGATAAAGGGTTTCTAGTTTATAAGTGATCATTTAGTGAGTATGATAGGAATGTTTCCAAAGAAGAAATATTTGACACCAAATCCATATGAATATGTGTTTGGAGTCCACATTTATGAAGAAAATCTAGGATTATCGATTTGGGCAGCCATGTAGGATTGTGACCTCATTAAACCTTAAAGAATCAAATCTATTTTTGAGTGAAAGAAGTTAGAATAATCATGTCTATCGAAATTTTACTGAATCTATTGTTAGTAATCTGGACCTCGGTCGATGTGGAGAAAAGTTGTGAGGATTTTCGGTGTCTGGGTTCCTAACTACTATGGGATAAAATATTTTCAAATTACTGTATGTTGTTTGATTAAAGATCTAGATTGATTAAATTTTTGAATTTTCTTAACTATAATCAATCTCACTATGAGTCCCAAAAGAAATGTGTGCAAGGTGTTTTTTTGAGGTAGGAAAGAGGCTATATTTGGTATAGATGGATTTCAAGATTGTTGTATTTCAATAGAAAGCACTTGTTTGGTTTGGATTGGATTCAATTTGATCAAAGAGGTTCAAAAGTTTCATGTTGAGTTGGGAAATGAGTATTATATCATTTTTTTAAAGGAATTAAATTACAATTCCATTCTTGTAGGAGGAGTTATACTATTCCATGGAAAATTTCCGATCTCGATTATTGAAGGTCAATGAATGAAAGCTTGATAGAGGTAATTAATCTAGAACTTAATAAGTTTACATACTCACTCATTTAATCCCACATGAAGGTGATATCACCCTCACATAAAAGTGAAAATACACTCGTGTTAAGTTATAAACTGAGGTTCATTAAAGGTTTATCTAAAATGGAATATGTTATGCACCACAAAACGCCTAGAAAATGCATTAGTGGGTAAGGGATGAAAGTTATTTCAAGGATAAGAAAATAAAATCTAGCCAACTAGTTCCTATGAGGAGTAAATAAAAATTTACCAAATTTGAGAATCTTGTATCAAATTCAACTTCACATATTTTTATATTGGTTTGAAAGAATATAGAAAGATGACCACAAGAAAAGGTGAAGGATATTGTGGGAGTAATTGTGAACCAATAGAAGATTTGATCATTTCCCTCTTTAGAAAATCATGAACCATAATATTCCCACTTGGAGACCATCCAAAATTTGTATCATGCCCAATAATGAGCACAAAAATTTAGGGAAAGAGAATTTGGTTAGGAAGGATTGGATTGAGTCACCATTGAGGAGGGAGATGTATAGTGAAAGGTGTGCCACATAGAGTCCATTTAGGAAAAGACCGAGGATGATGCTAGTGATGCAGACAATGATGAAAGAGATGATGTGTGATTTAAGGGTTAATACTCTAAATATTTATAGGGGGTATTCAAAACACCATTCACTACCACCAATCATCCCTGATCACAATTTGATCAATCACTATAAAGGAGGTACACAATTGAGTGTGGAGATGGATTAAAGGATGGAGAGCACACTCGGGGTAGTGTCTTGAGATTTGGAGCTAGTGGAAGAGGTCAATCACACTAGAGAAGCTTCTTTATTTATTCTCTATCACATGTTCCATTATTTATAGATATTTTTAATGAATTATGTTGTTGTTTCTACTAGCATGTGAAGCTAAGTAGTTTAGGTTTATTTGTCTGGATGGACTTAATAATTTCATTATCTATTCTTTTATTTGTATAAATCATAAAGTTCTAATGTTTTTATCATGATTTATCACATTATCTTCCTCATGAACATCTTTTCACTCTACTCTAAGTACTGACAGGTGATGATTAAAGTTATTTTTTCCTTGGAAAAAACAATCAATGTAATTTTTAGAAAAGGTTTTAGTATTATCTTCTCCATGAGAAAACATCATTATCTTGGGTTCTGTAAGGAATAACAGTTCTCAAGAGATATCTCTAGTGAGGTTATTTTTATAATGAAAATTAGGTTTTACAATAATCTACACATTGTTTTAGAACTCTATGATAAATTCCATGTAAGAGAAGTTTAAATACCTATCAATTTTTTTTCATTATAGTTCCTATGACCCCATCAACCATTAGATATAACTCTCTATTTCAGTTATAATAAAGTTTCTAGTATTGTACAGACCAAAGAGAATGGGTGGTTGAAATAGTGTTGATCTTTTACAATTTACCTTCTCCTAAAATTAACCTTTATAACTTGTTAAAGTTATAATCCTCTCAACTTTATGGATCAACCTCAGTCATATGAAAAGAGAATTAAATAAAACAAGACACATAAATTTTTATAAGGTTCAGACCCAATGTGTTTAGATAGTCCTTAACATGTTAAATCTCATCAAACCATAGATATCCACTATATGTTGCAATTGAGTATAGAAGAAGTAACTCATTTCAAGATATTTTTATCTCTTGATAGGAAATATTATTGGTTCCCAATAGTTTCAAAGTTTTCTTCTTCTTTGGATCTAAAAAATAGAAACTTTGAAAACTGATCAAAATAAACTCTACGAGGAAATTCAATATTTAATAATTATCTATTAGTTTGGACACTATCTAGTGTCTCTTTATCCAATACCTTTTTTCTTGGTACTTATTCATTCATTTTACATTTATTTGGTGACTTACCATTCAAAAACCCTTCATCTAGTACCTATTTTTATAGTTTTTATTAGTTCGATCCACTTCATTCAGTACTCTTTAAAACTTTCCTTGGAAATTGTTGTTCCAGTCCTCTCAAATATTCTTACTTTAAATTCTATCTCTCAAAATGATCAGAAATATATAAATTAATAAAAGAAACACACAATGAGTCATCACCCCTTTATATACTCATAATTTCTATAAAAACCGGAGGATTTGTGATCTCTAATTTTGAATTTCCCACATAACTAATTTTTTATTAGACCTCCTTCAAATCCTAAGAAAGTGATAAGAGAAAAATATTTTTAATAACTTCCTAAAATCTCAACTTCATTGATCTATTCAAATATTACTCAAACCTCAACTAGATATACAAACATTGAAAGTATGACTGAACATTGTCACAATTTTATGAGTGTATAAACATAAAGGAATTTATGTCTAATGCAATTTTTGAACTTCTCTGTTTGGCTCTTCATAAGAACTATTTTGTATGATGTAGTTCATATATAACATCCCATTACTGATTTTATTGGTACGTCTTTAAACATGTCATGGTTTTTCCTTTTCATTGACTATGTAGGGTTGAGAATGAATAGGAAGGATACCTATAATGGTGAAGTTAGATATTTTTTGGACTCTCAGCTTTAACCACCCTATTTCAGAGCCTACCAGAGGGTTACACACTGTGTTACTAGGTTACATGACCTGTAATAATTTATGGATGCAAATCATAAAAGGATTCAAGCTGTAAATGGTAAACATCATGAAGAGCCGTTATAAATTGTGAATTATTTAAAGATCTATTTTAAACTCAGAGCATCAGTTTTTAATTTAAGGTGATGTTTTTTTAGAAGATACAAAAATTAAGTATTTCATGACGTGAAAGGGTTTGAAATGTCATGTAATACCCTGAATGTGTGTTTTAAATAGGAATTTCAGTTGAGATTCTCTGTTCTCCTCTATTCAAATTTCATCTCCTTTAACCCAAATCCTTCCCTAGATGATCTTGAAGCTCTTCAACCCTTCCATTTCCTCTCATTTTTCATTTGATCATTGTTTCACTTATGGTGTGATTCCAAGTTATGATTTATCCCTCATTCTTTATCTTTCTCTCTTTCTAATACTTTGGGATTTCAATAGATCATCCTGAAATTGATGGATCTATGCTCCGTGTTATTGGATATCATCTCCATGTTGTGTTTTGAGGTCTTATACAATATTTTTATCATTGAATGGTGTCGTTATGAGTATTGAGTTTTAGGAAAAAGTAAGATATTTCATCTTATTTTCCAAAATTGATTAACTTTGAATTACTTGACTTATTTTAATTGTTGATTTAAAATAAATTTCTCAAAATTTCTTTCAATTGATGTAATAAAATCCAATTCTAGTGAATTAGGATATTTTAAATGGTTCTGGAATAAGAATTGGTAAAACCACCAAACCTGTTGAATTGGGGTGGGTTTATAGAACTTTTTTTATTTAAATTGTTTAATTTAAAATATAATTTTGATGGAACCAATTTCAATTTAATTTATGAATTTAATTGTGGAATTGAATTTTTGAAATTGAAGGAATTAGTTTTGAATGGACTTTAAACTTGTTAAAATGGATTAAAATGTTTTGACAAAAACCTAGTGGTTTTATCTTGTTAAAGAGGAATGTTTTTGATTAAAACTCATTTTGGTTTTAAATGAAAAATTAGAATTGAAATGGAATAATGGGATTTAATTTTATTTTAAGAAGTCTTAAAATAAATTTCCCATCATTTATTAAGTAAGATCACATGAAAGCCTTAGGTAGTTGGTGAGTTATTTGGACACACTCTATTCCATTACAACATTCTAAAAAATACATGTAGTGGGTCACATCCATGATGGGATGGTGATGAGTTTCCTTTGGTTAGTGTCTAGGGGATGTGAGTATACATGTATTTCTATGATCACTTAGAGAATGTGGAGTTCTATAGCATGAAACTTTTGTACCTATTTGTTAGTTGACTATGTTTCTCACTTTTTTATATTTGAGATATAAATGTATACCAATGTTGTAAAACTTATTTACATGTATTATAGATTTATATAAACTATTTTATGTAATTTTTTAATTAATCCATTTTTTTGAAATATTCATCTCTTGTAAATCCTTTGATTAAAGTATTTTCCCATTATTTGAACTGTATAGCATGATTTGTTTAACTACACTCTAAAAACTACGAACCTATTTATTTTGAAAATTTAAATAATTTATCCAGTTAGTCCCTTATTGGTATCTATTATGGAATACTTGGTGGGACCCTACTAGGATTTTTAGCTCACACCCTACTCGTGACTTCAGGTGTTTATAGATTATCTCATTCTAGGTTCAAATATGGGGAAAGGATATCTTGGAGGTTGATCTAGCTGTTGAACCTAGGATGCAGTGAGTTGTGTCCTCAGGGAATTGGGGTTTTTTTATCTGTCTTAGTACTTAGGTTGTAGCATATTGGGATTTAATTCCTTGTTTAATTATTGTACATTACTCCCAGTGGAGTTTCTTTTTTTATTCTTACTGTCCTGCTTCTTTTTCTTTTGCTATGTTTTGTGTAAAATTCATTCCCACTTGCATGTTGTATGATTCTAGGTTCTAGTTAACGAACCATGGGGATTAGGAACTCCCTTCAGGATATGTCAGTGCTGGATCAGTTATTGGGTTACCAGGGTACCCAGGTTAGTTCATGACAAAATGGTATCAGAGGAGGTCGTTGAGCTTTTATAGTATGCAGTTGAAATCTTGTTGAGACTTAAGAGGTAGTTGTGATTGAGTTCCAGGCCAGCTTTCAATGTAATTAATGTCAATTTTCCATGTGTGGTTAGGGAAAAATGTCTATTTTATTAGTTATATTCTTTTTCATATTGTGATTTGGAAAGAGTGAAATCAAAATCTAGTTGTTCCATCTGTTGGAAATATTTTACTTATTTCTCTGTTTGAGTTTTATTCAAATGTCTTTCTTATTGTATTCTGATGTTTTGTGGCATCATGCCTCTAAGAATATGTGAAAATTAGATCTTAGAGGAAGCTGCTACTGAATAACAGTGAGAAAATCCTCTAGTGGACCCAAATCTAGTTGAGGTGATTGTGCACCTTGTCCAAGCTCTGGGACATGAACCACCTCTAGGTCCCATTTATGCCCCATTTGTAGATCCTCATAGGGTTGTTCTTCAAAATCATTTACAAGAGTTACTTCACCAGAAGCCACTAGTTTTCAAAGGCTCCACTGATCCTCAATATGCTGAGGAATGGTTGGGTAAGATAGAGTGTCTGTTTGAGTTCTTCGAGACACCAGATGAGATCAAGGTAAAGTGTTCCACCTTAATTATATAATGGAGGAATAAGAGATGGTTGGATATGAAGAAAATTACTAATAAACATGAGGTATTAGAATAGAAAGACTTTAAGGTTATTTTCACTGACCAGTTTTATCCAGAGTCAATAGTGTTGGCCATGACTGTTTATTTTTTCAAGCTTTAGCATGCTGAAAGAACTGTGACTGAGTATTCAAATCACTTTGTTGAGTTGGGGAAGTATTCACCTAAAATTATATCTACTAAGATCATGAAGGATCTATGTTTTGAGTTAGAACTTCAATTAGATATTCATTATCATGATTTCTTGATAAATATTCCCACTTATATTGATATACTAGATTGGGCAATGATGGTTGAGACGGACCTAGTTGGGAAGTTTGGGTTATCAGGAGTTTCTTTCTCTCCTAGTGGTAGCATGAGTTCCTTTAGTGGAAAATAGAAGCGTGATGATTTTCATGGTAGTTATCGAAGGAAGAGTCATTCCAAACCTCCTGTAGCACTAGGAAGAATTCCTTTGATTTTCAATCAATGTGAAAATCTAGGAAATTATACAGGAGTTTTCACTAAGGCATCCAAGAAATGTATCTCCTACAGACATTCAATACACTTACTAATATTTTTACTTAACTTGTTTACTCCACGTAGTGGGATAGGATCATTAGCTCATCTTAAAATTGCAGGTAAATCAGATGCTTCATGTATAAAAGGGTTCCAGCCATAGGCATCTGAAATGAAACTACTTCACATAGTAGAAGTGTCTCAAGAGGAACTAGACATGAGTCCAATAACTATCATAATTACCATTTCTATAGATCTATCATTAATTATTTCTCTAATTGATCTTGGTTCGTCTCACTAATTTATTTCAACCCATATTTTTAATCTACTTAATCTTATTATGGGGATTTTATCTTATGTAATGGATATTACTACACCCCTTGGTATGAATAGAGAGCATGGTCTCCATATTCCTACTTGTGTCTTCTCTATATCTGATATCGAGAAAGCATGGAGTTTTCTGGTCCTCGACAGGAAATATATAAAATTCATATTCAGGATGGATTGGATCATTTCCAATAAAGTCCAAATTTATTGATATATTTGATAGGTATACATTAATACACCTAGTGGTATACCTCTTGTCTTTACTAGAGAATTGGACCCAAGGTTGACTAGATCCAGAAATTAAGTGGGATTCATTGAGTGGTGATCTCCCTCTAATCATCATTGATTTTTTTGACATGTTTATTTCTAACTTGTCTAGATTTCCATTAGTAAGGGAGGTTGAGTTTTCTATTATCTTAATTCCTGGCACCCAAATTGTTTTAATTCCCTCTTAGTGAATGGATTTAGCTAAAATGAAAGTGTTGAAGTCCAAGTTGGATGATATTCTTTAGAAAATCTTTATATGCCCTATTGTTTCACATTGGATGGTGCCAGTTCTCTTTACTAATAAATCAGATGGTTCTCTTCACTTATGTGTTGAATACTAAAATCTCAATAGAGTTACGATAAAGAGAAAATATCCTTTTCTATGTATTTATGGTCTGTTTGATCAGTTGAAAGGGGTGAAGTTGTTTTCAAAGACCAACCTCTGATCTGGTTACCATCAGTTGAGGATAAAAGAATCTAACATTTAGAAAACCACCTTTTGGAGTTGGTACAACCTTTATGAGTACGATGTTATTCCCTTTGGTCTGAAAAATTCTTCTGAAATATTTATCTCCCTAATGAATATGATTTTACACATGTATATGGATACCTTTGTGGTAGTATTTTTGGATGAAATCCAATTTACTCTCAATTCTAGGAGGATCATGCAAAATCACCCAAGGAAAGTTTTGAGTCTACTGAGAAATCACCAACTCTATGCCAAGCTTTAAAAGTGTGATTTCTAGATTTGGAAAGTGAAATTTTTGGGACACATGGTGTCTGAGCATGGTATATCAGTTGATCCTAAGAAGGTAAAGGATGTTATGACTTGATAGAAACCACAAAATGGATTTGATATTAGAATATTATTGGTCTTAGCTAGATATTATCATCAGTTCATGAAGGACTTATTGATGTTGGATTATCTGATGACTGATCTGATTCAAAAGGGGTGGATTTTTCTTGGAATGTTAAATTTCAGAGTTATTTTGTTGATTTGAAATGTCTTTTGACTACTAAACTAGTGTTGGCTCTTCTAGTGGTTGGCCAGGATTATGTGGTCTTTTGTGATGCATTGGGTTCAGGATTGGGATGTTTTCTTATACAGAGTGATCATGTATTTTCTTATGGATCTCTTCATCTTAGGAAACATGAGAAGAATTATCCTACCCAAGAATTTTAACTTTCACCTGTAATGGATTCACTTAAGAGTTGGTGGCACTACATTTTTAGATAAAGGTTTACTCTGTATTAAAACCATAAAATATTGAGTTATATCTTATCTCAAAAATATTTGAATCTCCTTTAGAGTAATTGGGCGGAGTACCATAAATCCTTCAACTTTGACATTGCATACACCCTGGGGAAAGGGAATGCAATTGTAGATGCTTTAAGAAGGATAATTCCAATCTAGGTAGTGAAATAATCTTCAGAAGATTGGATTATGATTGATCTATTTTCTTAGTAACATATTGAAGTACATGATAAAAGGTATGAAGTTTCTTTACCCATCATTCAGTTGAAATATTCTATTCTTGAAATGATTATTTAGGATCAAGGGCTTGATGATTAATTCTATAGCATTAGAGACAATATTTATGGTGGGGAGGTAGTTTCCCTGTGGTCATTCTCAAAAGAGGGTGTTTTATGCTATCAAAATCTTGTTGTTGTCCCATTAACAGCAAGAGAGGTTGTGATGGGGGATTTTCATAATTCCCAGTGGGTTCAGCACCAATGAACCACTAATATGTTCTATGACATGTGGAGGTAGTTCTGGTGGCCAAGTATGAGACACAGTATTGTTGAGTCTGTCTTGCATTGATATATGCGCCATTAGGAAAAGGCTGAGCATTAAAAACCTTTGGGTTTACTTTAGCCACATCTAGTTCCTATGTAGAAGTGGGATGAAATATTCTATGGACTTTGTGGTTGAGTTTCATTCTACCCAGAGAAAGAAGTATGTGATATGGTTTGTGAACAACAGGCTAACCAAGTCAGCTCCCTCCATACCCATTCATGATACAACCAAAGTTGAGGAGTTGGGAAATCTCAATGTAAAGGAGATTGTTTGTTTACATAGATTTACATATGTTATAGTTTTTAATTGGGATCCTTGGTTCACTTACTCTTTTGGAGAGGCCTTCAGAAGACACTAGGATATCAGGTCTATTTGAGCATGACCCTCCATCCGTAGTCAGATGAACCGAAATGTAAAGCTATACAGACTCTACAAGATATGATTCAGGCATGTGCTCTTGACTTTGGTGGGGGATTGGGATGATCACCTGGGGTTTTTTGAGTTTACTTTTTACAATAGTTACTAGTCCGTGACCAGAATGGAACGTTTTAAGGCCTTGTATGATTGACCTTGTAATCTCCATTGTGCTGGTCAAATATTGGAGGAAGTTTCTTAGATGGTCTAATCATTGTGGAAGAGATGACAATGAAGATTCATATGATTTTTTAGATAATGTTGACAGTATAAAGACAATATAAGTCTTATGATGATCTTCACTATAGACATTTGGAGTTCCCATTTGGTGACCAGGTGTTCTTGAAAGTTTCACCCCAATTGGGTCATCGGTGTCTTGGGAGGCAAGTGAATCTTTCTCCTCATTTTGTGGGACCTTTCAGGGTTGTTGAACATATGGGGAAAGTGGAATATTGTTTATAAATTCCATTCTATCTAACGTCAATACATAAATTATTCCATGTATCATAGTTAAGAAGGTTTTTATTTGATCCATCTCATGTTTTAAGATGAAGTGATCTTGAGATTGAACCTAATTTATCTTTGATTGAGCGGCCAATTAGGATAGCTGATTCTGAGACCAAGGTACTTCATGGGTGGATGATACCTTTGGTTTGTGTGCTATGGAAGCATGGTTATGATAATCATAATATGTGGTAAGGTGAGGAACTAATGGTAGAGAAGTTGCATAATCTTTTTATCATGAAAGCTTCTTCATAGGCCATCTGGGGACAAAAACATTTTATGGTGGGGAGGTTGTAACATCCTGTTAATGATTTTATAGGTACATCTTTATTATTGTCATGGTTTTTCCTTTTAATTGACTAGGTAAGGTTGATAATGAATTGGGTGGATACCTATAATGGTTAATCCAAATATTTTTTGGACTCTCAGCTTTAACCATCCTTTTTTTGTAGGCTTATATAGGGTTACACACCATGTAACTATGTTACACGATGTGTAAGAATTTATTGATTCAAGTCGTAAAAGGCTTAAGGCTGTGAATGGTACACATTGTGAAGATAATTTATAGGTAGTGAATGATTTAAATATAGGTTTTAATCATGGAGTGTCAGTTTTTAATTCAATTCAATGTGTTTTTTAGTGATTACACAAATTAACTGTTTCAGAACATGAAATGGTATTATACGCCATGTAATACCCAGATTGTGGTTTTTAAACAAGTTTAGAAGTTGAGATTATCTTTTATCCTCCACTATAGTTTCATATCGCTCAACCCAAATCCTTTCCCATTCCATATTGAAGCTCTCCAACCCTTCCAGATCCTCTTTTTTGGAATTTGATTGTCGTTGCACTTATAGTGTGATTCCTGGGTAATCTTTCTCCCTTATTCTTTGCCTTTCTCTCATTATACTCATTTGTAATTTCAATATATAATCCTAATATTGATGAATATATGATTCATGTTGATTTATCTTAGCTCTAGGTTGTGTTTTGGGGGTTTCTACACCTTTGTTCTCATTGACAGGTGTCGTTACGAGTGTTGAGTTTCGGGAAAATGTAGGTTATTCCATCCTATTTATCCAAATTGATTAATTTTGAATTTCTTGATTTATTTAAACTATTTATTTAAATTCAATTTCTCAAAATTAATTTCAATTTATGTAATAAACCCAATTCTAGTGAATTGGGAGATTTGAAATGGTTTTGGTATGACAATTGGGAAACCCCCCAATCTCGTTAAATTAGGGCGGGTTTCTAGAAATTTTTGGATTTAAATTGTTTTATTTAAATTAGAATTTTGATGTAATATATTTCAATTAAATTATTGAATTTAATTATGGAAATGAATTTATGAAATTAATGGAATTGTTTTTGAATAGATTTCAAACTTGTGAAAATGGATTAAAATGCTTTAATAGAAACCTAGTGGTTTTATCTTGTTAAAGAGGCATGCTCTTGAATAAAACCCATTTTAGTTTTAAATAGAAAATTGGAATTGAAATGGAAGAATGAGATTTAATTATATTTTAAGAAGTATTAAAATAAATTTTCCATCATTGATTGTTTAAGAATGCATGCATGACTTAGGTAGTTGGTGAGTTATTTGGACACACACTACACTATTAGAACATTCTAAAACATACATGCATCAAGTCACATACACAATGGGATAGTGAAAAGTTTTATTTTACTAGTATTAGGGGGATTTTTGTATACAAATATTGTTGAGATCACTTAGAGAGTATGGAGTCCTTTATCTAGAAAATTTCTTACCTTTTTGGAAGATATCCATTTTGCTTGCTTATTTTATATTTGAGACAAAAATGTATTCCAATGTTTTAAAACTACTTTACATGCATTATAAATTTATATAAGCTATTTTATGTTACTATTTTATTCAATAAATTATTTTATAAATATTCCTTATCTTATATAGGCTTTTCTTAAAGTATTTCTCCATCATTTGAATTATATAACATGATTTGTTTAACTATGATTTGAAAATGCCAAACCTATTTATTTTAAAAATGTAAATAATTTCATTGGTTAATCTCTTATTGGTATATATTATGGAATCCTTGTTGATACCCTGTTGAGTTTTTTAGATCACACCCTACTTGTCCCTTCAGGTGTTTGTAGATTATCTCATTCAAAGTTTGATCAAGGGGAAAGGATCTCTAAGAGGTGGATCTAGCTATTGAATCTAGGACATGGTGAGTTTTGTCCTTATAGAATTGGGGTGTTTTTCTATGTTTTGGTACTTAGGTTTTAGTATTTTGGGATTTCATTCCTTGTTGACTTCTGGTACATTACTCTCAGTGGAGTTTCTTTTGTTATGTATATTGTCTTGTTTTTTTTGCTTTAGCTATATTTTGTGGTAAATTAGTTCCCACTTGCATGTTGTATGATGCCAGGTATTAGTCCCTGACCAATGGGGATTGGAATACTCTTCGAGCTATGTCTGGACTAGCTCAGTTATTGGGTTACCAGGGTACCTGGGCTGGTTCGTGACATCATTTGATAAACTCAATATGGAATTCTTTCATCTTTATAACTCCATTCGATACAACTCTATCCAATTCACCTCTGTCAGATGATATTTATATATTTCCTCCCCTATTTTTCTCTATTCAATAGATTCAATAATTTTTTTGGTAAACTTTGTAAATTATTTTGTCTGTTAAACTTTGTAAACTCTCCAGTCAAGTAAAATATATAACCTTATCCACCCAGTAAATTTCTAATTATTCTCAATATGATAGAAAATTTTATTTTACACCATCCATTAAAACTTCATATATATCTCTTTCCAATATAGTCCATCCAATGATCTTTAACTTTATCTTTTTGGAGAGCTTTATAAATGTTTGTCAAATAGAAATGGATTTCTTTATATAGTACAATTATAATATTTCCTCCATCTGATAATATTTTTCTGATCAACTTGATTTAATAAACTCAATTAGATGACTTCACAATTCTCTATCTAATGGCCTCTCAAATTTCTATATGATAACTTTCATACGTTTCCATATAATGAAGTTCCTACAAAATAACCATAAGATTTATCCATATTGTATGAATTCTAATTACTAAGTTAAATCAGAATAAAAAATTCTTAATATATTCATATATTAAACGATCAATTTTTTTACAACAACAACTCCCTGAATTCATAACTTCTAACTTTTTTATAGTTTTAAATTTAATCATTTTATAAATTAAAATTTGTAAAATTTTTATCTATCTAGGAAATTAATCTTGAACCATGAGAACCTTTTTGTAATCATGATATTATAAAATCTAAGGATTATTAAAGAATCCCCAAATTGTTTAATATAAGTATCTCAAACTTCTATTGAAAAGTAATAACTTGATTTCACCTGAAACCTAAAAACATTCAAAACAAATATTGAAAAAAAATAAAAAAAACATTACAAAATCAACCTAAAAGATCTTCAATCCCCCCATTTGGATTTATTAGCAACATTATCAAAAAATATTTTCTCAAATTTTATCAAACCATAGCCTCTGTCTTAGAGAGTATTCTAACATCGCATTTCTAGATTAAACAATTTTTTAAGGAATTACATCCCTTGGTGACTGGAAATTTTACGACCATGATATTAATTAAATCACCCTCAATCATTTAATCTTCCATAATTGTCACTTTTGGACCTTTTCTCGCCCTTTATATGATAATACAAAATTTATATTCATAAAATATATAGAAAATATTTATATTTATGCTCCCCATTTGATAATAAAATCTAAAGAAATATGGGGTTCAGTGTAGAAACTTTCTTAAGGTAGTGGCATATAAAGAACATGTAGTTTTAGCATGAATCCTAAAATCATTACCTTGGGATAAATTTGGTGAAAAAATCATCAATTTGATATTTTTTTGAAATATACTCAAGCATTATTTATCTATTAAAAAATTTTTACAAGATGAAATAGTTTTTTAATATCAATGCGTATAGATGTGAAGTGTTGAACAATATTTTCTGAGAGATCAATGACACTCTAATTTTCATAAATAAATTTTAATGGTTATTCAAAATTTAAACTCAAATATTTTAATTGAAATTTCATCCACATAATTTATGTACATTCCTATGTGATCAAAATGTATTCTTAATTTTCTACTCAATATAAGAGATTTTTTTTCTTACTATTCTAGCTCACATAACACTCTCCCAAGAAGACACTTTCTCTTAATATTTTTTTATCATTAAGATCTCGAACCTAATTAGTATTAGTGAAACTAATAAAGCTCTACTCATTAATTCATCTATACATCATGCCGTAATTGGATGTTCCTTTAACATACCTGAGGATTCTTTTTACTACCAGCATCTGTGATTCCTTTAGATCATTTTGATATCTTGCACAAAAAGTTATAGAATATGTAATTTCTGGTATTTAATTAGTAAGATATAGTAAAATTTTGACAAACTTCTGGAAGTCCTTTTGATTTACACTTTTTCAACCTACATATTTACTCATTTTCATACAAACTGAAATAGGTGTAGAAACTTCCTTTGAAATTTTCATTCCAAATTGTTGTAATAAATTCTTCGAATATTTTTATTATAAGAGGAAGACGAATATTATTTTCAGTTTAACTTATAAACCCATAAATAAATACATCTCTCAAAGAATTTACATCTCGAAGTTCCTATTTATTTGTTTATAAATTGTTTAATTTTTTTTAACCTTGTCTATAGAAAAAATTATAACATCAATGTAAACAATTATAATTAGGGCACTTGTACTCATCTATTTAACATACAAGTTGCTATAAAAATTTCATTTTTAAAAGTTCATATACTTTTGAAACTTGTCAAATTTTTATTAGCAGGAAAGAGGGTCCATTTTATATCCAAATAAAGATTTATACAGTTTACAAACCATTTTTCCATTATTATCAATCATGAAATCATCAAGTTAATTATTATAAAAAACATCTTCAATTTCATTATTTTATAATGTTAAATTATCATCAATCTGAAAAAATTTGTAATTTCAATGAACATAAGAAACCAATTTTTTTATAGTTTCAAGTCTTTAAATAGGAAAAAAATATTCTTAGAGCTAAATACCTTTCACCTATGAATAAATTTTTCAAACTAGGAATGATTTATTCCTCAAAATTTATCCTTTTTCATTGAGATTATTTATGAATACACATTTTATTAATTTAAAATTTTTTCTTTCAAATCACAGAAGAAGATCCCAATTATTATTTTTCTCAATTTTAATCACTCTTAATTTTTTGTATTTAGCCATTATGTTTTCTTAAGTACTACCAAAATGGATTGTGGTTCCTCTTGTGAGATAAGTGATGTTTTATTTTAAAACCTCAATTTCCACTCTGTCAGAACTAAAGCTTTATAATTTCTTATTATATGGGTAGATTGAAATTGTTTATGTAAATTTTAAAATTTCTTTGTTTTTTTCTGATATTCCTTTCTCAATTATTAGACAGATTAGAATAAACCTGTATAAGATTAGTCTCACAATAATCATCCTTCTCATTAACTTATATGGAGGTCATCATTATATCTTTAGTTACCCTATCGAAATCATATTAAACAACTTTAATTAATGTGAAATAGTTTTTAAGGTCTTTCGCATAAAAGGAATCAACCAACTTATGTAATTATTTATTCCATCACTTACAACTTATTTCATTTGATGAATATCCCATAAAACACCTTCTTCATATTTTTCATCTATCTTTCATAAATCAAGATTTTTTATCTTTATTAAGAAAGGGATTCTAAAATCCTTGAATTATTTCACTGTAATATTTTTCTTATACAACATATCACTGGGAGTTATTTTTTGATTTTAGTTGTAGAAAACATCTATTTTTAACATGAACAACTATAATTATAGATTCTTGCCAAAATTATTTTGAAAATTTATATTCCATGAGATTGATTCTTCCCATATCAACTAGAATTTTGTTTTTTCCTCTCTACTAAACTATTTTATTTATGAGTGCCAAGATTAATATATTTTTGTTTAATTACATGTTTATTTCGGTATGAATCAAAATAGTTACTTGTGTAATAATTTCCATTGTCCATTATCAGCTTAAATATATATATATATCCAACTCTATCTCAACATCCCTTTTGAGACTTCTAAACAACTCTAAAACCTAAAATTTATTTTTTATCAATATTACACTAGTCATATGAGTGAAATAATCAATGAAAGTAATAAAGTAAAAAGTCACCATTATTTATTGATGTATCATAGACCCACATAGATCAGAGTGTATGATCTCAAGTGGTCTGGTGGATTAAATTTATACTTTATTATGACTTCTACTAACCATCCTTCCTTTTGGTAAAGTTGTACAAATTTCATTATTTTTTCTCTCAAGTTGTGGGAAATATATTATAAAATATTCCATTGAAATTGTTCTCATACTCTTATATCAAATATTCCCATGTATTCAATATTTCAACTTGTTTTCATCCTGAGAACTTAAATAACAAGAATAACTAGAATCACCAACATTCAATATATTTCCACCGGTTCATTCTCCCTTGGTGAATTTGTTTCTATACTTAAAACTTAAAATTTTACAAGAATATTTTATAAATATAACTTCCTTACCATCATTGTAGAGTTAGCTGACACTTAATAAGACATGTTTAAGCCCATCAACAAACAAAATTTCCTTTGTCTTTAAATCCCAAGATTCAATCTCAACCATAATAATTACCCTTATTTTCAAAGAACTATCCTTCCCAAATTTGATACATTATCCCATAATTCTTCAATATTTAATGATTTTATGTCACATATCATATGATAGGAACATCTATTATCAATAATCTATGGTTTATTCTTTGTTTATCCTAGCTTTAAGAGAAATTTCAACAATAAAAGATTTGTCTTAAATATTTTTTTACACCTTCCTTTTCTTTCTCAGTACAAGTAATATGACATAGAAGTGATTTTATACTATATTAAAAATAGTGACTTAGTTTTCTACACCATTAAAAAATTTCATCAAGCTGTCAAATCATTTTTCCCTTGATATATTTTTAACTTTTGATGTATTTAATTTTTTTTTCCTTTAACTTTAGAAATTTACATTCTTTTCTTTCACTATTTCTATCCCTTAGTTATTTCCTACTATTAGGGAGAGGTAATTTGTGCAAAAATTATATTCTTTGAATCCATATATCCCAAAATACCAAAAATATCCATTGAACCTTGATATTATATAATTTATAGATTTTACCTCGAAGAAGTTTGTTGAGATTCAACATTCTTTACAACATATGAATTCCACAAGAATGGAGAATCATTCTTCTAGAATTTATTTTGTACTACCATTTATATGATGTGTTTATCACATCCTTTCTCAACACAAGCTATTCCATTATTTATTCTTAAGTCAGCATGGTTTATATAATTAGATGAACTTTTAAGTTTATCAAATATAGATTTCACCTGATTTTTAGGATGAATTATTTCAGCTAATTGAGATGTTTCAACCTTAACATAAAAATAATTTTTTAAATTATTATTAATTTTTGTTAAGTTATTTTCAACCTCACGACATATTAATTGTGTATTACAAATAAATTCTTTAATATCAATAATTTTTTCATAAATATCTTTCACCATTTCTCTTATTCGGTAACTTTCATATTGAGGTTTTTAAATTATTCTATGTATTTGTTTTATTGTTTTTAGAAAATCTTATTTTCCTTCATTATTATTTTAACTTTCCTTATTGAAAACCATGGATTCCATTTTGAATTTCTTTCTTAAGACCTACCTCATGTTGTTATCTTGGTAAATGTTCCATATAAGTTTTTTTCACCTTCTTATTCTTCATTGTTTGAGGTGTCTCCATTTCTCTCAATGTGATCTATTAATATTATTAACTTCTCTATAAATTCATATTATAATGAAATTTTGTCATTGAATTCATAATATTCCATTTTACTCAACACAATTATTTTTTTCCTTCAGATAATCCTTTTCTTATTTCCAGTGGATTTCTTTACTTATAATTTTTACTCCTTTTCTTCCTCTAATAATTTTAATCACAATAATTATTATCATATTCTCACTATCTCTTATTTGGATAGTTTATTTAAAAAATATTGATTCCCCACAATTAGAACATATAAGTGGGAGTTTTCCTCAATTATTTACTCTACCTTTTCAGTAATTCATAGAGGCAAGTGTTATAATCCCTTTATAATCTTTAGAGTCCTATTCCTAATTTTCTAATTCAAAAAGATCAATTACCACATGTATTGGTTCTCATATTTTCAACTTCATTATTTATTTAAAATAAATATCCTCCTCGATCATATTTTTAAATAATGGATCTTTCCTCATTTCTTACACAATAATAATGTTATGTAGTTCATCAAGGGATATACCATCTCTATATTCTAAGGTAGATAATTTAGGATCAAACCTGGTTGTAAAGTTTCTCATCCTTTTTTAATAATAATTGAATATTTCAAGACATATTTTAATCCTCTGATGTTTCTAACAATTTCACTCACTAGGTTTAATTATTCATCAATAGTTTCATCTTTTTCTATCCTGATATCTATAAACTTTATTCTCTATATATAAATCTTTTCTTCCTTTAATTTTATATTTCCAACAAAGATCCTTTCATGTTAGTCCCAAGTTTACATCACTGTTTTTAGACCCATCATTTTCATATAAAAATTTTTAGACAAGGTTATAAGAATAAAATTTTTATATTTTCCATCAATAATGATATTTTGTTAGTAAATATTATAAGAGCATATTTCTACCCAGGTGGAAACCCTATAATAGTTGCATTAATCACTTCTAGGTGAAGATATAGAAGATATGGTATAGTTCCAATTTTTACTTCGATGATAATTTTTCCATATAATGCAAGAATAACTATGATATTGGATGGGTTGATATTATGTTAAATAAATAATATAGAGATCTACTAGAGGTAATCTATGATTCTGATACCAATTTTAGTTCCTAGGATTTTATAGAACATTGATCAGGGGAATCAATGGTGATATTTTACAATTTACCTTCTCTTGAAATTAATATATGTTATTTTTTTAATGTTTTGATACTCACAAATTATGGATCAACATTAGTTTTATGCAAATAAAAGTAAATAAATCAAGGCACACAAGTTTTTAAATGGTTTGGTTCTAATGTGGGTACCTATTCATTACTATGTTGACTCCCAAAGATCTATGTAATTTCACTATATGATAAAATTTATTATAGTTGATCTTAATCCTATAAATATCCTTATTTATCTTGATATTAAATATTAATAGTTCCCTCAAGTTTCCAAGTTTTATTATTCTTTAGAGAGAAAAAAATAGAAACTTTGAAACACCGTCACAATAAATCCTATCTAGAAAATATTTGTCCATTTACTCTCCATCATTTTCATCTTTTTCTAGTACCTATGTGTCTAGTGCCTATTAATTTGGTACTTCTCTATCCATTTAACCTCTCTCCAGTTCCTTTTCATCCAATACCTCGTCATCTACTACCTCTTTGTCTGGTTCTTCTCCATCTGATCCAATTCATTCACAACTGTCTCAAAACTTCTTTAGAATATATTGTTCTGGTCTTCTCAAATTTTTTTCCTTGAAACAAGATCTCTAAAAATTATTTTAAATATATATATAAACTATAACAATAAAAAATGATCGATCACCCCTTTATACACTAATACTTCCTTTAAAATATAAGGAGGAATCATGTGCTCTATTTTCAGATTTCCCACTCAATCCAATTTTCATTTAACTTCCTTCTAAGCCTCTAAAAGTGTGGCGTCAAAAATCTTCATAAGAACTTCCTAAAATACTATCATCAATGATCTCCTCAAATCATTCTATAATTTAAGTAGGATTTATAAATTTTAAAATAATATATCAACATCATCATAATGTTTAAAGTTTACGAACATGAAGTAAACTCCGTCTGATGCGGTGTAAAAATTTCTTTGTTCATATATTTATAATAACTCCTTCGTGTGATATATTTCATCTAATACAATTAGTCCAATATGATTCCATATGATACTCCTATTTCTGATGAAACTTTTTCTGATGAAACTATGTTTGATGATCTTTATATATTTCCACTATCCAGTTTTATCCATATGATGGATGCAATATATTTAATTTTATAAACTTTGTAAACTTATTCATTTGGTAATATTTGTAAAATCCTATATCTAGTAGACTTTTTCACTTTATTTGAATGGTGAATTTTTTATTTTTCTTTGTAGAATTCAACAATGTATTTTTCTTCATCTGGTAGAAATTTACATATCTCTCTATCCATTGTAGTCCATTTGGTGATCTTAATATTTATCTATCAAGAGAGCTTCAAAAATATTTGTCAAATAGACATGTATTTCTCTATCTATTATAATAACAATATTTACTCTATCCAATGTTCTTTTCCTAATTTTATTGATTTAATAAACTAATTATAGATACTTCACAATTCTCTTTCTAATGGTCTCTCAAATGTTCATCCAGTAACTTTCATACTTCCTTGTCTGATGAACTTTGTCAGGTAGACCATTAATATTTCTCTCTCAGATAAAAATTCTTGTACAAATTCTAATTTCTTTGATTAGTTATAATTAAAAATCCTTCATTATATCATATCTTAAAAGTTTATACTTCATAAATAAATAACATCATGACTTCATAATTTTTAACTTTGTACAATTTTCAAATTAATAATTTTATAACTCGAAGTTTTTAAAAACTATCTTTATATGGAAACGTCAGATTAATCCATGAGAACCATTTATTAATAATTATGATATTAATTTTTAAGATTATAAAATAATCATCAAAGTGTTTAAGTGAAATAACATAAAGTTATTATGATAAGTAATTACCCACTTTCACCAAAAACACCAAAACATTCATAGAAAGAATGTTAATAACAAATAAAAAAATATTTAAAAAATAAACATAAAGGATCTTAATGTTCCACTGTTTTCTCCACTTCAAATAAAAAATTCACCATCATTGTCACTTTATCATAAATTTTTGACTATTTATATTATAGGTTTTTCTTATTTCTCGTGCTTTGTTTTGGTCACTCACACTCACTCACACAATAATTACTTATAGTTTGACCATGCTTAACACAATAATAATGTTAGTAGGTTATAAATATAAAATTTGAGACTACACCAATGATAATAAGCCATAAAATTTTGGCACTGTTTCCAAGGAAATATCTTTTGACTAACTAAAATAAATTTAAAAAATAAACACTGATAGCCCTGTGGGCATCGTTAATTGTAGGGTTATCAAATTTAAAAATTTCAAACACGAATAAAAAAATCACTAAACTATAGGGTAATATAGGATTTGAAAGTACGAGCTCGAACCCATAGAGATAAGGTTGTAGAAAATATTAATTAAACAAAATAAACCTAAAATAATTGGGATTCAGAGAGTTGAAGTATGATTTTGATTTTAAATAAAATGGAATAACATGTTTGGAAATTGTAAATCGGGTTTTATGATAGATTTGGGTATAATATAATTAAATAAAAATCATATGGTGTCGAAACTAAGTTAGGGTGAATCCAATGATCATGGTAGGCTACCCCAAAAATCAACAAAGTTCCCTATTCACAATGGTCATGATACATTAGTTATTTTTTGAAATGATAACTTATAACCAATTTAAGTATAGCAGACAATCCACCCAATGGTCATGGTGTAAATTTTTCTCTAGTAAAATCCGTTAAAAGAATCACTCCCTCACTAATTGCACAATGGTCATTAATGAAAAAGTGAGGAAAAGAATTGAGAAATTAGGGTTGTAGTAAAAGACCCAAAATTAATTGCATTTAAAAATAAAATACCTTAACATAATCAATCCCCCTTCATTAAAATTTATTTTCTCAAGGTCTACTCCCTCTTTCTATCCATAATGCGGTAGGAAAATTAAGTTTCTATTCTAATCTTCACAACATCGACAATCTTTGATCCCAGCGATGGAAGCTCCGAATGAATCCACAAAGTAGAGCCTTGTCCTCTTATTTATAGACTAAATATGGAATCTTTTATTAATGAGGATCATTAGGATTTGGTGCATGGGTGGTCTTGGGCATATCCCATGTCAAATTTTTTTGTAAAAAATCAAAGATACAGTGGATATGGAAATTTGAATCTCGTCCCATCCCTTTACATGATATGTAATGTGTTTATATGTAATGTAATCCTTTAATTCTCAAGCACCAAGGATTTTGGTGTATTTACTCCAAAAAATTATCTCAAAAAAAACTTACGTCGTGTGATGAGAACACACGACGCGTAATTGTATTTCATGGAATGCAATGGTGTCACGACTTGTCTTTCTAGTTATTCTTCTTATGATAAAGTCACAACTTATAATTGAATTACACATTGTAGAATTGTTCTTCTCCCAGTTTTCTAGCTCCACTTTGGCTTCAAAAATCCAATGTCACATCACTTCTCTTCACTTGCATTACATAGTGTATTTTAGCTCCAAATTTCACCTATTTTCATTCATTTTTTAGATATTAATTTTTTAATTTAATAAAACATTCATCAAGTTAAATCACTCACAAATTGGATAGAATAATCAATTAAATACATAAATAAATATAAAAGAACACTCTAAAATGTTTGAATGAAATACACTTATCAAATACCACCATACTTGAATTCATACTTGTCCTCAAGGATGAAATATCAACATACTACAAAGGAAGATTACATTTCCATTATTCAATTTCAATTTCAACAAAAATAAATTGATCAAATTTAAAATTAAATGTTTAAGTATCACAAAATAAAATTTATTAGTGCCTCATTTTTCAAAGAAGAAAAAATCAACCATGTATTTTACTTTCTATTTTTTAAATAACAAACCATTTTCATTCATCCATTTTCAATTTTCAATCCATTTTCAATATGAATGCCATTTTCAATTTACCTCACTTGAATTTTTATTTTTATCACTAGGGTATGAATATAAATAGAATTCAACATATACCTCAAAACATGTAACTTACCATGGGCTTGTAAGGCATCTAACTTCTCTATTGTGTAAAGACAAAAACCAAAATTAATCTTCAGGGATTCACCGTTAAGGTTCACATGAATCCAAGGCTTCAAGTTTGGTAGGTAGATGATTAAAAACAATGGCTCATAAATAGGTTTGACTCAAATTATTTGCATTATATCAACATAATAATCTCAATGAATGTATCCCTTTACAAATGTCATCTCTTTATTTTTCTAAAAATCAGAAAGTGGTATCATGATACATGTATGTGAAATAATATAATCAACCGCTCTTGATTTTTTTATATTTTTTCCTTTTTTAGAAGATGCGCAATCTCACATCCAACACATAACCACATACAATCAAAAGAATTTCAATCTGGAAAATGGTGATTTTTGATACTCCAGAAACACAACCTGATTATTTCCTTTTTTTTGAATTTTTTAGAAATATAAGTGAATAATTAGTTATAATAAAAAATTCATGGAATCCCCCATATTATAATAACCCCCCTAAAAAAATATCCTCAACGATGTGTATCTTGGTACACCGAATAAAGTCCACACACACTTATTATTTTGAATGTCATATAAAACATTTAGAGGAAGATAAGAATGGATAAAATATGCTTCTAACATTTCTCATTGGAAATAAAGACTGTTCATGGATTATATAAGATTAAAAAATATTATTGCAAGGTGGGTCTAAGGATAAGGGATAAAAATAATAATTACTCAATCATTTTAAAGGTGATTTTTTTCAGTCGTAGCTTCAATAATATGAAAATAATGTTATATAAAAAAACATGCCCAAGTTTCTCAAGAAATATACTATATAAAGAATATAAAATATTATCTTAGTGGATGTCTTGAGAATGAGATTAATGGTTGGGACAACTTCTCATGAAAATTCACACAATCAATTAAATCTATTAATGAAAATATTAGAAATTAAAAACATGGCCAATTATCAGAAAAATTTCATTTAAAATGATTAACATGCTCCCATAAATTATGATTGGTCAAATAATAATCCACATGGTTATCTCTATTAATTCTTTTCCACATTTCTCTCATTAAAATTTACTAATAAATAAATTTAAATATCACGACATGGTAATTACATTAGGTAGTTTCACACCTCCTTGTTCATTTTTCAGAAGTAAGAATAAAATGTGGTGAATGAAAATGGTAATTAAAGATCTAATTGAATGCAGGGAATACAATTGAAAAATATAGAATTAAAATTCATACTCCCCTTGAAATTGATGCTTTAAAATCATCTATGTAAGTACCGCCTACACCAAATTCAAAATGTGTAATTATCACACAAAGTGTATTGTGTATTCCTGAAATGAATGATGTTCATGGCGTGAAATGTTCTTGAAACATATTCTTCATTCTTCTTACTATGTTTCCTGTGCCTTTGATTGATCTGAAAAAATAAAAATAACAAATGAAAGCACAAGACACTTCAATAACACTCAAAAATAATCATGGGATTGAAACTAAATATTAATATAAAATTAATTCCTAAGAAAAAATTAAATATAAAATCTTAGAAAGTAGTAAAAAATCAAGTTTCCACTTGGAAGATTCTCATTTTAATCATCATTTAGCTCGACCATACTTGATTTAGAAGATTGGAGTGTGGTATAGGGATAACCATCTCCTGTTTACTCAATTATGACTTGGAAATCCTCTTAGCTCATCTTGAATTCTCCTCAATAGAATTGGCGTAGGATTTAGAGGTGGTGACCAGAGTTTAAACAATATGAGTATAATCAACAGGATCTCGATATTGGTCTAGACTCAGTAAAATTCTTATTTTTTAATGGATGGCTGGATTTGTTGAGTTTCTTCAATGATTTTTTTAGGTTCCACAGCCAGGTGATTAACATATTCTATTACTATTGCCTCTTATTGTTCCTCTACTTAGTTAACGTCAGGTGTAGATGGTTCTTATTCTTTATTGTTTTCTTCATATTCTTCTTGTTATTTTTTACTGAACTGTGATTCATCCTAGTCGAGCTCTACAACAAGGTCACCCACTTCATCATCTCTTGATCTTAGGGAATCAAGGGAATCATAATTAGTATTGATATTATTTTTGAAAGTGGTACTTACCTATTATTCATAATCTATTCTTTTTTTCTCATGATTCTGATTGTAGAATTTTGACTATAGGCTTTGAGATGTTGGGGTACAGTTGTAGGTAGTTATTGGATTCATTTTTAATTATTTTGACCTCATTTAGTATTTGTGCCATATCATCCAGTAGGAAGGATAAATTCTCCTTGGAGATAATTGTGCTCTATAACCCTACCATCAAATCCAAAAATACCAAGTGAGATAAATAATAATAAAAATTATAATTAAAGAACTACACTAAAATCAGAAAATTTAAAAGATAAGAAACTTTTTTGTCTAAATTATCCAAAAAACAAATTCAATGATTTTATCCTCGGAAATGGCGCCAAAAATTGATAGCCCCATGAGAATTGTTAATTCCCACAAGGTAACTGAATTTATGAATTTAAAATAAGAATCAAACATATCAATAAACTACATGGTAGTATAGAAATTACAAGTTCGTGGTCGAACCCACAAATATTTGGTTGGAGAAAATATCAACTAAATAAAATAAACCTAAACTAATTGCAATTTTAAGAGATGAATAATTATTTAGATTTTAAAGAAAATGGCAAAACATGATTTATAATGGTAAATCTATGTTGATGATTGATTAGGGTATAATATAATTAAATAACAATCATATGGTGTTAGAAATGAGTTAGGGTGAATTGAATGGGCATGGTAGACCACCCGCAAAATCACTGAAGTTCTATTTTTGAAATTGTCATGATAATTCAGGCATTCATTGACATGATAAAATGAAACCATTTTTAAACATAGAGGGTATTCTACCTAGTGGTCATGGTGTGAATTATTCTCTAGAAAAATGTGTTAAAAGAATCACTCACTCACGAATCAGGCAATGGTTATTAATGAAAAAGAGAGGAAGAGAATTAAGAAATTAAGGTTTCAAAAAAATACCAAAAATTAATTGCATTTAAAAATAAAATACCTTAATATAATAAATCCCCCTTTATTAAAATTGCTTCACATAATGTCTACCCCCTCATGTTATCCATGATGGGGTAGGAAAATAAAGATCTTATTCTACTCATCAAAGTAATGACTATATTTGATCATAGTGGTGGAATCTTGGAATGAATCCATTGAGTGGAGCCTTGGATTATTATTTATAAGCTCAAGATGGGATCTATTATTAATGATGATCATTAATATTTTTTCCATGGGTGGTCTTGGGTGTGTCCCATGTCAATGTTTTTTTTCAAAAATAGAAGATACTGATCCTGACTTTTTACACAATGTGTAATGTGATTAGATGTCATGTAATCCTTTAATTCTTAGGAACCATGAATTTAGGCGTATTTCCTCTAAAAAATTATCTCAAAAAAGTCACGTCGTGTAAAGAGAATACATGACGTGTAATTATATTTTATAGTGTGCAACAATGTCATGACTTGTCTTGCCATTGGTGCTTATTCTGATGAAGTAATGATGTGTAATTTAATTACACGTCATGTAATCATTCTAGTCCCAGTTTTCCAGCTTTTCTTTGGCTTAAAATATCCAGTGTTGCACCTCAAGTGTCTTTTTTCTCTGAATTTCACCTCTTTTAATTCCTTTTTATATATTCATTGTTTCCTACCATAAAACATAAAATAAGTTAAATCACTCATGAATTGGAAAGAATAATCTATTAAAAACAGAAATAAATATAATAAGACACTCTAAAATGTATGTATAAAATATAGTTATCAAAGAAAAAAAAGAAACAATCAATCTATTTTTAAGAAGATCTGAAAAATGGAAATATCAAAATCTTCTTTGTTTGTCACTACTGTGTGATCATTTAAACCTGTTTGAAATTTAATTTTCATAAACACTTGGGATTCAAAATTTGATCTTAAACATTTGATATCATAGATAAATAAACAGTAAATATCCCTTAAAAGAAATCCAAAATAAAAATAGATAATTAGGAATTTGAAAGAGATGAATCCTGTATGAAAATCAAAATCTCAACCCACAATAGTCACAAAATCATGTCTCTAAGATGCCCAAACCTAAATATTTTCAATTACTGATTGTGTAGAATAATAATTATTATTTAAGGATCTCTATTAGGTTTAGGAACTATGAAATTAAAAATTATCACCTCATTTTTCTTCCTTCATTCAATACTCTTCTCATTGAGGATTATATTGAATTAAACAGAGAATTTTACAATTCTGTACAACAACTTCCTCCCTATGGTTAGGGTGATGAGGATCTTATATTGGGGGTTTTCTCATTCAATCTCCAGGATAAGTCTAGGGGTTGGTTCTAGAACTTAGATGAAGAGATATTTAAAACTTGGGATCAATTTTTTCAACTCATTTGTTTCCATATACTATCCTAGGAACACTAAAATTGATGCAAGGTGTAAGATTATAATATTTTTCAAGATGATGAAGAGATATTTCTTTATACATTAGATAGATTTAATTCTTTTATTAGGAAATTTCCAACCCCTAATTAAATCCCCATATTATTATAGATACTCTCTATAATAAAACCACTCCTTCAAATATAACGTTATTCAACCAATCTTGTGGTGGATATTTTTTCAGAATTGACTGCTGATGAGTTAATTTTTTTTTGAAAAATTAGTAAAAAATTAAAAATAATGAATTCTATTAAAAGTTATTTATTCATAGGGCTGAAATTAATCCTCAGGATGCTTCCATTTTTAATGAAATCAAACTCAGGGTTAAATGCAACCACTTTTGTTGTATGGTCACACTAAAAACTATTATTCCATCTTTGATCTAAAATTTTTATCCCAATGAAAGTGTTAATTTTTGGATTATAAGGAGAGAAAATAAGAACACAATAATACATTTTCAAATAAATTTTACAATGGGTACAAAAATCACCAAAACTTTTCATGGAGAGATTAAAGAGTGATGAAATAGCCAAATTCTACCCTTGGGTATTCAAATTTGCCTATATATTAGTTTTAAAATCAATATTCAACTAGACCTTTAAATTCTAGTACTAATGTAGAGGTTCTTGTTTGGAATATTATCACAAAAACTGAATCCCAAGAATCTAACATTGAAAACATTCAAACCAAATTAAGTCAAATGGAAATATGGTTAGGAGTAAGAGAGAAGGGAAATATATCCAATACAACCAAATGCAATCCAAGGGATAATATAATGGATTTCACTACCCTAAGAGGATTTAAAACTCAAGAAAAAGTTATGGTGTAGACCAGTGAGATAAAATTTAGTATTTGACTAAATCTAATAATCAAAATCTTGGTAAAGACCAATATGAAAATGTAGACATCAAAATCCAATAAGAACAAATTTATAAACCCACACTTGAAAAATATAAATAAAAAAGGAAAATAAAGTGGGATTTGATTAAAGAAGCTAAAAATAAGGTGGGTTTTAAGGAAAAAATTATAAATCAACCAATTTTTAAGAATTATCTCCCTCTCATTCCATTTTTCCAAAAATTCAAAAACAATGATGAACCTGACTACTTGCAATTACTTCAAATGTTTAAAGCTTTAAGCATAATATACCCTTTGCTGAGGCTATACACAAGATTACTTCATAAAAAAAATTTCTCAAGGGGTTCTTCGTAATGAATAAATTAATAAGAATTTATTACCATAAATATGATTTAAGGATATAGTGTTGTCCTCTTTATGAATTTTCCTCCTTAAGGGCCTTGGAAGTTTTACTATTCAATGCTAAATAGAAAGAAACGGGGAATCAATTTAATTTTGTGAACTTTGTGATATTTTCTTCCCTTATATTTTCTAAAAAAATAAAGGTCCATAGGACATGTGTTGGGAAAAAATACCTCTAGGTATCATTGAATCATCTTTGAGGTCATAGCGTTTGTGGAAAAAGTAGGCCTCCGTGTTGTGTTTGTTGACAAAGAAGACCACAATGTACAAATATTTTGACAAAGTGGGTTTACATGGTGACTTGTCAAGTTTAAGGGTTGTTGTCAACAATCCATGATTGATTGAAGAACCTTGAAAAAGGAATGGATGATTTTGAGGTGGTACAAAAAATAAGATACATGGTGGTGCCATTTTCCAGTGTTTGACAAATATTTGGCCCTCAAAATCAACAAATGGAGAAAATTGTTTTTGGCAATGTGAATTGTGCACCGTTGTCTTGGAAGCTTGGAAACTTGCACCCCATATGTTTTTCCTGACCAAAACATCAAAAAATGGAAAAGGAAAGAAGGGGTGTGCAAGTCATATTTCCCAATCATCCCAACAAAATATGACAAAGGAAAGAAAGGGATGCGAAAGTCATGAAGGGGAACACAAGTGAAGAAGTGGTGCACAAGTCAGGATGTGGTGCACAAGTCAAGAATTGGAGATTTAGTGAAGAAGGTGTGCACAAGTAATATTTCAATTTCATCACCCCAAAATATGACAAAGGAAATAAAGTGGCGCACAAGTTAACAAGTGGCGCACAAGTCAGCACTGGGCACATAAGTGATGAAGGGCCGCACAAGTTACAGAGCAGTGCACAAGTCACGATGTGTCACACAAGGTGAGTGGTACACCTCTCATATAGGGTCCCCAAAATACCTATAAATAAAGGGATACCCATCCTCTTTTGGAATAAATCTCAACAATTAGATAAAATCCGAGCTCTAATCGTGCAAGTGGAAATGGTGCACAAGTAGTGTGGCGCGCAAGTATTGTGGCGCACAAGTAGGTTGACGTGAAAGTAGTTTGGCGTGCAAGAAGTGGTGTGCAAGAAGTGGCATGCAAGTATAAAATTGGCGCCAAAGTGAGTTTTTCCGCAACAAAGGTAGAGGCTGCACACTAGTTAAAGAGGCCCACAAGTCACCTTAGGGTTGCGTGAAAGATGAAATTTTCCCATACACCTGCTATAAAGGGGTATTCATCAGTGGATGAAAATTGGATGTAAACAGAGCATCTACACACATAGAAATATGAATTCATTTGTGATAATTAAGGAAACTACAAGTCCATAAACTGTGAGGGGGTCCCTTCCAAGTGCAGTGAGCAAAGGAAGAGGAAGAAGGTTTTCCTTTCTACCGACAGTGAGCCAGTGAGAGAGAATTAGGGAGTGAACCCTGGGAAAGTAGTGAGATGAATCTAAACATTGTAAAGGAAGTGAGCCTGGGTATAAAAGTTATATATCCCAAACATTACTGGCAATGAGTTTTAGTGGATTTGGTACATCGACACATTGTCGTTGTATGCTCCTTGGACGTAGCCCAGTGAGGGTGAACCAAGTAAAAATCTATATGTTTTCCTATATTCCTTCTTGAATTGCATCTAAAGCATCATCATTAGATAAATAATAAAATAAGTGATCATAATAAACACACAAGAGCAAAAAAAGTGACCCTTGTGATAAAGAGGTCAAGATCTAGGGGGTAGGAAGAATATAGAAAAGAATATACATACCCTAATTCCCCCCTCTCAAGGTATATAGGCCCCTATTGGTACTAACAACATGAAACCAATATTTGTGTCTCTTTAAATAGTTTATAGTTCAATAACTCATCCCTAGGGAAGGGTGGTTGATCTGTTAGTCTCAGAAGGGAATATTAAATTTTCCTGGATTTTTTCAATTATTTATATAAAATTTGATGAAGAAGTTTCAATCATATTAGGAAAAACTTTTTTTTCTATTAGTAAATATGTTATTTATGTTTACAAGGGTAAATTGAACCTCCAATCCATGTATTTTATTGTAGAATTTCATGTGTTTGAGATATCCAAACATGAGGTTATCTGCAAACCAAATGATATTTCTAAGGAAGTGTTTAGGTCTGAGGTTAAGAGGGATTTCAATATTCCTTATTCTTAAAAATTCAAAGCGTTTATAGTTAAATATGAATACACACATGAACTGAAAATAATGGGGAGAATTGAGATCTAGATTAGGAAACTCGTTACTAAAATCGAGAAAAGGTCCAAACTAAACTGTGGCTTTTTATTTCTCCTCAGGCAATTGAACACCACTCACAAAAATATACTTCTAAAAGAACCCCCTCTCATGTATCCAATAAAAATTAAAACCCCTATACTTTTTCTATAAAATCTTAATGTTTTAAACTTTAGTTTAGTTTTGAGTATTATTCTTTCACTTTATAATTTATAGAAATTGAGTTTTCCCATACTTTAGAGAGAACGATAGGTGAAGTGACTGTGCAAACGAGAAAATGAATGAAGAGATGAAGTGACCACACAATCAATATCAAGAAACCATATAAGTGTTCTATTTCATGAAGATTCTTCTTTTCAAGCTAACATGAGCTATAAGTTGGAGCCTACTAGATCAATCTCTCTAACTCAAAACATGATTTCAAATTTTATTGTGAATAAACTTTCAATAGTCATATTTATTTTTTTACAACTTGTAGGAACTTGTATGGATCTACTAGAGATATTTAAAAAAGTACATTTATAGATTTATATTTGAATAAAATTAAATAAAAAATATTCTTCATAGGTGAGTTATTATTTTAATTTCGGTACTTTTCATGTTGTCCATATTTGTATAATTGATGCTACTGGTATGTGGTTTTAAGTTCCAAATTATATTTTCTAGAAAAACATTTTATATAATAAAATCATATATTTGAGCCATCTGGTCACTATTATTACCAAAAATTACTTGGTGGGAAAAAAACTAGTTTTGCATTCTTGTTACTATTAAATTTTGGAAATCACCTTTGAGATTAATTGTCTTATTGTCTATTATTAAAAATATTATTTCTGTGCTTTGATGTTTTTAGTCATGTCTAGTGGAATTATTATACATTATGTGAATAATATTACCGATTTTTTGTTTGGTAAGAAGTTTTTGATCTATCCTAAAACCCTCTAAACATTCTATAAAATATTGAATTTTTCATTTTTTTAAACCAAATTGTATAAATCCCCCCTCCCTTCATATTGATAAATGGGGACATTGTTAGGTTTTAGGTGTGAGGTAGAGGGGTCTTATAATGTGCCTAAATTATGCTTTAATTTTATACGCATAAAAATATTCTAAATATTTTCAAAAATTACTTCCCTTTGAATCACCATTTTAAGAACTTATATATATTTATAAATGAAATGTACATGATGATTATTTTTAATTTTTAGTGTTTTTTAAGTTAATAAAATTAAAATTCAATGTGTCTTTCCTAGGAAAAAATGACATACTTGTTTTGAGGGATTTTAACAATTCGAAAATGATTTGATTTGAATGATTTATAAGTGAATATTTTCCATTTAATTTAAAAAGATTCTGTTTAGGAATTAGGTAAGAGATTATGATATGATATATCTTTATGGAATTGGATTATAACTTTAGGTAACTAAATGTTTAATCCAGTACCTAATAAATTTACCTTTGAGAAATACAACACCTTAGAGAGAAAACTCAAAATAGAGTCATATAAGTCCGTTGAAATTGTAGGAAAATGTGAAATTGGGATCCCATAGTAAATCTTTGAAAAATTTGGAACTATAAAATCTATTTGTAAATTCAATAATTGTTGTGAATATTCATGGATAAAAAAATTCAAATAAAAGTACCTAAATGTAAAAAATGAATTCATTAAGGTGAGGGGAATCTTGAACCCAAATGAAGAAGGAGAAATTGACTAATAATTAAATAATTTTAGTTGAATCAATGAAGTGGAAAATGGTTATTAGGTTATTAGGTGATAAATAAAAGAAATTCTTATTTAAGTTTTAATCCCTCTTGAATCTGATCTATCTCGCTCCTAGAATTGGAACTTGAATTTGAATTGAAGTAGGGAAGTGGTTTATTTTCATTCGGAAGGCATGAAATATTCAATGATGGATGAATATTTACTCTCCCTCATTTCTAGTGTATATTTGATCTAGGGTAGGGCAATCAATGTATTTTTTGGATTATTTGTAAACAAATAAAATTCATTATATTTATCAAGAGTGAATTTACTTAAGTGTGATGGAATTTTATATGGAATTATTTTAGTACATTTTCCACATTTTTGGGGATTTATTATGTGTTTTGTAACTCAAACTATGATTTAAATGATAAATAATGGAATATTTGATTAAAAATGAATAAAATATATTCATTAAATATTTTTATTAAAATTGTTTTTTTGGATACTTAACTGAATAAAAATTTTGGTTTTATTTTCATTTAATTTAATAACTATTAGTTTTTTAAATTTTAGTGAAGTTTAATGGGAAATATAAGTTTTTATTATTTTGGGAGTTTTTGGTATATAAATGATCATATTTTATTTCTATTTATTTTTAAATTATTTTAATAATAATATTTTTTGTGAATTTTATTGAGTACATGTTTCTCAAATTTTTTGATGTTTTTTTAATATCTCAAAATCAATTCATTCATATTAAATATTTTAAATTTAATATATTTTTTGGGATTATTTTAATTAAAAATTTAAGTGATTTTTATTTTCTTGAATTTTAATTTCAATAGATTATTTTCACTGAATATTTAAATCTATATGTCTTAGGATTTTCTTCCCTGAAGAATGATATTTGACAAAGGAAATCTTCTATGCCTGTGAGAAAAGGATCTTCTTGGACATGATTATATTATAATAGTTTTTAATCCTTTAATGTAGAATAATTACATGCATCACATATATCCTTCTATGTCCTTCTTTCTATACCACCATCGACCGTGAATGAGGAAGTGATTGACCCCACATGGTTGAGTCAAACTTTCATCCCTAGGAACAATCACCCAACTGACTATGGATAAAGGAAAGACATTGATTCTCTAGGATAAGTCTTGAAATTAAAAAGGAAAAAGAAGGTCCATAATCGATTACACTGAAAGTTCAAGCACTATTGGAAAATTATAAATTAACCTAGGATGAAGCTCAAATATGCTATTTTAGTAAGACAAACCATTCTTGGAAAAAAATATCAATTAACAGAAGAGATCAACAAAAGTTAATGATTGTTAAAGGTGGGGGACTGAGCTCAACTGTTCAAGCTAGCAGGTTGAAGATGATGACACAAAAATATTTAAAATTAACTCTATTTAGAGATGTTGAGATTGATATGTTCAAGCACCTATTATGGATATGGGATGAACCAACCTCGACCTTCACCGAATAACGATTCAACACACTTCTAAAACAGTTTTAACTCCTTTATTTGATGAAACCAATCGCAATTATTGAAGTAAAGTCAATGATATTAAATCATGTCGATGTGGGGAAGTCAATTATGTATGACCTCAATCAAAGAAAAACTGAGATGTATCGATGGAAGAAGAAGAATAAAAATATTCTATAGCTTCCAAGTTTGAGTATCACCTGAGGGTAGGTTGACTTGAGTTGAAGATTGTTTTTTCATTTGTTGGTGATAATTTCTATTTATAGATCTGATTATCAATGTAATAAGGTCTGTATCAACACCAATTTATCAGTTGTAGTTTTGGAGATCAATGTGCCCAAATTTATTGATGTTATAACAATGAGGGGATTCTAGTTTAGAATTGAGGATTGAGTATGGATAAGAGGATAGTTTCCAAAGAATAACGTTTCGACACTGAAATTGGAGGAATATGTTCTGGGGGTTCATTTTAATGAAAAAAAACCAGGATTATAATTTTTTATATCCACATATGCCTTTTAACTCATTCAATATCAAAGAATCTACGTTATTTTTCAATTAGAAGAAGATGAACGAATAAAATCTATGAAAATTTTATTGGATTTCCCAACATTAATATGGAAGTCTGTCAATGTGGAGCTAAACTAAAAAGATTTTGGGTTCCTAAATTTTATGAGATCAATGATTTTCAAATTAATACCCATTATTTGATTACAGATATATATTAAAAAATATGTTGTCTCTTCTTCATTCCCAATCACTCTCACTATGAGGTCTAGAAGAAATTCATGAAAGGTGTTTACTCGAGGTAAGGAAGAGGTTAAATTTTATCAAGATGGGTCAAAATATTGTTGACCTTGAATGGTAGACACATGTTTGTTTTGTATTGGATTTAGTTTAATCGAAGAAGTTTATCAGGTTCATGTTACGTTGACAAATAAGTATTACTACATTTTTTGTAAAGGAATTCAATTACAATTCCAATTTTGGAGGAGGAGTTTCACTGTTCCATGTAAACTTTCTATACTTTATTGTTGATGTTCAAAGTATGAAATCTCTATTCAGGTAATTCATTTACAACTAAAGAAGTTTCCATCCTCAACTAAGTAATTCTAGGTCAACGTGATAAAAAACTCACATCAAAGTGAAAATCCACTCATGTTAAGTTATAAATAGAGGTTCATGGAAGGGTTATTAGAAATGGAGTTTAGGATACACCACACAATGGATAGAAAATAGATTAGTGGGTGAGGTCCCAAAGTTATGTAAAGTAACAAAAAATAAAATTAAGCTAACATGTGTTTGCATGGAGTAAATATAAGTCATCCTAAATTAGAGAAGATTATATCAAAGTCAACTTTACATTTTTTTTCTATTAGTCTAATTAAATCTGGTAATATGATCTCTAAAAATGGTAAAGGAGATCATGATAGGAATTGTTAACTAATAGAATATTTTTTCATTTGTCCCCTTCAATAAATCATGACCCTTACTCTTCCCACATGGATACAATTTGGAATTGGGATTATAGACACTTCCAAGCATAAAAATTTGAGAGTAAGGGAATTTAGTTTAGAAGGATTGACTTGTTTCACCATTGATGAGGGACATGTATAGTGACAGGTGTGGAATGTGGAGTCTATTCTAGAAAATAATTAATATGATTTTAGTGAGACATGTGATGATATAAGAGTTGGTGCACAATTTAAGGGAGAAGAATACAAAGATCTAGATGGGGATCTAAAACACTATTCACCACCATCAATCATCACCAATCATTCATATATCAATCACCTTATAAAAGGAACACGATTGAGGTTAGTGTTGGATTAAAGGTTGCAGAGAATACTTAGGGTTGGTATTTGAGAGAAAAAATTAGAGGAAGAGGCTAATCACAACATATAATCTTCCTTCTCTCTTCTCTAATTCTTTTACCATTTCTTTGAGATGATTTTAATGAGTTATATTATTGTCTATTCTAGAATGTATATCCAAGTAGTTTAGGGGGATTGATTTTAATAGATTAAATAATCACATTTTCTATTACTATATTAGTATAAATAATATAGGAATGATATATTTAATCTGATTCTCACACATCATCTTCCTCATGATAATCTTTTTAATCTACTACAAGTACCAAAATGTGAGAAGTTATGTACTTTTTTCCTTAGAAACCACAAATGAAGTAATTTCTAAAAAATAATGTGCTCATATCTTCTCCATATAGAAACATTATCATCTTAGGTTTTATTATAAATATTAGTTCTCAATAGATATATTTAGTGTGGTTATTTTATCTAATGATATTTAAGTGTTACAATCCTTTAAAAAAACTTCATAACTCAATGATTAATTCCATATAAGGGAAGTTTTCTTCTCTATAAATTCTATCTAGTTTAGTTCCCCTAACCGTATCAATTTTCCCCCCTCTCTATTTCCATTGTTCCATTTTTTCCAATAATTAAAATAAAAAATTAACCATCACTCTCACTTCATCACTAATTTTTTACTTTTTATCATGTTGTTTTTTCTTGTTGTTTTTATTTGTTTTAGTTAGGCGCACTCAATCCTTTCTTGTTATTCAACAATTTTTACCACATTACTATGGTTAATAGTTAATAAATATTAAATTTTGGACCATGTTAATTACCATGGGGCATAATTTGTGTTTAATATCTACAGGAAGTCAAAAAAACTCTATATGAAGGAAGTATATCAGTTTTTTGGGTGCATAGATATCCCTGTGTTTCACATGTGATCTAATTCAAGAAAAGAAGGAATTTCTACCAAGGAACTTGTGAATTTATAGTATAAATAAGTGTAATGGGATGATTTAGTGTTTTATTGCATAATATAGTGATTGTAAATTTGTGTAATATGGTGTACCCAGTTTCAAGATGATATTTGGTTAACTCCACTTATATTTGGTGATTCAATTTATAGTATAGAATCTGTGACTTGGCCATCCCAAACATTACAAGGAGCATGCTTCCTAGGAGGGTCCAAACCCTGTAAAAATTTGATTCCATATTTACTTTCATTATATTAAATCATGTGGTGTTGTATTTCAGGTAAAAAATAATTGATCCATAAGTCATAATCATATAAAAATGTTCAAGTCCAAAAGGAGTTTAAAGTAATTGGAATTGGTAAAAATTAGACAAAACCTAATTCAACCTCCACTCAAGTGTTTCTACACTGGCCCACTAGGCATAACACACCATTTGATATTTCACACACCATACTCAATGATAATACATAATCCCATATCATAAGGTGGACCAATAGCAATAATATTATTTCAAAAACCTGGGATGTGATGAACACCTTGTAAAAAAAAGCATACATTATTTAACTAAATTTTCACATCACCTTTATTGAAAATATTTATTTCTTATCTATTTTCATGTTTAACTTTTTCAAAGCTTCCAAATATATAATTTTGTATTCACCCATTCTTAGAAGTTGAGTGAAATAAAGTTTTAGAGTTAAGATCCCACAAATCCATTGAACTCAAGACAGTTAGAGTCAAAATATTGTCTACCCCTTTAGTTTTGGAGTTAAGAAATAAAATGGAAGCATGATTTATGGAGTTAAATCATCTTTTAGAAAATAATAAGGGCTTGTGTGAAATTATTATTCCTAACCCTAGCTCTATTTAAACCCATTTTTAATATTATTAACCCTAATCATTATTGTGAAAAATGAATGACCATAGATAATTATCCCAATCTCTAGAGAGATCTTCCTCTATAATTCTCTATAGAATAGTTAGTTATTCTCTTACCCCACCTTCTCGAATATAGAGAGATCAAGTAGAATCCTTTTGACATTGAAGTGATTCTTTTTGAGATCATCATCAAATGACACAAGTGACAAATTATTCTACGCTAGCACCCAAGGATTTCTACAATGAAGTTTAAAGGTTCATGGTGAACATGTGGATAACCTTTAAAGGGATTCTAACCTTGAGTTGTCTCACTAAAATGATGGTATTAAAAGAAAAGGTTTGCCAAATTTTTGACGAGGCTAGAATCCTAATATGAGGTAATTCTTTATCGACATAAATTAATTACAAATTATATGTGATGATAATTTATTCTTAATTCTAGAGTTTATTTTTATTAATATTTTAATTAATTTCATTGGTCATGAAATTATTTATCATGGACATGTTATATTACTCATTGATCATGATTAGACACCAAGTTGGATACTTCCTAATAGCCACTTTCACTATGTCCAGAATCTTCAAGTGGTATCAGAATAGAAACATATTAATTTATAATTATTTATTAATATTTGATCCATAATATGTATTTGTTGTTATTTTTCATTTTTGAATTACATTTTCATTAAATCATAAAATTTAAATATCCTATTATCCTTCTTTATTCTTGATCGTATAACTAATAATTAGTTAAAAATTCATGAATAACATTTAAAAATTTGATCAGGAGGTGTTAAGAGTTCTGTCTGGATAACATAGGTTTAGATGACATGTAGATTGTTGGAACACACCATGTAACCATGTACACCACACAAAAATAAACCATGAGAAAACTAGGTCATAAATTAGTAAATGTACATGGAATGCATTAATTCACACCACATGTTAACTAGGCCAATCTGGAACATGGTTTTTAAGAAAACACATCATGTAACTCTTGTAAAAGACATGTAGTTTACATGTTTTTGTGATGAAAAATTCATAGTCAAATACACATCATGTATTAATTACATGATACGTGTCTTAGACATCTGATAAACATGGTAATTAATTCACATGATATTGGGGTCATGTAATTAATATACACATGATGTATTAACATCACACGATGTAATGGTTGTGTAACTAATAGGCATGCAGTGTATGTAATACAAATGATGTGGTGATCATTTAATTAATTCATATGAGGTGTAATTAACATGTCATGTAATTAAATCACATATAACGTGTAATTAATTCACATTATATGTTTAATTAATTAATTAATAATGTGTAATTAATTTATATAAGATGTAATTAATTAATACACATGAGGTGTATTGAATTCAAATTCTCAGAAATTAATTAATTAGAACATTGTTTAATTAATTTACATGTGATGAAATTAATTCACACGCGGTGTATTATTAATACAGACATGATGTGTTTAATACATGTAGTATAATTATTTTTTTTCATGATATACATGTCATTTGAGGTCGTACACATGTTAATTAATTTATATGGAAATAAAGTAGTTGCTGTATTAAACTGGTTTGCATATTGTATAGAAATGTTTTAAGGAAAATTAAATTCCTAATTAATTTCTTATTAAATTAGGAACTAATATCTATTTTTTTCTCTAAGTACACATTTCATAATTATTTAATTTAAATAAAATTAATTTATTTAGAATTATATATATCAAATTTTCAGGACTGTTCAGATAAGATAAAATTAATGAATGAATGAATGAATGATATAATTAATTCAATTAATTTTAGGTGATTTATCTTAATTAAAGAAGTAATTAAAGTGAATTCTAGATAATGTGAAAATTTATAATTGTTTCATGTATATAGATGATCATGATCCTTGACCAAATTTCTTATGTGATTTATTTCATTTCATTTATTATTATTACATGTTTTTTTGTAATAATTTATAAAATTAAATTTATGGCATGTGTGTCATCCCGTCCTTATCATTATGTAAGGGCCCACATTCCTGTAATCTCTTTTATGTAAACACATGAACCAATAATTTAGTTCCCCTCAACCATGTATGAGTAATTATTATATAATGAATGGATATCCCAGGTGTGTGGAGGTGGTTCAAGTTCGAAGTCATGGTGAAACCAATCTAGAAGATACATAGGTGGACATATGGTATGTTGTAGCGTATACCAAGTTATGGTTCAATGTTTTATTCCTATAGAGTCATGGTTTAGTTGATCATTTTCTAGATAAACTAACCATTTGAAATACTCATGATCATACCAATTTTTTTTATATTTTTTTCAAGTAGTGTGATTAATTTATTTATGGATGATTTGTTCTTATCACATAAATTAATGAATTAATAGTCATGCAAGATTGAATTAAAATAAAATGGATTAAGCACAAAATATTATCTTAAAATGTTTAAAAATTTAAGTAAAATCCAATTAATATTAAAAATCATGTAACAAAGATAAAAATGGTAAAATTACACATAAATAAAAAAATCTCAAATCGATAAATAAAGTCAGTATAACCATCCACTACTTGGGTTAAAACCAACCCACTATTCAAAGTGATTAACCGAACTTCATTGTGGTAATTTTAATTATCAGGTAATTTCCAGCTTGAGTTTTGGGTTGACTTAAACTAGTTTTCATTAATGATTAATCACCTCCATGAGACTTAGTGTAACTAGTAGGCAAGTGTTAATGAAATCATTATATTTATTTTTTGTATTGGGGAGTCAACTCAACAAATAAAGGAGTTACGAGTTAATGAAGGTGGAATGTTATGCCTACCCAAATACCTTCAAATAGATTTTAATGCCTCTATCTAGTTTAATATAATGGAAATATAGATATTTTTCACAAGAATATCCATGTAACAAAATATTCCAAAACCAATGGTGAAGGCTATTGGGTTTTTAAAAAAATAGTAGAAGATTAATAAAAAAATTTATTATTTAATATTTCAGTAATCATGATAAACATTAAAATATTATTTTAATTATAGTGTGGTAATATAAATCATCATAACATTTTTATTTTTCAGGACACATACTATATCCTCACCAACACATATCTCTAAGGGAAGAATAATTATTTTTTACACTAAACTACCTGTGGAAAAATTATAAAATGTCATAAATATCCCTATACTTATTTAGCCACCTCACTGATAAATAAAAGGTGAAAACAATATGCATAGGGATTATATAAATTTCAATTACATCAAGAAATTAGTTATTTTCTGAGAATTAATAGTGAAACATGAAGACATGGATGCCTATACCATGACATATAATCTTCCATATTCTTGATTCTATTTATTTATCTAGTGTTTTAAGATGAAAAAATGGATGAAAAACTCTATAATATTTTGACTAAGATTCACTAAGTAAATAAGAGTTATAGGGAACTCAACTACACAACCCTTATGGTGAATAAGATGAAACAATAAGGTTGAAAATACCATGACCAACTATAGGTAAAACATTCTTTTACAAAATATTTTCAAACAAAAAAATATTCATAGATAGTGCAATCAACAATAGGCTATTTTCTACTATGAGGACATAAAGTTAATTTGAAATAGAAACTATAATGAATTAAATAAGATTCAAACCATTTCATCTATTTCAAAAACCTATTCATCACAGTTCGTAATGTCTTTATCTCTCTTATTGGGTATTAAATAGTTTTTTTTATTTTAATAAAAGTAACAATGAAGTAAAGTGTATTATAAAAGTGGTTGAGAAAGGGTGACTCATATGTTAGTAGTAATAAGTACACAAAAACATTACAAGAAATAATGTGTATTCTTCTAGTGGATGATAAAAGATGATTTCTATGTTAAGAGTGAGAAAAAAATGAATTTATATGTAAATAATTTTCTTCCAATGGTCAAGAATGGGTGATTCCTTTGTAAATATTGAGAAACATAATTTTTTTATTACCCAATGAATATATTCTACATGAAACTTTGTATGTATTAAGTTTTATCTATATATCTCAGTGTTCTGTTGGACAGAACAAGAAATTATTTATTTTGAAATTATTTTTTTATAGTAAATTTTAATTAATAGTTAAAAAAACTAAAATTATTAATATAATTAATCAATAATAAATGATGAATATAATTATAAGTCTCATACCCAATTGTGAATAGATAATCATTATTCAAGAATAATTATAAGTTGTGATATATAGACCTAGTATGATGTTTATACACTTTGGATCTAAAATTATTTACTTTATGACATACTTATGATTTAGACTAAGAAAAATTTAGATATAAATGTAATCCACAAGTATTTTAGAGTTGGTTTAAGCTTAGTGGAATGAAATATTCAAAGGCAAGGCTAGAGTTAAATTCATGCACTTTGTGGGATTCCTTTATGAAATTTTTGGAATACTCATAGAAGTAATTAATTCACATAACAAAGAATGTAGGATTATTCAGTATGTTATATCCAAGTATATCTTAAACAAGTATTCATTTATCATTAAATATAGAGTGAATATTTTAATAAAATAATATTATATTCTTAATATTATATAGATGGTGATAGCTGAAAATGGTTATTAAATATTTATATATGCATTGAAGTCTTTCATGATTATTTTATATATACGTTTTTTAAATAAAAGCAAAATAACTAACCATATTAAAATTAATTTGAATAATGGATATTATATAAGACGTGATACGAGAAAGTAAATTATATCATAGTATGACGTTTTTTAAGGGATCCATTTGTAAATCTGGTGAAAGATTCAAAGTTATATAATGAAAAACACAAAGTGCATCTTAGTTAATTTTCCTATAGCTTTTGAGGATATTAAAAACCCCAAGTTAAAAAAGGTATTAATCATAACTACTATATTTCTATATGTCAAGTGAATCTATTTTGTGATAGTGGAAGAAATAAAAACGTTAGTTGAATCTTAGCTCAAGATACACAAGTTGGAATAAGAACAATAAACTATGTATGTATAAGTGAGATGAATTATTCTAGATACACATACTATATAAGAAAGTTAAAACCATAGTGGTGATTGTATATTCATTATAGTTGGTGATATATTATTTGAAAAAAATAATAAATCCTCTAGGGATATGTATATTGAAAATAGATATGATTTATAAGATTATATAAATTCAAGATGGATTCCATATACCAAAATTCATTCTATATTTTTGTGATTGATGTAAATCCGGCGATGGGTAATAAACATAAACTATAACGACCCATACTTTATATACATTGTTAATACTTCGAAATTGAAGCACACTTATTACAACATATGACAAAACCACAAAGGACCGTATAGGTATAGTGTCTTTAGAAACTGGGAAACATAAACAACTGGTTCATAAATCTTCTACAGTGTGTCCCATTTATTTCATCATATCTAGGGTCCCTTTTAGCATATTCTACTTAATATCCATCTTCCTGACCTGGGGAAAAGAAAACATAAAAGGGTGAGCTCAAATGCTCCGCAAGGGCAAATAAAGGAAATAGAAATCATATCATATCTTTATGAAAATCAAAACCTGCAAAAGAGATCATAATATCTTAACATGGAATAAATCATAGAAGTGAAAATGAGATCCCCATAATCATAAAATAAAACTTGAAACTTTGTGGCACGCACACATAATCATGGAAAATCATTTCTTGTTAGTCATGACTCATTGCCAAGACTATCTTAGTGGACAAAGTCCCTTTCTGAACCGAGTTCACTCTTCGTTTCAGTCCTGTATCACTGAACCGAAATAACCTTCCGTTCCAGCCATGTCTATCTCATGAGATATAAAATCTTTACCCAATGCATTGGAGGGAGATATAGGTCCCACCCATCTTATAATGAATCCTTTCTTATGTGTGCCACATAATCATAAAACATACATCATCGCATAACACAAGTAACAAAAATGGGATTCTTGAAACATCATGACATCATAAATCAATTCATATAAGATAAAGGAATTCATAAAAATAATTCCATCACAACATGATCAAATCAATGTAATAATAGGGATAAAAATATAACCCTTTATTATCTTAGATGGAAAATAATTTTGATAAAACACTTGAACTCCATTCTTGAGGAAAATATCCTTTCTTCAAAAACATTTTTCCTTTCATAACATGTCATACAACTTTAAAACAAAAGAAGTTGATTAAAAATAAACTTTAAAACTTGTAAAGGAAGCTTCTTTGAAGTAATGTTTTAAAAATCCATTCATGCCGTATAAGTTAAAAAAAACATTCTTCGTACTTTTGTCGGAAAAGTCAAAAAGTACCTCGTACGGAAAAACGACAAAAGATTCCTTTCATATTCTTTACTAAAAACTCACCTAAGGGTAAAATTGGATTTAAACAATTGCAAGTGGATGGAAACAATATTACATATTGAGGGAACATGGATGTGGATGATAAAATACACCCCAATAAATACTTACGAATAAACAATCTCGGATAAAAATGAGATTGTGATATTTCCCTTACCTTAGGTCCGATTTTCTTTGTTCGTGTCCGAAGATACTGTATAATGGTTTAAATAATGTTATTGACTTATTCCAGAATCATACATATTGATATGATATGGTCATATTATTAGCTTCTTGTTAGTAATATTTCATTGTTACTTGTTACTCGGGTCTTTATAACTTTTTGTTCTTATGCGTGTTTTGTCGAATAAATTCTTATTCTTATCTTTAGGTTATAGATAATTCATTTCCAGAATGGTATTAGTGTAGTATATACCATATTCATTCATTCAATTCATTTATATAATCATTATGAAATGAAGATCATGTAGAACGAGTCGCATCACATCGTGGAGACGGTATTCCGTACGTACACACGAGTGATGATATCGTTCCTATGATCGTGGAATTGTATTGGAGTATATATATATTATTTCAGTATCAATATTACTTCATAATAATCATATATATTTACTCATTACACCATTATACCCATCCTTGTAAGGTGATGGTGGAAAATAGATTACACCACGGCGTGGAGACGGTATTCCGTACGTACGCACGCGCGGTGATTTCATTTTTCCGTAGGATGGATAGAAGGTGAATTAGGGTTGTTTCATATTTATAATAACATATCAGTATGTAAGTAATACTGATGTTATTACTTTATCATGAAACAACTAAAGAAGAAGAAGTTGAAGAAGAAAGAAATTGAAAAGATCGGTAATGGATATTACCTCTTCTTTGGAACGCCTCTTTGAATCCTCCACTTAAGGAACTAAGATTGGTCTTTGGAGAAGACCAGGACCTCTAGGATTATTCTAGGGAAGTGGAGAAGGGAAAATGGCAGGGGTTGGCCGAGCTTGAGTGCTCAAATTGGTGTGAGGAGGAGGGGGAGGAGGTGCCCTTTTATAAGGGAGGAGAGGGGCACCTTAGGAATATCTCAAAATATTATTTTATATTAAAGTCAAAATCGGTTTATAATGGCTCCAAAGGGTCTTATTTCGAAGCTAAAGTGGGTATGGGTCGAAATCCTATAAACCAATAAGATTTAGACAAGTTTAGGGTATTATTTTAACCTTATCAATTAGATTTAACTCTAAGTTAATTAATTTAACTTTTACCGTGTCTTTTTGTTTTCTTTCACTATATGGTTAATACACTTACTATAACATGCCAAACGAACCCCAAATAGTTTATTATTAATATATATATCCTTATCTAAGTCATTTGGCCGAACCTTAGATTTTTAGGAATAAAATAACAATTAATAATATAATATTTGATTTAAAAACTATTTTGTGTCAATTTTGACACTATTTGATATATGATTTTTGTGAAAGTCATAACAGAATTATATGTTCGAACCAAGTTGATTAAATCAACATTAATATATCATAGTAACCTATAAAATTAGTGGAATTCATAAAAAGTCTCAAATTACATTTATTTTGGTGTTTATAACATCAATTATGTCAATATTTCATTAATAAGATAATTACTGCATCATCATTGTGTCATAAATAAATTAAATTATTTAATGTCTAAAAATTACAAATAAAATACCCTTATGTAGTAAATCATTTTATCTTTCTAATGAATATTTATAATCGAATTTATCTTATGTATAACCCCATATTAAAAATGATTTACTTATTAAACTTTGATTTTAACTATTTTAACCCTTCTTTAAATAAATTAATAATAAATGTCCTAATCTAATCCAAGTGGGCCTAAATGGTCATATTTTATTCCTAAGTTTGTTTTTGGTTGAATTAAACTTGTCCAATAGAATTAGGACATGTGTTAGGGTAATATTGATATCATATTTACCCTTAGTTACCCTATTTACTATTAACCGCGGTAAAAATAGTAAAAAGTTACTATTCACCAAAAAATTATTTTCATCTCATTGAACCACATTTTAGTCCTTGATATTAACCGTGTCTCTCGAATTTTTGAAATTCCATTCACAGAAGCGGTAAAATTAAGTTTTATGCAAAATTCAGTTTTTAACCTACCACTTAGTGGTTTCACTATTCATCAAAAATTGAAAGTTTTCAGAAAAATACCAAAATTTCACCCTAGGCTAATTTCGATATTCTGAGTCCAAAAATGAAGTCCATTTTGAAAAATAAAATTTATAAAATTTCAAAAAGTGGTTATTACTATTCATAACGGCTAGTTTTAATAGCATATTGTTGTTTAGTGAAACTCGGTATTGCGTACGACGCAAGCTATCGAGGAAGGTCGCGATTGCGTGTAAAGAAAGCCAAGCAAGTGTTGTGTAGAAAAAGATTCCTTTGATGTTTTATATAACATAAAAGTCTCGGGTGTTACATTCTACCCCCCTTAAAAAGAATTTCGCCCTCGAAATTCATCACTTTGTAACAAACAGATGAGGATAATTATCCCTCATCATATCCTCAAGCTCCCATGTAGATTCTTCAAGTTGGTGGTTCCTCCATAAAACCTTCACCAAGCGAGTGGTCTTGTTTCGTAGGACTTTTTTGCTATGATCCAGAATCTCTATCGGCTGTTCTTCATAAGAAAGATCTTGCTCCAGCGGTACAACTTCTGAGCTGAGTACATGTGAAGGATCTGATATGTACTTTCTCAGGAGAGATACATGGGACACATCGTGAACTTGAGAGAGATTCGGTGGAAGCGCCAATCGGTAAGCTACCTTCCCAACACGATCCAGTATTTCGAAAGGACCGATATATCTAGGGCTCAACTTCCCCTTCTTTCCAAATCTCATAACCCTCTTCCAGGGAGATATTCGTAAGAACACTTTATCACCCACTTCAAACTCTAGGTCTTTTCTTCGGTTGTCGGCATAACTTTTCTGTCGACTCTGAGCTGCTCTTATGTGTTGTTGAATAGATCTGACCTTTTCTGCCATTTCATCAACGAGATCAGGTCCTAATAGCTTTCTTTCCCCAACTTCATCCCAGCAAGTTGGAGTCCTGCATTTCTTTCCATAGAGAGCTTCATAAGGAGCCATCTGAATACTGGAGTGAAAGCTATTATTATAAGAAAATTCTACCAAAGGTAGGTGTTGATCCCAACCTCCTTTGAAATCCATAGAGAAAGCTCTCAACATATCTTCTAGGGTTTGAATTGTTCTCTCAGACTGACCATCTGTCTGGGGATGATAAGCAGTGCTGAAACTCAACTTTGTATCCAGAGTATGCTGAAGACTTCGCCAGAACTTCGAGGTAAATCTCGGATCCCGATCAGATATAATGGAAAGTGGTACTCCATGCAATCTTACCACTTCCTTTACATATATCCTGGCAAGCTGATCTAGAGAGAAATCCTCTCTAATAGGAATGAAGTGTGCAGAATTTGTAAGACGATCAACTATGACCCAGATAGCATTATTGCTTTTGGATGTTTTAGGAAGTCCTGTGACAAAGTCCATAGTGATGTTTTCCCATTTCCATTCGGGTATGGGTAATGGTTGTAACATCCCCTTAGACTTTTGTCTCTCAGCTTTAACTTGTTGACAAACCAAGCATCGAGAGACATATTCAGCAACATCTCTTTTCATGCCATCCCACCAGAAGTACTCTTTCAGGTCCCTATACATCTTCGTGCTTCCAGGATGAATAGAGAATGAAGAACTATGAGCCTCATCCAGCAGCTCCTTCTTTAATTCGGGGATGGGAGGAACACAAACCCGATTCCTGAACTTTATTATCCCATCACAATCAAGGTTGAATTCAGGAACATTTCTCACCTTCTTTTGTAACTCGACATCTTCTTTCTGTGCCTCTTTAATCTTCACATGTATAGATGGTTGAACATTCATTTGAGAAAGATAAGATTTTTCCCCTTCCATTATAATTCCAAGATCCATCCTTTGTAAATCCATAAATATTGGATCTTTTGTGATCCTCATCATGGATAAACTAGCATGGTCTTGTCGACTTAATGCATCTGCCACCTTGTTTTCTTTCCCAGGGTGGTAATGGATTGAGCAGTCATAATCCTTAATCAGCTCCAACCATCTTCTTTGGTGCATATTCAGCTCCTTTTGTGTGAAAATATACTTTAGACTTTTATGATCAGTATAAATATCACACCTTTCACCATAAAGGTAATGCCTCCAAATCTTTAATGCAAAGATTACCGCAGCCAACTCCAAATCATGTGTTGGGTAATTTTGCTCATGGATTTTCAACTGTCGTGAGGCATAAGCTATCACCATATCATTTTGCATAAGAACACACCCCAATCCCTTCTTGGATGCATCACTGTAGATCACAAACCTTTCTCCACTACAAGGTAGTGTGAGCACAGGTGCACTGGATAACCTTCTTTTCAACTCCTTGAAATTCTCTTCACATTCCTCTGTCCAGACAAACTTAACTCCTTTCCGAGTCAACTTGGTGAGTGGATTAGATAATCGTGAAAAATCTTTTACAAAACGTCGATAATATCCAGCCAAACCAAGAAAACTTCGGATCTAAGTTACTGTTGTTGGTCTTGACCATCTTTCGATAACCTCTGTTTTTGCTGGATCCACAGATATCCCCTCTTTTGAGATTATATGACCCAAAAATGCAACTTTTTGAAGCCAAAATTCACACTTGGTAAATTTGGAATAAAGCTTCTCCTTTCTCAGGGTCTTCAATATAATTCTCAAGTGATCTTCATGCTCTTCCTTGCTCTTTGAATAGACAAGAATATCGTCTATAAAGACTACCAAAAATTGATCAAGATAGTCTCTAAAGACTCTATTCATTAGATCCATGAAGATAGCAGGGGCATTAGTAAGACCAAATGGCATCACTATAAATTCATAGTGTCCATACCTTGTACGGAAATCCGTCTTTGGTATATCCTCCCTTTTGACCCTTAATTGAAGATACCCTGAACGAAGATCAATCTTGGAAAAGTATTGAGCTCCGCGTAGTTGGTCAAATAAGTCATCAATGCGTGGGAGAGGATATTTGTTTTTGATAGTGATCTTGTTAAGTTCTCGATAATCAATGCAAAGTCTCATTGATCCATCTTTCTTCTTAACAAATAGAACAGGTGCTCCCCAAGGTGACGCACTAGGGCGTATGAATCCCTTATCAAGATTCTCTTGGAGTTGCTTCTTCAATTCTTGCAACTCAATTGGGGCCATTCTATAAGGTGTCTTTGAAATAGGCAAAGCACCCGGTACGAGTTCTATTGAAAACTCAACTTCACGATTTGGTGGAAGACCCGGCAATTCCTCCGGAAAGACATCATCAAACTCCCGTACAATGGGCATATTCTTAATCGTGAGTTTCTCACCAACCATTTGAGATAAATAACCTTCATTTAGTGGAATCAATACCCATAAGATGGAAGAAATTTCCACTGGAAGGTTATGTTCATCCTTGCATTGATAGACGATCGTAGATTGATCTGGAATATGAAATGTGACTTCCCTTATTTGGCAATCGATATGAGCTCCATGTAGAGAAAGCCAATCCATGCCAAGAATCACATCAAATTCCACTAAAGGAAGGATCACAAGATTTGCAGGAAGCACTTTCCCACAAACTTCGATCGGAGAAGAATTATAAACTTTTGATGCGATTGATGTGCCATTAGGTGTTGTCACAGCTAACTCAACATCTAATTGTTGAGGTAATACGGTGATACCCTTAGAAAATTTTTCTGAAATAAAAGAGTGGCTGGATCCAGAATCAAATAAAACATTTTCTAATTTAGAGTGGATGGTAAGTGTACCTTTCACCACATCGTTATCGTACTCCACATCGCTGATAGAAATTGCATGTGACTTTCCTTTGTCTTTAGCCTTAAGAGTTTGTTGACGTCGACCATCATCATCAACCCTTGGATTTGGGCATTGATTGGCATAATGCCCCATCTCCTTGCACTTGAAACATTGAAGTGTAGTAGGTTCATTCTGTGTATCCCTTCCTTTGTTTGCGTCATTAGACATCTTCTTCCCATTATCATGGCATTCAAATGCCCGATGACCTTCTTTTCCACATTTAAAACATTTACTTGTCCCTTTAAGACAACTCCCTCCATGTTTCTTTCCACACTTTGAGCATAAGGAAAAGCTCATCTTCTTTTCCGTGTGCTCTTTAGATTTTTCTTTGAATTCCATCTTCCTCTTCTTATCAAACCAATGTGACTGATGGGTTACTCCAATCTCCATCTCGACTTTGAGAGCACATCGAACGATTTCCTCGTAGCTATTGAAGTCCCTTATGGCTAACGCCCTTCGAAGACTTGGTTTTAAGCCGCTAAAGAATCGATCGATCTTACTCTCAGGTTGGATAATAATACCAGAAGCGTACCTTGCAAGTCTTGTAAAATTTGCTTCATAGGTACCAACAGATTTATCATCCCTTTGCTTCAGTTCAAGAAACTCTTTCTCCATCTTTGTTCGGAGAATACGAGGGAAGTACTTATTGAAAAATAAGTTCTTGAACTCGTCCCATTCCATAGACTCAATTTCATCCCTTTGCCTCGTATTCTTAACAAGATTCCACCATTGATCAGCATCTCCTTCCAAGCGATACACTGCTAGGATGACATTATCATGCTCAGAATATTGAAGAACTGAAAATATCTTTTCAGTAGTACTAATCCATTGTTCAGCAACTAATGGATCAGTAGACCCGCTGAAAGAAGGTGGACGCTGCCTCATGAAGGATTCAACAGAATGTTGCTCCCTCCTTTGCTCGTTTGGAAATCCTGCATGATTCATAGCTTGAGAAAGTTGTGTGATCATGGCTACAAGATTTTGCATTCCATCTCCCATATCGTTTGTTTGCTCAGGGGGACAATCATTGCATTGCCCATCGCATTCCGCATTAACACGGTTCCTTCGGGTTCCAGCCATTGACTAAAACCAAGAAGAATAGTGTGAGCAACACTAATTATAATAGGAAACCACATAATTCAAGAATAAAATTTTCATGCTTAAGATCTTATCCTAGGTTATTCAAGGCCATTTCTAAAACACTAAGATTGTGTTCTATGCTTAGACTTATCCTTAGGGTTCTTACTAAGGCTTTCACATCCTACTTTCCAAAGGTTGACTATACCTTTCCTCTGATACCAACTATAACGACCCATACTTTACATACATTGTTAATACTTCGAAATTGAAGCACACTTATTACAACATATGACAAAACCACAAAGGACCGTATAGGTATAGTGTCTTTAGAAACTGGGAAACATAAACAACTGGTTCATAAATCTTCTATAGTGTCTCCCATTTATTTCATCATATCTAGGGTCCCTTTTAGCATATTCTACTTAATACCCATCTTCCTGACCTGGGGAAAAGAAAACATAAAAGGGTGAGCTCAAATGCTCAGCAAGGGCAAATAAAGGAAGTAGAAATCATATCACATCTTTATGAAAATCAAAACCTGCAAAAGAGATCATAATATCTTAACATGGAATAAATCATAGAAGTGAAAATGAGATCCCCATAATCATAACATAAAACTTGAAACTTTGTGGCATGCACACATAATCATGGAAAATCATTTCTTGTTAGTCATGACTCATTGCCAAGACTATCTTAGTGGACAAAGTCCCTTTTTGAACCGAGTTCACTCTTCGTTTCAGTCCTGTATCACTGAACCGAAATAACCTTCCGTTCCAGCCATGTCTATCTCATGAGATATAAAATCTTTACCCAATGCATTGGAGGGAGATATAGGTCCCACCCATCTTATAATGAATCCTTTCTTATGTGTGCCACATAATCATAAAACATACATCATCGCATAACACAAGTAACAAAAATGGGATTCTTGAAACATCATGACATCATAAATCAATTCATATAAGATAAAGGAATTCATAAAAATAATTCCATCACAACATGATCAAATCAATGTAATAATAGGGATAAAAATATAACCCTTTATTATCTTAGATGGAAAATAATTTTGACAAAACACTTGAACTCCATTCTTGAGGAAAATATCCTTTCTTCAAAAACATTTTTCCTTTCATAACATGTCATACAACTTTAAAACAAAAGAAGTTGATTAAAAATAAACTTGAAAACTTGTAAAGGAAGCTTCTTTGAAGTAATGTTTTAAAAATCCATTCATGCCATATAAGTTAAAAAAAACATTCTTCGTACTTTTGTCGGAAAAGTCAAAAAGTACCTCGTACGGAAAAACGACAAAAGATTCCTTTCATATTCTTTACTAAAAACTCACCTAAGGGTAAAATTGGATTTAAACAATTGCAAGTGGATGGAAACAATATTACATATTGAGGGAACATGGATGTGGATGATAAAATACACCCCAATAAATACTTACGAATAAACAATCTCGGATAAAAATGAGATTGTGATATTTCCCTTACCTTAGGTCCGATTTGCTTTGTTCGTGTCCGAAGCTCCTGTATAATGGTTTAAATAATGTTATTGACTTATTCCAGAAACATACATATTGATATGATATGGTCATATTATTAGCTTCTTGTTAGTAATATTTCATTGTTACTTGTTACTCGGGTCTTTATAACTTTTTGTTCTTATGCGTGTTTTGTCGAATAAATTCTTATTCTTATCTTTAGGTTATAGATAATTCATTTACAGAATGGTATTAGTGTAGTATATACCATATTCATTCATTCAATTTATTTATATAATCATTATGAAATGAAGATCATGTAGAACGAGTCACATCACATCATGGAGACGGTATTCCGTACGTACACACGAGTGATGATATCGTTCCTATGATCGTGGAATTGTATTGGAGTATATATATATTATTTCAGTATCAATATTACTTCATAATAATCATATATAGTTACTCATTACACCATTATACCCATCCTTGTAAGGTGATGGTGGAAATATATTACACCACGGCGTGGAGACGGTATTCCGTACGTACGCACGCACGGTGATTTCATTTTTCCATAGGATGGATAGAAGGTGAATTAGGGTTGTTTCATATTTATAATATCATATCAGTATGTAAGTAATACTGATGTTATTACTTTATCATGAAACAACTAAATAAGAAGAAGTTGAAGAAGAAAGAAATTGAAAAGATCGGTAATGGATATTACCTCTTCTTTGGAACGCCTCTTTGAATCCTCCACTTAAGGAACTAAGATTGGTCTTTGGAGAAGACCAGGACCTCTAGGATTATTCTAGGGAAGTGGAGAAGGGAAAATGGCAGGGGTTGGCCGAGCTTGAGTGCTCAAATTGGTGTGAGGAGGAGGGGGAGGAGGTGCCCTTTTATAAGGGAGGAGAGGGGCACCTTAGGAATATCTCAAAATATTATTTTATATTAAAGTCAAAATCGGTTTATAATGGCTCCAAAGGGTCTTATTTCGAAGCTAAAGTGGGGATGGGTCGAAATCCTATAAACCAATAAGATTTAGACAAGTTTAGGGTATTATTTTAACCTTATCAATTAGATTTAACTCTAAGTTAATTAATTTAACTTTTACCGTGTCTTTTTGTTTTCTTTCACTATATGGTTAATACACTTACTATAACATGCCAAACGAACCCCAAATTGTTTATTATTAATATATATATCCTTATCTAAGTCATGTGGCCGAACCTTAGATTTTTAGGAATAAAATAACAATTAATAATATAATATTTGATTTAAAAACTATTTTGTGTCAATTTTGACACTATTTGATATATGATTTTTGTGAAAGTCATAACAGAATTATATGTTCGAACCAAGTTGATTAAATCAACATTAATATATCATAGTAACCTAGAAAATTAGTGGAATTCATAAAAAGTCTCAAATTTCATTTATTTTGGTGTTTATAACATCAATTATGTCAATATTTCATTAATAAGATAATTACTGCATCATCATTGTGTCATAAATAAATTAAATTATTTAATGTCTAAAAATTAAAAATAAACTACCCTCATGTAGGAAATCTTTTTAGATTTCTAATGAATATTTATAGTCGAATTTATCTTATGTATAACCCCATATTAAAAATGATTTACGTATTAAACTTTGATTTTAACTATTTTAACCCTTCTTTAAATAAATTAATAATAAATGTCCTAATCTAATCCAAGTGGGCCTAAATGGTCATATTTTATTCCTAAGTTTGTTTTTGGTCGAATTAAACTTGTCCAATAGAATTAGGACATGTGTTAGGGTAATATTGATATCATATTTACCCTTAGTTACCCTATTTACTATTAACCGCGGTAAAAATAGTAAAAAGTTACTATTCACCAAAAAATTATTTTCATCTCATTGAACCACATTTTAGTCCTTGATATTAACCGTGTCTCTCGGATTTTTGAAATTCCATTCACAGAAGCGGTAAAATTAAGTTTTATGCAAAATTCAGTTTTTAACCTACCACTTAGTGGTTTCACTATTCATCAAAAATTGAAAGTTTTCAGAAAAATACCAAAATTTCACCCTAGGCTAATTTCGATATTCTGAGTCCAAAAATGAAGTCCATTTTGAAAAATAAAATTTATAAAATTTCAAAAAGTGGTTATTACTATTCATAACGGCTAGTTTTAATAGCATATTGTTGTTTAGTGAAACTCGGTATTGCGTACGACGCAAGCTATCGAGGAAGGTCGCGATTGCGTGTAAAGAAAGCCAAGCAAGTGTTGTGTAGAAAAAGATTCCTTTGATGTTTTATATAACATAAAAGTCTCGGGTGTTACATAAACAACAAATAAATGGTATAAGATAGGTTCTAATAAGGATCAGTTCATTATACCCATTCAAAATTATTAAAAATATTTGAATTATACATTAAGTAGTTACCATGATCTTTGTAATAGGCATCAGAAGTAAAGTCCAACTCCCTTGGAGGTAACTTTATGGTAAATTTCTATATGACAAAACTAGATTTGTTTTAAAAAATCATAGAATACCAATATGGAATGGAAGTTTATAGGATCATTTTATATTTTGAAACAAGTTTAATGATCTTAGTATATTCATTTGAAATAAAATATTTCCATGTGTATATAAGATATTAGTGTGAGAGATATAGTTTTCCAAGACAGATATGTTTTAAAACATATGGAAATACATGATTAGTGTTATGGTTATATAAGACTAATTAATTTCTCCAAATATAACTTAAGTAGTTACCTAAGTTATAGGGAACAAGATCTAATAGTAAATATCAAGTGGTTTCTTAATAAATGTCCCTATAAATAGATGAAATGGTATTTATAAATATAAGATAGAGAAATACTCTTGAATTGTTTCCATCACATGATATTCTTATGATGTATAAAATATATATTCCAAAGATTACTTGGGAGATCTATCTCAAATTCCATGATATAAACACAAGTTTGATCTTGATTATGTATAATTCATAAAATGGAAATATTAATCAAGACTAAGAGAACTATATAGGATAAAAATTAGAACTATCCAAAATTTCTTGAGTAAAAAAATGGATGATTTCTTAGAAATTATAGGTGGTAATACTAGTCATAAGGGGATATAAAACTCATCTTCTTTAGATCATTTTGATCTAGTTTGACAATAAGGATAAAGTAATATAAAATAGTAAATAATGTTACTAAGAATAATTTCTATATCTACATTATACTAAGAATTGTATGTATTGTTATGTATCTTAAGTTCAAAACCCTAAAATTTTAAAATAATACTATGTTTGATAGTGTATACGACACATAATATCAAGCTTAAACAAACCATTAAAGAATATTGTTTTAAATATGAACATTATAACCTAGATGTTGAATTTATGGGTATGAATTAGAGTATTTAAATCATGAAATATATTTATAATATTCATACTCAGTAAAATTTTATTTATTAATTCTTGAGAAATAAGTACTCAATTTTTGGTAAAGTCATTTTATGCTTCACAAATACTTTTTATTCAAAAATGAATTTATTTTTTTTCGTGATAAAATTTTATGATTAATTTACTCTAATTTTAGAAAGTTTATTTTATAAAAAGAATTTTTTTTAAAATAATTATATCAAAAATATCTTAAGGTGAAATTTTGGTATTTTTCTAAAAATATTGCTTTTTCAGTGAATAATGAAAAATACCAATTTTATAGAAAATGATCATTTATTTTAAATTATTTTAAAAGTCCCATTTTTATTTGAATTTGTATTAAAATATAATTATTTTATTTTGATTAAAATTAATCCAATTAAAGTCATTTAAAAAAAAGATGGTTAATTTCAATATAAAATCTTTTTTATACTTAAAAATGTATTTTTTTTGGAAAATCGGTTTTCATTGTGTTTTGTGGGTTTATTTTAAAATTAATTTATACCACTTAATGGAAATGAATTTGATAAAATGGATTCCAAATTTGGAGTCATAATCTACTAATTTTATAAATATTTAAAATTTATTTTTGGTCAGATTGAATAGTAACCATGATAAATATTTACTAAAAGTGGTTTAGCCATGGGTTAAAAAACCCAGGACCCCACAAATTTATTAAAAAAGTGTAAAGGTACAACGGACCGAAGGGAATGCTTACATGTGAAACACCACACCTGGATAGAAAAATGGACATCCCCATCAGAATCCCAATTATTACCTTTTTCTGGGTCGGCCTCGACCCCGAGATCCTCCTTGATTAGCTGGATGTTGCCCTCTTCCCCTTTGCATCACTGGTTCATCATCCAACTCCAGAACCTCTATCGTGTTCAAATCAGCTTCTTCATGAGGATCTTCCCTATGCAGCATTGTATACACAACCTCAATATAAGATCTAAAATCCTGGTGAACAGTATCATGAGTAGGCTCCTTCTGTACATGAGAAGCCTCCTGTACATCCTTGGAGTCCTGCACCGCCACAACAGGTAGGTCCACCTCCTTTGGGATCTCCAAAACATCTACAACAGTAGGTGTCGAGGAGAGGCACCTTCGGTTACTGCATCCTACATTCTTGAGTTCTTCAAGATTAAGCCAATCAAACTCAGGAGTATTAATAGACTCTAACATTGAAAAACATTTGACATCTGGCTTTTTAGGACCTTTCAACTCCACAATACTAGTTGCATCCATTGAGACGACATTCATATTATTCCCCCCTAATCAGAAACCATTGGGGGAGAACTCAATGGGTCCAGTACTTCCATACTGACAGCCTTCTTAGATGTAGAAGATCAAAGTAGGCGCTCTCCTCCTGGAACAGCTTGAGGACCACTAGACTTCTCCACAGAAGCAATTTTATCCACCTTCACATCAAACTGAATCCCCTGTTTAACTGCATCATCCCCTACAGCCTTATTATCCATCCTCAGAGCCACTTCCATCTGAGCATCCACATTAGCCTCCTGCACCTCATCCTGAGTCCCATGCTGAAAAAATCCTCTCCAATAGCAGTATTATCCATCCTCAAAGCCACTTTCATCCAAGCATTCACATTGGCCACCTGCACCTCATCCTGAATCCCCTGTTGAACAACATCCTCTCCTACAACAGTATTATCCATCCTCGGATTCACTACAACAACATTGGACACCTACGCCATATCATGAATAACTGGATAGGCCCTCGGCTTCTTAGGCTTCACCAACTAGAATCAATCAGCATCCAAAATCTTCATCTTACCCTTCCTACCAGAAGATTCTATTACAGCTTGCTCCAACTCTTGATTTACTTCATTCTGGATAGCAGCCTCATGGTTAGATTGATTCCCTTCCTCCTCCTCAGCCACATTATCCCAGGACTTGTTATCAATACACCAAATAACTTCAGAGGTTCCCTTCTCCAATGATCTAGCAATCACTAGCATAGTAGTAGCATTAGCAGGTTGCTGAAATGAAACAGAATTAGGTAGAACTTGTTGGATATCCTCAACAAATGTTGAGATTCCAACATTGTGAGGATCCTTCCTCCTAAAAACCTACTTACTACCATAAGGATCAACTTTTTTCTTCTTAAACTTCTCTGAGGCATGACCCAATGATTTACATAATGAACATTTCATATTCCTACGACATTGCTCAAGAGTATAGCCAATGCACAGACAATACTTAAAGAATGTGGGAAACCACTCATATTGTATATCCAGTTCTTAACCGAGAATTTTCATTTTACTTCTTATCCACCTCATTAACTTTTGTACTAACCATTCCAATATAATAAAATTGGTATATCCTATATAACATTATTTTAATAGTTAATTTAATATCCTTATTCATATCATTTTTTCATCAAATTGGAAACAAAACCATCATTCGTAAATATGTTCAGACTACTATTTCACGAACCGATATATTTTGTTTCTCATAACCACCTTTCATGGATGATTATTGAAATAAATTTAATGTATATATATGATAATTATGAAATAATTATGATTATATAAATATAATATATCATTTATATTCATACCATTCCAATATTTAAAAATGGAATTATCACATGTACGAACATATGAACTACCATATCCACATAGTGATTTACTTCATTTTTCAAAAAATGACCCTCAAAGATAGTCATGGGGATGGATATAATGTAGTTATTTTATTATTATAACAAGATAATTATTCTTAAAAGAAAATATTTTAATTTATTTCTTTATTTTCTATCCAACTAAATGTAAAAACATTTCTCATGTGTATGTGCAGACTACCACCTTTCAAGTCGATATATATTGTTTTCATGATTTATTTTCATAGTTGAATATAAAATTGTATTTTAAGTATAAAAATTATAATAATTACATGATTATTATTATATATATTATTTATAAGTTAATCATTTAACCATAATCAACCTACCATAATTATTTTCAAATTATGATCTAAATATCCTTAAAACACCTGATGTGGACTTAACCAATTAAGTAATTAAATATTCCATTAAAATAAATGAAATTAATTAATTAATGATAAATTAATAAACCTATAAAATTTTCTTAAACAATTAAATAATTAATATATGTTTATTATACATTAGTTGAAGGAAATACATAGAATGTCTGGACTCAGGGTCATGGATTTCTATACTCAATTATCTTTAATTTGGTTATAACACTTGTTCATTAACATTGTTATGACAAAATTATGTGTGAATTGATATGTAAATTGTTTTATTATGTATTTAAAATTGTTTTATTTTTATTTAAAAATGTTTACATAATCAATTAGTTGATTAATTGTCATTTAAAAGGTTATAATCTTTATAAGGGATTTATTTTTTGTAATGTCATTTTCTTGATACATGTATCATGTCGTGCCCTATAATTTCTATGTATAGTGTACTTACTAAACCAAAAATTAATTTTGACATATTAATTCATATAATTCTTTTCATTCAGATATCCATATCATATTATTTATTTTAATGAATTTTGACTTGAATATTACCAGTGGTAAAAGATTTATGTTACAATTTCATTTTGTTTCATAACTGTTTATATTAATGGTTATTTTAGGGGAAATTGTATAAAATTAATTCCTTAAGAAAAATATATATTATTATCCTATGGTTATTTCTATGTTTTACATGATTTTATTTCACTTTCCTTTCTTTGTAAGTTAAAAACATCTAAAGAATGTTTTTAAGGAAAAACCTAACCTTTTTCTCTTTTAGGTTGGGAATTATTTCTCTAACATATCCATGATATATATAATGTATTAAATATTGTTATTTTATATGAATAAATGATTTTTTAAATTTATTTTCAACTATATTTTAACTTATTTACAAATGTATAAAAGGAATACTTTTATCATTTTCCAAATAGGGTACTTTTGGTTTTTAGTGAAAGTGTGAAAGAGATCCTTATTTTTAAATTTAACCAAATGGGTGATTTGACCACCATCAAAAATATTATTTTATTTGAAGTTTAATTTAAATTTTTAATTTTTTATTTTCAAATAAAATATTTTTCTTACTATCCTTGGAATTTTTATTTAAACATTTATCAAAAGAAAATGATATTTTATGAGATTTCAAAGAAATGTTCTAAATGTTCTTTTAAATGTATTTTCCAATTTTGAAAATGTCCTTTATTGTTTTCCTATAAACCTATGGTGATATAATTCTCATTTTTCTAAACTTATTCTTTCTCTAGATTTCTTATAATTATTTTAAATATATTTTTATGGATCTTGTTTCTTTTCCACAGGTTGATTAAGCCAAATAGTAACGATGGTTATCTTCATGGGTGTTATGTTGAAAGGTAAAATATTATAAATGTTTTGTTCATTATATGGTACTTGAACATATTTATGAAATATTTAAGGGTGAATATGTTCTAAAACAAGGATGAGTGGGTCTTTTATAGACCCCTATTGCATTGAGTAAATAGACATAGTTAATAGTTTTATGTTACTCATAAGAGAAAATAGAGTTAAATATTGTAAGTTACCCCTCAAAGATGATGGAGTTTAATTAATATGATTATATTATAAGATATTAAAAAGTTAAATATTATAAGTTAATTCTAATAGAATATTGGAATTATTTTATTTGTGTGATTCCCTGATAAATTCTTGATGTTCTAAGTTACGAGAACAATTTATTTATGCTTGAAATAAGTTCTATTCTTTCCTTTGATGAAATATTATTTTCTTAGGGATCACGATTCTTGACTCATATGCCTCTCATATTTTGTTAATTATTTATTCCATGTTTCATTGATTATGTTATAATTTATGGTAGGTTTGAATTATCTTATATTATTATCATGCACTTTGAATATGTTCTGATACCCTTATTCTCATCTTGATCTCATTAAATATATTCAACTATTAATTCTTATGTTTACCCTTACTGAGAATTTGAGATCACCTTTGTTATAATTTTTCCCCATGTTATAAGGAAATATGTTAAGAAAATTATTTATAGAATGTATTTATGTGGGTGATGATGATGACTTAATATGGAAAAAGAAAAGTTGGGTATAGTCATAAAAATTCCAACTTAAAGACATGGGTAATGCTACATAAGAGTTTTTCATAATTATCTAAAACTATAAACCTAAAAGGTCATTTGGTATTAAAGTGATCCAATTTTATTTTTAATGTTTTAATATTTTATATGGATAAAATTAGGTCACTATTATTGGTCTCAAATATATAAATGAAAAGATTATGTTTTTAGCACCAAATCCCGTAGTACAAGTTCAAGGATATTATAGTTGGTATCAAAGAATTGTTTAGACAACTTGAGAGATTAGAATGTTTTCACTTGAGGTTAACTTAAGAGTTACAGAAAAAATAATGGGTTTATAAGTTTAAGGTTTATCACTGTTTCAAAGGCATTTACACCCCTTTTCCTAGTTTTATGTAATGGGATTTTAAAGTGATTAATAATATTTTGGGAGATGTTTTATTGGGTTGAGGTATATGAAATCCTTTGGTTTAGCATGAATAATTATTTCTAAGGAATTATATTAAAATTTTGATGATTTTATCTAAAATTTATGAGATAAACTTTTAGGTTAAGACAATATTTAATATTGAGGTTAATTAAGATACATGGTTAATTATTCATGGGATAATCTAAGTTAAACATTTGGTGTTATTGTAGAAATTTTAGAGTTTAATGTATTATTTATTCATATGAAGGTTTAGTCATTGTGGGTACAATATTAGCTTATAATTACCATTTTGTATTTAATAAATATATTAGGGTTATATTTTTTTTTTACTTTTATTGATCCTATGATCTTTTAAAAGTTGAGTCTTTAAGGATAAGAATGATTTATCATGGACACCCACCACTTGGAATATAGGATTAAAGAGACGTGTAAACTTGTTAAAACATGCAACCAAAGGATGAAATTGAATTTATGGATTTGAATAAAATCAAATAAGTATATTTTATAATGTTATTATCAAGGATAATAAAATAATCCCTCATAAATTAAAATGCTTATCTTTTTATAATCATTTATGTTGAATTGATGAACTTCTATATCTCTGATTAATTCCTAATTTTGTGGTTATTGTATTTATTATGGGAAAATTTCTCTATCAGTCCACATCATTATTTAGACATTAATTTTAACCTCCATGTCCATATTTTAATATCCCATTGATGTTCTCCCATTTGGAAACCATATTATGTGTTATCTAAGATATTCATCACATTTCCCTTTCAATCTTTTAAAAAAAGTTTTATTAATACTTTTTATGATGTGGGTTTTAAATGAAAGTATTTACAATTATTAAACCATTTAATTACCAATCTTGATATCAAAATTTTAAGGGTAAATTTATTTTAGAGGGGTAATGTAATTGAAACACCTTAATATGTTATGATAAATTTAACCTATTTGACAGCTTGTGATACACGCAACCCTGAGTCTAAATGAACCAAAATGTAGTATACCATTATAAAATATCTATTAAATTGGAGGTATGAATAGTAATAAACATATTTTAAAAATAAAACTAAAGGTTTTTGACAAAACAAATATATTTTAGTAAATTTTTTATATGTTTTGAAAAGATACATTTTCCTTAAAATTGGTTTTATTGCTTTTTGTGAGAAATATTATAATTAATTTTGTTTTAAATTTTAGAAAATTTATTTAAAAATATTAAATTAATTTATAAATTAAACATATCAAAATTATCTTAGAGTTAATTTTTATGAATTTTCATAAAAATTAATTTTTCAATGAATAGTGAAAAATAATTATTTTTATTAAAACTTTTATTTTTTGTTGCATTTATAAAGTTATATTTTTTTTAAAATGTTTTTAAAATTAAATTAAGTTAAATTATTTTATTATTAATCCAATTTAGTTTATTTGAATAAAATTTATATTGAATTTTGATATAAAAATTTTGTATACTTATGAAAATGATTTCTTTAGAAAACTACTATTCTTCATGTTTTCAGGTTTGATTTTAAATTAAATTATATCACTTATATGAATTGAATTTGATAAAATGGATTCAATATTTGGCATATGAATACTTAATTTTATATAATAATTTGTAGTTAATTTTGGGTTATAATGAATAGTAAAAATAATACAAACTTATTACCACAGTTAAGGTTAAAAAATGTTTACTGGGGGGGTTAAACTAAAAGTGATAAGGGTTAAAATAATATAAAAAATTGTATAAATTCTATGGTATGAGAATATTTTTAACCTATAGAATTTAATATTCTGGAATGTTCCATTTTAGATCAATTTTTTATGAATAATACATTAATATATTTTATTCTTTTAAAATATCCCATGTGTGTCCTCTCCCCCACTTATAAAATCACACCACCTCTCCTATCCTATCTTAGCACACTTCATGTGTAAGAACAAAATTATTCCTTTGATGTATGAGTCTTTTTTTCAGGTTGTTTTTGTGAAAAATGGGGGAAAGAGGCCAAGTACTGGCTGAAACCTATCACATGACATGGCTTAGGGTTACACGCTATGTAATACTAAGTAAAAACCACGTAATATAACCGTGTGTGATAGACATATGTGGCATGTGGGGATGCCAAAAAGTAAGAGAGGATTATCCATAGACACACCTTGAATTTATCAATACATGCAGTGTACTGATGTCGGAAATATATTTTACTAACGTGGAAGTGAAGTTGGTATAAGAGGGAATATTTTACATATACACGGTGTGTATGATCATGTACACGCCATGTTCTTTTTTTTGTTAGAACATGTAGTATAATCATTTTTTATAGACACACATAACCCTCCATCTGGGTTCATGAATAACAGTGCTTAAGGAATAAGTTCCTCCCAATCCTTTTTCTGAACTACGATTCAAATTCTGTCCAATGCATTGGAACCCAATCAGCAATCTCTCGATTCCTCTTAAGCCACTATTCATGATTTCTTGTCTCTAACAAGTTATCAAGGGTTGAGAGTTTTTGGTGTTTTGTAGATATACCCTGTTCTAGGCCGAATTAGAGGCCGATGATGGATGAGAAGTGTCGTAGATGTACAATATAGGTGGTTCATATATTGTTTTGTGTTTTTGTAGACTTTTGGGTGGCTTGACCGTTGGATCATCTTCAGGTATTTTTAGAGAGACCCTATTATAATTTCTGCTGTATATTTAGTTGATTGTTAGAACTATGGGATGTCGTTGGTCATGACCTAAACCTGATTTTCTTGTGCGAGGTTGGGCGAAAGGTTGTCGCACCATGGGAAAGTTTGTCTGGGGTTTCCAAAATGGTTGTAATTGATTTTTTATTTAAACTATTCATTTTCAATTGTTAAATCATGAATATGTTGTTTAGAGGCATTCAATACCTCCACACTATTGTTTAATAGATATAGCTAGTGTAATTTAATCTGTTTAAATTGAATTATTTTTTAAAAGTGATTTATTATGTTATATATATATGTAATGATTGATATTACATAAGATGAGACCCTTAGGGTTGTGACGGGCTTGAACCAAGGTTTATATGGCATGGACATCAGGTTTTAGTGATGTTGATCACAGGTTGTGCTTGGCCTAGATACTTGAGTTGTTTGACTACAGGATTGGGCGTCATGGACGTTAGTTTTTTGTAGTGTGGCTGTCTGGTTGGGAAAGGCCTGAGATACTTGGATGGCATGGTCATCAATTTTGAGATACATGATTGTAGGGGCACGAGGTTCCAATGATGTTGTGGCATGGGTTCCTTATTTGGTGATTGCTGCTCACCCGTGATAGCCAAAGCGTCTATTTTAGTCGTGCACACACAGGTAGAATCCATGATGAGGTGGTTTTGACCACTCATGTGGGTAGAGGCCCCTAATAGTTTTGTTTTAGGTATTTTTGGTTTGGAGGTGCTTACCGTGGAAAGCAACATGGAAGGCAAGGAGCCTTTGATTAATATAAATGAGGCTATTAGGTTGGGGTTTGAGGATTTCTATGCTTTAGGCCGTGGTATTGAATATTTATTTGAGAATAGACACTGCTGTTCCTCTATTTATCGTGCCATGAGATGACATGATATTACAATAAGTGGTCTTTGGGATAGGGATGCTATTGATTGGCGTGCCTTTGGAACATCAATACTTTGAGTCACGTGGTGTCAGGAGTCACATGGTGCTAGAATATGTGATTGAGGTGGAACTTGAGGGTTCATAGGGAATTTGTGACTACCATGGCACCTTGGGACATGGTTCAAAGACTCTTTTTTGCTTCTGAGGTTCCGATTATGGACAAATTAGGTGACACTTCCTAGTGGCTGCTGAGAACTAGTAGAGGTTGTGTTTATTTATTACCTCAAACTATTTACTTTACATATAGATTCATGTCTGATTAAACACATATACTAGGTATACACCATTTGGTGGTATCTGAATGAGATTTATCTCAAACCCTATATGGGCCCTTCGAGATGTGTGTAGAGTTTATGGATTTACGTATAGATAAAGGATCAACTTTAGGAACTGGATATTAGTACTGTTTGGCATGGATATTGGAAAGAACCTCAAGTACATGCCTAGATGGTGTTTTAATTTTTTTACCTTCCATTCCTATATCATCATGCGTATTTCATATGTAGCTACAATGGTTATCCATGGATTACCATTTTTTATATTGATTTGTATGACCTACTGTGTATGCATTCTTGGTTTGTTTAGTGGATATAAGTGATTTTCTAAGATTCTATTCTTTTTACTTTTTGTGGATTCTATTTATTTATCACTTCCACTATTTATATGATATTGCTATGATACCACTCTACGTGTCTGGTTTAAGTCTACTGAGTCATTTATTCCCACTCCATGTTATATGATTATACTCAGACCAGTACTTTATATTTTTCTATAGTGTATATCCTCCCCACTATAACTATTAACACCCTCGCTACTAGTCTTAAGCCTTTAGCGTTTAGGGAGGTGCACCTAAGGTTAGTAGAATCCGCCTCGATAGCACTGTTCAGGTGGAGTTTTGGGTATTGGGTGTTGTAAAGTGGTATAAGAGAGAGTTCTTGACTGGGATTTGGTAGTAGTGTTTTGATGTCTACTAATGAGATCAAGACTTCCTTTCTTTTCTACTAGTATTACTGTTGGGGATATGGTAGACTAGTGATATGTTGTCATTGGAACTAGGTTTATATCTTGTGATCAGGTGCCTTCAACCCCAAGTATCAGGGATGTACCATGTTTCCTTGGGTGGGAATTTCTATTTTTATTTTTCTCATTTTCCAATTTATATGGTTTCCAACTTGGTGGCTAACTTGGTTTGTGATGGTTATTGATTGTGACATGTGACCCTTGACCCAGTGCAGTAAGAAAGAATTGGTCCTTGGATTGGTAAGGCAAGCCATGATTATTTGGATTTTGATAGGCTCATTTTTAGGGTATTTCAATTTCATATATTCATGTATTCTTTGTGAAGTGATAATACTATGTGATATATGTTAATTTCCTTGTGGAGAAAAGGTGAAATGCATGATAGAATTACTTATTTTATGCAATGTGATATGCCATGATTTAAAGTTATCTGAAATTTCATGTCATAGGGAACTTGTACATGGATCTTATAGGATTATATAGGTACTATGGTTGAGGTGATTTTGATCACACGGATTTGGTGACTCAGTTATCAGATTGAGGCAATGGTGGTTGTCAAGATGAGCGTGTCCTGGGGATTTTCTAATGCATGGATTTGTTGAGGGCAGGTAAGGAGACCATGAGGTTGAGATGCTATGGGGCATGGTTACGGTGGGGGAGATTAAGGGTAGTTTTTATGATCTACATATTTACTTCTTTCCCCATCTATGTTATATATATTTTTATACATATTGACTATATAACTATTAATGGTATTCAAAGGGTTCCTCTTAGATGGATAATATGGAGCGTTAGGTGGGTGATGTTACATTGTCGTAGGAGCATGATCAAGTTCATACCCCTGAGGTTTAGAATGATAATGATTGGAAGGTATAGGCTCAAGGACAAGATCTGGTTTATGATCTAGTGTAGGTAATACAACTATTGGGTTTGAAAGCATTTGAGCAGTGGCTGGACAAGAAAATCTAATATGGCATGGAACGTGTCTTGAAATATTTCAACAGAGGTGATCAGGGAACAAACCCCTCTATATATTACCTTACTTGGGAGTTCCAATCACAGAACACACCACTTTTTCATGGTGAGGGTGGTCCACATGTGACTGAGAACTGGATAAAAAGCCTGTAGATGATCTTCGAGCAACTTGAGATGCCTCCAGAGAAGAGGGTCAAGATGGAAATATATATGCTCAGTGGACCGATGAAGCACTAGTAGTTTGTGTAGGTTCAGGATCACTGACAAGAGGGATTGGACTGGAAGGACATTGATCATTGATTGTTCAAGTACTTTTTCCTAGAGATGTTGAGGATGAAGAGAGATCATGAGTTCTTGAGCCTTTAGTAGGGTGACATGTCCATTATGGACTATGTAGCAACTTTCACTGAGCTGTATCGATTCACACCTAGTATGGTATGTGATGACACCTAAAGGGTGAGGATATTCAAATATAAATGAAGGAATTCCATACGTGTGTAGGTAAACATAATTAGAATGGCCTCGTTCTCAGAGGTGGTGAATAAGGTGCACATAACCGAGGAAAACTTGACGGACATGCCTCACTTGGGATAGGAGGTGGCTTCAGGTGATTATTCATATGGAAACAATAAGGCTAGGATGAGTTATAGAAGGGTATTTAGTACAAGTACCCAACTAGACCACCTCATGGCAGTTCAATAGTGGTTTTATTTCAGTGTGGGCAACCATGGCATGTACAGACTCAGTGAAATAAGCCTCAAAAGGAGTACCCGGAATGTGGAAAGGTTGGTCATCATGAGAGGTTCTGTAGGAATCCTTCTTAGATAGCTAGCATGTAGGGACCATGGAAGTCAGTGGCATTTGATGTCGGACCAAGATCAGTATCTTGTGAGTGTATTTGAGGTTCAGATGCACATGAGGTTTAAGGGAGAGATAATTGGACCCATCTATGGGTTAGTGGATGATAAATGGTGCATAAATGTATGGAGGAAAAGATTCAGGTAGTCATGTGTAAGTGTAACGCCCCGACCCCAGCTACCCAGAGTCGGTGCATTACTTCGTAACATTGGCATGATCACAAGAAAGATCAAATCTCGAAAGACCGATTGGTTTAGTAGCCTTGGAAACACTAGATATATTCATAAGTTTTACATTACATCATAAAATCAAAAACTACTACAACAACATAATGTTTCCACAGTCCACACTACAATCCCCTCATAATATCCCTGCAGGTCATTCATAACTTACATCTTCACTTCCTGGGAAAAATAAAACATAGAAAAGGGGTGAGCTCAAATGCCCAGTAAGGATAACAATATAGCGGAAACTTTCATCAATAAGAATAAACATTTAAGGCAATGTATAACTAAAACAAAAGCCTTTTAAACATGAACTTTCAACATGGTATGGCATAAATAAAATGAAATAATGCCATTTACTTATTCACATGGATATTCCACTAATCGAATAATCACATGCAAAAATAAATAACCACTTTCATAATGTTGGAATGCATAATGCCAGACTATCATAACCACATAGCCAAGGCCTCGTGCCAAGACTACAAATAAGATTTTGTCAAGGCCTTGTGCCAAGACACTAGTTTGTCTCATGAGACCTACCGATGCATCGAGGAGCTATAGCGGGCTCCACCCGTCACTTATTAAGTCCAATGCATTCCCATATGAAAAGGTTTAAACATAACATAAACATTCGTATTAAAACTAGCATACGAAATGTCAATACTTTCACCATAAACTATAAATGGTATAAAATAGCACATCCACAGTCAAACATATCACAAAACCTTCAACACAATATAGAAGTTTTGTATCATAATAAATCAACTTCAAATAATCTTGAAATCCATCAAAGGATGTTGACATAGATGAAAACAAAATTCTTTTAAAAGAAATATCTCCTTTTATTTTGAAATCATTTAAGATCCATATAAAATAAAACAATTTCTTTGAAAATATTCTTATAAGCTTGTAAGGAAAGCTTTGAAGATTTTATAACGGCGTAAAATAACCGCACCCGCCGTATAAGTTAAAAAAACACATTCTTACCTCAATTCTGTCGAAAAGGTTAAAAAGGACCTTTTTTTTGAAAACGACGGAAATATTCCTTTATAAACCTCTTACAAAAAGTAAAACAAGGGTATAAATGACTTTAACCCATATTCTTGTAAATAGTAAAAATGTTTTGAAATACATTTTTAAGAAACATGGATGTGGATGATAAAGATATCCCAGTTGATTATTACGTATAAACAACCTCGGATAATGAAGAGATTGTGAAATAACCCTTACCTTGTACTTTTCCTTTGTTGGGGTAGGTTAACCTCCTGTATAATGGTGAAATAATTGTTATTAAATTATACAAGAATCATATATATTAATATGATATCATATATGATCTTTTAACATTGATTTGTTAATAATATCTTAGAATTATCGTCGTTTCGGGTGTTAACTCACTAATTTTATTTATATGTTTTGTTACATAATCCATGGTTGTTGTATCTTATTCATATCCATAATGATATGAAGTCCTTAAAAATCATTTTTAAATCATTAAATGATAATTATACTTGAATGGATACGATGGAGAATGAATCTCATCGCGTTCGTGGAGACGGTAGTCCGTACGTACGCACGAACGCTACTTCCATTTAATTTTTATTTTAAAATAATAGAATCCAAATGATACATAGGTATATTACTATTCCAGTATAATATAATATTTTATATATGTTACTTAAGTTCATTAACACCATCCTTTATACGTTCCATGTGTGGTATGAACGAGTCATATCATTTTAAGGGGGCGGTAGTCCGCACTTCCTCAAATGAAATTATCGTATGTATATACAACATGAAACGAATAATGGTATGAAATAAAATGGAATTACAGAAGCTTATATATAAAATATATATCATTAATATCATATTTAATTACAGTGCCATCATAATGGCCACCATGAGAGGCGGTAAGATGTATTTGAACAATCATCGTTTCGTGAGGCGTTAGTTTGCCATCCACAGAAACATTATGTTCATCATTCATTAGATGGAGTTGTGTGTATGTGTAGTTTGAATCCTTCTTATAACAACATCCTAGTATATTGAGGATACTGGTGTTGTTACAAAAGAAAGGAAATAAAAAGAGTTTGGGGGTTGGAGAAGCAAAATAAATGAAAATAATTTAAGAGAAATCGTTACCTTTAATTTAGGTAACTCGCTTTGGTTGAACCAAAGGACTTCTTGAAATGCTTTCTGCCTAAGGGAAAGCTTCAAGGAGGAGGATAGGGATGTGGGGAGATTAGTTGGGCAGAGTTTGGACGAGCCAAGTGGCTTGAGAGGTGTGAGGAAAAGAGAAGGAGGAGTGCCCTTTTATAAGAGGGGTGAGGGGAACCTTTGGAAAAGCTAGAAATATTAATTTATAATAAATTCATATTCGGTTTATAATGGCTCCAAAGTTGAATATTCAAAGGTTGAGGTGGGGATGGGTCGAAAACAACTCATCCAATAGAATTTAGACAGGTTTGGGTACTTATATTAACATTATCTTTAAGTATTAACTCTAAGTTAATTAGTTTCACTTTTACAATGTCTCTTTGTATTTTTATATTTTATGGTTAATAAACTTACCATATACATCCAAGAGACCCCCAAGTGGTCCATTAATTATTAAAATATCATGATATAAGTCTCTTGGCCGAACCTTAGATTTTTAGGAATTTAATATCAATTAATAATATAATATTTGTTTTAAGAACTCTTTTATGTCAATTTTGACACTATTCATTAGTTGATTTTTGTGAAACTCATAACAGATTGATTACTTAGAACAAAGTCAATTAAATCAATCCTAATATATCTTATTATCCTAGAAAATTAGTTTAATTCATTAAAAGTTTCATATTATATTTATTTGGGTATTTATAATATCAATTATTTTAATTTTTCACTATTATAGTAATTACTGCATCATCATTGTGTCATAAATAAAATAAATTATTTAATGTCTAAAAATTATAAATAAAATATCATTATGTAGGAAATCTTTTTAGCTTTCTAATTAATATTTATAATCGAAATTCCAACATGTATAACCCTATGTAAAAATTGTTCTTCTAAAAGATGTAAGCTTATGCCATTTTTATTTTTATTTTAACTTTATTAATATAATGTGTCATTATCACTTACAAGTGGATCCATGGGGTCCCAAAATCGACCCAAAGATTCCCATGGTCGACCATGTATCAACCAATAGGGTTAAGACACGTTTTAGGGTAATTTAGTATTATTATAATATTATTTTTTTAACCCTTATTTACCGGATTTACCCTTAACCATGGTAAATAAAATATTTACCGCAGTAATTATTCAAAATGTCTAAAAATAAAAGTTACCTATTTACACAATTTGAACATCCTGATTCCAAATATGGAATCCATTTTTCTAAATTCAAAACACAGAAGTGGCAGAAATTAATTTAAAATTAATTCCCGCTGTCAAAACAAAAAGCGTGTTTTTAAGAGATAATAACTATCAAAAGATTGACACTTGTTTATGTTTGGTTTAATTGTAAAATTATGTCCAATGACCAACATTATATTAAATGGTAAAAATATATTCTAAATATACTTTAAAACCACTCAAATTCATAATTTATCACTATTAATTATTTTGATTAAAAAAGTTGTTTTTAATTAAAATTTAGAAATTTTCACTATTCATCAAAATATGAAAGTTATCCGAAATGTACCAAAATTTCACCCTAGGCTAATTTTGATATTCCGAATCTAAAAATGAAGTCCATTTTAAAATATAAAATATATATGATTTCAAAAATTAGGTATTACTATTCACAATGGCTAGTTTGATCGGTTGTGGTGTGTGTTAAAACTTGAAGTTGCGTACAACACACACTACTGTTTTATTCAAAGGAAAACGTACCGTGGAAGCTTGGGATGTTTCATTTTAAATTTTTTGATGTCTCCATTTAGTCAAAAAGTTTAAAATATTGTATTTAAAAATGGATTCACTATCAAAAGTTGATAAAAGTGCAATACTGAAAATGAATCTGTTCTTGCATTATGACTAAGAAACTCATAATATGGATTCTAAAATTATAAGGATTATATAAAGTTTAAAATTTAGTTAATACTATTCATGACCTCTTTTAATGGATTTTTTTTGGTAAGTCATGGTGCAATTGAACTCAGTGTTGCGTGTAGTGCAAGTTATTGAATTATTTTGAAGAAATAACACACTATGAAATCTTGGGGTGTTACATTCTCCCCTCCTTCAATAAATTGCGTCCTCGCAATTTGAAATTGTTCTTCGAAAATAAAAGGTTGAAAATAGAAAATATATTTGTGGGAAAACCCACATCGGAAATTGGGTTACTAAAATTTAGCCTTAATATGTGGAAAAGAGAAATGAAACGGTCACCACCAAATTATGATCTTGATTAGGAGAACATTGGTGGCAATTAAAGACATATAATTGGAGGAAAAACGTAAATATTTATAGGTAGTGATTGAGGACATCAATCACAAACAAGTATAAAATTGAGGTCCTTAAAATCATCAATCTATGATGATTTGAAATACCATCGGTTCAACAAAACATAGGGTATTAGGATAACACATTTTTGACGTTTCAAAATATCTTAGATGAAATCCCACATCGAAAAATGAATTAATGAGTCCTCTATTTAAAATAAAGAGTGGAAAGTATGAAGATTACTGAAAATAACACATACTAGGGTTCCATGTAGGAAAATATGGATATGGAAGAGAAATCTAACCATCAATTATCTGATGGAGAGTGGTAGAGAACATGGCTATGAAAAGGCCAACAATCCCAAAGCCATAAATTAGTGATGATTTAAGGTACCATCTAGGACAACATTTTTGTTATAAGTTCCTTTTCTTAATGTTGAGGAATTTATTTATGATATTGGATAAGATCATAAGGAGATATACTTACTTTATAATTAGAATTTTGTCCATTAATAAATTTCTACTACAAACTCATCTTTCACTCTAAAAGATAATAGAATGTAAAAATTCTATTTACACTATTCGTATAGGGTTCCAAAATAAACGAATTTATAATTCATCTACAAGATCTTTTAATAAAAACTACATTATTTAATCCAGGACATCTCGTGGGCCAGTGGTAGGTGATACACCCTTGTCGCCCTTCGGTTGCGGGTTCAAGTCTTGCAGCCTTGCCGGACGCGACGGGTTGCCGCCCGACCTCCGGGTTGTCCTTTTATGGAAATCCAAAATTAATCTCAAACTAGAATTTATCCAAAATATTTCTGACCAAACTCACAGTCCAACATTTATAAGGAAGTTAAACATAATGTAGATCCTTTTTACCACGTAATAGCATATGAATACCTTCATCATGTATTCTTTTAATACACTAAACATCCTTAATTACCATATTCCTTATTGATTACATTCATGCTCCCTTATTCCATATAGAATGCTGGATATACCTCATCAATCCAAAAATGTTTTAAACCCCAACAATAATGGAATATACAGATCATTAATCAGTTCCAAGGTAGTTAGAATATCCAATATAATTTATCCAAAACAATCATGTATTATTCCAAAATCACTAACTCGGTATCAGAACTATATTATGGTTTATCATTCTCTCAACCATATATTTTCCAAAACTTTATCCTGCTGTTGAGTCACCTTTCTTTGTTCCACACAATCTCAAGTCCTTAATGAAATAGTACTGCAGTACAATCCTTATATACTCCATAATTATTATTACAAGTACACTGTTGATACAACACTCAATTGACATAATCAACATAAGAACTCTAATCATTCCTCTTCATTTGTGGTAGTATCATAACTTGATTATTATCCAATAACATCATTTGCGGCATAGTCTGATGACTGGGACATAGGTTTGCGTAGTGTCCAAACTCCTTTCAAATGAAGCATTGTACATTTAAAACCATTTTCTTACCCTTACAGTCACGTACTTTGTGCCCTTTTCCTCCACACTTATAACAAACTCCCATTCCTTTCAGGCAAGTTCCGGGGTGTTTCTTTCCACAGTTACCACATATGGGAAAATTCTTCTTTTCCCTCTTCCCTTTATCCATCTTTCTCTCTTCCATCCTTTTCTTCTCTTGCTTCCCTTCAAAGCCATAGGACTCAGTAAACTCTTTACTTATCTTATCAACACATGATATTATTTCTTCATATGATGATAATACATGGGAGACTATTTCTATTATAAATTCCAGCTTAAGACCATGAAAGATATGATCCTTCCTTCTCTTTGGATCATGTGCATTTCTGGAGTTCTCATTCCTTCTACTGGGCACCATTTCTAAACAATGACATAAACTAGATCAGTTTATGAATCAAAATACATAATCCCATACTTATAAAACACTTAACATAAATTGAACTATTTATGGATATAATCCATAATCATACAAATGTTTTCTTTGAGGAAGTATATACTCATAATCCCTTCAAAATGATTTGTAAAGAAAATGAGAGTTATCCTAAGCATATCCCCCGGGAGTGTCGTAACCAAGAGTGCAGCAAGGCCCGTTGTCGTGCACCAGTTCCCGTTCGAGTCTAGCTCAAAGCGGTGTTTTCGGGTTTTCCCCCTAGGTACATCTGTGCCAGAGCCGCCTCTACCTGCTCGTATCCAGACAGGGATGTATTGCTCGGAAAACTCACAAAATCTCTACAATACCAAAATTCTAGGAAGTTCTTCTATACTAATCCTCAAAGTTAATCTTAGGTCTACGTGCTCTAATCAGAGTTTATCTAAATCTAGTTTCCAAGGTTTGTACTAAACTTCCTCTGATACCAACTGTAACGCCCCGACCCCAGCTACCCAGAGTCGGTGCATTACTTCGTAACATTGGCATGATCACAAGAAAGATCAAATCTCGAAAGACCGATTGGTTTAGTAGCCTTGGAAACACTAGATATATTCATAAGTTTTACATTACATCATAAAATCAAAAACTACTACAACAACATAATGTTTCCACAGTCCACACTACAATCCCCTCATAATATCCCTGCAGGTCATTCATAACTTACATCTTCACTTCCTGGGAAAAATAAAACATAGAAAAGGGGTGAGCTCAAATGCCCAGTAAGGATAACAATATAGCGGAAACTTTCATCAATAAGAATAAACATTTAAGGCAATGTATAACTAAAACAAAAGCCTTTTAAAAATGAACTTTCAACATGGTATGGCATAAATAAAATGAAATAATGCCATTTACTTATTCACATGGATATTCCACTAATCGAATAATCACATGCAAAAATAAATAACCACTTTCATAATGTTGGAATGCATAATGCCAGACTATCATAACCACATAGCCAAGGCCTCGTGCCAAGACTACAAATAAGATTTTGTCAAGGCCTTGTGCCAAGACACTAGTTTGTCTCATGAGACCTACCGATGCATCGAGGAGCTATAGCGGGCTCCACCCGTCACTTATTAAGTCCAATGCATTCCCATATGAAAAGGTTTAAACATAACATAAACATTCGTATTAAAACTAGCATACGAAATGTCAATACTTTCACCATAAACTATGAATGGTATAAAATAGCACATCCACAGTCAAACATATCACAAAACCTTCAACACAATATAGAAGTTTTGTATCATAATAAATCAACTTCAAATAATCTTGAAATCCATCAAAGGATGTTGACATAGATGAAAACAAAATTCTTTTAAAAGAAATATCTCCTTTTATTTTGAAATCATTTAAGATCCATATAAAATAAAACAATTTCTTTGAAAATATTCTTATAAGCTTGTAAGGAAAGCTTTGAAGATTTTATAACGGCGTAAAATAACCGCACCCGCCGTATAAGTTAAAAAAACACATTCTTACCTCAATTCTGTCGAAAAGGTTAAAAAGGACCTTTTTTTTGAAAACGACGGAAATATTCCTTTATAAACCTCTTATAAAAAGTAAAACAAGGGTATAAATGACTTTAACCCATATTCTTGTAGATAGTAAAAATGTTTTGAAATACATTTTTAAGAAACATGGATGTGGATGATAAAGATATCCCAGTTGATTATTACGTATAAACAACCTCGGATAATGAAGAGATTGTGAAATAACCCTTACCTTGTACTTTTCCTTTGTTGGGGTAGGTTAACCTCCTGTATAATGGTGAAATAATTGTTATTAAATTATACAAGAATCATATATATTAATATGATATCATATATGATCTTTTAACATTGATTTGTTAATAATATCTTAGAATTATCGTCGTTTCGGGTGTTAACTCACTAATTTTATTTATATGTTTTGTTACATAATCCATGGTTGTTGTATCTTATTCATATCCAGAATGATATGAAGTCCTTAAAAATCATTTTTAAATCATTAAATGATAATTATACTTGAATGGATACGATGGAGAATGAATCTCATCGCGTTCGTGGAGACGGTAGTCCGTACGTACGCACGAACGCTACTTCCATTTAATTTTTATTTTAAAATAATCGAATCCAAATGATACATAGGTATATTACTATTCCAGTATAATATAATATTTTATATATGTTACTTAAGTTCATTAACACCATCCTTTATACGTTCCATGTGTGGTATGAACGAGTCATATCATTTTAAGGGGGCGGTAGTCCGCACTTCCTCAAATGAAATTATCGTATGTATATACAACATGAAACGAATAATGGTATGAAATAAAATGGAATTACAGAAGCTTATATATAAAATATATATCATTAATATCATATTTAATTACAGTGCCATCATAATGGCCACCATGAGAGGCGGTAAGATGTATTTGAACAATCATCGTTTCGTGAGGCGTTAGTTTGCCATCCACAGAAACATTATGTTCATCATTCATTAGATGGAGTTGTGTGTATGTGTAGTTTGAATCCTTCTTATAACAACATCCTAGTATATTGAGGATACTGGTGTTGTTACAAAAGAAAGGAAATAAAAAGAGTTTGGGGGTTGGAGAAGCAAAATAAATGAAAATAATTTAAGAGAAATCGTTACCTTTAATTTAGGTAACTCGCTTTGGTTGAACCAAAGGACTTCTTGAAATGCTTTCTGCCTAAGGGAAAGCTTCAAGGAGGAGGAGAGGGATGTGGGGAGATTAGTTGGGCAGAGTTTGGACGAGCCAAGTGGCTTGAGAGGTGTGAGGAAAAGAGAAGGAGGAGTGCCCTTTTATAAGAGGGGTGAGGGGAACCTTTGGAAAAGCTAGAAATATTAATTTATAATAAATTCATATTCGGTTTATAATGGCTCCAAAGTTGAATATTAAAAGGTTGAGGTGGGGATGGGTCGAAAACAACTCATCCAATAGAATTTAGACAGGTTTGACTACTTATATTAACATTATCTTTAAGTATTAACTCTAAGTTAATTAGTTTCACTTTTACAATGTCTCTTTGTATTTTTATATTTTATGGTTAATAAACTTACCATATACATCCAAGAGACCCCCAAGTGGTCCATTAATTATTAACATATCATGATATAAGTCTCTTGGCCGAACGTTAGATTTTTAGGAATTTAATATCAATTAATAATATAATATTTGTTTTAAGAACTCTTTTATGTCAATTTTGACACTATTCATTAGTTGATTTTTGTGAAACTCATAACAGATTGATTACTTAGAACAAAGTCAATTAAATCAATCCTAATATATCTTATTATCCTAGAAAATTAGTTTAATTCATTAAAAGTTTCATATTATATTTATTTGGTTATTTATAATATCAATTATTTTAATTTTTCACTATTATAGTAATTACTGCATCATCATTGTGTCATAAATAAAATAAATTATTTAATGTCTAAAAATTATAAATAAAATATCATTATGTAGGAAATCTTTTTAGCTTTCTAATTAATATTTATAATCGAAATTCCAACATGTATAACCCTATGTAAAAATTGTTCTTCTAAAAGATGTAAGCTTATGCCATTTTTATTTTTATTTTAACTTTATTAATATAATGTGTCATTATCACTTACAAGTGGATCCATGGGGTCCCAAAATCGACCCAAAGATTCCCATGGTCGACCATGTATCAACCAATAGGGTTAAGAAACGTTTTAGGGTAATTTAGTATTATTATAATATTATTTTTTTAACCCTTATTTACCGGATTTACCCTTAACCATGGTAAATAAAATATTTACCGCAGTAATTATTCAAAATGTCTAAAAATAAAAGTTACCTATTTACACAATTTGAACATCCTGATTCCAAATATGGAATCCATTTTTCTAAATTCAAAACACAGAAGTGGCAGAAATTAATTTAAAATTAATTCCCGCTGTCAAAACAAAAAGCGTGTTTTTAAGAGATAATAACTATCAAAAGATTGACACTTGTTTATGTTTGGTTTAATTGTAAAATTATGTCCAATGACCAACATTATATTAAATGGTAAAAATATATTCTAAATATACTTTAAAACCACTCAAATTCATAATTTATCACTATTAATTATTTTGATTAAAAAAGTTGTTTTTAATTAAAATTTAGAAATTTTCACTATTCATCAAAATATGAAAGTTATCCGAAATGTACCAAAATTTCACCCTAGGCTAATTTTGATATTCCGAATCTAAAAATGAAGTCCATTTTAAAATATAAAATATATATGATTTCAAAAATTAGGTATTACTATTCACAATGGCTAGTTTGATCGGTTGTGGTGTGTGTTAAAACTTGAAGTTGCGTACAACACACGCTACTGTTTTATTCAAAGGAAAGCGTACCGTGGAAGCTTGGGATGTTTCATTTTAAATTTTTGGATGTCTCCATTTAGTCAAAAAGTTTAAAATATTGTATTTAAAAATGGATTCACTATCAAAAGTTGATAAAAGTGCAATACTGAAAATGAATCTGTTCTTGCATTATGACTAAGAAACTCATAATATGGATTCTAAAATTATAAGGATTATATAAAGTTTAAAATTTAGTTAATACTATTCATGACCTCTTTTAATGGATTTTTTTTGGTAAGTCATGGTGCAATTGAACTCAGTGTTGCGTGTAGTGCAAGTTATTGAATTATTTTGAAGAAATAACACACTATGAAATCTTGGGGTGTTACAGTAAGGGAAGGAGAACACCGTGGATCTGCTAGGGTATGAGAGGCCTGGTGAGCTGACAATGGTCAGAGGTACGCCACAAGTGTGGCAATGATTTTCCTTTTTCATTTGTTTAGGATGACCAATTGAGGCATGTCTGTTTTGAGTGCCTGAGGTAGACAAGATTTATATAGACTAATCAGATGCTAGTCAATGGGTTGAAACTATCTCTGGTGCGTGATTATATATATATGAGAATCTTGGAATAAGGAGCATTTTTAGATGTGTGTTTTGAGGTGCTCATGCATCTAGTCATTTGGGGGATGCGGGTTACTTGAGGCTCCATGGGAATTAGGGTATCAAGGATGCAATTTTCATTGAGATGCAAGGCACCATATTTGTTATGAATATCTATGGGGTGTAAGAAATCATTTTACCATGGGTTCCATGGGATGTGGAAGGTGCCATTATGGTGTGGGATATGATTGGGTGTCGAAAGTGACATAGGAGCACTTGATGAGGTGCAGGGGTGATGATGCATCACGAGAGGACCATGGGTCCAAAAATAGGTTGTTGGATCTTGATTGATTTGAGATTTTGGCTAGAGTTGTTTTGGAGTGTTTCTTCACCACCATTGGAAGGGAAATTCGGGGAAAAATTACTTTAAGGGGGAAGGTTTTAAGAACCCAATTCTTTCTTTGAGTTATGAGTCATTTTTTTGGGTTGTCTTTAAGAAAAAGGGGGAAAATAGGCCATGTACTGGCTGAAACCTATCAAAAGACATGGATTTGGGTTACACGCCATGTAATCTTAAGTACATGATGTGTAATATAGTCGTGTGTGATATCCATGCATGACATGTGGGGATGTTATATTGGAATAAAAGATTATCAACGTACATGCCATGTATTTATCAATACACACCATGTACAGATATCAGCTATATTTTTAATGACGTGGAATAGAATTTGGAAGAAGATGGAAGATTTTTCATATAAATGGCATGTACGCTAATGTACATGCTGTTTACATTAATTTTTTTGTTAAAATGGGTAGTAATGTCATTTTTGTTTGACACAGAGAACCCTCCTTCTAGATTTACAAACAGTAGTGCCAGAGGAATAATTTCCTCCTAATCATTTGTCCGAACTCCGATTCAAATGCTGTCAGATGCGTTGGAACCCAATTGGTAAGCTATAGAATCATATTGAGCTACTCTTAATGTTTTATTTTCTTGAAAATGTTGTCAAGAGTTGATAGTTTTTGGTTGTTTTATAGATCTACCCCATTCTAGGATGAGTTAGTGGCCGACACTGGATGAAGAGTTTCATACGTGTATGAGGTAGATGGTACATACATTGTTCTATGTTTTGACTAACTTTTGGGTGGCATGGACTCTAGTGCATCTTATGGTATTTTGGGAGAGAACCTTTTATAACTATTTATTCATATTGAATTGATTGTTAGACCCATGGGATGCTGTTGGGAATGAGGTATACCAGAATTACTTAAGTGAGGTTGGGCGACAAGACATCGCTCAATGAGAAATTTTGTCTAGGGATTATAAATGGTTATAATTTATTTGTTTTCATTTAAATTGTTTAGTTTAAATTGTTAAATATTGAGTATGCTGTTTAGAGGAATTCAAGACCTCAGTGATTTTGTGTTATAGCTGGTATCTAGTGCAATTAAACATCTTTAAATTTTATTATTTTTTAAATTTATTTATTGTGTTATATAAATATATATGTAATGATTGATATTACATATGTTGAGACCCTTGGGGTTGTGACGGACTTGAAACAAGTTTGGGATGGAATGGCCATCTGGTTTTAGTGATATTGATCACAGGTTGGGATTGTCCGGGATACTTGAGTGGTTTGACCAAAGGATTGGGTGTCGTGGACGTCAGTTTGAGGTAGTGTGACTGTCAAGTTGGGAAAGGTCCATGATACATGGATGTAATGTTCATCAGTTTTGAGTGACATGGTCGTAGGGGTATGAGGTTCCATTGATGTTGTGGCTTGGGTTCCTTATTTGGTGATTTCTGCTCACCCATGATGGACAAAGAATTGTTTTGAGTCATGTTCACACAGGTAGATTCCATGATGAGGTAATTTTGACTAGTTGTATGGGTAGAGGATCCTAATAGTTTCTGATTATGTTTTTTTGGATTGGGGTGCTTACTGTGGAAATCCACATGGAAGGTGAGAAGCCTCCAGTTGATAGCATTGGGGCTATCTGGTTCGGGGGTGAGGCTCACCATGATTGAGGTCATGGGCCTGCATATTTATTTAAGGACAAAATTTTTTGTTCCTATGGTTGTCATGGCATGGGACGATGTGAACTTATGAGAAATGGTCCTCAGGACCAGGATACTGTTGATTGGCGTGCCTTAAGGATGTTGACACTTTGACACACACAATGTTAAGAGGTACATGGTGACGAACAATGTGATTGAGGTGGAACCTGAGGGTTCACTGGGAATTTGTGACTATAGGGGTACCTTGGGTCATGGGTCAAGGACTCTCTTCGCTTCCGATATTCTGGTGATGTCCGAAGCAATTGGCAGTCCCTAGTGGATGATGAGCACAGGTGGAGGTTGTGTTTATTTATTACATGTCACTTTTTACTTTACGTAGATATGCATGTATACTTAAACACATATACTAGGTACACACCATTGGGTGATATCCTACTGAGATTCGTCTCACACCCTACACATGCACTTTGGGATGTGTGTAGACTTTATAGATTTACGTATAGAAAAAGGATCAGCTTTAGGAGTTAGATCGTTGTACTGTTTGGCATTGAGATTGGCATGGACCTTAAGGTCATGCTTAGATAGATTTTAACTTTTGTTTATATTCCATTCCTGTATCATCATTCATATTTTGTATGTAGCTATAATGGTTATCCATGGGTTCCCTTTTTTTATATTGAAATGTATAACCTATTATAGATGCATGCTTGGTTAGTTTAGTTGCTACAAGTGATTTTCGGACATGTTGTTCTATTTATTTTCCACCGCTTCATTTTATTTATGGTTTCTAATATTTATATGATATTATTGTTATACCGCTCTACTGGTCTGGTTCAAGTCTACTGAGTCATTTATTTCTGCTGCATGTTATATTATTATACTTGGCAAAATACTTTATCCTTTCCTAAAGGGTATAACATTACCACTATACCAGTTAACACCCTTTCTACTAGTCGACTGCCTTTGGAATTAAGGGAGGTGCGCCTAATGTTAGTAGCACCCAGACTAATGGCACAGTTTGGGTGGTTGTTCGAGTTTGGGATGTTACTTCAAGATCCCCTTGGTTCAAAAAATAATAAAAAAAATACTTTCCTTACATCCCTTCCCATGACTTAGAGTTCCTGGTTTGACCATAAAACCATCCTAGGAAATCTTTAGGTATAAACCTTAAGTGGTTTCCCAAAGAAGGTATATAATTATTAAGCATGTAATTTCATTTTATTTCATATTCAACCAAGTTAAAATATTATTAAACTATATTGATATAATAACACCATTATTTTCCATATACTTAGACTTTATTATAACTTATATCCATATCATCTTCCATCAAATGGGAAATGAAACTATCGATCTTGTGTACAACAAACTACCTCCTCTTAAACTAATGTAATTCATTTCCCATCACCAACTCTCATGGATAAATATAATGATATATTTAATATATATATATGATATTTATGAAATAATTATAATTCTATAATTATAATATAACTTCTATCTTCTTACCTTATAATCTCTTGGAAAATGATAACATCGCTCGTTCATACGTGTGGACTACCACCTCCACGAAGAAATGTGATTTGATTTTCAATTTATTTTAACATGGATTTTAATAAGGATATATTTAATGAATATATAATATATATATATAATATAATAATAATTTTTTAAATGGGAATTACTATTTATCTTTCTTTTGTTCCATCTGTTAAAAAATGAAAGCAAAGTTCTTGTGTACGTATGACCTACCATCTCCATGAATAGTGCAATTCAGTTTTTCTATCTATAAATTTATGAATGAATATAAATATAAATATAATGAATATATATGATATTTATGTCATTATTAAAAAATTTTAGGGAATATAACCATAATCAAAGTACATGGACCAAAACCTACGGACCAAAACATACATGAAAAATGAAGCCATTATCACACCGAATAGTTAATTTAATAAAGAATTGTTAACAAAAGGGTGATAAAAGTTTATAAATTAATCATATATGGTATGCTATATATTATTAGTTATTTATTAATATATTTATAATAAATATTTATTTATTATATAGAAGGTTCGAATACATATAAAGGAAGTTGGACTAAGGTAAGTGTTTATTTCACAATCTCATCATTATTCAGGATTGGTTATATTTATGTTAATGTTGGGTGTATTATTTGGTATTTATATCTTAAAAATAGTTTATTTTATTCTAATATGATTATTTATGTAAATTAATATTTTTCCCTTCATTTTCCTATATTTAATTACTTATGATAATGAAATAATTTGTTTTTAGGGAAAATCGACCTTGTATTTTCTACTTAGTCGGGAATCTTTCTTTTCCATGTAGAAATCTTCCTTAAAATGTATAAAATAATATTTTTAATATTATAAAAATATTTATTAAATAAATTACCTATGATTTAAGTTTTATGAAATGGTTTAATAGGAATATTCTTGTCTTTTTTCGGAATGAGGCACCTTTTGACCTTTTTAAAATGTGTAAATGGAATATTTTTTAACTTGTACATCATGAATAGAATTTCATGCCCTCATTAAATATAATTTATTTGATAATTAATTTAAAATTTTAAAATTTTATTTTAAAATAATTTTTTTCTCAATATTTAGGAAATATTTTGGACTTTAAATAGTGGTTTCAAAGTGAAAAGTTTATTTTATTAAAGAATGTTTATAGTGATATTTTCAAATATTTTCAACTATTTTGACATCATTTTTTGAATATTATACTGAGGATATACTATAATTATACTATAAACCATATTTATATGGTTTTTTTATGATTATTTTGACTATGTATAGTATTGATATTATGTATTTGAGTTCTTTTAATAGGGATAACTATTTATTTTTAAAGATTTTTTATTACGTAGTATTGTTTATTCATATGATAAATTCATTAGAAATATTAAGTGGTGGGTGGGTCCTAGAATTACATATCCCCTTGATGCATTGGTAGGTATCTTGAGACAAACTGGAATGAGCATTTGGTTGAGGAATTACCCATTTATGTAAGATTTCATGGGAAAAGGCCTTGATAATAAGTTTTAGATGTCCAAAATTATGCATTGCATCATTATAAAATTAGTTATTAATGTTTATTTGATTATTTGATTAGTTATGATATCTATTAAATTTTTTTAAACTTATGTGTTTATTTATATTCTATTATCTGAGTATCATTTATTCCCACCATATTATTCATGCCTTATTAGATTTCATTGTACACATACCCATACTAAGCATCTAATATCACCCCTTTATCATGTTTCCTTTCCCCATTATGCTAAGAAATATATTATGATTGATTTGGAGGGATATTATAATGCGAATAAAGGTTTTCTAAAATAAATAACTATATTGTATTTTATTTTTTCAAATGAATTATGAGATTCAAGAATGTGTCTAGTTTTCCAAGAAAAATAAATTATTAGGTCATTTGAGATGATATCTATTGTATCCAGTACAATTATTATAAAGTAAAAAAATCCAAGATACTAGGGTTGGGTTTTTTATAGTTGGTTTCCGAGGGAGGTTTATTATAAACCTTGGTAACTAGATTTAGGAAAACATAGATTCAGAAATACAGCCCTATGGATAACTTAGAGGATAAGTCTGTGTATAGGATAACACACTAATGTTTTGGTAAGGTATATATTTTGAGGTTTTCATAGAAATATATCCCTATATAGATACTATAAGTGTATTTGTTTTTTTCATAGATTTATCTTGGGGTAATAACCCAAAATGTTTTTAGTTTGAGTATATCTCCACCATCTTTCTGGCACAAGGTGAGTGTTCCCTTACTGCGCATGAGGTTTAAAACTCTCAGAGGATATTATTGTGTTAATTAAAATTTTATTTATAATCCATTATGAATTATTTTAAAATATTATTATTATTTGATAATATTTCCAAAGAAACCATGTTTATGATTTTGAGATTAGCTGTGCATTAAATTTTATGTTTACGTTACGTGTTTGACTAGTTTTGAAATTATACATTATTATTAATATGGTTATGATCTAATATATTGTATGCTATTATTTAGCAAAAAAACCTAGTGTATGAAATAAAAACCATTTTGATGAATGTAATCTAAGTAGGGATTTATCTTCTGGGTAAGATAGGGAAGCTTAAGCTGAAGTAGTAGTTGGAGATAAAAAATTACAACTATATAGAGGAAAATGAATTAGGTTATAAACAATTAACATACCTGTATTAAGTATCATACTGATCCACAATGTAGTGTAACAATGTTTGTTCACTTCATGTTTCAGAAAACTCTATCATTCAGTGAGACTATAAATCCATTTATAGATAAGTAAGAAATAAGTTCCATAGAGAATATATTTCTCACTTTGGGAAGTAATGAAAGGGAGAAGGTTGTCGTGGAAGTTTATAATATATCATGGGATGTAGATAGTGGTGGTCAGTTATTAAAATAAATATAGATGAGGAGTAAATAAAAAACATGGAATATAATGATTTTTAAAAACTTTTTATGAAAAAATATTTTCCTCGCAATAAATGAGCAGATATAGAGAGAAAATTATTAATTATGAGAAAAAAGAAAGAGTAAAATGTTGCTAAGTATACATATATATTTACAAGGTTATAAAATAATACTATAGACTATATATGTAATCCAAATAGAAATATTGAACATTTATTTTATGGGATTAATTTAATCCTTCATAAGAAACTAGTCTCTCAAAAATTCTCATCATCTGAGGATATAGTATCATGTGTTATCAAGATAGAGAAATAATTTTCCAAATCCTATGGATTTTAAAGAATGAAATAAACAAATTGGATGATGGAGAAAAAATGGATATTGGAATGAAGATAAAGGGGAATTTTCCATCATGTGATACTTGTGGAAAGAAACATCTTGGTACAATATTAAAAGAAAAAAGAGTTTATTTCAAGTGTATAGAAGAAGTACATCATTGTTATGAATGAAAGGGAATGGAATAATTCATAAACATATAGTTCTTTAACTGTGAGGAGATATGGTATTATTCTAACCAATTCACAAAACATCAATGAAACATAATGCAAAATAATCTAAGGGGAGAAGGTAATGATTATATAATTACTACAACTAACTTGATAGTTTCTAGAAACAAAGTGAAAGGTACACTTATCATACACTCCAATATTGAAAATGTTTTATTTGATTCTAGGTCAAACCACTATTTTATATTTTATGAATTTTATAATGGTATTTCATCACCGCCCCAATTATTATATATTTATTTTGTGGTGAAAAATCATATTGGTAGGATGGACACATCTCAAGTATATAACTCCATTATGATAGAATTTTGTAGGAATGTTCTTCTGGTAAATATTTTTATTCTTCCTATAGTTTAATTCAACATAATTTTGGGTATGAATTGACTCTCTCATTATAGATCCCATATCAATTTTTGGGGAAGGTAAGTGACATTAGATATTATAAATCAACCTACGATCATATATTAGTATGAGGATGGACCTGAAATCCCAATGGAAATTAGTTCTTGGGTTTTTAACCTATTAATGAAGGATATTTATCTCAAATAGTTGGAAAGAAACTAAATATTAAAAAATGTTCCTATTGTTTGGGAATATATTGATGTATTTCTTAAGGAATTTTCTAGACTTCCCTCGAATCATGAATTTGAGTTTTCAATAGAACTCATACCTGGCACTATGCATATTTCAAATAATATAGATAAGAAGAAACAAAAATTTAAGAATATCCCAAATTTAGTTAAAGTAATTGAAGAAGAAAATCTAGGAGAATATAGGTAAGGGATTTATTTGTCTTAGTGCTTCTCCATGGGGTGCACCTATTTTTTTGTTAAGAAGATAGACGAGTCAATGTGTCTTTGAATTTATTATCATAAACTTAACAAGATTTCTATTAAAAAAATTATCCTCTACCTCATATTGATGATATGTTTAATAAATTATGAGGATATATATATTTTTTAAAATATTGATCTTAGATCTGGATATCATCAGTTAAGTATTAAGATGGATGATATACCCAATATAGCCTTCCATTTTAGGTATGATTATTATGAATTTATAGTAATGTCATTTGGACTTATCAATAGTTCTATATTTTATGAATAAATTCATTATATATTACCTTAATTAGTTTTTTGATAGTATTTATAGATGATATTATTATATATTCAAAGATAAAGGGATATCATGGAGAATATATGAAAATTGTGCTAAATACCCCGTGGAAAGAGATGTTGTATGCTAACTTTAACAAGTGTGAATTTTGGCTTAAAAAGGTTTCATTATTAGGTTATATAAGCTCAAGTGAGCTAATATAAGTCGATCCTTTAAAGATATAAGTTATTGAGCAATGACCTAAACCCACCATAGTTATAGAAATATATATTTTTATTGGGTTGTTTGGATACTACCAATACTTTGTGAGTGATTTATCCTAACCCTCTAATATGATCCCTAATTTGACTGAGAAGGGGTTTTAGTTCATATGGATAGATAAATGTAAAGGTATTTTCAAAGGACTGAAGGGATGGGTAGTCAATACACTTTTTATTATACTACCCCACAATGGACAAGGGTTTGTGATCTTTAGCGATGCATCAAATAAGGGACTTAGACGTGTCCTCATGAAAAATTAAATGATTAAATCATATGACTCTTTCTAACTAAAAATTCATGAGTAAAATTATATGACTCATGATTTGGAGTTGGGAGTGGTAATTTTTGGTGTTGATGATATGCATGAATTATATCTATGGTTAATTTTTTAAAATATATAATAATCATAAAATATTAAAGTATATATTTACATAGAAGGATTTCAATATTCACCAAATAAGTTGTTTGGATTTGATAAAATATTATGATCGCTCGATACATTACAACACTTGGAAAAAGAGCAAGGTGGATAATTATCTAAGTCAAAAAGACCACTATATTTTGTCCATGATGAGGAATGAAAAAGATCCAATTTTTATGGATTTGGAGAAGATAGATCTTGAAATCATTATGAAAGGGGTCATGTATTATCTTTCTATGATAAATGTTAAACCATCCATCCATGAGAGGATTAAGAAGGAATAAAAGGAAGATGTGAAATTATAGAAGATGGAGAGGAATATTTCTATGTTTAAACATGATCATTATGGATTAATAAGTTTCAGGAATTGAGTATATACCCCAACTATACCATAATTGAAGAAGGGAATTTTGGATAAATATCATAGTTCACCATTATTTCTTCACCCTGAATGTAAAAATAACTATGGAGACATAAAATAGAATTTATAGTGTGAAAACATGGAGATAGATATTATAGATCATGTATCTCGATGACTTGTATGTTAGAATGTTACATATGAGAGACTAAAATCAAAGTGGATGTTACAACCATTACCCATACCAGAATGGAAATGGGAAAACATCACAAAGGATTTTTTCATTGGACTCCCAAAAACATAAAAAGGATATAATTCTATTTGGGTTGTTGTTGATTGCTTTAGGAAGTCAGAAAACTTCATTGATATCGTAGAAGATTTCTCTCTTGATCAGCTTAACAGAATATACATTATGGATGTGTTAAGGTTATATGGAGTACCACATTATATTGTATCTGATTAGGATCTGAGGTTTACCTAAATTTTTTGGAAAAGTCTTCAGTGAGATATGGATATAAAGTTTAATTACAATACCACTTATCATCCTGAAATAGATGGTTATTCTGAGAGGACAATTCAAACTCTTGAATACATGTTGAGTTCTTACTATATGGATTTTAATAGTTTTTGGTATCAACACCTTACTTTTGTGTAATTTTATTATAATAATATCTTTCACTAGAGAATTTATACAGATCCTTATGATACTCTCTCTAAAATGAAGTGAATAACTCGAATATGTTCAGATGAGGTTAGATAAAGAAATCTATTATTTCCCAATCTAGATGAGGAAATTATATAGAAAGTTAAATCCATTCAATAACACATAAAGGCAGATCAAAGTTGACAAATAAGTTATGCTTGAAATTATCAATGAGATATAGAGTTTGAATTTGGAAATATGTATTACTATGAATATCTCCATGAGATAAGGTAATGAGATTCATAATGAATGGAAAGATAAGACCTAGGTATATTGGCCCCTTTAATATTCTTGACTGTATCGGGACTATAGCTTATTTCGTGATGCTTCCACAAAATCTATATTTAGTTCAAGATGTTTTCCATGAATCTATCCCATGGAAATGAAAATATAACACTTCACATGTACTAAAATGATAATTCATACAACTAAAGAAAGATATATTATATGAGGGACATCTGGTGGAGATTTTGGTCATAGGGAGAAAGTGTTACAAAACATGACCACTAACCTGGTCAAATTTTAGAGGCAAGCAGTAAATTTGTAGAAGCTATGTGGGAACATGAGGATGTGATTAAGCATAATTATTATCATTTTTTGTATCAAAGTGATGATATTTCATCTTCTAAATTCATTGTCAGGGGGATATAATGTAACACCCTCATAGTTTATGATAAATTTATTCTTTTTGATAGATTGTAATACACAAAACCATGAGTCTAAATGAATTTTAATATAGTATACAATTATAACCTAGCCATTGTTTCAGGTATGAATAGAAATAAACACTTTTTAAAAATATTTATAAAGTCGGTAGATAAAAAATATCTTTTAGTAAAGTATTTTTTTTAAAAAGACATCTTTTCTTTAAAATGGTTTTTATTTTTTATGAAAAAATTATATGATTAGTTTTTTTCAAACTTTTAAAATATTTATTCAAAAACATGAACTTAAATTTTTAAATAAACATGTAAAAATTATCTTAGATTGAATTATTAATAATTTTAGGAAAATATTAATTTTTCAGTGCATAGTGAAAAATAATTTTTTTTATAAAAACGTATTTTTATTTAAGTAATTTACAGTGGTATATTTTGTTATACAATGGTTTTAAAATTCAAATTAGGGTAATTATATTATTATTTATCCAATTTATTTCATTTAAAAAAAATATGTTGAGATTTTATATAAAAATGTTTACACTTAGGAAAACTCTTTCTTAGTAAAACCGCTTTTCGTCACATTTGTAGGTTTAATTTTAAATTAAATTCTAACACTTATGTGAATTAAATTTGATAAAATGGATTCCATACTTTTAATAATAGTAATTAATATAATTTAATAAGTTTAACATAATTTTTTTAATAATGAATATTAAAAATAGTAAAAATATGTTACTATAGTTAACGTTAAAATAGGTTTACCAGGAGGAAAGAGGGTTAAAATTAAGAGATAAGAGTTAAAATAATGTAATTTTTTTTTAAAATTTAGATTTTATATCCATATTTATACCCTATATAATATAATATTTATGAATGGTCTATTATGGATCCATTTGGTGTGAATAATACATTAATATATTTTATTATTTCGAAAATTCCAAGTGTGTCTCCCCCCCCCCACTTCTAAAAGGACACCCAATATCATATAACCTCATTTACATAGTTAAATATCCTTTTAGTTTATAAAATATATACTAAAATAACTTACTTACACCCATCCCTAAGAACCAGATTCCCTATTTTGATTAGAAAACCATCCTAGGAAGGTATTAGGTATAAACCTAAAGTGGTTGTCTGAAGTCGAGGTATGGATATTAACCATGCATATTTTATTTTATTTATTCATATAACAACTTTAAATATTCTTAAAATATGATAAAATAATAATATAATTATATTCCATATACGTATATGTTATTATAAACTTTATTTATCTTCTCTTCCATCAATTGAGAATGGAAACTTTCAATCATGTGTGGGATGTATTACCGCCTTGAAAACTGATGCAATTTGTTTTCCGTCATCACATATCACAAATAGATATAATGATGTATTTAATATATATATATATTGTATTTATGAAATAATTATACTTCTATAATTATAATATCACATCTTTTTTCCAACCTTCTAATCATTTGGAAAACGATAACATCACCCATGAATACGTGTGGACTACCACCTCCATAAAGCGATGTGATTCTTTTTTCATTTTAATTTGAAATGGATTGTAATAAGGATATATTATATGAATAATTATGATATATATTATATAATAATAATTCATAAAGGTAAATTACAATTTAACTTTCTTTTGTTCTATATATCGAAAAATGAAAACAATGTTCACGCGCACATATGACCTACCATCTCCATAAATGGTGTAATTCATTTATATATATATATAACTTTTATGAGTGAATATTAATATGAATATAATTAATATATATGCTATTAATATTATTATTAAAAATTTTGAGGTGATTAAATCATGATCTAAGTACAAGGACCAAAATAATGAAACCAAAACTTACATGAAAAACGAAGTAGTTATCACCAGTAAAATAACTTTTAATAAAGAATTGTTAACAAATGGGTGATAAAAATGTTATAAGTAAATAATATAAAGTATGATATATTTTATTATGGTTCTTTAATATATTTTTTAAAAATATAAAATTATTATAAAATATGTTTAAATATATATGATGGAAGCCGGACCGAAGGTAAGGATTTATTTCACAATCTCATCATTATTCAGAATTGTTTATGATTATATCTTTAATGGGAATATTATTTGGATTTTTTATCATAAAACCAATTAATATTTGTATCCTATGGTTATTTGTATAAATTAAAAGTTTTTATTTCATTTTTATCTCTTTATGCACTCAAGATACAAATATATTGTTTAACGAAAAATAAACTTGTATTTTCTACTAAGTTAGAAATATTTATTCTTCATGTTTGTATTTTCATTAAAATGTTTAAAAGAATATATTTAAAATAATAAAATGATTTATCCAATATATTTTTACCCATGTTTAAATTTTTATAAAACTTTTAATAGTAATATTCTTTTTATCTTCTGAATGATGTACTTTATTACATTTTTACAAAAGATTGAATGAAATATCTGTGACATGAAAATAATTTTCTATCTTCAAGAAAAATCATATATTTGAATGTTATTTTACAATTTTAAATGTTTCCATTCAAATAACATGTTTCTGTCAATATTTTTGGAAATATTTTAAACTTTAATTAAGTGATTTCAAAGTGAAAAGGGTATTTTCCTCAAGAAATTGTCCTGTGATATTTTAAAAGTATTTTCATTTATATAAAAATCATTTTTTTGAATAATATGATGATGTTATAATATATTTATAATATAATACATATTTATCTATATCGTTTATGATCATTTTAATTGGGGAAATTATTGATATTCCATTTTCTAGTTCTTGCAATATAAACATTTATAAATTTTTAAGGTTTGTTGACTAAGTTTTATTTTTTATACATATAATGAATTAATTGGAATTATTAAATGATAAGTATAAACTTGAATTATATATCCCCTTTATTCATCTATAGTTATCACAAGACAAACTAGATATTGTAATTTTTAAGGCCTTACCCATTTATGTAAGATTTCTTGGCATATAGACTTGACGATAAGTCTTAGATGTACCATATCATGCATTCCATCAATATGAAAATATTTATTAAAGTCAATGTAGTTATTTGATTTGTTATTATATACATAAACAAGTTTCAATGTTATGTTTTTATTTATATATCATTATTTGAGTATCATTTATTCCGTCCATATTATTAATGCCTTATTAGCTTCTGCTCTTCGTATACCCTTACTAAGAATCTGAGCTCACCCCTTAATTTTGTTTATTTCCCCCAAGATTCAAGGTTGTATATTATGATTTATATATATGGATATGATAAATGGTATAATGGTTTTCGCAAATAAAATACTATGTTATATTTTATGTCTTCATTTGAAATGTGAGATTCAATTATGTATATAGTTTTCCAAGACTACTAAACTATTTGGTCCTTTGAGATGTGATTGCTTGTATCTAGTACCAACGTGATAAAGTAACCACCAACTATGGGATACTTGGGTTAGTTTATTTATATTAATACCCTTATATTTTAAAATACAACTATATTTAATAGTTCATATGATACACAACATCGATCTTAAACAAACCAAAAAATAATATTATCTTAATTATGACCATTATAACCCAGTCATTGAATTGGCAGATCATTTAATTATAAAATATATTTATAATAAAACCAATTAATATATATGTATTTGTTAATTCTTATAAATTAGGCATCAATTTTTTTTGAAGTCATTTTATGGTTCAAGAATACATTTTCTTCAAAATGGCTTTTGTTTATTTTTGTGAGAAAATATTATAATTAATTTTTGTCTGATTTTGTAAATTTTATTTTATAAAAATAATGTTATTTTTGAAATAATCATATTAAAATTATCTTAAGGATAAAATTTGGGATTTTTCTAAAATTATTGATTTTTAGTGAATAGTGAAAATATCGATTTTATAGAGAACCGTAATTTATTTTAATGTATTTTAAAAGTCCTATTTTGTTTTAAATTGTTCTGAAATATTATTATTTCTAATTTATTATAAATAATCTAATTAATTTCATTTTAATATAAATTATTCTTAATTTTGATATAAAATTTTTTTTTTACTTAAAAACACATTTTTCTCGAAATCTATTTTTCATTTTGTTATGCTGGTTTATTTTAAAAGTAAATTTTCCACTTATTGAAACTGACTGTGATAAAATTTATTCCATATTTGGAATAAAAAGTTGAAAATTTTGTAAATATTTCAACTTTATTTTTTTCCATAATGAATAGTTACCATGGAAAAAATTTATAACCACAGTAAATGTTAAATTGGGTTAATTAGGGTTTAAAATAATTTGAAAAAGTTTTTAAATCACTATAAGACTTGAATTTAATCTCTTTTATGATTTTAGTTCAACCAAAACTTTAAAATATTTTAAAATATGGAATTTTGGTTCCATTTTCTTTAGAAAATACCTTTATATTATTTTGAGTAAAGTAAAATTCCAAAACGTCACTTTCTTGCCTTTAAATTATATAATATTTTGTGATAACGTTAAAAAAATGTTATTAATGGTTTTAAATGGTTATTATTTATATTAATAATTTTTTTATTTTTTTTATTTTTAGTGATGAAATAATTATGTTATATTCTTATGCAATGTCTATAGAGTATTTGTGGTAGTAGAAGAAAAATCAAGGAAATGATTTAAAAACATTTAAAGTAATGTTTTTTGGGTGATTTATGGTGTTTCAATAATTTTGTAGATAAATATAATGTATTGGTTTTGTGTTAAAAGTTTATTTTTAAACTAAATTATCATCTCTATATTTTTTAATTTCAATTATGTGAATAATCGAGAATATAAATTTAATTAAATTTTATTAAATGATTTAAAATTAATAAAAATATTTTATTTGTTAAATTTAATGATATATGATCTATAATATCAACCATTTTCCACTTATAGTTCAATTTTCCTTTTATAATAACTTTCTTGACCCATAATGTGTAACAATATTATTACCATATTAATCGCTAAATATGGTTAATAAGGGGTTAAGAATAAGAGATAAGGGTTGAAACATAACCAGGATAAGTTAATTTGTTGAAGTATGAAGGAATTATTTGATTCACAATAGGATGAGATCGTAAGGGGAATTACTGCTAGGATTTCCTCCGTCACTGCCTCCCTCAGCCTCGGCTCGACTCAGCTCTATCCTTCAACATTACCTCGGTGTATTATAGTTGCAGTTTATCCTCTACAGAGGCATCTATGTCCTCATGGACTCAACCGAAATGATCTTACTCCTCGGTGATGGCCCGCTTCTTGCCTTTCTCCATTTCTTATAGATTGTTCTTCTTCTAGCCGCGTGAAGCTGGTTCCATGGTTGAGTTCTAGTTTACATGACTCAGGGTTGCAACATCGTCTTTTGTGGGTTAGTTTGGTGGTTAATTGTGGTCTCTGAGGACGTTTTGGAAGGCAGTGATAGGACATGGGATATTTTTTGCAGTGGGGAATTTTTCCGGTGTTCTTTGGTGCTTGGGTTTCTGACTATCTGGTAATAGCTTCTTGGTTCTTAATTTTTGCATTCGTTTGATTTTAGGATGTGTATGATACTATTGGTGTTTCTGCATTTTTTTGGTTTATTCTAGTATTGGGTAATGGATTTGGTTGGTCATGATTTGGTTTTAATAGTCTGTGTTTTGGATCACGTTCTGCTATGTATTTGTTGTTTGTGGTTGTTTTTGGCATTTAGGTTGGCCGTTGAATCTAGATTTTCCACTTGTGATAGATTCTGAATGGTTCTTGTCTCAAAATTCTTAACTATTGAGTTGTTCTATGGGTAAGATAGAGGAAAGAAGGACCTGAAATTGTTGATGGATTTTAGGTCTCTAGCAATAAGGATCCATGAATGTACTGGGGGGTATGTACATCAACTTCCCGTGGGTCCGATTTTGGTGTTTTCTAGGATTTTGTGTTGAATACTTGGAAATGGTGGAGTGGCTGGTTGAATGTGTTGAATCGATGGAATGTAATTTTGGTATTGTGAATCTTTGGGTCTCTACTAGTTTGAGGTTTTTGGATCACTGCATCTGTCTCACAAGGGGTTTGTCCAGATGAGTTTAGAGTAGCGGGTTTTTCCTGGACTTCTCTAAGGATTTGGATGTTTGAGAGGGTATGGATTTGTCATCAGTTCCAAGCTCAGTCATTCATGCACGAGACAATTTTCCGTTAGTGAGGAGTAGGAGGAAGCTGGTTTTATTGTCGGTGATGCTGGGTTGGGGCTCTATTGTGATGGCATGGTGTTGTTTATCCTAATAATTTTTGTACCACGTTGATCTTTTGTTTTAGGTCGTGAAGTCTTGTATGGGTTCTCACTTTTTCCTCAGAAGTGTTTGAATAATAAAAATTTAATTTTCAGTCAGGGTTGAAACATAACCTAAACATTTATAAATTTTATTTTATGGGAGTATTTATACTTATATACATACTATATTCAAAATATATAAATTATGTACCACTTGGAAAAGAAGATTAATTTATATTAATTTAATAATTTAAGTAATTCCATGGATTCCCCTATCCTCTCTTATAAAAGAACACCAAATATCCTATCTTCATCAAATTTAATGATCCACTAATATTAACAAAAACCTACTAAAAATATTCTTAACCCTGTTTTCTTCAGTCTAGTAATATTGGTGTTCTTAAAAGACCAACCCTAGGGTCCTTGAGGGGAGATGCAAAGATGATTCATCAAAGAGGAGGTAATTTTCTTAATTGAGCAATTTCAATTTACTTCTTCTACCTCCATAAGATTTATTCTAAACAATACAATTATAATATTCCAAGCCCTTTACACATATTTTTACCTGATTTTTAACATAAATATTCCCTTAAATACAACCAAAGGACCAAGAGTCCTAGTTCCTTTAGAAGACTAGGCACATCAAACATCAACATGAAACTAAAATTAAACATATTTATTTTAACTTCAGTAATGATATCCTAAATCCCTTTGAGCTCCTAAAAATAAATATGATAACCATGGGAATAAACAAAATAAATGTGGGAGTTATAAATCCTAATAAGGGAATAAACATGTAAATGAATCATAACATATGACTCAGAAGGTATAAAATGATATCATAAAAGTTAGGGATCATGAATAATCATATGGAAGCATGACATAACAAACCTCCCTAAATACCCTCTCAAACTAGTACCTGATTTGATATTCTACATACCAAAAGGGAATTATTTATCCTTAAAAGCTAGAGACTATAACTTGAGAATCAAACAACAAATTGAGGGAACAATTTCTCCCAAACTGAACCAAATATATTTCCTACACATATAATACATAGAAACAAAAAAAGATAAATATATGCCATAACATAAAGAAAATAGAAAAAAAACAAACAACTCAAAAGTAGAAAAAATATTCGAGTACCATTCCAACCACAAAGGACTACCAAAACAAGAAAAACCAGCTAGTCCATGTGATATAATGGGAAATATACCACCATATAACCAACATCTACCTATCCCATCTAACAAAAAACCATTCCACCTCACCATGGAGCCTTGCCTTTCCCTACATTAAAATAAATAACCAGGTCTATGCACCACTGAAGAGGTATTCAGGGTGTGAGATAATAGGAAAATAAGGGTCTAAACTAGTAGTTTGATATAAAGTCTCTAAACAATAATCCAATCATGCTCAACATTAAAAAAAAAATAAGTTATGATAATTGTTTAATAGTTTTAATATCAAAAACTTGATGGAAAAATTTTAATTTACCCTTTTTTCAAATTTCAAAATCAAGTAGGTAAATCTGTTTTAAAGCATTTCATAACCAAATACCTCAACATATATATCATGTCAATCAAAAAAAATCATGTATCATTTCTTATATCAAGTCTATGGCATTACAAAAAATAGTTTAAACCAAAAGCATAAGCTCTCTTAACATCATTCCAGGGATTACACTAGGCCAGAATGACTTGGATACTCGTACCAAGTATAGACAATCACATACTCATCAATCCATTAGACTTATGCATTGAGTCAACAAGGAAGTGGAAAACCCCAGAAAGTAAACCCCTTAAAAGGTCTAAAAAGTCCCTTGAATAATATGCCTAGAGATTAGAGATAGGACCCACAAGAAAATCCCTCAACAGTGGATGAGACCTATTACTATACCTTCCACCTATATACACATGAATTCTTATGTTATCTATTTTACAAACTAGTTTATTAAAGAATTTTATAATTCTATGATTTTAAAACTATTTCATTAAACCACTTCATAATGATTTAAAACCCTTTCCATTTATGCAAAACTAGGGGAACACCATATTTAATAAAAACCCACTTCTATACACACAAAAAAATAAGTCATATATTTCTATTTTATTTTATAAAATATTTTTTTAGAAAATTGAAATTTAGTTCACCAACACTGGCTATAGATGGAACCACCAAACTCAGAATTTGGGGTTTCACACACCCACAAAGGATCCACCAATAAGAATAATAAAATAACAAAAATAGAGGCCCTAGAATGAATCTACACATCTTAGAATTGATTAAATTTAATTAATGGTTTGAAGAGGATAGGAAATGACACATACCTCAAGAATTCACACCCTCCACACCATAACCAACAGTGGAAATGGATCCCAAAATAATATTACACCATATATATATAAGAAAACAACATAAATCATCATTATAGATCAACAGATCCGATAACAAAACACTATAGTGCTACCATGATCAAATAAATGAAGAAGATGAAAGGTCTACTCACCTAGAGATATGAGAACCAACTGAAATGGTGATTAAATTCCAAATAGGTCAATACAGATCGAACAAAGTCTTCCAAAATCACTAGAGAATCCTTCTTGTTTAAGAACCAAAAGTGATATAGGAGAATGAAATAAAAAATCACTCATACATTTCTCTAAAATCCCTACTTGTGACAAGTGCATGATGTGAAATGCCTTTTTACATCGTGTAATCCATGGTGATCACATATGAAAAAGAACCACCTTATTATTAATTAAAACCAATCTTTCAACATTACATGTCATGTAATATTACACTAAGTGTAATCCTTTCACACTATTCACACATTTCATGACTTGGGTCTGGAGACTAAGTACACATCGTGTAACCCCTTTACATACTGTGTAATCACCAAACATTCATCATAAAAATCCAAATCCAACTCAGTAATACTTCAAACTTGGGGGGACCCTGAAAATTAACACATTTATACATGTATTACATTAATTCAAACCAATATCCACATACAAAAAATCGGTCATTTTTCTCAAAAAAGTTCTTCATACTCATGAGTCTCAAGAAACACCAAATTAAAGAGGAAAACATGAAAGGTATAGAAAAATAACTAAAAGTGGGCAATGGGATGTTACTCATGAAATAAAGAACATGTAATCATAAGATCATGGAATCATAGTAATGTGGAGAAAACACAAAACATGATATAATCAAAATTCAGAGATAACCACTTGGCTAACATTACATGGTGGAAAAGTTATATCCTAAATTTGGTTCACTCCATAATCTAATACATAATAACTCATAGGAAAAACATTACCCAATTCATTTAAGTGATATCTGAGTGCACCCACCATAATATGTACAAGATTATATCTGCCAAAAATAAAATCAATAATTATGTTCTAGAATCTTTATGTACTTTCACTCAAGGTCCTGGATAATAAAATTTGATTAAAAAATTATTCAATTAATAAAATTTTACATGTATATTTTTTTGATATAAATAAATTATGTTCATTTATAAACATTTTTATGAGATATAATGTTTAATTTTAGTGTTCTGATGGTGTACGTTTCATAGTTCCAATGTCAAATCACTTGTGGATATTTATTTAAGTTCTTTTCAAATGGGAATAAAAATATTGAAGTTAAATGAAATGATATTCATGTAATTATATAAATTTACTAGTCCCAGATATCCTTATGTGTTCTAACATATGGATGATTTATTTAGTAATACGTTAATATCATATGGGTAGTTTATTTCAATGGTTTTACCGATAATCACAAACTAGTGCCATTTTGTTTAATATTATAGACATATTTTTATTCCATAATGTGAAAAAATATATAATATACATATTAGTCCATTTTATAAAATTATAAGTGAATTCAAACTTTCCATGAAGGTTGTCATGGGAAACTTAAACTCATCATTCACGAAGGCGGTGTACCGACATAATACAGACGATGTTTTCATTTTAGGAATAAGAGAAGAAGAGAAGATGATTGATGATAGATATTCAATTAACACAATAAAATAAAATAATATATATATGATAATTTATTTATTATTACACGTTTAATGAATTTTTTTTGAGGATAAGGAGGAAGAGAAAAGTAAATGAATCGGTTGGGGTTATTACCTTCTCCTTTGGATGTCTCCTCTTGGGATTCCAGTTAAGGCACCATATATTGGTCTTTTTATGAGACAAGTAGCATTATAAAATGTGGGATAGAATTTTAAAGTGATTTGTGAATAATGTTTTCAATTTTTAAGGATTATAAGGTGCAAGGATAAGAGGTTGTGAGAGGTGGTAAATATAAGGGGAGGGGATCAGTGTTTTTGAATATTATAATCATTAGTTTTTTATTTTGTCTTAATAATACCAATAGTGTTGATTATTGTAATTATATATAGTAAATGTTATATGTTAGTTTTAATTAATGGGTTCTTACATCATCCATGAATCAAAAATTCATGTATTTAGCTTATAATGTTAAATATTGTATTTTACCACTATTCAGAAAAAATCAACTATTTTAGAAAAATAAAAAAAATTCAGACTAACCATTTTTTAACATGAAGATTCCAAAAAATGAAAACCATTTTATGAAAATAATTTTTTAAATATAATAAATTTAAAATTTAAATTAAATCCTCATTTATTTGAAAAATGTCAATTTTAATATTATGTTCATTGTTTTGACCCTTTGAAAAATTAATTATGGTCTCATAAAATTAATTTATCAGTATAATAAAACATAATATTAATTTTTAAATATATTTTATAAAAATAAAATTTCTTTTAAATCATTATATTGATTATAAAAGTAAAATAAAAACATTTAAGGTTTATAAAAATACAAAAGCCTAGTTTATCAATTTTTGAAAATTTATTTACCTATACAATTTAATAAATATATCATATTTCTTTTTATAAGATAACTAAATATTATTTTACACTTCTCTAAGTGAGGATAATATTATAACAGCCAGTTTACTATTTCTAATAGTTATATTACTATTCATAATGGTTATATCGCTATTTTAATGGCCAGATTAATATTTCAATAGTTAGATTTGTAATGATCATATGGGATCTATAAAATCAAAAAATTCATCATATTTAATTCATTATTTATGAAATTAAATTTATTAAATTACATTTATTAATACCTCATATTTATTAAATATATCATATTTCATTATTTATTAAATTACATTTTATATCAATGTTATATGAATTTTCATTTTCAAAATTCATATTTCATTACTAATATTTTTATTTATCTCTTAATGTTGTTCGTGAGTGTGATTTTTTTTGTGTGGATCAATTAGATCCGAAATATTATATTATTACTATGTTATTTTCTATTTTTTGTCCCATTATAATACATTCAATTCTTATGGCCATTTTTAGTATATAAATATATTTTTTAAATTATATAATAAAATAATGATGGGTTTATTATGAGGTTCATGTGATTTAGACTACATTACTAAACATGACATAATTATAAGAAGGTAAATTACATTATTATTATTCTTGGTCATTATATTCTCCCCCTTTAATAAATTTCACACTAAAAATTTTACAACAAATACAAAGGTGAAAATGTATGAGAGTACTTTTTCTTCATTTCTTCCTCTAGTTCCCAAGACACCTCCTAGTACATATGGTTTCACCATAGTACCTTGACTAGGTGATTTGATTTGTTGTGTAGAACTTTATCTCGACAGTCCTTATTCTTCACTGAATGACCCTCATACAAGAGATCATTTTCCAAATGTACCACCTCTAAATTTCGTACATGTGTGTGATTTGATATGTAGTTCCTCAATAGAGATACATGGAAAACATAATATAGTTAAAAAAGGGATACTGGTAGTGTTAGTTCATATACCACAACTCTGATGTGAACAAGAATCTCAAAGGGGACAATGTACCTGGGTATTATCTTTCCCTTCTTCCTAAATCTCACTACATTATTCTATAGAGATATGCATAGGAACACTTTATATCTAGACTCAAACTCCTTGTCTCATCAATTATTTTTTGCATAGATCGCCTACACACTTAGTATCCATGATGTTCTACTGAATGGTTTTGAAATTTTCATCCATTTCCTCAACCATTTCGGTTCCTAGCAGCTTGAATTCACCAGATTCATCCTATCATATAGGTGTTCTATATCTTTTCCTGTAAAGGGATTCATATGAATCCATTTGGATTCTTGAATAGAAAATATTATTATATGGTAACTCAACCATAAGATGATTCTAATACCATACTCATTTGAAATCCATTTATCATGGTCTCAATATGTGTTTTGGTGGTTGGATAGTACTCTCAGATTGGAAATCAATTTAGGGTGTATAAGCTTCACAAAAGTTTTATTCAATGATTTGAGAATATTGAATAATTTTCCATAACTTGGAGGTAAACCTTGGATCTCGATCAGATACAATTGATAGTGGTGTTCCATGCAACATCACTATTTATTTTATGTATATCTTTGCAAGTTGATCAATTGATAATTATTCTTTAATATCAATGAAGTGAGTAGTCTTTGTATGATGATCCATGACAACCCATATAACATTATTTCCTCTTAATGTTTTAAATGTACTAGTGACAATTTCAATGGTGATTTTTCCCATTTCCTTATAGATATAGGTAATTTTTTCATCATCCTATTAGGATTTTTAGTTTCAATATTCACTTGTTAACATACTAGGCACTTTGGTGTATATTCTATGATATAAATATTTATATTGTCCCACCAATAGAGTCTTAAAATATCTCAATACCTCTTCATGCTCCCTGGGTGGATGGATAATGTCGAACTATGTGCATCATTCAACAACTCATTCTTTATATCATGATTTTATGGTACACATAGTCATGACCCACATACTAAAAATCCTTCTTCACCAATTTTAAACTTAGAGGATTTCATTTTATTAAATCTTCCACATTCTTTTGTATTTGCACATCATATATTTGGGAATATTTTTTATTCTCCAGAAGGGATGGTGGAGAAATCATTTGAGAAATGAATGATGATGTTCCTTCCTTTATGATTGCTATTTTCATCCTTTGAAAGTCTAAACAAATTGGATCCTTCTCAATTCTCATCATGGATAATATTTCTAAAACCTTTTTAATTAGATCATATGAAACTTTATTTACTTTCTTAGGATGGTAGTGGATTGGGAAGTCATAGTCCTTGATCATCTCTAACCATCTTTTCTGGTGCATATTAATCTCTTTATGTGGGAATATATATTTTATAGTCTTATGATCCACATATATTTCAAACTTCTCCCCATATAGACAATAATACTAAATTTTCACTACATCCAACTCCATATCATGCGTTGGGTAGTTTTTCTCAGGAAATTTTATCTTCCTTTATATGAAAGCTATCACTGTACTATTTTTCATTATAAATAGCCCAATCCTTTCTTGGAAGCAACTTATATACTGTGAATATTTTTCAACTTGTGGGTAGTGTAAGTACTAGTGCAGTGGTAAGTATATTTTTTAAATCCTTAAAAACGAATTCACATTCATTTCTATAGAAAAAATTAACCCCTTTCAAGTCATGTTGGTTAGTGGGTTTGAAAGTTATGAGAATTTTCTCACAAATCAATGGAAATTCCCATCTTGTCTAAAGAAACAATGTATATCCATTATAGATTTTGATCTAAGCCCCTCTTCAATCATGTTTATCTTATAAGGTTCTCCACATATCCCTTTGAAGATGATAACATGCCCCAAGAATGATACTCCCTCAATCCAAAACTCACATTTACCATAATTTTCATATTAATATTCCTTTCATAAAGTCTTTAGCACAATACTCAAATGTTCCTCATACTGTTTCTTGATTTCAGAGTAGATCAAAATATTATCCATAAAGACTAACAAATATTTTTCCAGGTAATATCTAATGACAATATTCATTAAGTATATAAATAATACTAGAGATTTAGTGAGTCCTAAGGGTACCAATATGAACTCATAGTGTCTATAACATATTCAAATGGTATTCTTGAGAATATCTTCCTTTATTACCTTTAATTGGATATATATTGAATTTAGGTCCACCATAGAGAAATAATGTGTCCCATATAGTCGATCAAAAATTCATCTATCTATATTAGGGGATACTTGTGCTTTATCATGATTTTTTTGAGTTCATTATAATCAAGGTAGAGGTGCATTAACCTATACTTCTTTTTGATAAAGAGGACCGACACACCCAGTGGTGAAGCCCTCAACCGTATAAAATCCTTGATTATATTCTATTATAACTTCTTATTTAGTTCTTCTTACTCAATGGTGGTCATCCTATAGATATTCTTAGATACGGGAAGTGATCTAGATGTAGGTTCAATTGAGGACTCAACCTCTCTATTAGGTGGAAGACTAGAAAACTATGTAGGGAATATTTTAGTATAACCTACCATAATAGAAATTTATACAAGAACTATTCTATCCTTTGTCTCAATCATTTTAGGTAGATATGATTACCCAGAAGTTAATAATATTTACACTTGAGATAAATATTCGAAAGGATATTCATCTTCATCCATACCCTAATAAAAAATCTAATGAATAATTGATATATGAAGAGTGATCTTCCTCTACCAACACTTGATGTTGGATTTATATAAAGATATACAATCCATGATCAATATAGAATCAAACTCCACTAAAGTAAGTATGAAATTTTTTTTAGGAATTATATTCCCATAAAAATATACCTATGATGCACTAATCATAGTACCCCCACCAGATAAATCAAATTATTTGAGGTGGTAACTCAATGCTCTTAAAAGCCATCCTTGATATACTAGACTAGAATTAATTGAAATAAAATATTACATACACAACTTTAGAGTGGTGGATATGTTTTAATTTATTATCATGATCCATATCAATAATTTAAATAGTGTAATCCCTTCTTAGTTCCACTGGTTTGGATATTGTTAGTGTTTATCATCCTTATTATCCCTTGTATGGACTTTATCGACGTCATAGTCATTATTATCCTTAGTTAATCATGTAATAGATGAATAAATATCACAAAATTCCCCATCATTATCAATATTATAATTACCCAAATTATTTTTCCCTTGTAAAAAGATGGATCACTAATCATTCAATGGGTCAAAAATATAAAATATATGTTTTTCATTCACAACCGTGATAAATAATTCATATTTTAATCAAAATATTTTCAAATATACAAGTTTAAATCCATAATCATCATGTTTTACACCACTTTTACTATCAACCTAGTTACAATTAAATATTGGTACTTTAAATCTTGTATAATCTAATATAATATATCCCAAACAATTCCAAAACATGATGTTGATGCAAAAATTGAGATTTTTTCTTTGAAGCTTGAAAATTATAGTGCTTTAGTAATAACTATTAGTCTATTATTTTTAATGGTACCCTTTTTATCCTGATGTTTTGTATAAAATATATAACCATTAATATTAAAACCAAACTATGTGATCAAATTTTCACTTTCTCCACCTACTAACCATTTCAGTGTTTTTGATACAAATTGATTAATGTTGACTTTCCCCTTAAACCATGAAATAACTGTAATTTTATCTTCATTCATTAACAAATTGTAATTTACTTTTTGAAAATTTTACCTTAATTACTATAATTTGTGATGATATATATGATTTAACCTCACCTATGTTTTTTAAAATGTATAAATATATTTGCATCATTTTATCACATGGAATTAACTTTACCTTGAATCCATGAATCTTTTTACTTTCACTATTAGTTATCAAATTTTGAGACATATGGAGACCAACATGCTGTACTTCATGAAAATAATCAGTACTTAACTCAACCACCTCTTCCAATATATATTGTCAAATAATAAAGGACACTAGTTTATATATATTTTTATCACACCTTTTAAAAATATTCATATATCTTTCAAATAGATACCCCAAATGTAAATAAAAAGGTTTACATATTATTATCTTTTACACCAAATGAATAAAAATTTGAATCATTATATAAAAAAGCAATTGTGGAAGAAAAATTTCTAATTTAAAAAGTATGAGGATGGGTTCAATCTCTAAAACATATAAGAAATTTGAATATATGAATTTATTACAACTGAAAATTAAAAAGAAACACAACCTAATGAGAGTCTTTCAGAATGGTATTAGAAATATTATACATAGTTAAACCAGTAATAATTGTTCCATTAATACATGAAAATCATGTGACTTAAGACCAATGGAGATTAAATCCTTCAATGAAACATTTTTTTTTCCAATTTTAAGAAAAAACTTTGATTAATTGAATACCATGAAGACACTCCAAAAATTTATCTTCACTCTTTCACTTAATTCATGAAAAGATGAAGGTAAATATGTCTTGTTTCATTTTACAGTGGGATATTTCTCTAATAATATTCCCATGGATATTAATTCTAATCTTTTATTAAATTTATCTTTTGTCTTTACTTTTATTTTTAAAAATTTATAATTTAACTATCATATATATTTTTCTTAACATGCATAACATCAACATTATGTTTTACCTCAAAGGATCACCAATAAGGTAGCCTAAATATAATGCATCATTTCTTTTAAGTATTTTTTTTATGAATAGAAATTACATTATTTCGAAATGTGATATTGATGTTTTTCACATTTTAACAGTATTCTTCATATTCTAATGGTTGTGGGTAAAATAATACTCTTTTAAACCGTTAAATTATTTTTTAAATATTCACTAAGGATTAACCCTTCACAAAAAATCTTCAATGTCCCATGTACATTGTTTTTCTTCCATTCTATAATTGATGACATGAATTCCATTATTCAAAAATTGGACAATATTTATGACCCTTAACAATGTATCTAGATAATTTTATATATATAGTAATGTATTTTATAGAGAATGTTACCATAAAAAAATAAGAACATACTCTTTATTATATATGTTCAAAAATACAGTTCCCACTTCCATGATAAATTTCATATAATCAATCAATGGTGATAGATAAACAGAAATACCATATCTAGGATATTTTGGTAAAAATAATCAATCCCATAATAATATATTTTTTCATCATATATATCTATGGGGGAAAGTTTAACACAACCAACATAACATTCCATGGACTATGCTAGGAACTAAGGCTATGACATGGATTTATTTTGCAACATCTCAGCTCAAGGTATGTATATTTTTGAGCTCCAAGATGGTTCATTATAGGGTTCAAGAAGTTTTAGAGAAGATTTTTGGATTAAAAAGGCTGTTCGTTATTAACAAAGCGAAAATAGGATTGACTATAGTATAGACCAATCTGTTTCTCCCATATATTTTTCCTGTGCACCTTGGAAAAATTCACCACACCCAAAGTGGATCATAGTATAAGTAATGGATCACTAGTGGCCACCATTTTGACCATGACCAACATGGACCCACCATGGAAATGGGAAGTTCATGTTTCTCTCAAAACACCCAAAAAACCTAGGGGTACAACACATTCAAAGGGCATGTTAGGAAGTGTGGTAAGGTTCCACTGAAGAACCATGGGTATAATGAGCAACCACTACATCGTGGTGAAATTTGATCTATAATTTCAAATGGATTAATTGGATACATGATTTTTTAGAATCCAATTTTTCTATTGAAGAAATTTAAGTGATCTTAATAAGTGTTCATTTAATATAGTTTTAACTTGGTTTTACTATATTAAAATTTTCCTTCATTTTCTCTAATATAGGGTTTTAATTATAAATTTTTGGGATGATATTGAGGTATATATATGGGTGAAAAATTTTCCTTGGTTGATATTATTTTGGTGGTTGATCTCGAGTCATTTGGTCATCACCAGTTTGATCTTACTGTGCATTGGTTCCTAGAGGCAAGACCTTACTTGGTTGGGTGTAATTTTCATGTGTTGGATGGTATGTTACTTCTTACCTTACCCAGAAACATTGTGATTTTGGAAACTCAATTAAAAGATGTGAGAATTGATGTCTATGGAATTCAATTTTTTTGTAGGTGTATTCAATTTCCTTTAGGTGTGTGTAGATCCTGTTGTTTATACAGTGTGAAACAAAGTTTTTGGTAGGTGGTTATATATATAACTCATGTTCTATGAACCATAAATGGTATTTTTTTTATAGTTTTTTCTCAAAAATAATTGAATTGATCCTTGAAATAATTGGAATGCCTATGTAAAAATGGGTTTTGTGAAAATATTTCTTTTCACCTCATTTTGGTAAAAGAAAGGTATTTTAAAAGTATTGGGAAATGGATTGTGAAATGGGTTTTTTAAAGAAGGTTTTTGAATAAATTTATTTGGGTATATTTATGAAATATGATAATCCATTTGATATTGACTTAATATATGCATAACATAGAATCCTTGAGTACCTAGGTGATGGGTTTAGTATTGGGAGTTATCCATTGAAATTTCAATAGGGTTTAATTTTTGTGGTATTCTTCCATTAATGGATTGTAGATACATTGGATCTAAAAATATAATCTTGACATTGTATGAGGGTATCCTTTTTGGGTGTTCTTACATAACAAATTTATGGATGCATTGAATCAAGGAACTTGAGTGTGCAGAAGTCATTGTTTGTGTTCTGAGTATTGGTGGCCGTCCTAGCCTAATATTTATTATCCTATGGGTTATTACCATTTCACTTTGTATTTTGTACTATTTTCTCTATCATATGTTTTAATGAATGCTTTTTAAAATGTAAATGGTTTTATAAAATTATTATTTGAAATTTTATTACCCTGATTTTATTTTATAAATTCAGAAAATGAGAATTTTTTACCATGAATTTAATATAAAACCATGTAACTACTTATCATGACATATTTTATTTCAAATTGATAATATTGGGATTATTTATTATAGACTTGTTATGGAACACCTGGGTCAGTTCCAACTGATTATATTTTGATCACACATTACAAACTCCCTTGGGGGGGGGATGTAGACTTTGTTTTATATGATGTAAGAAAGGGAATGTACCTATAGTAAGGTAGTGGGGTTTTAGTTAGTCGGGAATAGATATATGGTGGTGAGATGGTTGGATATTTTCCATGTATCATATGGAGTTGTAGTGGATAGCTTTGGGTGTCCTTTATTTTGAATGTCTTATGGACATGTAACTTGGTTTTATCATGTTTCTCTTGGATGCATCACTAGAAATGAAACTCTTTTGTTTATGTAATATTTAGTTTCATCTTTTCAATATATATATTCTATGTATATTGTTTTTGGTTGGAAAAATATATCACTCAAGTTATTGTCGGTTTACCCGGTTCTAGTCACTAACTTGTAAGGATAGGGAATTCCCTTCGGGTCTTTCCATGATCTTTATTGAATCCTAGATAGCTGGATTATTTGTGCTATATCTGGACATTTTGGTATTATAGAATGCAATTCTTTGTCTTTAGGATATGGTATATAGGATAAAAAATTGTTAGGGCTCAAGAGGTTGGTTATGGTGAGTGCCTAACCAACTATTGCCCCGGTGAGTCTTAATTAAGCATGGGATGTTGGGTTTTGTATATCAGGTGTTGTGTTTTGACCTTGACCTCAATTTATAATTATATTATTCCATTTTAAACAAATATTATTTCATTGTTTGACTCTTTTTTCTACTTTTCGTATATAGAAACATTCCTATGAGACATCTTCTGAGGGTTTTATAGAAGGATGAAACAGGAGATTCTCTGTAAGTGGATCCAACCTAGGATTAGAATCTCATAGAGGATATTATAAAATTAATTTTTTTTATGGAACAGAATGCACCATTTGTTCTGAACTAAGATATTAAAGTACCACCAAAAGTTAGAGGATATAGAGATCTAGTGTGAGAGTTCTTACACCCATGAAGACCACATCCTTTAAGGGTAAAAATAAAACCCAAGAGGAGGAATGGATTGAAAATATTGATTAGGTATTTAAATTATTGAAGACTCTTGATACTTTCAAATTAAAATGTGCGATGTTCGAGATCAAGGGTCCAAGTAAGGGATGGTTAGATTCCATGGTTCAGGAAAACTGGCATGTGGGTTTAGAGTGGAAAGATCATAAGAACCTTTTCTTTCAGAAGTTATGACCAAAATATATGATGACAATAAAGTACATGTATTTTCTCTCCATACATAAAGGAGAGCATTTGGTGACAAATTACACTAACTATTTTGTAGTGTCAGTTCATTTAAAACAAAATATGGTGAAGAATGATCATCTAAAGGCTCAAAAATAACTATAGGGTTTGTGGATTAATATATGATAGTAGGAATATATGATAAAAAAACCATATATGATGGCACAGTTGATAGACCGTGATTGTAATAATGGATATCTTGGGAAAGATTTCCTCTTATAGATATTTTCTTCCACCTAAGGAAAGTTTCAATGGTGTACAAGGAATTATGAAGATGTGGCATGATAATATTAAGGGAGGTGGATGTGGTTCTCAGCATTTAGAATCATCTACACCATCACCAACATTCATTAGTGTTCCCCTCACATTCTATAAATGTGGTAAGGTTGGGAACTCCCAAAGGTATTTTTATGCACCCATGAATAATTATAGTGTTTATGGATTCCTAGGCCATCTGTAGAGGTTCTTCCAATATTTGTCTATAATCTATTATAGTCAAGTATATTTATCTCTAAATTAAACTATGGGACAATCATAAGATTCAATGAAAATAGGGAACTAACCATAAACATCATGATTGAAGAATATTTTATGATGTGGATGAATTTTTAGTGGTGGTTGATGTGGGATTAACTGAAGCGAGTGGTACCATATTTTTTGCATATTTTATAGAAAATTTTCTATTTGATATAGGTTTCTAGAATTATTTTATATCTTCCCATATTTTGGATGTAATGAAACGTTTGATGATGATCATTTCCTTTAATATGGAACTGAAAATTCCTCTTATAAAGAAGAAATAGTAGGGGTTTTATTGTCCATTAAATTCTATTTTGATATTCGATGCAAAGTTAGTTTGGGACTTTCTAGTTCTTGATCTATATCTGCTCAACATAATCATTGAGATTGATTGGTTGGTTTCTTACTGATATCATATTTATTTTTATCATAATTATCTTTCTTTCATTGTTGTTGATGGGAGATTTCAAGTGTTCTAGAGAGAGTGAGATTTGAGGTCCATTCATGTGAAACATTCTCACATAGAGATCAAGATTCTGTTGTCTTCTATTTTAGTTGAGCCCGATGATGTTTCCTATCTTTCTAATATTCCCTTGGTTGTTTAGGATTTACCCATAGTTTTCCATGATGACTTATTTAGTCTTCCTCCATAGATGGAGGTATAATTTTTAAATAATTTTTTCCTTGAAAACAACTGATTTCTATACCCTCTTACCATATAGAACCTGATGAGTTTAAAGAACACAAGATTCAATATAACAATCTAAAGGAAAAGGTATTTATTCATCCTTATTTTTTCAATGGACAACCTCCATATTCTTTGAAGATAATGATGATTGTTATTTGAATATCTATGTGGAATATAAAAAGTTAAACCTGGTGATAGTTATGAATAAGAACCCTTTTGGCTATGTGGATAACTTGTTTTATTACTTAATGGGGGAAAAGTGGTTTTCGAAAATCGATCTTTGGTTGGGGTGTCACCTGCATAGAGTTTGTGAGTTAGATATCCCAAAGACTACTTTTAGAAATAGGTATTCGAATTATGAATATTTTGTAATGCCGTTTGGCCTACAAAACTATCCTAAAGTGTTTATGGATTTGAAAAATAGATATTCCATAAATATGTAGAAACATTTTCATGGTATTTTTGGATAATATTTTTGTTTATTAAAGATCAAAGCATGAGAATGGGCCGTATTTAGGTCTGTCTTAGAAGTCATAAAGAGTCACCAACTTTATAGTAATATATTAGAATTTTATTTCTAGATCCAAGAATGATGTTTTTAGGGAACATGATTTAAGAACATGGACTTTCAATCGATCCTGAGAAGGTGAAGGTTTTCATGTCATGGGAAGAACCCCAAAAATTCTTTGAGATAAGTAGATTCATAGGTCTAGTGATATACTATTTATATTTCATGAAGGATTTCTAAAAGAAAACACCACTATAGAATGATATTACAAAGAAATAAGTGAATTTATTATTAAATTATAAGTTTCAAAACTCTTTTGAGGAGTTGGAATGGATTTTAACATCAACACATATTCTGATACATTCATAACTTAATAAGGGATATGTGGTATATTGTGAGGATTTTGGTTACAGTATAGGTTTTATAACTATATAGCATGATCATGTTGTGTAATATGACTCCTATTTGATTCGAACAGAAGATAAAAATTACCCCACTTATGATTTGGATCTCACAGCTATTATGAATGCACTTAAGTGTTGGTGACACTATCTATTTTGGGAGAGGTTAATAATCTTTTCTAATCAAAAGAGTCCAAGTTATATCTTTTCACAGAAGGTCCCATGCCTCAAGTTGAAGAACTGGGTAGAATAACTCTATAAATTAAAATTTAACTTTTTCTACACTTCTAATTATGGTAATATTGCTGCTGAAACTCTCATCAAGAAAGTTACTTCTTAGGATATATTGGAATCTAAATAAGAGTGAAAATGTATGGGGTTTTTCACACAGTTTTATCTGGATGTGTATAAGTATGATTCAAGCATGGTTTCAACCTATGTTTAATTTTTATAATCTTTACTTGATCATATTATGTAGGACCAGTATTATGATGATGAGTTCATCGGAATTAGGGAAACCTTATATGGTGGGTATATTTTTCATGGTTAGTGTCTCCTCTTTGTTGGGATTCTTCACTTCAGGAGTTAGTTTTCATCTCATTATTCATCAGGATTTTGGTGTAACATGAATGTCAATGTTCTTTATGGTTCATTAATCCTACCATAAAAAATATGTATTATGATATGATATGACATTTATGGGGGTCAGGTTTAATGTGTAACATCACTGATTATGTGTCCTACTATTACACATGCTAGCAATTAAAGGAAGAGAACCTAAATCATTTTGGTCTTCTCCATCATCTTCCAAAGATGGTTTTAAAATGGGATGACGTTTCCATTTACTTAATTTTTATATTACCATTTAATCCCTAAGGAAATAATGCTCTTAAGGTGGCAATTGGTTGATTGATGAAATTGGTTCATTTCATTCTGACTCGGGACACCACAAAGGTTAAAGATATGGATAAGATGTAAGTGTAGGATATTGTGAGGTTTCATGGAGTCCCTTCTACCATTGATTCAGATAGGGATCAAATATTCATTTCTATATTTTTTTGGAGTATACATGTGGGGATGAAGACTCAAGTACTATTTATTATATCTTACCATCCACATAAGGATAGTCAGATGGTCTGTGTTGTGCTATTCATATTCTAGATGATATTCTATATATATGAATCTTGGAATTTAGTGGATCATGGGATAGTGAAGTATAGAATATACCATTAAAAATTTTAGTTCTCTTCTATAATTTGTTTAATAACATTCGAGTTGAATGCTCAATGATGGTAATATTTTTTAAAATTAGCTATCTTTTGTTTTTTATTTTGAATGGGGGGTGGGGGTTATTTATAGATCTTAATTAATTAATTAATGGATAAAGCATGATTTAACAATTTGATAAATATTATGGTGATTTCATTATTATGGATTTATGTGTATGATATAGTTGAGATTTACAAAACATTATATTAAACTAATATCCACCTAATAAGATGATTTTGATTAGACTTACAAATTGTTTTAGATTTAATACAAGCCTTAAATACGGTTATAATAATTATCAATTATTGTTGAAGGAAAGATAAATATATTATGATTCTATTTGTTTTTTTCAATAATCCATGGAATCCACATGTCAAAAAAACATGTCATTAATTAATTAAATTTTTTATTTGACATACACAATATTAATTCAAAGACTTTGAAATGAGAGAAAGATCTCAATAAATTAACATAACCAAATTAATACTCACCACAATGAGAGATTTACTCCATCCAATTGGGTGTTTAATAACATTTTTTATGATTTTAAGGGTGATTAGTTAAAATAAAAATAACAATAATGAGGTAATAAAAGAGCAGTCCATCGAACATATACACAAACAATGAAGAGAGTACTACACACACTTTGGATTGAATGATAAAGTAAAAGAGGGATGGTTTTTTTTTAATTTAAAATATTTTAAGAATATGAATATTAAAAAATATAATTTGGATGATAATAGAAGAATATAATTATGATATATTCACTAAACCTTAAATTAAATTATAATTAAACTTACGTAATTAAAATTGAAAACAATTAAAGTACATGAAAAGAAAGAGTAGAATTGATGTATCTCAAGTGAAAAATTAAGTTTATAAGGCCCTATAAAACCTTTTTAAATACAATATTCATGGAAATATGTCTTCCCAAGGGACTAAGTTCCATCCCCTTGTAACGAGAATAGAGAAATTTATTTATACCTATCTTGGTGGACTAATTTGTTCCAAAACAACCCTTTAAGTTAGATCGATCATTTGAACAAGAATATATTATAGCCTTGACAAATAATATTAATAAAAGTTATATATATGTATTAGTAAATTATACACTCAAAATTTTACATCCATTCGACTTTTGAATCCAAAGATATGGCTATTTTTATAACTTTCAATTTGTTGTCCAGAATTATCACAAAATTTTCCATAGCCTAATTATTAATGGGATTTAGAATAGAAATATTCCTTTATTTCAAATAAAAAAATTCTAAAAATTTGTGAATGTAAATATTTTATTTACATCCACAAAATAGGAGCTTAATTGGGTGATTTTATTGGTATAAAAGTTAATAATGGTGATCTATTATTTAACACCAGATATAATTATGTTCTAAAATTTCATGCGTGAATTGGGCCCCGTTAAGGATGAATTGGGCCATGAAATTTTTATAAAATTTTTATTGTAATTTACCTAGATTATGATGTATTATCAAGGAATTTGTCTTTTGGAATGAGCCTCGAAAATAGAACATCATAGCTGGTCCTACTTCTTTGGAAGATTCGTTGGGCCTTCATGTGGGGTCCATATGGCCCTTCAAATGGATGAACTAGCCCAAGATCCAGACTAATGATTTTTTAATTTTAATAATAAACACTAAAAAGGAGTAATAAAATAACTTTTATTACTATATTGAAATATATGAACAAAATAGAAAACTATAGTGTAATTGAATGAATTTGATAAATGATGTTAATATATGTTTATGATCAAAACATGAACATTATTTTGAAGATAATAATTTTTAGTGAAAAATAAGTGATGGGAGTAATATAAAATCATTAATAAATTTGTAATATTAACTCCATAACACTTAATATAAGGTATGTACTCAGGCACACTAAACACAAGAACATAATAAAATAATTGTCACTCACCACAAAATATTAAAATTTTATTTTCTCTAATCTGAGGTTTCTAGAATATTTCACTCATCCATAATGAATTACACCAATTTTTTTACCATAATAATGTGTAATAAACAATTAATGTTTTTGACTCAAAATTAGAAATGGAAAATTTGATCACAAAAATTTCACACCTCTCAAAATGATGCCAAGTGGTTGATGAGGTTCACTCATTCACCAACGAAAAGTTAAAATCATAGAGTTTAAAAGAGATATAATATTCCATTACATATTATAAATTTAAAATTAATACATAATTATATTTTTGGGTTTTTAGTGGCTGTGGTATGGTGGGATTATAATGGACAAAAGAGTGGAAAAGAGGGGGAAACACCAACATGGAAAAATAAATTCACAATTTATGAAATGAGACATGGAAGAAAATTGAACTACATATTGAAAAGGGTAAAAAAATTTCAAAAAAGGAAATAGAGAGAGAAAATTAGAAGAGGATCAAAATTTGAAATATGTAAAAAAACTTCACCCAACGATTTTTTAGCTTCCCAATAAAAACCCCATTTTTTTTATTTTCCTATTATTTCAATTTTTTTCATTTTTTGAACACTTATGAATAGAATTTGTAAAAAATGACATAAAAATAAATCCATTACAAAAAACTCACTAAATAAAAACCTACCCCTACACTTAAATTTACTGTTTACCTCAAGCATATAATAACATTGAAAATCAAGAATAGTATTTCCAAAATGAAATCCATTATACCCGTATTTAATTTCAATAAAAATTATAATTAAAATCCATATAATTGTTTGGTTAGAATGGTTTTTTGGATTATAATGTGGCTATAAAAAATATGGTTTTAATAGTCTTGATGGGGATTTCAAAAATAGGATTAATGTAAGGGTAGTGGGAGGATATTTTCCTATTATTAATCCCATTTTGTTTAGAAAATGAATCTATTATATTTATTTACACTAAAGTAGGAAATTAATCTCAAAGCTCCACAAACTGAAGATAGAAAATTGGGGGTAAAAAACACAATATCAAAATTTGGTCATTGATGAACTTGGAATGAAATCTAAAGTTTTTTCACAAGGTAGGAGAAGAATAATATTTCAAATAAACAATCATGCATTCAAATTTTTTTGTTATTGAATGAAAATTGTTTATCCATGTTTATGAGTAAAATACAATATGTTTGAGATGAAAAAAGTATTTAGACTCCCCAAAATGGTCGAATATATTTTCAAAATTGGATGGTGAGTAATTATGATTTATTTTATTTTATTTCGAAAAAAACACACACACAAATTAGAAAGAGGGAAAAAATGGTTGATGAAGAAAGCATAAAAAAACTATAGGGAATATGAGAATGATAGAGGATTAAAAATAAAGTGAGTGAGAGAGAGGTAGAGATTGGAAGGGAAGGTGAGATATTTAAAGGAAAAAATGTTCCCCTTTGTTTGGATTAGGTGGGTATCCCTCTTCAACTAGTGGGGGATCCATTTTAGCAGTTTTGGATTCTATGGAATTCGATGTGGTTCATGTGGATTGTGTCCTCTCATAGTGATTATTTAGAAAATATCCACTTCCTATTAGAAAATAGAAAATAAAAATTATTATTCATTTAATAAAAAATTAAAAAGGAATTAATGATTTTAAAAAGTATAAAAAAAGTTTTTGTCTTCCCAATAAGTGATGAATTTATATTATCCATAGTTGTAGATATATATTATACTACCCCTAGTACAATGATAATAACTATATTTTCTCATATTCAATGTTCTTATAGAAAAATTCTCCCCTCTGAGGCCCCAATATTCATCAGATAATTTCTTCCCTTACTTATTGACATGCTAGTAGTTCAATGTGGGTGGAAGGAGAATGTGGGGAGCCTACCTTTGGTTTTCAACTTAAGTAATAACGCAGTGTTTCAAGTCTTGGTTTTATATACTTGGATGTTCAGGAAGATGTTTCAATTCTGATGGTGCCTTAATGTGTTGTTCAGAAAACACAAAATTAGGGTATGAGATCCTAGTTTTTTAACTCATTTTTCCATTAATTTAAAATGTGGAGTAATGAGTATCAAATGGGGAATAAGAATTGATATATTTTTCAAGATCATTTATATCAATGTTGTGTTCAAAATAATGGTCAATTTCTACCTCACCGATGATCAATTTATTAATGAGGGAAAAAATATAAAAAAATTCACTACTATTGGAATAAGATAAGCAAGATGGTTTTGGGTTCATTTTGAGAGAATTTTTAGAATATTTGATAATAGATAGTGAGTGTGAGATATCCTGTATTGGATAAGAAAAAATGAAATCAATTATTTTAGGATCATTTTCCTTGATAATTCCCACCGTGGGGGAGAAGATATCAGAGGTGAGATGGGATTCAAGAGAATTTTCAATTTCATTTAGATTTATGGAGTTTACATATAAAAGGTCAATATCAACTTATCCATTTATGACTTTGTTAATGAGGATAAAAAATTAAAAACTCCTCTATCATTAAAATATGAAGGACATGATGTATCCGGGTTCAACGCACTCTTAGATAGACTTTTAGAAGCATGGATAGAGAATACAGAATGATTCTATGATCAGTATCACATAGATTGAAAAATATTAAACTTGACCAATTGGTCATTAAATTGCATTGATAGGATGACAGTTTGAGAATAAATTTTGGTTCTAGCAGTCATGAGGAATGGTTTTCCTAGAATCATGGTATTTTTGAAGAAGATATCTCACATTCTAGGTAAATAACATAAAAATCAGCTACAAATATATGATCATTGACTTGAAAAGGGAAATAATCAATTATTCCCTTAGGATTGGTAGTGATTCAATTTTATAACTTGATAACTACACTCATTTAGTGCAAGGGATCTAGACCAAGGTTGAAGAAGATAAAATTGTGCATGAAATTTATCAATTATCCTAGTTTTATGAGTGGATAATCAAAGTTTTAATTACATATTTTTCCAGGAACTATAATGGTCCTTTGATCTATTCATTTCATGGGAATGGATTATTGGGGTTAGACATTTTCAATAGTTATATGCTATCTATAATTTGTGCAAATTTTTTGAGGACACTTTTCATACTTAAGGTTTTTTTTGATGGAATTCAAGAGGGGAATGTTGACTTCAATATCTCTAAACATGTCATGCATTTTAGAATCATTCTTAAAGGGTTTATAAATATTAGTGATCACTTTAAGAAAATTAATTGGGATACTTAGAGGGTTTGAAGGAGGTGAGGGAGTGACTTTAAGTTCTTTTTCTTCCTTTTTATTTTTTTTCATCTCAACATTTAATTGGGATTTAGATGATTCATCATATGGTATACAAATATAATTTCCATATTGAAGTGGAACTTCAATTACATTACCCTCACGGTTGGTAAATGGTTGATCCAGGAGTTGGGTATAATTGTATTGTTTTTGATGTATTAGGCAGGATTCAAGATATTCAATTTTATTTTTAAAGTTTGTGAGGATATAATGCATAAATGTGGAAATAATCTCCACATAAATTTCCCAAGATTTATTATAATATTATTCATTCCTCATATTAGTATTTTTTAAATTCAAGTTCTTGGGGAATGAATTATTCTAGGCAGGGAATTGGGAAGGCTCATTAGGATATGGGAAACTTAGAGTAGGTGGATTTATCCTTTTATATTGAGGAATAAAAGGGAAAATTTATTGGATGTTACTACCACCATGACCATATTGGAACCAATTTTGATTTTGATGAGGGGGTTTAGGGGTAAAAGAGACAAGATTAACATACCTCAGACCTGAATGGTCCTTCCATTATGGGTTTTAGGAAGGATATATGGGATTATAATGGGGTTGGTTAGAGTTTCTAACGAACTAAACTAGTTGTTGAGGGTTAGTGTTCATATGATAAAATTCCATGTCGAGCTTTATAAGACTATAAGAATTTGATGGATCATCTTGTAGTTGTAGACATATTCTATTTGGCGATCAGGTGAGCTACAGATTCCATAGTTTTTGACATGTCATGGGAATTGAGATTGTGGAGAATATGTGTTTATAAATTGGGCAACCACAACTAGTTTTCACACAATAACAACAAGATCACTCATCCTCTCGATCATCTTGTTGGGATATATGGATTGATTCTCTTATAATTGTTTTAATTAATAATGTGCTCAAGTATGGAATTTCTATGTGTTTGCAATCATGTTGCTTATGAGATATTGTATAGCTATAGAATTTTTTTCAAAAAGATAATCACTAATTGTGGCATTGATGAGAGTTATCCCTATATTCAATAACCCCACATAGAAGTATTGGATCTGGAATTAGCTACGGATTTATTGGTGTAAGAAATTCTCCACAAGATTTTCGAAGCTCTCCCAGTACTCATGGTGAGATTTATTGAAGAATTTACACATAACTCTAATATACTTTCAAATATAAGTTGTTTGGGATAGTGGTAAAGAATTTTTCTAAAAAGATACACTTCATGTAAATCCAAGATTTTATAGAACGAAGAAGGTGGTTGTATAACCATGATTTAGATATTCAACTATGTATAATGGTAATTATTTGGGTTTATTTTCTCTTAAAATAACCCTTGATAATTTATAGCAGATAACACCACTTGGAACTATTTGAGGTGAAGATGTGTATCCTCACTATATTTCCCATGAAAATGAGGTAGAATAGTAATAAAACCTAATTTGAGTTTGAAATGGACCTTGATGTTCAGATATTGAATACCATGTTATTAGTAATTTATATCAGGGGTAGTGAGTTATTTATGGGTTTATTCACCAAGATTATCCATGTCAGGATTTAGATAATGGTTTTTAAAGGTTTGAGCTTGGTTTTAATAACCCCAGTGTCCCTCCTAATTTAAATTATTGTACTTTAAATTTCTAGATCAAACAAATGCATTGAATTTTTTGGTAGGCTATGGGGTATTCACAAAATTGTTGAAAGGATGAGGATTGATGGAGTTTCTGTGTGTTTTTTATTTTAAGAATTTTTAGAGGAAAGGGGGTCTATCATTATGTTTTTTATAAGATTTTTTATGAAAATAAAAAAAATTACTAGTTATTTAATGATCCCTGAGAGAAATTTCATTTTATGTGCATCCAATTATCACTTATTGACTATTCAAAACCCTGGTTCTCTGTAATAATATGTATAATATCTCTTAGGTCGAATCCTCAGTGATTGTACTATTTGTTTTGGAATTATCTATTTTGGTTTTTTATTTTGAATGGGGGTATTGTTTATATATCTTAATTAAATGGATTGATGGATAAAATCCAATTTATCAATTTGATAAATGTTAAGGAAAGATCATTATTGAGGATTTAATATTATTATATCCTTGATCTTTGAAAAAAATTACATTAAACTAATATCATCTTCACAAGATTATTTCAATTGTAATTAAAAATTATTTTAGCTTTAATATTAGCCTTAATTAGGGTTCTAATCATTATAAATTATTATTTATAAAAGGATAAATATTTTATTAGTCCATGTGAATTTTTTGTTTCAATAGTCTGTGGAATCCAAATTTTAAATAAAATATTTCATTAATCCATAACATTTATTTTTTGACTTACATAATATTAAACCAAATAATGTTAAATGAGTGAAAGCTCTAAATCATTTAACATCCCCAAATTATGACTCACTCAAATGGGAGATTTACTCAGCCATTTGTGTGGTTAATAATATGGATTAATATGTTTAGGGTGATGTGTTAAAATAAGAATAAAATTAACGAGGTAATAAAATAGTTGGGCACCGAACACACACACGAATGATGAAGAGAGTCAAGCACGCACTTGGATTTATTGATAAAGTGGAAGAGGGAAGTTTTCTAGATTTATTTAAACTATTTTAATATCATTAATATTACTTAATAGAATGTGGATGAGAATAAGAGAATATTATTATGAGAAATGAATTAATCTTGAAATGAAATTATAATCAAACTTAGAGAATTAGAATTGAAAACAGTTGATGTAAATCAAAATAAAGAGAAGAGGAGAATTATTACAAGTACAAAATTGAGTTTTTTAGGTCCTACCATTATTTTTAAAGGCTATGGTATTTCTTATATGTTCTATTAAGTTTTTAAGTTCCAACCCCTTGTAAGGAGAACATGGGAATGTATTTATAGCCTAAGGTAGTTGATTATTTGACTTCCGAAACTACCGTTCAAGTTATATTGATCATTTGACCATGAAGAAAAATTAATGTTGTGAAATATTATTCTTTAATTTTTATATATTTATATGAAAATTACACCCTCTAAATGTTTTATCCATTGTACTTTTAAATCCAAAGATATGTCTGTTTTCCTAAACCATGTGCTGTTGTCGAGAATTATCTAGAATTTTTATATGGCCTATATGTGAATGTGCTTTAGGATATGAATGTGACTTTCATTTGAATAAAAATTTTATATAAAGTAGTGTCCCTAACTATATAATTTCTATCCACAAAATATCTACTTAATTAGGTGAGTGGATTGGTAGTAAATTCCAAAATGGGGAGCTATTCTACAATCTTAGACAAAATTTTGGGTTAGACTTTCATGCAAAAATTAAGCCCAATTAATTATGAAGTTAGAATTGAAATTTTGATTAAATTTTTTACTAAATTTAATTATATGTATTATTTAGTATAAATTAATTTGGAAATCATGATTGAGCCCAAAAAAATAGAACATCACATCTGGTCCAGTTTCTTTTGAAGATTCATTAGACATTATTATGTGGTCCATAATAATGATTTGTTTTAATTTAACTCAGAAACACTAAAAAGAAATAATGACACAATTTGGATTGATATATTGAAACATATGATCAAAATAGTAAACTATCCCAAGATCTATTATAATGATTTGTTTAAATTTAAATAAGAAACAATAAAAAGAAATAATGACATCATTTGTATTGATATATTGAAATATATGATCAAAATAGTAAAATAATGGGTAGTTGAATGAATTCAAACAATGATCTTCATATATGTTTATGATCTAAACATGAACAATGACATCAATTTAATCATTTTCAATGAAAAATAAGTGATGGTAGTAATATAAAATAATGAATGAATATATAATATCAGAGAACCATATGGGACTGGTTGAGTTCTCATATAATAATAGTAACTGATCATTGATTAGAGTGGATCCCTTCAAGGATTTGTAAGTTCATCCATGCATGTCACCTCTTTATTGGTTAGAGGTGAGTAGGGAATTTATAATGGGACCAAGTATTTTACAGAAGATGTAGAATATGATCTATGATATATTTTGATTCTGGGTTATAACTCAGAGTTAGCAGAAATTAAATGCAGATCACAGGTTCCATCATTTTTAGTTTTCCATTGTGGACCAGGTCTTTTTTAAAGTTTCTCCTTGGTTGGGTCACCATATAATTTTGAAGTAGGTGAAGTTGGTTATGAGATATGTTATACTATTTTTTATCACTAAATGAGTTGGAAAGGTTTTTTATTGGTAGGAATTACCAACTATATTGATAGGTATTCATGATGTTTTCCAAATATCTCACCTCAAGAAATATCCCCTGTTCCTTCCCATTTTCTGAGTTCGGAGGAGATTGAGTTGTATCCAGATTATTATATTGTGGATTAACTCATGTATAACATTTATTCTCATATCAATGTATTAAATAGAAATTCTATTCAATTTCTAAATGTGTTATGAAATTATAGATTAGATTATCACAATACTTGGGAGTGTGAATTGTTAGTGATAGGGAAGTGGACTCACCTCTTTGTAATGAATCCATATTTTGAAAGAATTTCTAGGGATAAAAAGTCTTATTCTAGGGGGCATTGAAATATGATGTCTTGGGGTACTTCATGAGCATAGAAATAGTTCCTTCTAGTGTTTATGATGTTTTAGAGTGGTTTGGTGGATTGAAAAGGTGGTTATGAATTAACATAGGGAAAAAAGGATGGACCACAACATGGACCAAGTTGTTTCACTTATATGTTTTTTCTGTGTTCCATGGTAAAAGACACTAAACCCAAAGTAGGGTGTGACCAAGGGCATTAATCACTATTGGATTCTATGTCCATAAAGGACAATATTGTCCCTCCAAAGCATAGGTGACGTCGTATTCCAATCAAAATGTCCAAAACCCTAGGGCTATTCCATGTTCATAGGGTATGATGAGCGGTATTGAGAGGTGACACTAAGGCCACTACAGGTGGAGTGAGTATCTACTATTCCTTGGTGTTGCTCAACTTTTAATTTCAAAAGGATGAATTCTTTAACTGATTTTTTGGAATATGTTTCTCTCCTTCATGAAAATTTTGGGATCTTAATAAGGGGTATTGTAATACTATTATACATTAGTTTTACTCCTTTATTAAGATTTACATTCCTTCTCTATGATTTAGTGTTCAAATCAAGTGTTTTTGTGTGGATATTTGGGAATATATGTGGGTGTCCATTCAATATTTTTTAATCTTGTTTTAAAATTTGATCCTAGAATCTTGGGTTATCATCAATTTGATTATGCTATGCATTGGTTCCTTGAGTCCAAATCATGCATGGTTGGGTGAAATTTTTACATGCTTGATGGTATGTGAACTCTTTTATTTTTCTAAAAATTCTTGGTCTTAGAAAAGTTATTCTAATATTTGACAATAAAGTTTTAATGAATCTTCTTGATTTTTGGGTGTATTCCATTTCATTTTGGTGTGTGTGGATCCTATTTTGGTTATTGTGAAAACTTGAGTTTGAGGAAGGTTTTTCCATATATAGCGTATGTTCTATGAACTATAACTGCATTTAATTATATACATGTTTATATATATAAATTTTCATTATTCTTAAATAAATTGGTATTCTTGCGTAAAAAATATTTTATAGAAAAGATGATTTTCACCTCATTTTGGTAAAAGAAATGTATTTTTAAATCATTGTGAAATGGATTGTGAAATGGTTTTTCAAGTCTTGTTTTTAAATAAATGGCTTTTTGTAACTATTTATGAAATATGATAATCCCTTTGAAATTTTATTGATATATTCTGCATTTTGGATGCTTAGGTACCATGGTGGAGGTATTTTTATTGGGCATTTTATATTGAAATTATCAAGGGGTTAACTTTTTGGGGTGTTTTCATACTTCTGGATTGTAGATACATTAGATATAGGAACTTGATCTAGAAATTCTAGGGGGTTAAATTTATGGGTGAATCCTCTATCTCTAGTGTATATATTCATTGAATCTTGATACTTGAGTGCACTCTAGTAATTTATTTGTGTTTTGGGTATAAGTAACCTAGTTCACCCGATATGTGTTATCCTAGGGGTGATTACCATTTTTATTTGAATTTTTTACTATTTTGGATTTGATATGATATGATGTACACTTTAAAAAATGTAAATTGTTTATTTCAATTATTCCTTGAAATTTTATTATCTATATTTTTTAGAACTTTGGAAAAGGGGAATTTTTTATGATGATTTTGATATTAAAAAATATTGTTTCTTATCATGGAATGTTTTATTTTAAAATTAAAATATTGTGATTAATTTATAGAGACTTGTTATGGAACACCTAGGAGGGATCCCACTAAGTCTATTTTTATACCACCCTGCACACCCCCTTGGGTGTGTGTGTATATTTTTTTAATGGCGTAAGAAAGGACAAGGAGCTGTATTGAGGTGTTGAGGTTTTGGTTAACCGGGCATGAGTATCTAGTGGTGAGATGGTGGATTGTTCCTGTATATCATATTGAGAACTAGCCTGGAGGTCTTGATACCCTGATACCTAAGCCAGAATTGACATGGACCAAAGGGAATTCCCAATCCCCATGGGTTGAATACTAGAACCTCACATCGTGGAAGATAAACGAAGGAATGAATTCACAAAAAAAAACGGCAGGGGATACTCCCTATTTATAGTCTTAGCCTTCTGTGAATATCCAAATTTCCAATTGAATTTTATGATAACCTATTAATCCATCCTTATGAATCTTATTTATTCAAAAAGTGAGAGTGAAGTTTTTCTATTTTTGAAACTTCCCATATTTTAATAGGATTACAATATTCTCACTACAACCCATTATTTTCACGAACCTTCAAACGTTCATTACATCAGATTCCTTCGTAAAGTTACACATATTTTTTAAACTCCAATATTTTTTAAATCCATTCCTTCAATATATATTTGAAGAGTTAGTGCAGAAAAAATCATTTCACAAAGCTTTATCTTCCCTCTTGATTTGGATCTCCAAAAATTTGGAAAACATTGGGAAATGATGCCACCATAAAACAAAATCCATATAAACTATAAGATCAATTTCCATAAAAACTCCCTAATCAACCCCAGTTTGGATTAAGAAAAAAATAAAATCTATTTCTAGCTATGAACTTGGTTCCAAAAAAATCCCAATTATCTCAATATATCTTAGTGGGCAGTGCAGCCCACCCAAATCATCCCATCATACACATCTCATAAAGGTTTTCTATCTACCTAAACATGTCTCAAAAGACATAGTTCTACCTCTCAACTGCATGACCTATCATCATCACCCACCATACTAGGATCACATCATTGATTTCAATTTTAAGTTTTCACTTGTAATTAGCACTAATTAATTCCCATATGTACCCTCACCAGGGTCAACATCTCACTAGGGTACCCATCATCCCCTAGGTCTCATCATAGTTGGAAACCCTTCTTGGGTCCCTCTATCCCATTTCTATCACTCAGGTCCTATCACATCAATAAAAGGGAATAACGTCTCACCACATCATCACAAAAAATTCAATGGATTTAATGTATCTCAAGGTTCTCACATGGATAATCCCTAGGCTCTCCATATTAATTCATCACTCACCTATACCTGGGGGTCATTACATAACCTATCACTAAGGCCACTACACCCCTCTCAATTTTTTTAATTTATAACTCTTAAGGTCCAAGTATCACAAGGAATTAAATTATAACTAGGGCTATAACAATCGATGACTGAGGCAATCACTCTTGTTCCCAATGTCCCATGTGGCCATGGAAAATTGTTTATTTCAAACGTAAGGATAAAATTTATTTAAAAAAATTATTTAAATGGATAATTATAGTCACCCTTATTGTAAATACCACATATCACATTCCAAGAATAAATAAAAAATGAAATTAACATAGGATAATGTTAAAGGACCACCTACCGCATTTATAAAGTTGTTCCATTTTTAATTCCACAACTTGATAACTTTTATAAGGCTTATCCATGCCTCATATAGGTCTAACTAACCATGAATATTAACATTAATCCCTATCTCAAGTCATAAATCCCAAAAAAATTAATTATAATGAAATTATAATTAATTAAACAAATACAATTGATTTTACAAATTAAATATAAGAAGAATAAATTCAAAATAACTCATAAGATATCCTGGTTATACTAAAAGGACAACCAACCACCCGTGTAAGGTCCATTACATACCCTTGATGCCATCACAAGAAAAATACTTAACATCCAAAATAATTTCCAAAGAAAATTTCACTTAATTTAGGTGAAAACCAAAAATAAAAACATATGATGAAAAACCATTACTAAAATGACATGAGATATCATGTAGACATCACATTGGGATTTCATTTACTTATTTTATAAAAAAACTCCATCATAATAGGATTATTACACCATTATTTGGTGGAATGATCTCTCAAATACCTAATTGAGTCACCCAAATTAGAGAGAAAGTTAGAGAAACTAAGAATATAATGATACATAAGGAAATAATAACCTTAAACACCAATACATTTCACAAAAATACACCCAATTTGAAGGGGGTTGAAAGAATAAGTAGGGAGGAGGCAGATAACCCATGAACACATAGGAAATTAAGAATATGGGCCACACTTTTAAAAACTATAGAGCAAAAATATGACATTTTATATTTTCAAGGGTTTGAATGATAGGCTAAGCCATGTGCTAATCATGAAACCATCACTATATAAGTCTACATATAATTCATGGTTAAGTTTCATAGTTATAAATACCATACAGAACCATATAAATTTGGTATATAATAAAAATTTATCACACACATGGTTGCTCTATAGTCATGAAATGATCATGTTTCTCTCACCGAAGCCAAACCAATCCACACTATTTCCTATATAAGTCATATGGTTTATTCTAAAATGTGTAATAACCATGAAAATAAACCCTTCACATAAAAAATTTAACTATAAAAATCCTCACACTTAAGTAATCACACAATTTTACCTAAACCATGAATAGAAAACCATGCATTACGGAAAAATACTTTTAAAACTTGCAAAACATAAGCTGATGCTCCCAAGACTCACCAAAGAACTTGATGCACCTATAAAACCTAAATCCATATCCAAATAATGACCTTGAGAATCTATAACTATCATAATTTGAATATAAATTTCTTGTTTTCAATATAAACCCCTAAAGAACTCAAAAAATAAAATTAACTTAGGAATTCACAACTCAGAGAAGACTTGGGGTTTTATAACCTCCCTGCCAAAGCACTTCTCATCCCCTAGTAGACTTATTGTTACTTATCCATCATCATTTACTTATCTTGATCATAAATTCATGATCAGGTCACAACATTTTATCTTAAAACACTTACCGAGATTCCACTATGAAACTCTAAATATAAGGCACACTATTCATTAAAAACCAAGCCACCACTCATCAAAATTATCAACAAAACACCTAGATAGAGCTCCATGACACAAATATATTCCGAGACACCACAATGTCATTGGTCAATTAATATCTAGACTTATGGTGCTCCCCACTATATAGACCACCTCATATGGTCTAATTCCGAGCTGTAGTTCGCCCCACTGTCAGAATCACCTAATGAAAACATGTACTTAGTGGTCCAATGGAATGATCAGCATGATATTAATCTCATATCACCTAGTATCATGAAAAAAATAGTCTAACCTCTTCTAGTTTACTATCCTAGAATAATCTTAGATAGAACTACTGACGTGATGAATTGTCTTCTAAAAATGATTCCCAACTCAATGGATGCATCATGATATCATTGAAATCATCCATACCAAAGTCTAAACCCGACTTCTGATGTAATTACACAGTTGGGTCATCATCTAACTAATTCATCCATCATTCTCTCATTCGGTCATTAATGCACCACATATCCAGCTCACCCTCAATTATCATTGAACCATCCAAAGACAGATGCTGATACATAGACTCCATATAAATCTTACTCCAACTTCAAATCTAGAATTTGACATAGAACCTGATAAATCAGATTTACCAGCATAATGGTATCCAAAAACCACCTTGACCATCCAATGAAAAATTTCTTGAAAACCATGACCCAACCCACACAAGGGTCATACCTTAGTGACTCATGCTCTATACATTGTCACCCACAATGTCTATACATAATCATCCCACTCATAATGAAGTACTACGATGAAACATCAAATGAAAACCTCTCATGACTCATGGGAATTTCATCCTCGACATCTGAAAAAATTAATATACAACAAGGTCACACCCTCCACATATAATGGTACACTCTTCACCATATCAGTTCCTCGCATACCACTCCTTGATTTTCAACTCAACAAATTCTATCCCCACACATTCCTAATAGTTCCTAGAAAAGAACATACTTGGGTAGACTATATCATGACACCTCAATCCATCTCTGTTGTCAAATCATACCATTGAGGGACATTTATCATTTTATCAATACTCTCTGTAAACCATTCTCAAAAGTATTTTATATAACCCTTCAGTCCTCACCCCATATACAATCACTCAATGGTTCATAACTCAATAGGAACCACACATATATAATATGTACTACATCAATTTTGTTAAAACCCAGTGGGTGTATTCTCTCATACTAATCAATTTCATAACCTAACTCACAATCCCAAAGTCTTGTCTTACCATCTCTTTTCCCAAACACTTAATAAAAATCCATTAAATATCGAAATTCCAATTTTAGCTATATATAATCACTATTGTAACCCCTCTTAAAAACCAAACATTTCACCTATGAAAAGTTATATTGCATGATCTCTCGCCAACTAGTGTTGTCTCATAATCAAAAGAATCTGACCACACTCAACTAATCCTAGATCTGACCATCTTGGATCAAAAATCACTATCTCATCAGGAACCACAACCAAAGTCACTTGGATCAGGTATCCTAATGATCCTTCCCTATGAAATAATCCTTGATACCAAAGCACCTCACTTGAACCATCCACAAAACCTAAATCATATAGCATTGATTCTTATATCTATGTCACTCATAAACCTAGGATATTACCTCACTTGGGTTGCCATTTTATACCACATATCAACTTATCCATATCACTTGACTCACCTATCCTAAGCTGTATCTCAAAATCACCAAGCTCCCCTACCTAGCCCATAAACCATGTCTCATATAAAACTTAACTCACAAAACTCCTGTATGTTCCTATCAAAAATATCACCTGACAACTCACATGCTAAACCTCACACTCTAGGGTTCTCATATATGTGTATATATATAACAGTCATCACATTCCAAATAATTATCCCACTCAGGGCATAAATTCTCACCAATCATTCTAATATTAGATTAACCCTTCAAGAATAACAATCCCATACTGATCCTTATCAGGCCCCCACATATGAGATAAACCCCCTCAAGATCACCTGTCATCACATATACACATATATATTGACATATTCTTATACAATCCATTTTAAGTGACTGAATTCATATGGTTATGTTTAATAGAATGGTACCAAGATGCAATATTGTATAATGACGTATAGGTTTTTTCTAACACTTTAAAAACCAAACCCATTTGTATTTTAAAACTATAACCAAGGCACCAAGTGCATACCCTAAAAAACCCGAGGTCCATCAATAAGGCCTCAAATACCTGTACTGACCTACTAGAGTCACTACACATCCCTTATAAGAATTTCTACATAGGATTCACCATTAAATAACATCTATCCATAGAATCTACATGACCTATAATCATAAGGAAATATACTGTGGTTCAATTGAGTAGAATTAAACCAACAAGTTATATTGGAAAATGTTATATATGTTGTTAACAAAAATTCAAACAACTTAAATTTCTATCTTTAGTTATATCAATCACTCAAAATCACATTGATGTACTGTAAGTCCTACATGTGAAACAAGTTGTATGCACATAGGCCTCTTTCCAATGGGTTAAGAGAAAAAAACCATAAACTATAAAAATATAAATCCAAGTGCATCACACTAAGTTAAATCACGCAACAATAATATAAAAAAATAATAATAATAATAATCCCATATCTTGGGTAACCTTGAATAACTACCATAAAATGTGTTTGTGATGAACCAATATGGTATTTATCAAATTCTCTGATGCATTCCTGTATCAAATTTCTACCAACTCCAAAAAATATTAAGTTAAGAAAAAAAATATAATACACTCTATGATATTAGTCACACACAATCTCTAATACCACTTTTTAATGTACCCATGTTAGTTCAATCTATAGTTATTAGACCAGGTCACCATGTGACCACATGTGCACCTCCCTGTATGTTAGAGGGTTTTGACTAGCAATGGATGTCGTGGTGGTACCATGGCTAGACTATACCCCCATATCAATGTTCATAATTCGATGGAAAATAAAAATGAAATATCCATAATAAATTATCATTAGGGTACAAAAAATCCAATTGAAATTAATTCATGCTATATTAAATGTCAATATGGAAGAAAATGATATAGAATCATGATTATAGCCACATTCAGCACATACCACCCACCAATCCATTCACATATACAAAATAAATAAAATAATAAAATATACTAAGTCTTTATTTTAATCTATTAGCCTCACGTTATCTCATTCATTAATCCCTTATGATATATCCATCTTGATCAAGCTACTATGGGATTTTTACTAACCTAAACTAGCAATTAGTTAAGAATGATTATGGGTACCCAAGTGCGTTGGACTCCTAAGTAGAGATTGGGTATAGCTCAGTAGAGAACCACTAATAAATTATCATAAATAATTAGTAATTATAGCGTATATATTTGATATTCTCATAATATAAATAAAAAATAGTGTATAAGTGTAAAAAAATAACTACAGTGGATCGTCAGGTTCTCATGTGAAACCCAAGATTGAACTAAACATTATTTCCCTATTATTAGGGTGTATCTAAGATCTTTACACAATCATTACAACCTATATTTGGCCCATAGAAAATTACTAAGAAATAAATTATCTTCATGAAAAATGATTGATTCCTTGGATCTAGTCCTAATACATCCAAATAGTATCGTATTAGAATCTAAGGAGCATATATAATACATTTCAGACCACATCACTTCCAAATCCAGGGACCTAGTTAAAGTAATTCAAAATCATATCACATCCTAATCCAATGAGTATCAACAAGGTATTCCAAATCAATAGCACATTTGAATCTAAGGAGCATGTCCAAGTAATTCCAAACCGATAACACATATAAATCCAAGGTGCATATTCAAGGCATTGCAAACCGATAACGCATATGAATATAAGGATCATTTCGAAGGAATATATGATAATTATCGAGCATGAATGTTGGATTAAAGGAGTAAGTACCAATCATCCCATTTATTTATATACATCTTGGTGAGTAGTGTATCCCACTAAAATCATCTCATCATACGCATATCATAAGGGTTGATCTTCTACCTAAATCCAACTCACAAGTATAAGGTTAGCCTCTTAAGTGTACGAACTGTCACACCCCGACCACAGACACGCTTTTTTTTATATTCATTTCTCGGTCCCGCGACATTGTGAAGAGTTGTGTTGGGTCCTAGTTTGAATTTTCTTTGAAGTGTTGACGTTTTTGGTGGGTTTCAGGCTAGTGCGCAGTCACCGCACTGCTAGTGGTCACTGCGCATTCGGTCCGGATGGGTGTGCGGTCACCGCACCACTAGCGGCGATCACGCGTTTGGACCTAGTGAGTGCGCGGTTGACCAAATGTTTAGATAAATGATAAATATTAAAAGAATAAATTAAATTGAAAAGAATTTTATAAAATGTTTAATAATAATGATAACAATAATTTATAAAATTGTTATTATTATTATTATTATTATTATTATTCATTTACTTTATTTTTTATTTTATTCTATATTTTTTCCCTACTTTCTTCTCCTTCTCTCTTTTTTTTCTTTCTTTCCACGCGGTGATGCTCCCTGTTTCTGTGCACGCCACACCTGAGGTCTTCCCCCGGGTCTCCCTTGTCCAGCTCCACCCTCTTGCAGCACCGACCTCACCTCCCGCATGACCTCCCGTCGTCCAACACCTCTGCCTGAGTCCTCCGGCCCTCATGCTGCGCCTTCGACCCGCTGCAGCGCCCCGCTCCAGCACCCCCTGCTGAGCTGTACCTCACCCACCTGCAAGAGCACCCAGCTCCAGCTCTCCCTTCCTGCCTCGCCCACGTCCCAGCCAGGAGACAGCCCCAGCGCTGCACCCTCCGACAGATCCGGTGCCCTCCCTACTAAGCCGCCTGCTCCCAGCGCCCTGCCAGCGCCGTGTCTCCCTTTTCCCCACGCGGCTCACCTGCATCACCTCTTTGCCCTACACTACATGGTCGGTGCCTCCGCCCAGCTTCTCTCCTCCAGCCAGCGCAGCCAGACTGATCCCAAATCCCTTGTGTCCGACCTCATGCAACAACGCCCCGTCCGACCCCTGTGAGTCCTGACCTCACCCGCGCAGGCCCCTGCTCCCTCCTCCATCCGTTACCCAGCCAGCCCGCGCGTGCAGCCCTCCGCCAACACCTATCCACCAGAACCTCCCTTCTTGCCTCCTGCTACATCGGCACAACACTTCACCCTTTTAGCATCGCTTTTCACTATAGCTTCCCGGCACCCCGGCTCCCGTCTGCCTCACCTTGTGCTCCTCCTTCCCTGTGCTGCTCTAGTGGTACACCACCCTCCCAGCTGCGTTTCCAGCCATCGCACCCCTGCGCACCCCGTCCCTGCCTTGTCCAACCACTGCCGCCACACCCCACGTGAGCCTCTCGCCGGTGCACCCTCTCTTGACCAGCGCGACCCCTCCGGCGCGACCGCCCTATACCGGTATCACACCCCCCCTATTCGCTCCGCTATCCACCTCCCCTTCCAGTCACCACAACCCTCTTTTTCTGTCCTCGCCAGCCCGCTGTCCACCTCGGGCTGCCCCGCATCCTTCGACAGCCATCTATGACTGGAGGGACCTCTTCTCAACCACCAGAAAACTCCGACCGACTGGTACCCTCCTATCGCGTGCCTTCCAACCCGTCGCGTTCCCTTCGACTGGTCGCAAACCCTTCCCGGCCGCACTTCCCCCTACAGGCGTTGCCCTGACTCGCAACCCCCCATTGGTATACCCCTTTTATTTTATGCCTGTTTGATATTTATATTTGTTATACATATATATATATGCCTTGGGTTGATTAGAGTGTTTATTAATTAATTTTTATTTGATTGGGCTTGACGTTCTAGGACCCGCACGGGGCGTTTCTGAGTGAGCATCATCTCCGTGCTTTGTTTCTGAGGTTGCCTCATCGTCGCGCCTATTTCCGAGTGATCGTCGTCGTCGCGCTTGTTTCCGAGTAAGCGCCGTTGTCGCACCTGTTTCCGAGTGAGCGCCGTCGTCGCGCCTATTTCCAAATGAGCACCGTCATTGCGCCTGGTTTCCAAGCTTGCGCCGTCGTCACGCCTTGGTCTTGAGGTAGGTTCCCCTTTGCACTTCTTTTTAAAATTTAAGTTACATTATTTCCTGCTATCTACGCACATTAATTGTTCAAATGAAATATTTTATTAATTTTAATAAATGTCAGATAATATAAGATAGTTAAATTTTAAATGATTATTTGGTATAAAAAGAGCCATTTATTTTATACCAAACACTTGAAAAATTTTCTTGACGAACGAACACCCAGTATTGAAAGAATTCCTATTTGTATTTTAAATATAATTCACAGAATTTGAAATGTGGTTTTTGTTTTAATGATAAAGGATTTCTTCTGAAGCATGGACAAGCGTTTTGGTTCTTTTTAAAATGGTGATTTTGAAATGTGTTTAATGCCTTTTTGGCACTTTAAGGAAAATGATAAAAATGTTTTGATGAAATGGAAATAAATGAATGAGATTTTGCGTCTTAGACATGGCGTTATAGACCAATTTAAAAGTTGGGATTGGACATGGCGTTCCTCCCCAATGGTTATCCAAGCTTGTGATATAGGGTGTTAGACATGGCGATCTACACTGAATAATTATCTAGGTGTTTGACATGGTGATCTTCACCAAATATGATTTAGGGTGTTAGACATGGCGATATACACCAAATGAGAATTGGGGTTCTTGACATGGTGTTCAACACCAAACGAATGATAATAATGATTTATAAAAAGGATGAGAGATGTGATTAAAACCCAAGTGAAATGTGATCAAATAAAGAAAGGTAAGAATGAATGGATTTCCAACTTGAGTTGAAATGACAAGTGAATAAGTAGAGTAAGTGAGAAAAATGATTAAAAGTATTTTTATGCTTGAACCAAATGTACTTGTATGTATTTCTAAATTTCCCTTGTTATGTGCTTACTTTGTGCATTGTTTTTCTTGGAAAGTGGTAAACTGGTTTTGACTTGGTTTCAAAATAAAAATGGTTTTCAAATGAAAGTATTTAATCCTCTTTTTACAAATTTAAAAATGTAAACACCACTTTCCCTTTTAAAATGCTAATGTCTCACTAAAGGATTTGACTTGGGTTTTTGAGAAATGAATAAGGTAAACGAGTCATACTTTGTTTTTGAGTAACATATATAGAACCATACTTTTATAAATTATAGTTAAAACTTGAAATGGTGTTTCTTTTATTTTAAAGGTAGTGCATTTGGAATAGATATCGGGCTAGCCTACTGAGTTTTAATGCTCACGCCCATAGTTCTTTTCTATTTTTAGTGTCTGTGTAGGATACAGCTTGGGTGCGTTCACCTTGGGAGATGTTTGGTCGTGAGTTGGGGAGTGACCCTGGGAGGTCACACAGAGATAGTGGTTGTCACTTTTGGTTAGTCTTAGTTTCTTTTGTTTCTTTTTAGTCTTTTTACTTAGTTTATTTATTCTACGATGCTCTCTTTTATTTCTGTTGCTTTATTTATTTATCTGGGAGAAATCATTCCCAAAACCTCTGTTGATTCCCTGGCGCTTGTCACCAGCCTAGGAGGATTCAGAACTCCTCTCGGGTCATGTCGCGGACTGGCTCGGGTGACCAGTTCAGGGTCAACCCGGGTTGGTTCGTGACAAAATGGTATCAGAGGAGGTCGGCCCTTAGCGGACCTCGCTTTTCAGAGCGCTCTTTTTTATTTGGGATGTCTTGTAGATGGAGATTAGGAATGTCGGGGTTCAGGAGGTAGGTTAAGGGTCGGTGCCTGATCACCACCGCTTGTGACGAGACCTGAGTCACCAGGGTTAGTTCGGGATTTGAGTCTTTTTTTCTTGGGTTGTTTTGGATTGAGGAATGACAATGGGGGAGAATCGGTTCACTTGAAATCCTCACATGGGGTGGTGACCCAAGTGGTGTCTGAGTGCCATGTTTAAGGTCCTTTTAGTGATATGCCTTACATGAGGCATGACTCACCACCATGTTGCTAGGTCATACATATGCACTAGTTCCTCATTCCAGTGGGTTATTACAACTTGTGTTTTGTTTAAATTTAGGTTGATTTGAGTGTGCGTTAAAACTGAAATTGGTTTTTAAATGGAAAGATGTTTCTTCGAAATTGTTTTTGAAATTACTAAAGTGGGTTTTTAAAGAGAAGGTGTATCGGTTTGGAAAAACGTGGTATGTGTTTGGGTTTGGTAAGGAAAAGAAGTGTTTGAACCTTGGAACTCCTTATGGAGGGTCACACGTGTGTGGGTACGTATAGAAGTGTGTGGGGGAACTTGTTCGAAGGTGATGTGAGTGGGATCGAATAAATGCACATGTGACAGTTCATAAGGTTCCATAGGTGAGTTTTTAAAATTGAAAAGAAATAACGGTTTTGGAAATGTGATTTCTCATTGTGTTGTATATGTTTGGATTATGAGCCCATTGTCTTTGGCTTGTGTTGTTTCTTTGATTGAGTTTTGGATTGATGCTGGTTTCAATGGTCTTTCTCGTGTTGTCATGAGTATGCCGCCTAGAAAGCCTCCAAAAGTTGTCAATGAGTTATGCTCAGTTCTCAGTTCCTTTTGTGTGTTGCTTTATTATCGAGGTAGTCGAAGTCTGTTAGAGATAGTTGTATTATTGTGAAAGATAGTGTGTTTTCAGGTTGTTGGGAACTCCTAGGGTAGTTAAGGTTCATACCACCCTAGATTTATTTGAGGGTTCAGTTTTGGACTAGTAAAGATGAAATGTCTCATCGTCATTAGAGTTTTGGTTGTGGTTAGCTGTGGTCGACTTCCGCGAAGGTTCCCCACCTGGAAAGGAGTGCGGGCCGGTGGAACCTATCTCCATGAAACCATCCTGTCGCTACCAGCTCCTAGTTTGTCAGACCGCTCTCTTATGCGCCACCAGTATGGCATGTCTACACATTCTAAGTCGTCATGTTGCATCCCTTTGAAAACATAAGACCATCATGGTTGTTTGAATAATCGAACAGAAGGAGTTAGAGACCAGAAGATGAAGATGCCTGACTGTGGGGCAGGAGATGCTTTAGCTATCAGGGCCCCAGCCACAGGTCTTGGGGTGAAGCTCGCACACAGTTAGGAGTTTCCGAGGGTGTTTATAAACTCAGTCCAGATAATGTTTTCAACTTTGGAATGGAAATATCCAAAATATCCTTGTTCTGTTCTCATCGCTATCGTAAGCTCATCCTTATTGTGGTGGCGTGATGAGCTCGTTCCCCTACAATCCAAGCAGTCTTATCTTCTCTTAGTGTGGGTCTTAAGTTGTTTAGTCTCTATGAATGGTGTGGGCCCATGAATAAACAGACCTGTTATGATTTTGAGTTGGTCATAGATGTGTTCGATAGGGAGGTGTTCGTTTCATGAAATTGATGGGAGGTATTGAGTTAATTTCTCATCCCCAAGTTGTTGGATTGTTCCGTAATAAGCTTTTCGTCAAGTCTCAGGTGTTTTGTTCGGTATATGTGGGGAAAATGAATGAGTTTGGTTTGGGAGTTCCTGTGTTGCCCCCTCGGTGGGTGGTTTGTTCGGGTTTCAAGAGTTTTTGTATTAGTGAATTCTTATGGTGGGGAGAACCCCCTCACGTTCTCCCCTCAATCTCGGGCGCTGGTTTTTCTTGAATTGGTTGGGTGTGATGTTTGTTGGGAATGGTTACCCCGAAGCTCTCAGTTCTCTATGATTTTGTCTAGGAATGAACTCAAGTTGTGTCAACCGTTATCTTGGTGACTGTCTGGGGGTAGAAAGTGTCTGTGGTGGGGAGAATTGTCACACCCCAACCACATATGCTCTTTTTCTTTATTCATTTCTCGGTCCCGTGACATTGGGTAGAGTTGCGTTGGGTCCAAGTTTGAATTTTCTTTGAAGTGTTGACTTTTTCGGTGGGTTTCTGGCTAGTGCGCAGTCACCGCACTACTAGCGGTCACTGCGCATTCGGTCCAGATGGGTGCGCGGTCACCGCACCACTAGCAGCGGTCATGCATTCGGACCCGGTGAGTGCGCGGTTGACCAACTATTTAGATAAATGATAAAAATTAAAAGAATAAATTAAATTGAAAAGAATTTTATAAAATGTTTAATAATAATGATAATAATAATTTATAATATTGTTATTATTATTATTATTATTATTATTATTCATTTACTTTATTTTTTATTTTATTCTATCTTTTTTCTTTACTTTAATATCCTTCTCTCTTTTTTTTTCATTCTTTCCACGCAGTGTTGCTCCCTGTTTCTACGCACGCCACACCCGAGGTCTTCCCCCGGGTCTCCCTTGTCCAGCTCCACCCTCCTGCAGTGCCGACCTCACCTCCCGCACGACCTCCCATCATCCAACACCTCTGCCCGAGTCCTCCGTACCTCATGCTGCGCCTTCAACCTGCTGCAGCGCCCCGCTGCAGCGCCCCCCTGCTGAGCCGCACCTCACCCACCTGCAGCAGCGCCCAGCTCCGGCTCACCCTTCCCACCTCGCCCGCATCCCAGCCAGGCGACAGCCCCAGCGCTGCACCCTACGCCATATCTGGCACCCTCCCTACTAAGCCGCCTGCTCCCAGCACCCTGCCAGTTCCGCGTCTCCCCTTTCTCCACGCGGCTCTCCCGCAACACCTCTTTTCCCTCCACTGCATGGCCGGTGCCTCAGCCCAACTTCTCTCCTCCAGCCAGCACAGCCAGCCCGATACCAACTCCCTTGTGTTCGGCCTCCTGCAATAGCGCCCCGTCCGACCCCTGTGAGTCCTGACATCGCCCGCACAGGCCCCTGCTCCCTCCTCTGTCCGTTACCCGGCCAGCCCGCGCGTGCAGACCTCCACCAACACCTATCCACTAGAACCTCCCTGCTTGCCTCCTGCTACATCGGCGCAACACTTCCCCCTTTTAGCATCACTTTTCACCATAGCTTCCTGGCGCCCCGGTACCCATCCGCCTCACCTTGTGCTCCTCCTTCCCTGTGCTGCTCTAGTGCTACACCACCCTCCCAGCTATGTTTCTAGCCGTCAGACCCCTGCGTACCCCGTCCCTGCCTTGTCCAACCGCTGCCGCCACACCCCACACGAGCCTCTCTCCGGTGCACCTTCTGTTGACCGACGTGACCCCTCTAGCGCGACCTCCCTATACCAGTATCACACCCCCCTATTCGCTCCGTTATCCGCCTCCCCTTCCGGTCACTACAACCCTCCTTTTCTGTCCTCGCCAGCCCACTGTCAGCCTCGGGCTACTCCGCATCCTTCGACTGCCATCTCTGACTGGAGGGACCTCTTCTCAGCCACCACACAACTCCGACCGACTGGTACCCTCCTGTCGCATGCCTTCCGACCCGCTGCGTGTCCTCCGACTAGTCGCAAACCCTTCCCGGCCACACTTCCCCTTGCTGGCATTGCCCCAACTCACAACCCCCCATTGGTATACCCCTTTTATTTTATCCCTGTTTGATATTTATATTTGATATACATATATATATATGCCTTGGGTTGATTAGAGTTTTTATTAATTAATTTTTATTTGGGTCGGCTTGACGTTCTAGGACCCGCGCGGGGAGTTTCTGAGTGAGCGTCATCGCATTGCGTTGTTTCTGAGGTTGCCTCATCGTCGCACCTATTTCTGAGTGAGCGTCGTCGTCGCGCCTGTTTCTGAGTGAGCGCCATCATCATGCCTATTTCCGAGTGACCTCCACCGTCACGCCTGTTTCAAAATGAGCATCATCGTCGCGCCTGGTTTCCGAGCTTGTGCCGTCGTCACACCTTGGTCTTGAGGTAGGTTCCCCGTTGCACTACTTTTTAAAATTTAATTTACATTATTTCCTGGTATCTACGCACATTAATTGTTCAAATGAAATATTTTATTAATTTTAATATATGTGAGATAATATAAGATAGTAAAATTTTAAATGATTATTTGGTGTAAAAAGAGCTGTTTATTTTATACCGAACACTTGAAACATTTTCTTGACGAATGAACACCCAATATTGAAAGAATATCAGTTTGGATTCTAAACATAATTCACAGAATTTGAAATGTGGTTTTGGTTTTAATGATAAAGGATCTCTTTTGAATCACGGACAAGTGTTTTGGTTCTTTTTAAAATAGTGATTTTGAAATGTGTTTAATGCCTTTTTTGTAACTTTAAGGAAAATGATAAAAATGTTTTGATGAAATTGAAATATATGAATGAGATTTTGTGTCTTATACATGGCATTCTAGACCGATTTAAAATTTGGGTTTGGACATGGCGTTCCTCCCCAATGGTTATCCAAACTTGTGATATAGGGTGTTAGACATGGAGATCTACACCAAATAATTATCTTGGTGTTACACATGGCGATCTACACCAAATATGATTCAGAGTGATAGACATGGCGATCTACACCCAATGAGAATTTTTGTGCTTGACATGGCGTTCAACACCAAACAAATGATAATAATGATTTATAAAAAGTATGAGAGATGTGATAAAAACCCATGTGAAATGTGATCAAATAAAGAAAGGTAAGAATGAATGGATTTCCAACCTCAGTTGAAATGATAATTGAATAAGTAGAGTAAGTGAGAAAAATGAATAAAAGTATTTTTATGCTTGAACCAAATGTACTTGTATGTATTTCTACATTGCCCTTGTTGTGTGCTTAATTTATGCATTGTTTTTCTTGGAAAGTGGTAAACTGGTTTTGACTTGGTTTCAAAATAAAAATGGTTTTCAAATGAAAGTATTTAATCCTCTTTGTAAAAATTTGAAAATGTAATCACCACTTTCCCTTTGAAAATGATAATGTCTCACTAAAGTATTTGACTTGGGTTTTTGAGAAATTAATAAGGGCAATGACTTGTACTTTGTTTTTGAGTAACACATAGAGAACCTTACTTTTATAAATTGTAGTTCAAACATGAAATGGTGTTTCTTTTATTTTAAAGGTAGTTCATTGGGAATAGATATCGGGCTAGCCTACTGAGTTTTAATACTCATGCCCATAGTTATTTTCTGTTTTTAGTGTTTGTGCAGGATACAGCTTGGGTGCGTTCGCCTTGGGAAACGTTTGGTCGTGAGTTGGGGAGTAACCCCGGGAGGTCACACAGAGATAGTGGTTGTCACTTTTGGTTAGTCTTATTTTATTTTGTTTTGTTGTTAGTATTTTTTCTTAGTTTATTTATTCTGCGCTGATCTGTTTTATTTCTGCTGCTTTATTTATTTATCTGGGTGAAATCGTTCCCACAACCTCTGTTGATGCCCTGGTGCTTATCGCCAGCCCGAGAGGATTGGGAACTCCTCTTGGGTCATGTCACGGACCGGATCAGGTGACAAGTTCAGGGTCGACCCGGGTTGGTTCGTGGCACGAACTATCATCATCACCTACCATACTAGGATCACATCATCTATTAGGTTCAAAGCTCTCACTCATGCTCATCACTACTCTTTTTCCTATAAACACACTTTCTAGGGTCAATATCTCACTGGGGTACCCACTAGGCCCCCAGGTATCATCATATACAGGAAACCCATACCATGTTAATTTGATCCATTTCCATAACTAGTGTCCTATCCCATAAATCAAAGGGAATAATTCCTCACACCATCGTGTCAACTAGCTAGGAGGCTTTAATGAATCTCAAGGCTCCCACATTGCCAATCCCCAGATCGTCCATCTCAAGTTATCACTCACCTCTTTATGAAGGTCATTAGGGAACCTATAACCAGGGATACTAAATCTTGATCACTTTTTTTTTAATTTATACCCTTTATTTATAACATTTAATTCAATTATAATTATGGAAAATTACATCAAAGGTTGATGAAATCAATTTAATTCCCAAGGTCCCAATGGCCCTCACACTCTGTTCATTTCATGCATTGGCATCTCATTTAATAAAAATGATTCTTTTAAATTTAAAATGATATTTTACCTCAATGGTGAGACAACATATCACATTACAAGTATAAATAACAAATTTAATTACCATATGGGTATGCTCAAGGAGTGCCAACTTTATTCCCAAGGACATTTCCTTTTTAATTCCAAAACCTGGAAGATCTTCTTAGGATTTTCCATGCCTCATCCAAGTCCAACCAGCCACCACCATCAACTTGAGTCCTTATCTGAAGTCATGAAATTCAAATTAATTAATTATAACCAAATTATATTTTATTAAACAAATATAATTAGTTTTCAAAATTAACTCCAATAGAAATAAATGCCTAATAACTTAATAGATGTATTGTTTCACTGAAACGGTGACCAAACACCCAATGAAGGTCTATTACATAACATCGATGATATACCATGAAAAGAAACTAACATTCAAAACCAATTAAATTGACGGTTTTACTTAATTTAAGTTAAAACGCTAAATAAGACCATACTATAATGTACCTTCATTAAAATGATGTGTGACGATGTGCAACCATAATCTCGGGTTATGATCTAGCTACACCATTCAAAATCCCCATCATGATGTAATTATTCCACCATGATGGTAAATACCCAAACCCTAGTAGCCTAGATCTAGTGGTTACTTTATTATTTTGGTATTATATGTAAGTGATCACATCCTAAAGGACCGAATATTTTAGTAATCTTGGTAAAAATGATGAATAAATGACTCCCATATTACAATGTAAATATAAAGACATGTAAAAAGAAATATTCCTCATTCCTTGATATATTTCACAGTACAATTCTTCATATATTGGGGAAAGGAAAACAAATAGAGGGTGTACTCAAATTCTCAGTAAGGGTTATGTACATTAGAATCTATTAGGAGTAAATAAGGAATAATCAATGTAGAAAGTTATATAATAGAAAACACATTCCATTTAATTAATAACTTGAGAATGAAGAATAATATGTCATGAATAAATGATGTTAAAATAATTTTATATAAATAATCAAATGATATTGAGACTTATCCATGGATATCAAAAATATTGAAATAATCACATGGACATTAACAAAATATTTCACAATGATGGAATTAATAGTGTAATACATCTTACACTTACCATCGATGCCTCATGATAAGATATCTTACACAAATGGGCAAGGCATCATTCAAATAACCAATTTGTCTTTTCTCATGATACCTAAAGACACATCGAGGGGCTATGTGATTATTGGCCCCACCATATACTTAATAAGTATAATGAATTCATCACATGAATAAACAATAAAATGTAATCAACATGCATTAAAAATCAATAAATTTATGTATTGAAAGAACTAACATATAAAATGACAATAATTTGCCTAGTTAAAATGATCATAAACAATCTAGAGAAATAATGAGGATATTATCATTATTGCAAATGAAAAGGAAATAATAAGTAAAATAAATGGTTTTATTCATTGATGAATATAAATACCATATCTATATTATTAAAATAATTCTTGAAAAAAAATAGTTTTCTCTTCGAAGTACACTTTCAAAAACAAAAAATTTATAGAATATTAGGAAAAAATAATATTTTAAATTAATTATAGAAACCTATGGAGGAATATTTTAATTATATAATGGTCATGATATATGGACATTTCATTCATTACTAGTATGTTAAAATAAATATCCCTTTCATATTTTTGGTAAAAATACAAAAAGTACCTCATTTGGAAAAAGATATGAACAATCCTTTTGATTTTTTTCAAAAAACTCAAACATGGTTAAAAATGACTCAAAAAATAATATATTAATATTATAAAAATTTGGAAAATATTTTTAGAAAACATGGATATAGAATAAAAAGATTCCCCACTAAAGAGTAAATAAAGTATATTTTTATTAAAAAACATTTCTCAATATTTTAAGTACTCAATAATGGAAAATGATACAGTCGCCTTTAAATTTTTTGAATAAATAGAGGATTATAAAATTAATGGAATTTATCAATAAATTTTCCTATAATTTACTTCAATGTAAATTTTATCTTAGAAAATCTTGATTAAAATGATAATGAAACATTAATCCATTACCTCTTTTCTATCTCTTGAAACGTAACCCCAAAGAATGAAAAAAATTAAAATGGAATTTTAAATAAAATAAATATAAAATGATTACTTATATAAAATATAAAATTTATAATATATATACAAAATGAAATAAAAAAGTGGTTAGTATGACATAAGTCTCATGAAAACAAAAGTGAGAGGAGAAAAACATTACCCCATGTTTGAATTTCTTTATATGTTCTCAATCCACCTATATAATAAATATATATTTATTATAAATATATTAAATAACCATAAAAATACATATAATATCATATATTATTTACATATAACCTTTTATCATTAATTTATTAACATTTCTTTATTAAAATCACAGTTTTGGGTGGTGACAAATTTGTTTTTTATATAAGTTTTTGGTTTGTAGTTTTGATAATTTTACTTTGATATTGGTTCCATAATATTAATAATGTTATTAATGAAATAAATATTATATATATTTATTATATATATATATATATATTCATAATCATCCATAAAATGTAGATATAGACAAATTAATTACATCGTTCATGGGGACAGTAGGCCGTACATACACATGAACGATGTTTTCACTTTTTGAAGGTTAAAAAAAATAAGTTAAATAATAATTCAAATTTATTGAATAATTATTATATTACATATATCATATATATTCCTTAAATCTATCATTATTATCATCCATGTAAAGAAAAAATAAAAAATTGCATCACATCGCTTCGTGGAGGTGGTAATCCACACATATGCACGAGCGATGTTATCATTTTCCAAAGGATTGGAAGATAATAAGGTGGATATAATATTGTAATTATAGAAGAATAATTATATAATAAATATAATATATACTCCTTAGTACCACATTTATAACCATCTAAGTACGGTGGTGATGAAAAATGAATTACACTGTTGCATGGAGACAGTAAGCCATATATATGAATGAGTGGTGTTTTCGCTTTTCATATGATGTAAAAGAAATGAAAACTTATTGTCACATAATCATAATAAGATATATTTATTTTTATTATTCTAAAACTTATTTTTTTATTATGGTTTCAAAAAATTTATAGGAAGTAGAAGAAGATTGAAATTTGAAAGAGTCAGAAAAGATAATTACCTCTTCTTCGATAAACATCATTTAAATTCCTTCGTATGGAACTATGAAATGGTATTTTTATAAAAAATATAAACTATAATTAGTGGATAGGGAATTTTATAATATTAAATTATAAGGTTTTTTGAGATAGATTACTCAATTTGCGTGAAAAACTGAGAGAAGGGGTGTGGTTTTATAAGGGAGAGAAAGGACACACTTGGAATTTCTAAAACAATTATAATATAATTAAGTTATTCTCAAGACAAATGGTTAAAAATGGATAAATATTAAAATAAAAAGATTATATTTTGAAATATCCTAATAAAATTAAATTTATATAGGTTTTTATATCATTTTGACTCACAAATTTTGGTTTAACCCCTTAGTTATCCAACTTTAATCTTAACCACAATAATGAATTTTCAATCTTAGAGGTTTGTAAATATAACTATAAGGTAAAATGTTTCTCATGAATGACCAATGATATAATTTTAGACAATTTATTATCATAATATTACTATTTAATTATTTTTTATACTTATTATATAATTCAATAAAATATATTTATCATAAAATAATATTAATATCATTTTAAGAACTATTCAGATAATTTATCTTTGAATACAACATGATAGTAATGGAATTTGAATATAAGCCTTTAGAAGATCTATTATATGTAATTTATATCTAAAAATTCCATTTAACACAATTATTCATCTAAACTTTACTACTTTAAATATATTGAAAATCATTTATTTTTATTTTCTATTAAATGAATAAATACAATATCAGTGTTGCATAAGAATTTAAAGTAATTATTTAATGAATAAAATTATAAATAAAATAAATCATAAAAAATTTAATTAATATTTTAAATTAATATTTATAAGCAAATTTATTTTCTTTTTATATTTATGAAAAAATTATAGAGTTATTGAATTCAAGAGAGTGACATTTTGTATTTATGCATTCCTTAAATTAATATAAAAGTCATAATCAAGGAAAAATGAAACCAATTTGACATATATTTTACAATTTAGTGTAAATTTCATAAATAAACACATAAAACAGGATAAAGTTATGTTTTGTGTTGATTTTGAGACCTTACCTCATGGGTTTAACCCTATTTTTCCCATTTTACCCTTATAGAGGTGACAAATATTTACCATGATTACTATTCACAATGACATAAAAGATAAGGTTAATATTTAAAAAATCTAAACCTATTTATTCCAAATATTGTATTAATTTCTCAATATTCAATCCCTATGTTTGGGATAAATTAATTTTAATTCAAACATATAAAACACATTGAAAAGTAATTTATTTAGAAAAATGATTTTTAAGCATAAAAGTTTACTTATATGAAGATAATGAGTAATTATGATGGAATTAATTAGATTATTATAAATAAAATGCATCATAATTTACATAAATATAAAACCCAAAATATAATTTAACTTTTAAAATACTTGAATTGATGGAAGGATTTGAAATATCTGTATTTTTTCACTATTTACTAAAAAATCATCTTTTTTAAAAAAATACCAAAATTTTCCCTAAGTTAATTATGATATAATGATTTAAAAATTTAATTTTATCTTTTTCAAATACATTTTATAAAATTAGAAAAAAAATTAATTATATTATTATTTCACAAAAAATAAAAAAAAGTCATTTTTGAAGAAAAAATATTTTACAGAATAAAAAGTCATTACAAAAACAATGAGTGATTATTTGATAAGAATAAATCAATGAATTTTATTAAATGGGTCATTCATATATTTTATAATTTTTATAATCATATTCATACCCGTGAATTCAATGGCCAGGTTATAATTATCATATGTAAATAATAATATTCTATTGTTCGTTTACGCTCGGTGTTGCATATTTTATATACTATTGAACATAGTGTTCATTTAGAATATTGGGGGTTTAATGTTATCCCAATTTATTAAATTTATCCCTTTAAATTTGAACTTGTTATCAATAATAAAGGGTTTGAAATTGGAAGATTACTTTTTTGAAAACCAACATCATAAAGAGGTTTAATAAAACTTCTTCTTAAAAATGGGAAAGGGAAATATTAAGGTCATCCAGAATATTACTTAACTAGGTTTCCAAATAGGATAACATTATTGGGAAGTGAATATATAGACCTAGAGGAAACATAATTTTCCTAATAATGATGGGGAGTGATATAGAGCATTGATTATAATAAATTGAATGATCATGAGAAAGTTAATGACCACAAAACCATAAATAAATAAGGTGTGAAAAAGACCATTGATTCATTAAGAATTAATATAATAGGATTTTTTAAGATAATTATTTTAGAGTTGAGGAATTAATTTATCATATTGATAGAAAATTTAAGGAAATATACTCACTTGACATGTATACTATCATCCTTTAATTAATTTCTTCCACAATGTCATCTTTTCTTCTAAAAATGATGAGTATTCAGGATGAATTGTCACACATAAAGCACTAAAATAAACTTATAAAAGATCAAATAATACATAAAAGGCTAAAAATATATTCCTCCTATCTTTAAATATTTAACAAAACTGAAATTGTTATCTCTTGGTAACATAATTTCCAAAAATAAATAAACCTTTATATGAAGAAATAATAAATTTTACATCAAAATTTCTACAATATTTTTTTTAAACATAGATTATTCGACAAATAAATAACACTGCATCTCAATTAAACTCAATAACCTCAACATTAAAAAAAATTTATCCTCAAAGGTGATCTCATACCTTTTCACTTACATTTCAAAAAAATTAATTCCATTGTTCCCAAATAATATTTCATTTTAAATAAAATGTTAAACCCAATGTTTACATATACCTAAACCCAATGAATTATCCCCAAAAAAACATTAATATTTATGATAAATCACTAAATAATATTATAATACAGTTAACTTCACAAAAAAATATCATGAATCAAATTTAGATACTAACATGAAAAGTAATCCTTATCTTGAATATAAATATCTCTAAAAAATATCTACTTATCAAGGAATCACCTTTTAACCATAAATATTATCTATATACCATTATCTAATAGAATATAATAAACTTAACATCAGATCACATACTAACCTAAATGGTAATTTAAAACTTAATAGAGTATTCTACCAAAAACATAGTAAAAGTATCAAATAACCTAAAATACCATCACATAGAACCACAAAGGGGGTATCTATGTTTTTGAACTTATGATCGTACTTAAACATATATAAACATGATAGAATCCGTAACTCTTAAGAAAGACTCACATGAAAAAATATATGATCCCAAAAACTGACACAATCCTTATTCGTCAAAAAAATAACATACTACTTCATTAAATCCAAAAATGAAATAAACTTAATCAAAGATGACCTAAATCACTATTTACTCAAGTAGCTGACCCATTTCCAGGTCACTAATACTTTTCCATTTACTTCATAAATGTTAATCACCACTTTATACCATATAATCATTACAACATTACCACTAAATCAATTTTATGGGTAATCAGAATCTTTCAACATAATTTTTAAAATCCTTAAATTAAATATATTGTGGAATAATCATTAGATGCATCATTATTATTATATTTATAATATCGTTGATATAACACTTATAAAAACATTATTATCAACTCCCAATACACAGACACTTTAATTATTAGTATAACATAAGTCTTTCCTTGCTCTTGGAGATTTCTCTAGGATTAGGTTATTGGATTGGATAATTCCCATATTCCCAAAACATATGAAATTTTACTATAAATGGTACCTAGTGATAAAATTCATATCCCTCTATTAAAATCTTCATTTTCATTGACAATTTATGGATCTATTCTGTTATTTTCCACATATAAAATATTTACCCATTCCTTTGAGACATTCTATGGGGTGTCTCTTTCCACATTTCTAAAAGTAAGGAAACTGGGATTTCTTTCCTTTATAGTCTCTACCACCTGATCACACAAAAAACTATATTATTATATTCATTAGTGAGTCTGAGATTTGGTTATGGTGTAAATTATTAACAATATACTATGATGACCAATTAGGAATAATCAAAATATCTTCCAATCTAATAATCATTAAATTTGGTTGCTCATAATAACTATATTACCCAACACATTCAGTGTTAACATGGTTGTTCTTGGTTCTAACAATTGAGTAAAACCAAAAATATTAGTATTATATTCAATAATCACAGTTAGAAACCACATAATCATGCAAATCATTTATATGATGTCTAAATCATGAATTTTTTTAATCTAAGACACCTTAGATTTGACCTGGGTTATTCATGTTTATCATCTATTCAAATCCTTCATAATGGTTTATAAATAAAATTTTAATTAACCCATGCATGTCCCCTAGGAGTGTTTAAAAAGGTGTATAATATTGTCACACTCACTTTACACTTGAATGATGACTAGGATATACTCGACCAAATCTTTTTAGGGTGATTACCACTATACTAATTTGTACCAAAACCACATCCACTTATAGTATCCAGACAAGGATGTGTTTTTAGAAAAATAATATATTCTATAAATTACAAAAATTTCAGGAAGTTATCTTATACTTATATTTAACCTCAAAGTCATTCATAGGGTTATTTCCCCTAATCCATGTTTTCCTAAATATAGTTCTAATGGTTTCAACTAAAATTGATCTCATACCAACTATAAATACCCTAATGTTAGTAGTCAAAAGATGATAGTTACTTTATTACATTAGTACTAAAAACAAGTGATCACATACCAATGAACCATATGGTTTTTTAGTATTGGTAAACTGGATACATACACGATTCATATATTTTATTAGAAATATAAAGACATATCATAAGAAAAATTCGTTTATCTTTGATATCTTATATAATATCCTTATTCAAATATCAATGAAAGGAAAAAAAATTAATGGTGAGCTTAGATACTCAGCTTAGTTTATGTACAATTGAATCTAGAATGATCAAATAATGCATAATCAATATAAAAAGTCAAATAAATTAAAATATATGGAATTTAATGAATATCTTGAGCATGAAAAAAAATATTACATGAATAAATAATAATAAAATAATTCCATATAAATAATAACATGATCTTGAAACTTATCCATGGATATCATTAGTATGCAAATAATGATATGGAAATTATCAACTAAAGTCATAATGATGGTATTTATAATACCGAGTATATTAACTTACCATTGAGGACTCATGGTAAGACATATTACATAAATAGGTATGGCCTCAGCCATATTTCAAATAAATTTTGTCTCATGAGGCCTAATGATGCATCAATATATTATTAAATTCTAGTTTCTAACCATTAATTAATAATTCCAATTCATTCATCATTTAAATAATAAATAAACTTTATTAAATATTCCTCAAAAAATCAATAATTGTCTGTATTGAAAGAACAAGCATTCAAAATTCCAATAATTTACACAGTCATAATGATTATAAACCATATATATAAATAATAAATATGGAATCATTACAACATATCCCCAATAGAAATTAATTAAAATAAAGGGTTGTTTTCATTTAAGAATAAGAAATACCATAAAAATATCATTAAAAATATTCTTGAGGAAGATACCGTTTTTTACTTTGAAACTCACTTTTAAAAACAAAAATTATATAGAATATTTGGTAAATAATTTAATTTGAAAATAACTATTTAAAACTATAGATTAAGTATCAAATAATTTTGTGTTCATGATGATAATAAATTCAATTCATTCCAAGTATCTTAAAACAATTATTATTTTCACATTTTTGGTAAAAAACTTTAAAGTACCTTACTCAGAAAAGGATAAGAATTTCCATTATATTAAATATTTAAAAATTTATTCATGTGTAAAAATTACTTTAATAATTTATATATGGATATTAAGAACATTGTGTACAAAATTTTTTAAGAAACAAGGGCATGGAAGAAAAATATTACCGACTAAAGGGGAAATAAAGATTGTTTTTTCTTAAAAACATTTTCATAATATTTTGATTACCCAAGAGGGGAAAATGTATATATTAAATATAAAGTTAATTAATAAATAGAGGAGAAAAAAATTAAAATTATTTCTTATGAAATTATCATATAATTTCATTTAATTTAAATTCAAGCTTAAAAAATATGAATTAAAATGTGATTAAAACATAAATCCATTAGTACATTGATATCTTTTGAATCATAACCCCCGTGAAAGAAATAATTTAAAATAAAGTTTTAAATACCAAAAATATAAATATAATTATGATATAACATATTATAGGTATAATATAGACACCACATTAATTAAATAAGTGGTGAGTATGACATATGCCTCACAAAAACATAAGTGAGATATGAAAATCCTTACCCCATGTCCGACACCTTTATATGTTTTCAAAAAACCTATATAATAAATATTTATTTATTATATATATATATTAAATAAACATAATTATATATATAATAACATATATGATTTACTTATAACTTTTAAACATCCATTTATTAACAAATATTTATTAAAATCACAATTCTGGGTGATGACTGCTTCATTTTTCATGAATGTTTTTGTTCGACGGTTTTAGTCCCTTACTTTGATCACACTTTCAACATATCAAGAATGTTGATATATATATAAATATCTTATATATTCATTAAATAAATATTTATAATCATCCATACAAGATATAAATTGTAAAATGTATTCAATCATTCATGGAGATGGTAGGTCGTACATATGCATGGATCCTATTTTCACTTTCCAAAGGTTGGATTGAAAAGAAAGGCATATAATAATTACAATTTTAGAAAAATTATTATATCTTATATATTTTGTATATTAATTATATATATTCTTATTACTATCCATGTAAATATGAAAAAAACTGTTTAGATCACTTCGTGGAGGTGGCGGTCCACTTGTACGCACATGCAACATTATCATTTTCTGACAGATTGGAAGGTAAGAAGATAAATATGATATTATAATTATATAAGATTAATTATATAATAAATATCATATATATATATATATATTATTTACATACTTATAATTATATAAGTAAAGTAGTGATGAAATATGAATTACAGCACTACGTGGAGACGATAAGCCGTACGTACGTGCGAGTGATATTTTCTCATTTTAAAAGATGTAAAAGAGATGAAAAATGGTTGTACAATAATAATAATAAAAACATATATGTATATTTATGACCCTTTTTTTTATTATTTTATGATGGTTATAACAAAATTATAGTAATTACAATAAGAACAAAATTTGAAAGAGTTGGTAAAGATGATTACCTCTTCTCCGATAAACATCATTTAGATTTATTCTTAAGGGAACTTTGAATGGTATTTTAAGAAGAAAATAATAAACAATTAGTGGATATAAAAGTTTTTAAGTGAAATAATAAGGGTTTTTTGATCTAGATGGCCCAAAGTGGTGTAAGAACTGAGAAAATGGGGTGTCCTTTTCATATGAGAGGGAAATGACACACTTGAAATTTCTAAAAATATTAAAATATAATTAAGGAATTTTCATGAAAAAACATTCTAAATGGACTTATATTAAAAAAACCCAAGAGTCTATGGTATAAAAATCACCATAAAATGAAATTTATTTATGTTTTTATGTCATTTAAACCTTATTTTTGGTTTAAGTCATGGTAACCAATTTTAATTTTAACTACGACAACAAATTTTTCAATATTAAAGGGTTATAATATTATTTATATGGTAAACATTGGTTCATAAATTACCAATTTATGTGATTTTAAACTATTTATCTTCCTAATTGTTCATTTAAATAATTTTATGATTTTTAATTAATTTAATAAATTATTTTTATCATAAAATACTAATAATGTCATTTTAATGACTATTCACATAATTTGACTTTGAATAAAAAAGTAATGAAATGGACTTAGAATATAAATCTTGAATACCTCATGAATAATTTATTTTTATCTAAAAAATATGTGGAAGACAATATTTCAGCCTAATTTTATTACTTTTAATATTTTTAAAATCATTTATTTTATTTTTATACTAGTTGAATAAATACTATATCAATGTTTCATATGCATTTAAGGAAATTATATAATTACTAAAAAATAGAAATTATTTAATAGGATAAAAAAATAGTTTATATTTCAAATATAAATTTATAATTGAACCTATATTTCTTTTATACTTACGTTAAAATTTTAGAGATATTACAATCAAGGGAGTGACATTCTGTATTTATTCATTCCCTAAATTAATATAATGGTCATAATAAATTAAATTGGAATTAAGTGTCCATATATTCAATATTTGGATGGTAATAGGATAAATACACCTATAAAGTAGGATAAAGGTAAGTGTTGGGTTGATTTTGAGACCTTATCTCATTGTTTTAACATTATTTTACCCATTTTACCCTTACCGAGGGGACATATATTTTCCATGGTTAGTATTCATAATAACAAAAAAATGATGGAATTATTTACAAAATTAGAACATCCCAATTCCAAATGTACTATCCATTTATCAATATTCAATCTCTATAAGTGATTTAAACCAATTTTAATATAAATGCATAAAATGCAGTAAAAACTTTTTTTAGAAAAATGCACTTTTAAGCATAATAATTTACATATATAAAAATAAGGAATATTTATGATGTAATTAATTAGATTATTATAAATAAAATGGATCATATGTAACATAAAGATCAAATTCCAAATATAATTGAATTTTAAATTACATGAATTAATGACAGTGTTTGAAAAAACTATATTTTTCACTATTCATTGAATAATCAATATTTTCTAGGAAGGTCCATAAAATTCATAATAATTTAAATTTGATATGTGGATTTAAAAAATTATTTTTATTTTAAGAAATAAATTTTCTAAAATTTCAAAAATTAATTATATTATTTTTGTACAAAAATAAATAATTATAATTTTTGAAAAAAACAAATTTGAAGAATAAAATGCCTTTACTAAAATATGGATGATTATTTGAAAAGAATAAATTAATAAATTTGTCATCATTGATTCATATATATATATATATATTAAATAATTTTTTAATCATATTATTACATACCAATTAAACAACAAGGTTATAATGATCATGTTTAAATAATAATATTCCACGGTTCATTTAAACTCAGTGTTGTGTGTTGTAAAATATATTGAACATAGTTTTCTTATAAAATATTAGGGTGTCATAATTATCTGGTGAAATCATATCTCAAAAACCTAACCATTTCATCCCAATTAAATAAAAATTAATAGAAACTTACAACATAGAAAGATAGAGGGAGAGAATCACCTCAAATACCAAGAAATCACACTGAAACCCACCAAAATGGGGGGGGGGTAAAGGAGAAAGTGGATAGGAGGAAGTTGGACCATTCACACTTGAGATACAAATAATAGTGTCTTATCTCTTATAAATTTTGGAGGACAAATTATATATTCCCCTATTTTTAGGTGTTGCAAGATTTGGCTACATGGTTGGCCAAACCATGCACTAAATGTGAATCCTTTACTATCCAAGGCAACATCTCTTCCATATTTAAGAAACATGGTTAGAAAATAAATGAAAAAACCCTAAAACTTGGTTTCCAATAAAAATTAAGGCCTCACATTATTTCTCTACAAATTCATGGTGATCGGGCACCTCACCCCGAATAAAAAACAATTCTCACGGTTTCCTATAAAATATTCACAGTATGATAACCATGAACATAAATAGGGAACATTAGAATGTGAACTTAATACCTCATTATTCTCAAGATGTTTCATAGTTTTACACTAAACCGTGTATACCAAATATTTTACAAGGGAATAATCAATTCAAAACATTGAAATAATAACCCGAAGCTTTTAAGAATCATCCAATCACCCGGGCCACCTGTCAACATCAATTTATATCCAAAAATCACCATAAGATGATATAAATCCCATAATTCAAATAATAATCCTGGTTCAAAAAGTAAATCCATCAAAAATCTAAAAAATTCAAATTTTGTTAGGAATTATCAGCTGAAAAGGGACTTGGGTTTTTACACTTTCTATCTATACACAATCCCATATTTATATTTATAACTTCATTTAAAAAATCCATTTTTTTATCATATCTCTTCCAATGTGGTGAATAAATTGGGATACACAGGTTTCTATCATAGATTCGGTCATTTGTATTATATCTTGAAATCATTTTATCATTATAATTTTTAAATAAACACTTCAAATGTTGAATTATTGGAAGATATCAGATTTTTTTAGTTTGAGGTTTGATATATTTTCTTAAGAATAAATCAAAGTTAGATTTCTCATTCATTTTACGTCATGACATCCCAAATTTTGAAAATTTTGATAAATTTTCATACTCCTTCATATAAAACACACCATCATTAGGGAAAGAATGTATTTTCTTATACCCCATTATCGTTGGACATAATATGTTTTTCATCATAATTAGAATCTGGAAGCTTGTTTCCTTTTCAAAATTAAATCTTTCAAAAGTTCATGTATTCTAGGGAACATTTTATAGTTCCAACCATTTTTTCATTTAAGTTAATGAATATAAACACTATTGACAACACTATTCATTTAGTGAACCTTGGAATAGTGTTTTCATATTATATCCATACAATTATTCAACACTTGCTATTATTTCAATAGTTTCAATGCGTATATCATGAATGAATTATTTAAGATGACCCTTTATCACAAGCTGAACATATTCCTAAGTACAAGATATTTAATTATTTTTTTTTCACCACGCCTGATATATCATGAATAATTTTTTTTAAAACCATAACAAATAATATCGTATTTGATTTCCGTGTACCCTAATTTTCTCACATCTAAATACCTTATGCATGGATAGAAAATCATAGCACCTTTTTGAATATTTTTTTACAAATTCCAAAAAACATTCACATTCTAGTATTTGAAACAAGTTCTTTGTGAATTTATCCAATTATTATCAATTAACTATTTAGTATCTATTTGATATTGTAGTTACCCTGAATGTAGAGGGGGAAGGGAATAAGGGGTGGACAACCTTTTACTTAATATGGTAAACATAATATTTGTTACTTTATTTATGTTGAAAAAAACTATTTTATCAATTAAGATGTATAGATATTTTTTATGTTCAATTACCAATTTCTCTGAAGTGTTATGAAAAAAATAAAATTAAATAAAGTCAAATATATACTTTCACATTGGTCGATCAAAATGTGGGCACCAACTTCTTATTGTGTCTGGAATCATTCGTGACATATATTTTCCACAATAAAATCCACCAAATATTATAAGTGGAGTGGGAACGAATCACACTTAACCATAATGCTTCACTATCTGAAGCAAGTGAAGAATCATTTTACTACAATCATACATTCTTCAACCTCCAGGATAGAATAACATTGCTGATATTTTGACCATCAATTTGTCAAGTTTCTTTCTGAACTTCATTGTGGAATAAAATTTGATTGCATCTAATCATCTATTTGACATACATGCACATCAACATATACTTCAATTTATATAATCATAATTCTATATTACTAAATTTATTCATTGGAACTTGATGTTATGGTCTTCTAAAAATTATACCCAACTAAATCTTTCCGGAAAGACATGGTTGGAAACATCCTATCTTACTTTTCGAATTACTCACTTCATCTCTGATTACTAAAAAAAATTTCTCTCTTGTAACATCCTGGATCCAGAAGCCACTCAACTGGTGCCCTATAACTGGTTGGCCACATGGCCTCAAGTGAATTTCCTAAAATGCAAGAGGCTACTGACTAGTAGTGAGGGCCTAGGGCATGATTGAGGGGAAACTATGCCCTCATTGTCATAGTTTAGCACATTGGAAAAAATAATAGTACAATAGAGAAAGATGTAAAAAACATACATATGAAAAAAATAGTGAAAGAATGATAAGGTAAATAAACAAGAATAATTCCATACAAAATATGATGCAGTATGTTATGATTGGAAACAACTAAAACTGGTACACTATAAGAATCCACAATATATATTCCAAAAGCGAAAAGAACGAAAGGAAACTAAGAAGAATCACAAGTGTCAGATCAGTCCCTTAATCTCTGGATCCTAAACAACATCTCAAGTACATGTAGAAGGGAACACTCCCTTATTTACACCTATAACAATATAATTTTTTGGGCCCATAATCATGAGTTAAAGAGTAATTCCAGATCAATCCCCCTAGAACCATTACCTCTTTTCAAAGCATCACATCTGAGCCTAAGTATATGTCTGAGATAACCTTAGATTCATCAACTCAGATTCCAAGGAACTCACAAAGGTGGTCCATACTCCTCGTTACAAGTGAGACTTTGGTAAACGGCCAAAAGTCCACATAATAAGACTAACTGAACCAAGAGTGGCATCCATCAGGCAGTCATGTCAAAGAAAACGATAGGTATCCCTGGGACCATCCAAGGTGTTCCTACCCAGAAATCCAAGTATCACTTAGGACTAACAAAAAATAATTTAAAACTATGCATCCAGTACACAATACAGAAAGAGATCAATAACTAGCACAACAAACTTCAACTATATTGCGATGTAAAATAAATGCTCTCTTAGTGCATCCAAGAAAATGACAAGATAGGGGACATGCTCATATCTTAAGAAAGAGCACACTAAGAGGATTTCAAGAATCACCAGAAAAGGATAGTCGAACTAATACTAGTCAACCTCCTAAAATAAAACTCAGCTTCACCTGCTGACGCATCATCATTTAACCGATCACAATTCCTTAATACCACAAAATTTCTGTAAAATATCACGCTTAATTGTCGAGGTACACCCATGATTATCAATGCCTCATAAGGGCTGTGCACACCGCTAACCACATCAACGTCATGCTACCAAGTAAGAAACAACATGAATCAAGACTCACATGTCTCAATGTAATTCAAGTAGAAATGACCATCTTTATATGGTCATTGCTTGTGATCCTTATACCTGGAAGAAAACATTTAAACAGAACCGACATGACGCTCCCCACCTAAGAGTTTCCTACACATCAAGATGAAGGAACAACTACTCTCAGACGTGCTAATTCATAACCAACATAAATTCATGAGTGTTGTTCCATAAACCACAATAAATTTTTCATATCACATGGCATGAAAGATGAAAATTAAACCAACAAACATGTCAAAACAACCATATTGTAGAAATTCCTCCCAAGTAGTGGGACGAACTTTGTTCCAAAATTTTTAGGTCAATCCACTCCAGAGACAACTGAGAATAGACACATCAGCTCAAAGCTCAATAATTTAACTGAACTCAATGGATTTTTTAATAATTAACATAAGATGGGTACCACATATTTCAACATATACTACCCCGAGTTTACAAGAACAAACAAAACATTCTGGGTACTATTCATATTTTTTCTACCCTATACTTACTTGTATTAGATAGATCACGCTAGTGCTGTCTCAAAATTACATCATTATCCCAACCATTTACACAGATGATGATCTATCAAGTCACCTATCACTTATGGAAGGAGAGGTTCACATGACCTCATAAGCAGCTGACCATGCTTGAGGCATGTCTATCCTCCCAAACCAAGAATTCCCCAATTCTCACATATTAAGGGTCAAGATACAAGGATCACTCATCTGAACAAGAGAGTCCTCTATAAAAACAAAACATCCTACCAAGGACCATGACACCCAAGGGGCACTAACATTAGAATTCTCATAGAAGAAAACAAGACAATAGGCTTTAAGGGTGCTACCTTACTTGGTCTAGCCCCAAACAAAGAATAAGAGTCGACTTCCAACTCCAGGTCATGCAAAAATAGAATTACTAGGAATAAAAGGCCATTTTTAATTAAACCAAAGATAAAATAAAAAACCTACAGGTGATTTCTCATGTATTCATTCTAAAGAATAAATCTAAATAGTTAAACTATCCTTACATTAGTGTCTCTAAGTGTACACAAAACCCGTAGCTCAAAAGAATAGATATAAAAACATGTCAAGTCAACACCTTACTCTAAGCACTGACCCCTATGCCTATCCCATGGGTCAGGTATGGGTGTCAAACAATGAATGATACTACCAAAATACCACTACTATGTTTGGGTTTGGTCAAGTCAAACACTCAGAGGTATCCAACATTAGGGAACCTCACAAACAGTACACAATAGAGGGATCCTATAAGGGACTCCCTAGAACAACATAGGTCATGAAAGATATCCCACATCTCATCTTAGATCATATGTCTTAACTAGGTTGTTCTAAACACTCAACCAATCATTCACACCAAGTACACCATTAGGAGACAACTGAATTTAGTAACTAGAGTAATAACCTCTCCATTTAGATAAAATCCCCATAACACCCATTAGGTTTCCTTAGAATGCTCCACAGGTTTCACCATTATGATCCACATGGAAAACTTCTCAGAAAGGACTACTCACGGGTCAAAAACTAACAATAACGGATAAAATATGGAAATAACATTAAAGGGTGCGAGAAATACGTACACGACGTGTAGAAACAACACACGATGTGTACACTCAAGCTCTTACTTAGGAATATACTCTTACCGGGCTAGGCATGCAAACATCCCCGGCACACAACGTGTCATCCCCACACACAAAATGTCTCTTTAAACTCTCACATGGGTGTGTAACTCTACCTTAATTGTTCATATAAATGTCATAGGTACTCATCATTTCAGGAAGACACACGGAGTGTACTCATGTCTTCCCTCCTGACCATTTACTTTTACATGGCCATAGCCACATGAGGTTTAACTATGTAAAACTATAGGATGTGAATCTACCATACACGGTGTTCACTAACCAAAAACAAACAACTTGTGTTCTATGTCACATGAATAGATACATGGTCAAATACCACATGGCATGTACTTAGAGTACAAGGAATGTACTTAAGAAAAGTTATATCTTCCCTAATAGAAGAACACATGGCATGTGTTCATAACATCACATGCTTTGTTGTCTGGGTTTCCAAATAATAAGCCTTAAAAAATTCCCCAGAACCCCTATTTTGAAAAAAATAAAGCAACAGTGTGCCAAATTCTGATCCAGGGGGGCCCATACTCCCCATGAATAAAATCATGGAATCCACATATAGTATAAAAAAAATCTATATCCCATGGACAAAACAATATCCACCAAATTCAGATCTAAGAGGGCCCATACTCTTTAGAGACCAAAGTCTAGAATCTATCTAATTTAATCATAACATGTAAAAATACACCTATCACAACAACATGAATTTCTATCATAGTACCTATCACAACAACATTTTTATCTAGCATGACATCTATCACAACAATATGCCATCATAAATTCTCTCTAAATGGCATGGAAAGAAATCATGGCATGTGATTTATAACAAGTGCTTATATGATGTATGAGATGTAATACCCTCATATCATTGGGTTTCGACAAAATAGAACCATAATGATATCAATAATAGTAGCACAAAACATGTATGTCACACAATGGTGAAATCAAATCAACTGTAAAAACTCCAAATCCAAAAAACAAAATTCAATTCGAGGTAATTTGGATTTTCCCTATACACGAGATAACTACTACTGGGCATAACTAAATACCAAACTACATTTCCTTCATATCCCATTCTAATGTCACCAAATAGTAAGATAAACTAGAAAAGAAAACTCTTTGGATACAAATTTTTAACATCCCATAACACGATGCCACTCAACTGGTGCCCCATACTCGGTTGGCCACATGTCCTCAAGTGAATTTCCATAAATTCCAGAGGCTATCGACTAGAAGTGATGTCCTAAGGTGTTCTAGTGGAGAAATTATACCCAAATTTATAGAGTGTATCACAATAGAATAAATATTCATACAATAAAGGAATCCGTAAACAATATACATATGAAAAAATAGTGTAATACTGATAAGATAAATAACCAAGCATCATTCCATACAAAAGATGATGCAACATGTTCTATTCTAAGAAAACAACAAAAACAGGTACACTGTAGGAATCCAAAATATATGTTCCAAAAGAAAAAAAGAAAAAATGAAACTAAGAAGCATCATAAGCCTTGACTCAGTCCCTTGCTCTTCGGATCCTAAACATCATCTCATGTACTTATAGAAGGGAACTTTCTATTATTGACACCTGCAACAATATAATTAGTTTGGGCCCAAAAGCATGACCCAAAGAAGGTGTGGGAAATAAATCTATCTAGGTGAAAACCTATGATCTTTGCCTATATATCAGTGAGTATATGAAACAAGTAGTTTAATATAAAGGAAAAGTTTTAAATAATGAAGTACTCAAAAGTAAATAATCCTACAATTTTAGCTTTCCATTTTCATTCATTATGTTCAATTCAACCATTCAATTACATTGAATTATATAATTATCAAGATCCTGAATAAGCCCAAAAATCCCGTGTAAAAACAATTATCAATAAATACCTTAAAAGGTTATCTAAACAAATAAAGTGAATACCAAATCCATGACTGTTCTTGGTCTGGGCAGACACGTCATATGTCATTCCATTTCAATATTCTACTCAACATCTCGCCCACAGGTGTAGAAAACCCCACCCATAGGCATAACAAATCATCTCCCACAAACATAACAAATCTTAACCCATAGGGATACAAATCCTCACCCACATGCATAATGAATCCTCGCCTGTAGGCATAACAAACCCCCACCTGTAGGCATAATAGTTAACAGGGTCGAGCATAGTATATCAGCATTTCAGCATAAAAGACAACACATGTCAATTAAACTATTACATGTTTAACATAATAACAACTCACATGGTCATTATAAAAAACCAAAAACAAGTGAATTAATATATCACAAGGCTTAAATAGTTATACTCACATGGTTAGTTCATATCACAAGCCTAACATGTAATTTAACAATTAAAAGGCTTAAAAAAATATACTCACATGGGCAGTTCATATATAACAAGAAAACATGTGAATTAAACTATCTCAAGGATTAAGAAATTGTAATCTCACATGGTAAATATTCAATTAACCAATTAAATTTTAAAAAACCCCAAAAATGGAAACAAAGGCATTCCCATAGGCATTCTAGGTCAAACGGCTAAAAAATGGACATCTAAGGGAAATGCACCCACATGGTGGCCCTTAATCATCTTAAAAATATCTAACACACTTAAATTAATTTAATCAATTACCTAATTATCATTATAAATTAAAAAGGTTCAATTTACATTCTAGGATATACCCTAAACATTGTAAAATGGCACTACAGAACAAATAAACAACTTGACATTGAGCAAAAGGCACAAGACCATCTAACCTCGTTATAGTGCGACTCTCCTCATCCAACCTCAAATTCCAATTCAAGCCAAAACAATGTAGATCTACAAAATGATAATAAAAACCCAACCTTAAATAACTTCATCGAGATAAAAAATCATTATGAATGGATCAAGGGGATTTGAGAGCTTACTAATCGAGTTCAAATGTAACTGACGATGAAGGAATCAGGGTTCAAATGGTCTATCTGGAAGAAAAGTCTCGTTCAACGTTGTGTTTTCACCAACCAGGTAGAGCCTCTATCCGTTTTCACAAAAATGATGCTACTGCCAAATTTAATCGATAAAATAAATTACACTACATTTACTTGAGACTTCACTCTATGTCTGTACAACTCATGGCCAGTCAATTTCTTGGTTGTGTTCTAGGATTACATGGTGTATAACCCTATATACACAAAGTGTACATAAAAGTACATAGCATGTAGTCCCCAATCACGTTAGGTAACAGGCCAGCAACCATCCCTTGACCTCTTTCCCACAATTATCTTAAATATAAATAGAAACGGAAAGATCCATACCTCAAAGAAAGAACCAGGTTTTTAAGACTATTTATATAATCTATTACCCTATAAAAATGAATGTAAAAACATATGCTTAAAATTTTAATTTCCCACTCAAATAATTATTAAGTTAATCACCTTCAAAGCCTCTAAATAAATCAGTTTCAACCATCTTTATTAGATTTTTCTCAAATATTAATGTCAAAAAACTCTTAAAACCTTCCTCAAATATCAGCAATAATCATAATATTTCATTTTTCACTATGTATTCATTGATATTCTATATCATCATTTTCACCATATTTATAGATTATAAACATGTATGAATATCTTCATGAAATTTAGTAATAACTTATCCATCCATTATTTATTTGTAACAACTCCTCCATCAAGTAATTCTTCATCTAGTGTTTCTTTGTCTAGATATTATACATATAAAAACCTATATCCAATGGATCTAAAAAATATAACCATATTGAAATATAAAGTTTCTATAGTCAGATATTTAAAATATTCCTCCATAGATGATTTCACATTTCTCCATGTGGAATGTTTTTTTGGAAAACACACGTTTTCCCTCTATTTTAAAAGTTCAGTCTATAAATTTTATAGATTTTAGTCTTTTCAGTCACGATTTCTTAGTCCGATATCCTCTATTCAGTTGTTTCATTACACAAAACCTATTTCTCATATATTATATATACATTATTTCTCATAAAACATTTATCATGTCACTATATCGGTCTACCATGATCCATCCATCCATATGTTTCTATATTATCTCTATCTAATAATCTAAATAACATCATACATTGTCTGGTCATATTTCTTTTAAAAAAATTATAAACTTCCTTTGAAAAACTATTCTTTCCACTCGATCATTTTATTAAGGATATACTCCATCTGATGATATCAGTCTAGAAACCTCAAATATCTCCATTCAGAAAAGTGCTTACAATGATTATGATAAAATCTATCCATTTCATCTTCTATATGACTTCACAAATCTCTTTTTTTTCTGGAATTTCTAATACTTCATTCGATCATTGTGTGTTCGATCTTAACATCATATATTCCAGTATCAAACTTTATATGTATAAAACTCTATTAATTTATAAATAAATATTTATATGACCATGGTTTCATCAACTTATAACTCAGACATAGTTTTTCTCAACATTGTATGTTGATTTTTAATTTTCCTCTATCTAGAAAACTCAATCTAGAGAACCATTTCTAGGAAACTCATTTTGATAAATTTAGTTTGGTAGCCTAATTTTTCTTCTATTGGTAGACTAATATTTATAATTGGAGTTTTTTCCTTCACTATGTTTAATGGTTTAAATATCTTCATAACATTTTATTCATGACTTCAAATATCAGAATTTGTAATTATAAAGTTCTGATAAACTTTCATTTAATCACCCAGTAAATAAAATTCCTTCAAATTCCTTAGAATGCATCCACTGAATTCTTTAAATCTAAGTTTTCATTAGCTGGAGTATTTACTATCTATAGGATAACTTATAGAAATTCATATAAAACTACATATTTCTTTTTTTCTGTAGTAATATCTAATAGAAAACTCATTAAAATTTCTCTAACAAACCCATTTAATGTTTCCTAAAACACTAAAAACAAAGGCAACACTTCTATCATCATTATTGAATGGGAACTTAAATCTCACAGTTTAGATTTGTTATCTATACCAATCTCTCATTTAATGTTAATGAGTTTCTCTCCCCATTATTGTTAATAAATTCAAATTCTTCCATATGATGAATTTTATTTAACTATTTTATCTCCCCTATAATGATTTGAATAGGAACCCCTCTTATTGACATATTAGTGTAAAGATGAAAATTTCCCTACCCCTTTCATTGTTCTCCCATTTTCTTTCATTGAACTGAATGTAAACCTCAAATTAGTGGATACAAGGATAATATCACTTTTCATAATGTAATAATTCATAAATCAACCAACTCTAATTCTATTTGATCCATTATTAGTGTAGAAAACAAGAGAGATTAACTTATACATAAATCTATTCTCAAAATTTACCAAGGTATTCCAAAATTTAAAAAATAATGTTTTATGGATTAGTCCATTAGTGTTTTAATTCATCTTAAATTCCTTTATCCATATCAAAAAAAAAATTAAAACCTGAAATTTCAGGTTTATCACACTTTGAAAACATCTTTTTTTCATCAAGAAATAAATTTTCCCCATTCAGTTTTTAAACTTCATTTATCCAGATATTTAATTTCCAAAACTATATCATCATCTAGATATTTTACCTCTTTGAACTTTTATCACCCGTCCACTAGATTTTTTAGTATCAAATGTTAGAGTAATTTGGCTTTTTGGAATTTTTCTTTTTAATTTTAACTTTATTATGTCTTTAGAATCTCTATATTTCTTTGTTACTTTATTCCTGAGTGAAAATTACCTGTAAATTTGATAACCTTCAAATGAACTTTGCATTGAAATTCAATAGTAATTATCAGTTAATAAGGTGAATATTTTTTCCCCATCAATTAGAGAAATGTGGATGATAATATTTTCTCAAATCAAAAAAAAATTTAATATCAACTTTATTTTAATTCATGAAACCCCCTTGAAATTCCAAGCCTTAATTTATTAGGAGGCATGGATTTCTTCTTCTTTATTTCACTTTTACCATTATTTGATGGTTTATTCTAAACCTTAGCTTAAAAGAAAAATTCATTTTGTTATTTTCTTTTTCTTCTAACTTCCTTGATTCCCCTAACCAATTTTTTTATTTAACCATGAAAACCATCAGAATAAGTTCATCCTTTTTATTCTGAGGTTTCATCTTTATTTAAACCATAGTTTCTTCTAATTTATTTTTCCTTTTTATTTCCTTCTTCTCCTAACCTGGAAATATATTCATGCATTTTTAATAGTGTGGTATTACAACATACACCTTCTACACAAATTCTTATCTTCTAGAATGTTACTCTACAAAGGAAACTTTTGGTATACCTTAACTTCTTCATTAGAGATGTTTTCCACCACTCAAATATTCTTATTTATTTTTTGAATTGATTCACTTTATTTCTTGAGAATGATTTCATTTAATTTAATATTCATGGAGAGTTTACAACTATCCATGAAGTTTCCTTTTCTTCTATAGAAGTAGCATAATTTATTTAGTGATATATATTATGTTTTTTTTCTTCTTGTTTGTATTATTCTTTATATCTTCCATTACATTACACCTCAAGGGAGACTTAAAGTATTTCTTCCAATGATTCTTATTTAGATATTGTGGTATCCTTATATTAGATGCAACTGACTTGTTCTTAATAGAATTAAACCAATACTCTTTATCCCCATGACCACTTCTTCAATAAATTCTATATAAATTTTCACGATATATAAATCTATTGGATTTAAATAATTTTTTTGTTTCCTTTATAAACTCTAGTTTTACTCATATGAGTTTATCCTAATATTATTTGACTCCCCCTAAATATTATCCTTCTATTATTTTCATATAACAATATGTTGTGCCAATAATCAATGGTTTGGTGTTCAAACATTCCACAACACTAGTAAAAGAAAAATTATTTTCTTTTTCCATGGAGTATAATTTTGGAAAGTGGAGGGTTTTTTCTGAAAATTCATTCTTACAAACACCATGTAGGGGTATGTTTCTTATAATTATTTCTTCAACCATTATATAATAGTTGGGTTTCTCCATATCCTTATGAAACCAACTACGTTTGGAATTAAAAACTAGAATTTTCATGTTATTGAAGTTAGAGCATATCGATTCATCAGATCATGGTATTAACTTTTTATTTTATATATTAGAATATAAAATATATAATGACATCACATTATTTCTATAACATCATTTAGTCTTATGTGATTCAAAAAATTCATTATTAATTTTGATAGTGTTAATTTTCTTGAATTCTTTTGATGATAATACTTGATTTTATTCCAAGCTTCTCAACTTTATTTACAATTTAAGACACTTTTGGATTAGAGTGTTTTTTTATTTTTGAATATATTATAATTTTTATTCATATTAATATTATAACTTATTTATTTAGTAATTATATTACTTAATTTCCTATTTTATGGACTGATTAGGTTTTTTTATATTTTTAACCTGATCTCTAATTGAGTATTCTTAATGTCAAAAATTCCCTTGTGAGTATCTACTAGTTCATGGTGTTTTTTCTCTAACAACTTGAATAAAAACTTTTTTCCTAAAATCATAAACAAAGCCTCCTTTTTAAGTGTTAAATTTTCTTCACAGAGTGAAAATAATTTATCTTTATCCTCAATTAGTTTTGTAAAATTTTCACACTTATAAAACTTTCAAAGTTTGTGTTCATGTTTTTTACTCTCTTCTATCAGTAAATTTTCAAGATATTTTTTCTTTTGAATTTAACATCTAGTTGAGAGTTCTTGACATCCACCATAGTCTTTTGTTAATGGAATAATTCCTTAATAATTTATGGTTTTTCAATTTTCTCACAAAAAATAATTTAAAATTTTCCCTTTTCAAGGTTGAACTTCTCTTGAGAAACTAATGCTAATTATTCCTGCCTTTAGTGGGTTTCATGAGGGATTTACAATCACTTACATTCTTAAGAAATGAATCTTACATTGCATTTTTTACATCAATATGTAATTTATATTCAAAATGTCCCATAATTAAATAAAATATATATGAGATAAACTCAAGTATAACATTCATTAAGTAATCCTTAACATCACTATAGAGTCAATCGATTGATTCAATAGACTCAAAATCATCACAGCTTGAACTTTATTATTCTTTTATAGGATTTATCCTTAATAAATTTTCAATAAAACCCAAACTCACTTTAAATTATGATATTAGTTGATCCAATATCTAATTTTATTTTAGAGGATTGCTTCCATAGATTGTGAGCTTCCATCTACTTATGATTTTTTCAAAATTCTAGCAGATACTTTAATATTTCAAAAAATCTGAGTATATTATATTTATATCATATTTGACATATCTTCCATATTTCCTATTGATTTTCAAAATTAGAAAATATACAATTAATATAAATCAATGAAACAAATTGGAATAAATAACTTTTTGATCCAATTAGAGTGAACCATTCTTTGATACCAATTATAGTGTCCAGTGGATTGTGCAGTCACCCTAAAAGGGGGGGGGGGGGTGAATCTGGGGTGACTAGCTTTCTACTGAATATTATCAACTTAAACTTTTTTTACTATATTTATGTTAATGAATCATATTCTATATATTATGATGTATTGATATTTGTTAAGTAAAATTAAAAGGTTTTATGATATGAAATGAAACTTATAAAAGTAAATAGTGGCATACATAGATTTTTACAAGGTTCGGTCCCAATATAGCCACCTAATCCTTGATGCGTCCAAAATCACCCTTGAAATCGATTTTCCACTATAATATCCATCAAATATTACAATTGGTGTGGGAAGGAATCACCCTTAACCCTAATGATTCACTATATGATACAAGCGAAGGATCATTATATTGTGCTCGTATTGTCTTTATCCTCTAGGATGGAATGAAATTGTTTGAACTTGAAACACCAACTCTTCACATTTACTTCTGAACATCCTTAAGGATGGAACTTTGAATGCCTCTAATCATCTTTTGAATATACATGTATGTTATCCTATCCATTTCTTCTGAAAAACATAATTCCATAGAACTAAACTTCTTTATTGTAGCTTTCTATATAATTATTATCAAACATTTACCCAACTAAATCTTTCTTGAAATCCATGTTAAAAAACATCCTCTCTTACCTTCATAACAACCTAATTAATACCCAATTTCGCAAAATATGTTCCCCCTTTATATAATCAATTATCCCTTAAAAATAAATGAAAAATATGGGTTTCAATTATGATTTTACCACTAAAAGAATTCTTAAGTTTACTATCTTTAAATCCTTTGAATAAATTAGAGTCAACAAAATTTATTATAGTTTCTCAAATATCAGTTTAAATAAAATATTTTAACCTTTCTCTAATATTAGTGAGAATAATGATATTCCCTTTGTTCCAGTTGGGTAATTGAAAGTTCATCACAATATCATTGTGGGTCGCAGGAGCTGCAGATGCTCGTGGGTGGATGTGCCCACTTGAATTTTTGTCATTATCAATGATCAATCTGAGATCAATACGACGATAAACGCTAGAATCCATATATCAAATCACAGAAATAGACAAAGAAGAAGAATAGTACTGGAACCACAAAGGAGGATCATCATAGGTTGATTATAATTAATTTAATTAATTTCTAATAAGGACATTTTATAGAATTCTTTCTTTGTCGATATTTTTGATCACGTTTCGATGTGATTCGTCATTGCGTCGCAGAAGCCAAGTGTATACTTCCTCTAGCGGTGATCCACACATGCACCATGTATCTCTAGATGCTGCCAAAGGAATCTTCAGGTGCTAGCGTGGAGAAGCCTTTTCTTGCATTTTCCATGTTAGATCGCCTTGATCCGATGGAGGAGGATCTCTCTCGGTCTTGACAACATTCATAGAGGAAGGATTTCTTTCGGCCTTGAGATAATTCTATAGAATTGTTGTGCGCAATGATTAGGGAAAAGTGTTGGGGTTGTGAGGATATTTATAATCGGGTTTGAGGTTATAGAGTTATGATAATAAATTAACTTGTTACACATTTTATTTACTTAATTAACTCTTATTAAAAACCCCCAGGTTGAATCATTAATTCCTTGACATGCTCCCACGCTGATTATAATAAATATCATTTAATAAAACGATATTATTTCCTCAAAATCCCGACTGAAAAAACTACATGGCGTGCAATCATTAATACATGACGTGTACTCGTTTTTCATTTCTTTTCCAAAATGAAAACTACACGACATGTACATTCAATGTACACGGTGTGTATATCTTTTTTTCATTTTATTCTTCCTCCAACATTAAAAATATTTAGACTTCCTTGAATTATTATTAAACCACATATGGGAATAATCTTTATTCTACTTGAGATACTTGGATACACTTAGTGTGTGACCCTCTAGGCCTCTTTCTCATTGGCATTAGGTGGGATTGCATAAAGTTTAAGATTACTATCTAGAAACGGGTCAAGGAACCTAAGAGAAAGAAGTTAACACCACATTGACAGGTCACCTCATACGAACACTTACTGTGTAATTTAATCCCTTTGTCTCAATTTATCTTCAAGAAGGTTTCATGTCAGTGTCATAAAACTATATGCTTGATCTGTCATTTTTTGACTTCCAGAAATAAACTCGTCGTGACACCATGGCCATGGAATTTGGGTGATATTTCTATTTCAATTAAAGGGCCTGAGATATCTACTTCCATAAATATGGAAGGGACAAATCCTTCCTCGACTTATCCATTAACAACATTGCATTCATGATGCACCCAACATACCCTACTTACCACCAACTATCTTCATGATGGTTTTTGTCAGCAAATATAAGTGCGTGAGTCATGACATGAGTTAATGATAATATTTTAGTATAAGGACCATTACACACACTCATAGATAGAAATGTTCGATGACACCATGACATGAAGAATTACTACTAGTGGGTGTTTTCTCATAATCTCTCATCTTGGAGATTACTGAGTGCAAACTCCATGAGAGAGAGTCTCGTCTTCTTACGAGTACTCACACATGATGGTCTGTATACTATTTTTCCTAACATTGTATGTCATCCAACTGTAGAACTTTATTTAAGAATATTGTTATAGAATTTCAAGGTTCTCATCATAGTGGGGATCTGACTTAACCTTATTAATGCAACAAATATTCCAGGACATTATTATATTATAGTCATACAGAAAAATGAACAATATATAATAAGTGTACATTCATGTAATAAAAGTATAAACAATTGGTTCTCAGGACACCAACTCAAACAAACTCCCACTTGGACTAGAGCCAACTGCCTACGACTTTTAGTCCGCTAGACCTCAAAAGATGATCATGTTTCTGTTGAGTCAAAGATTTTGTCAAGGGGTCTGCCACGTTGTCTTCCGTGGAAATAATGCTCACTAAAACTTCACCTCTCTGAGAAAAATACCTCAAGAGATGATACTTCTGAAGTATGTGCTTTGTCCGCTGATGTGACCTTGGATCTTTTCCAAGTGACACCGCTGCAGTATTATCACAATATAGTGTGATACGATCTTTACTACTAGGTACTACATCCAACTCTTGGAAGAAGCTTCGCATCCATACTGCTTCTTTAGTTGCCTCAGAAGCTACGATATACTCAGACTCTGCTGTAGAATCTAAGACCACACCTTGCTTTGAGCTCTTCCAGCTTACTGCACCTCCATTCAAACTAAAGATGTATGTAGTATGTGACATCATGTCATCTTGATCAGTCCAGAAACTAACATCTACATATCCTCCGATGACTATTTCCTCATCTCCTCCATAAACCAGGAACATATAATTAGTACACCTCAGATACTTAAGGATAGTCTTGAGTACCATCCAATGGTGGTCTCCTATATCAGCTTGATATCTTCCTACCGCACTTAATGTGTAAGCAACATCTGGCCTTGTACATAGCATAACATACATGACTGACCCAGTCGAGTGTGTATAAGGGATACTTGACATTTTCTTTCTTTCCTCATGTGTTTGAGTACATATTTTCTTATAAATATGAATGCCATGTGACACTAGAAATAATCCACTCTTGGACTGTTCGATACTGAATCTCTTCAGTATCTTGTCAATGTATATACCTTGACTCTGGCCCAACATTCACTTGGATCTATAATGATGGATCTTGATCCTAATAATATATTTTTCCTTTCCTAATTCCTTCATAGAGAATCATTTATCCAACTATGCCTTAACTAACTGTAAGATAGGTACTTCATTTCCAATTAGTAATATGTCATCAACATATATTATTAGGAAAACGACTGCACTTCCTCTAAAACTTTTGTATACACAAGGCTCACATTCGTTCTTAACAAAGAGAAATTCCATTATAGCTTCATCAAAACAAATGTTCCTTGACCTTGATGCTTGCATTTATCCATAAATGGACTTCTGCAACTTTCATACCTTGTTAGAATCCTTTTGAGTCACAAATCTTTCTGGTTGTGTCATGTAGACAACTTCCTAGAGTTTCCCATTAAGGAATGCTGTTTTGACATCCATTTACCAAATTTAATAGTCATGGTAAGCGGCAATGGATGATAGGATTCTAATGGATTTTAGCATCGCAACCGATGAAAAGGTTTCATCATATTCAATTCCATGATGCTATCTAAAACCTTGTGTAACTAGTCGTACCTTATAGGTGCTGACTTGTCCCTCCATGTCCAGTTTATTCTTGAATACCCATTTATTTCCAAGATTTTTTACATCAACTGGAGGATATACCAAAATCCAGACTTAGTTTTGTTACATGGAATCCATTTCAGAATTCATGGATTCTTTCCACTTGGCAATGTTTGTGCCTTAAACTGCTTCCTTGTAGGTAAGAGTATCATCATTGTTAACCAATAATTATTCACCATCTTTAGTGACAAGAATACCATATCATTCTAGTTCTCTCACCTCTCTCGTGCTCCTACGCAGTTCTTGTGTCTCTATAACAAATTGTTCTTCCACGTGGCTTTGTGGAATCTGTTCTTCTACCAACTCCTGTGTATCATGAGCCTTGACTTCATCAAAGTCTATCTCACTCCCACTATCTCTTATGGATATGTGCTCCTTCTCATGGAATATGGAATGTCTTTCCACTGTAACCTTTTTATCTGAGGGGTTTTATAGGTAATATCCCCTTGTTTCCTTAGGATATCCTATAAAGGTACACTTTGTACCTTGGGGTGCAAGTTTGTTACCTTAAGAGGCCTTAAAAAAATGCTTTGCTACCCCACACATGTAAATTTGATAACTTGACTTTTCATCCACTCCATAACTAATATGGAATACCATTTATCGATTTAGTAGGTATTTTGTTTAGTATGTGTGCTTCTGTTTGTAATGAATATCCTCAAAAGGATAATAGAAGACTTGAATGACTCATCATTGATATCACCATGTACAACAGGGTGTGGTTCCTCCTTTCACTTACACCATTCCAATAAGGCGTGTAATGAGGATTTATTTGAGGTAGAATCCCAAAAACCAGTAAGAAATCAAAGAAGTCTTGATTAAGATATTCTCCAACTTTGTTTGAGCAGAGTTTCTTAATCTTCTTACCAAGTTGGTTTTCAACTTCATTCTTGTATTCTTTAAACTGATCAAAAGAATCTGACTTATACCTCATTAAGTAAATATATCTATATCTACTAAAATCACCGTTAAAAGTTATGAAGTACAAGAACCCACCCCTTGCTTAAACTGGAAATGGTCCACACACATATGTGTGAACAAATTCTATAAGCTCTTTAACCCTTTCACTTTTCCCACTAAATGGGGTTTGGTCATTTTTCCTTGTAGACATGCACGACATACACCAAGTGGTTTTTGTTTTAAAGAATCTAAATACCCATCTTGATATAACTTTGTCAAACTTTTCTCATTGACATGACCTAGTCGGTGATGCCAAAGTTGGGTGTAGTATGAGTCTTGTGAATTAACTTTCTCATTGATTTCCATTGTAACGACCCAAACATTTATGAATGAAAATCCCTATTGATCTAATTAAATGTCTCTTTATATAAAATGTTTTTATAAAATTTCAAATTCTTTATTTTTATGTTAAAAATTTGTGATTGTTTCAAATATAGTCATTAAACATTGATCACATGATTAGTATAAATATAGGTTTTTAACAAATCAAATTTACTCAGACAAAGGAAGAAATGGCCTCATCTTGTAGATGTGACCCATACGAAGTCCATTTGTCTGATCTTGGAAAGGAAGTGGCTTCATTAGGCTTCGATCTTCACCAATCCCAATCCAAGATTGAATATGTTAAGCTCGAGTGGGACCACTTATGAGAGAAATGGAAGTTGATAGAGATTTCCACCTGAGGAATGTTATCCGAGCCACCCCAAGAGTCTGTCACCATCACACACCTTACTCTTCGGTCTTATACGGGTGTTATAAGGGGTTATGTAACAAGACCATAGTACTATGGTTATGTACATTATTTTTGTATATAATAATGAATATACTTTCATTTTATTATTGTTACCTTGTAAAAAGTTTTCAAAGCACAAATAATATTTTTAGTTAATGTTCCACTAAGAAATCTGTTTTCAAGAATTAATGGATTTTTGAATTAAATAATATTTTAATAAAATATTAATATTATTATTAAATTAATTTTTATTAAATTTAAATGATCGTATAATTTTAGGAATGCAATTGTAATTTTTATTAAGGTTTGAAAGCCTTTTTTTGTCAAAACCCCTGAATTTTCGATAAATGTCAGTTTTTATTTTAAAAGTGAAAATCAAAATATTTAGAAAATTATTTAGAAAAAATGAATATTTTTTCTGGAATCAGGATGTCCAAATTATCCAATCGTGAATTTTTCATAATTTTCTGAGACAGTCAATTTTTGGGTAAAAATTAAACACAGTTTAAATATATAATGTGTTTTATGACATCATAATGACACAATAGTGATGTAATAAAATACAATAAGCTTTAAGTTTTGGAAATATATGATTTAACATTAAAATAATGTGGTTTTGGGTTTTTTTGAATTATTTTACAAACCATTAATGGACCCTTCAAAACATATTAAACATCTTGTCTTTTTAAATGATTTTCCTTGGGATTGTGACTAACCTCCACATAAGCAACCCCATTATTTTAAGTAGTTCAGACATTGGCATTATAAAATATTTTTTTCCACTTCCCTTTTCCAAAAACCATGGGCAAAAACCATGGGTTTGTTTTTGGTTTGGATTAGTTTAATGTGAGGTGTCCAAAAATCTAAATAATAAAGAATCCCCTCACCTTTCCTATATAAACCCACCCAAGATCCTACTTCATCCTCACTCAATACCTTTTGAGTTCGTCCAACCTATGAACTCCTCTCTCTATAATCCTCCCAAGGTGCCCCAAGCTCCCAAAAAGCCTCTCTCAAGCCTCTCTCAAGCCTTTGGAAGCACACTTCCAAGTAAGGGTTTTTCTTCCTTTCTCATTTTTGTCCAAATTTCTTAATTTTGTTATGCCCTTTTAATTTCAATTATAAATGTTGGGGTATGGTTTAACAACTCCCCCATACTACCCTATTTATGTTTTAATGACGGGAGACCCCTTTCTCTCTCATTAAATGCTTCCCTTGTACACCCGTTACTATGCCGAAATTCCGAAATAAATTTCTCTCTCTTCTTTTACATTCAAGATATTCTTTTGTATCATGACTCTAAATTCCATTTCACTTGTTGGGACATGTATCTATATAATCCCTTTACTTTTCATTTCATGTACATATGAAGAGACTCTCCTTTATCTCTCATCAACCATTTTTATGAATTCTTACGTCACACCGTTACGCTGCCGAAATTGCACCGATTTTCCAAGCCAATGTCACTGTGTAGTGAATACGATGCCCATTTCTCTATCAAGGGTATTCACCTTTATGAACATTTAATTATTGATTATAAATTTTCATGTATGAATTCCACATTACTTTATCGTGGAATAAATTTTTATGTTTTATAAATCCATGTTATATGATCCATGTGGCACACTTATGCATGAAATGAAATGTTTAAGAAGGGTGCGCCCTCATTGCGCTCCAATGTATTGGGTAAAGTATAGTATCTTGATATGTCATGTGCAATGGGTGTTCAATCATGATAATTCAAGTGCAATGAGGTTTTACTTGTGCTTCAGGTGCAATGAGGATTTACTAATTCTCCCAGTGCAATGAGCCTTGGCTCATGCTAATTCCATGTTAAGTGTTATTGACACATTTCCATGTTATGATTATCATGATTTATCATACCTTTATGTTTATGCTTCTCTTGTTCTCTATTGATATGCCTATTTTCTAACATGTATTGTATTCCTCATTTTTTTCCATGATTATTCCCTTACTAGGATTTAAAACTCACCCTTTTCTTATGCATGTCCTCAGGTTAACCCATGCAATGCTAAGTACGAGGGAATATAGTGGTCATGTAAAGGATGTTTTCAATAAAGAAGTTGTATTTCATGTTTTAAGTTTTTATATAATGATCCTAAGCCCCAAAGACACTAGACCTCTTGATCTTCTGTACTGTATCAAGTGATGTTTATGTAATAAATTATTTTTAAATGTGTAATAAAATATTAGGGTTTTCATATCCATTACTTGGTTTGTGTAGTCAAACACATAAAGGCCATTATATAAATGTGACCTACCAAAACAAATTCTATATTTATAAAAGTAGCAACATTAATTTCCATACATGAAGTTGAATCCATAGGTATCTAATCTGGATACTAAAATAATGTTTTTGGTTACAAAGGGTACATAATAACATCCTTTTAATACCAAGACCATCCCAGTTGGAAATGTGAGGTGGTAGTCTCCGAAAGCTACAACAGTGAGTCTGGCTCCATTGGCTGCTCGCAGATCCACCTCACCTCGGTCAATATTTTTGAATCTACTTGGTTCCTATATTTGGATACATATGTTAGCACTATAAGTAGTATATAATACCCAATTGGTAGAAATATATATATTGTATTCGATAACAAATGCTCCTGAAGCTTCCCCTTGCTTCCTTGGCTGGGTGTAGTTTTTCTTCCAGTGGCCCTTCTTGCCACATGAGAAATAGACAACCTCTTATTCTCTTTCCCCCCTTTGATCTTCTTTTTCTTGGAAGGCCTTGAAGATGCTTTGGGCTTAAAGTTATTCGCCTTCCCTTTCATTTTATTCACCATAAGTACAGATGGATTTTCATGCTACATACTATTGTCCACTTGACAAATAAGGATAAGAAGATCAGATAGAGACTTCTCAATGTTGTTCATGTTGAAATTTACAACAAAGTTAGAGAAGATCTGGGGGAGTGCTGCAAGAATGAGATAGGTACCCAGTTTCTAGAGGAGTTTAAACCCTAGAACCTCCAAGCACTCAATGTAGCCAATGAGCATGACTACATGAGGCCCAACTGGGGCACCCTCTCCAAGTTTGCTCTGAAATAGAGCCTTGGATATCGCAAACATTTCCTATCTTTTTCTCTCCTGGTATAGACCCCATAGGTTCTCGAGAATGCTATAGGAATCCATGTCTTCATGAGACTTCATGACCTCACTAGACATTGATGAAAACATCAAAAATTAAATGTCAACTGCATCATTCAAATTTTGATCATAGACCAGGAAACATTCATTACTCACCCTTGGGGTAGGCGAATCAGGATGTGAGGACTCCCGTATGTAAAACTTTCGTTCATGGCATAGGATAAAATGAAGGTGCCTAAACCATTCCTAAAAGTTACTACTGTTGAGGATATTGTCTTTATCTAGAATTGATCGTAGAGAAAATGTGGTTGACGAGTTTTTCATATTGATTCTACAAATTAAAAGAGAATATTTAACAGTACCTTTTGATTACATTTTATGAAAAATAATAAATGAATTTATTAATTCTCCCACTATTTTATCATATCCCAATAGCCCCCACCATTGAACTTGGAATGCTTAGTTTCTATTAAATTCTTGTGGCAAGGATCCATATTCCCCTTCGCATAACCCCAACAAGGGTTGGTCAAGCTATTTAAAGGTATTTAGGTAGGAAGTTCTTTGCCAACTGTGAGCTTACAGTTCCTTGATCTGTTGAGTGGACTCCCCAATACTGAAATCTTGACTTGTATTTCCTCAACACTTGCTCCCATTTTACATAAAGTCTATTAAGGCTACTCCTCTTGTTGTAAAATTCTTAAGTCAACCTGAAAAATTCATAAGATATTCCTTTATAAAAGTATGTGTCCCAACAAGGGTTGGTCAAACATGTAGTTTTATTGAGTATTTCCCTTAATCAAGTAACGAAAGGCTTGGTCTGAAATAAATGGTAGTTTAGGGATTTAAATCCTTTATATGTAGTTTCACATTATCACATGCTTGTTAATATTATGTTATGCTTACTTAAGTGATTAACCATGTTCTGATAATGTTTACTCATAGTCCAATTTTTATTATATTCCATTTTTGCATTCTTGTTTATTTCAACTATGTGATCACAAAAACACATACATAATAAATAAACTATGAAATCAGAATGAAATAAAATAATATGGCATGATCATGAGATTATATTAGTTATCTTATCTAGCGGTTTTGATAAATTGACCCTGACCTAGGGAAAAACACCTTGAACCTGATAGTTCATGTTTTGTAGCTCCCACCTATCCACCTTTGTATCTTCTTGGGTTGGTTAAGCCTCAGATTTGAATTTTGAACTATCTCCTCTGGCATGGTAGATCCTATATTACATGGAGTTTACATCAAAGAAACCAGGGGTATGCAGGCCCTACATTTTATTGGAAGAAGGATTGCAGGCCAACAAATTTAAATTAAATAAATTTAAATGAAACCATACACACACAAAGTGTCTTTGGTCTATCTCATGATCATCCATAGCATGAAATGACATTTATGCATATTTAGTATTCAAATTATTTTAATAATTATTTTATTCAAGATAATCTGCACATGAATTCAATTAATTATGATCTTATAATTAATCAAATCTTTATCTTAAATTACTTTTTTAATTTCTGTGAGATTCTTCTCATCCATATTCCTTGTAAGAGTCTTTGTACATTGGAGGAAACCTAGTGAAATTACATTTCTGGAAATTATATGGCATGTAGGCTATATTAGATGAAGTTTATTTGTTTTCATCCTTTATCCAAAGTACACGCTGGGGGATTTGGTGTGTTTTTTGTACTCTGGAAATTTTAGAGTACACCATGCGTTGATTAATCTAACATGGAATGTAATTCCTTGTTACGTGGTTACCGGCCTGGAAATCACTTGTATGTGGTTACAGAACTTCTCCTTGTACAATGTTTCACCTGGGATGGATCAGTCTACACAGCATGTTGATTCAACATACACGCCGTGTATTCCAGTTTCCACATGCTGTTCAGTTCTGGTCAACACAGTGTATTAAAAAACTTAGGTATGCTCAATTCACACGACGTGGTTTGGAAAACCTATACCGGTACATTGAACCTAAGTAAACGACGTGTATATTTCACTACATTCCATTTATTTAGGTGTTGTATAGATAGAATGAGAAGCTCCTCTGGATGAGTTCCTCGTTTTTATTTTAATAAAAATTAAAATTAAAAGGCCGTTTCTGTGATGTGAATTGAGAAATGAAGGAGGAAGAAGAGATCACATTCATTCAGTTTTATAGAATGTTTTATCTTGAATTAAATAAAATATAAATGTGTAAATTATAAACAAAAATTAAATAACTATAATAAATGTTGTGACCCCTCTGATACCACTTGTAGGTCATGGACGCAGTAGAAGCTTGTGGGTGGATGTGCCCACTTGACTTTTTGTCATTAGAAATGACCAATTCGGGATCAATACGAAGATAAATGCGATACTCCACAGATCAAATAACATAAATAGAAAAGGAAAAATAATGTTCTTGGAACCACAAAGGAGGATCATCACATGTTGATTATAATTAATTTAATTAATTGAAAAGAAGTACCTTTTATGGTGTTATTTCTTCATTGATATTTCTGATCACGTTCTGATGTGATTCATTGTTGCGTCACAGAAGACAAGTGTAGAATTCCTCTAGAGGTGATCCAAATGTGAACCATATATCACTGAAAGTCGCCAAAGGAATCTCTAGGTCCTAGTGTGGAGAATCCTTTTCTTGCATTGTCTGTATTAGATTGCCTTGATCAGATGGAAGAGAATCTCTCTCGATCTTTAGAGTGTTCCTGGAGAAAGGAGTTCTTTCGGCCTTAGGATAATTCTCCAAAATTGTTTTGAACAATGATTAGGGAAAAGTTTTGGGGTTGTGAGGATATTTATAATCAGGTTTGAGGTTATAGAGTTATGACAATAAATAAATGCGTTACATGTTTTATTTATTTCATTAACTCTGATTGAAAAACCCCATGCTGAATCATTAATTCCTTGATATGCACCCACATTGATTATAATAAATATCATTTAAGAAAATGATATTATTTCCTCAAAATCCTGACTGATAAAACTATGTGGCTTTCAATCATTAATACATGACGTGTACTCGTTTTTCATTTCCTTTCCAAAATGAAAACTACATGGTGTGTACATTCAATGTACACGACATGTATATATTGTTTTCATTTTATTATTACTCGAACATTAAAACGATTTAGGATTCCTTGAATAATTATTAAACCACATACGAGAATAATATTTATTCAACTTGAGATACTTGGATACACTTAGTTTGTGACCCTCTAGGCCTCTTTATCGTTGGAATTAGGCGGGCATTCTTGAAGTCCAAGATTACTATCTAGTAACAGGTCAAGGAACCCAATAGAAATAAGTTGATGCCATGTTGATGTGTCACCTCATATGAATGATTACCATGTAATTTAATCCCTTTTTCTCAATATCTCATCAAGAAGGTTTCTTGGTAGTGTCATAATCCTATATGCTTGATCCGTCATTCTTTGACTTCCAGAAATAAACTCGTTGTGACACGATGGCCATGGAATTTGGGTGACTGTTCTATTTCAATAAAAGGGCCCAAGATATCAACTTACATAAATATGGAAGGGGAAAATCCTTCATCGACTTGTCCATTAACAACATGTCATTCATGGCACACCCAATGTACCCTACTTCCCGTCAATAGTCTTCATGATAGTTTTTGTTAGAAAATCTATGTGCGTGAGTCATGACATGAGTTAATGATAATCATTTAGTCTAAGGACCATTACACATGCTCATATATATAAATGTATGATGACACCAAGACATATGGAATTACTACTAGTGGGTCTGTTATCATAATCTCACATCTTGATGATTACCAAGTATGAACACCATGAGAGAGAGTCTCATATTCTTACGAGTACTCGCACATGACGGTCTGTATACTATGTATCCTATCATAGTATGTCATCCAATCACAGAACATTATTTAAGAATATTGTTATAGAATTTCAAGGTTCTCATTATAGTGGTGATCTTCCATGACCTTATTAATGAAACAAATATTCTAGGACATTATTATATTACAGTTATGTAGAACAATGAACAATATATAATAAGTGTACATTCATATAATCAAAGTACAAACAGTTGGTTCTCCGGACACCAACTCTAACAATCATTACCATGTTTAGGGAATATAAATAAATATTAAACTCTTTTTGAAATAGATTAATTACTTATCCATCCAGTTATTCTTCATGAGAAATTATCAATACGCTATGCATATATAATAACTCTTCCATCTTGTAATTCGATATCCAATGATACTTCGTCTGGATATTCTTCATCCAGAAGTCTATATCTAATAGATTCAAAAAATTTATCTATCAAGTACTCTTATGCTTATTTAGTATAAACTTTTATGATTTTTACATTTTCTAACTTTAAATTTCTCCATTTGGAAAAACCTGTCTGGAAAACTCAAGTTTTCACTTCCTCCAAAAGACTCAATATATACATTTCACACGTTTTAATCTATTTAGTCTAGAATTTTTAGTTTGATATCCACTTTTCAATTGTTTCATTGTAAGAACCCTATTGATCATATATTTTAGATACACCATTTATCATGTAGTGTATCACATGTCATTGTACCAGTCTTTTCTAAACCATCCATATGCATGTTTTGACACCATCTCTATCTAATAATCTTAAAAAAATCATACAATGTTTAAATATACTAGTTTTATGAACATGAAAATATAATTAGATAAACAATTATTTATATCTAGTCCTTTTAATAAGGATATACTCTATTTGATGATCTCAGTTTGGTAACCTCACATATATTCATCTAAAAAGGTGCCTCTAGTGAATTTGATGAACTCTATTTATTGTATATTTCAGATGAATTCACAAGTCCTTTTGTACAAGAATTAAAAATCCTTCATCTGATCTTTAGGCCTCTGATTAAAACTTCTATCTTTAGGAATTGAACTTATTATAGTTGAAACTCCATGAATTTAGATCTATATCTTTTTACAAAAACATATTCATCACTTAATAACTTTGAATTAGTAATGAAAAACTTTTTTTTGAGGATATTTAAACTTTATCCTTCCAAAAAATAAAATCCAGAGAACTGCACATGAAAAACCCATTCTAATAACTCATGACTTTTTACCTTATATTTATTATATTTATAAAATAAAATTTATAATGATAGTTTCTTCCTTTTATTAGTTTCATGGTATAAATCTCTTTATAAAGTTAGATTCATAACTTTAATGACTAGACATTGTAATTATAAACTTCTGATGAACATTCATTTACCCTCTCAGACAATTGAATTACTTAAAATTATTTAGAATACATCAATGGGGTTCCTGCAATATAAGGTTTCATAATTTGAAGAATATAATCCCTATATAATAACATCCAAAAAATCCATGACAAGCTACATCTTTATTTTTCCAAAGTAAACATCCATATGAAACTCATTCAACTTACTCCAGCTAAGTCATTGAATTTTTTATAAACAATTTACAAGAAATATAACACTTCCATCATCATCATTAAATGGTTACATAAAACATCCTAAAATTACTACATAATAAGGAAATATATAAAAATTTAATAATTTTCATAAATAGAAGAATATAAAACATATATATTTAACCTATAGATAAAAATATATGAAGTATATAATAAAAAATAATTCAACTAACAATTTAATCATAAATAAAAAATCAATAATAAAAAACATTTATATAACAAAACAATGAATATAATATAAGAAATAAACTCACCATTTATTAATAAATATGCAATCTAAAAAATTTATTCATAAAAAATTAATCAAAAAAACAATTATATAATGTAAACCGTATATGATAAATAAATGATCATAAAATAATAAATGGATATAGAAATTATAAAAATAATAAATAAATTAATAGAATTTATAAATCATAAAATTATAAGGTAATTTATAAAAAATTAAAATAATTAATAGATAAAAAATTTAAATAAAAACAACATATCTATGAAACATAGAGACGAAACAACAGTAAATAAACTTCAGATGACATGAAAAGTGGGAGAATGGTCAATGATAAATAAATGAGTTAAATTTAAATAGTAAATATATAATATCTCCTTAAGCTATGAAAATAAAGAAATAATCACAAAAATATAGATTTAGAGAGTTTATCATTGATGAATTGATATAACCTAATATTAAAAAAACTTAGATGATGCATATTTAGGTGGGACCATAGTAAATAAAAAAATTGATGACACAGATCATGGAACATTAATTAAAGCTATATAACACCACTTAGATCCCAAATTGTGACAAAGGATAGTGAAACCAGAATTCTATAAGTGACAACTTGTAAAATAAAAGGATGGGACAAAATATAATGTGGTTTCTAGATGAATGAAGTTGAGGGATGGTGTTTGAAAGTTGTGGAAGTTAGGTTTTGAGTGTATTGGGTTTAATATAATGAACTTTGGGACTCTAAAGTCACATGTAATTATTATTTTTAAAATATTTTTACAATAATTATTAAAATAAATGACATTAAAAACTATGTTTTCTTATCAATTACTATAATAAAAAAATATAATAACTTAATTGACATGAGTTTTGATGTTTCTTATCATAATAATTAACATGAAAACCCTGACAGTGAAGGTTTCCATGTCAGTTTTATGATAACTAATATGAGAAAATTCACTAAGGGTATGTTGAAATTTATTATTATTATATATTACATGAAAACCTTGAACCTAGGGGTTTTCACATTGGTCACTAATAAACTATGTGAAAACCCGATGTGAAAAATTCCTTTTATACTAATGTGATAACCTATTATCAGATATATATAATATTTCTTATTTTTTTCAGTATCACAGTTTCATCCATCATTCAAAGTTTATAAATCCATTATTTATAGTTAGATTAAAGTACTAGAATAAATGTTTTTATAACTATTTATAAACTTCTAGGTTCATTCCATGGGAGTTTTAGGTATGATTTGTAGATATTAAATTTATCACAAGCTTGTTTTTGAAATTGTTTACTAAAAAATGTTGATATTTTAATAATTAGTTAAAATATTAATATTACCATTATAGAAAAAACCACTATTTAATTATTAATTTAATAGTTTTCCAATAATTAAGTTTCCATATTAATCTATAATATAAATTTATATCACCATTCATATAGGTGGTTAAACATTCCCAAAAAAGAACCTACTATAATCTATTGGCAAGTATGGTTATAAAAGTGATTATTTTATTATAACACTATTATAAAAGAATTATAGTGATATTAAATATATTTTATTAAGGTTATGAATCATATTAGAGACTAGGTGTGTGTAAAAGTTTTGAGATGAATGTTGAGTCAATAAGGTTTTCCTTATTGCTTTTCCATTCCTTCATACTTGGGGGAGATTATTTAGTCAATAAGGTTTACTTATGACTTCACCATTCCTTCTTGTTTTGAAAATCACAAACAACTCATCTTAAGGAAAATTTCTTTCTACACTGTGTTTTACTTCTATAAGGAAAAATTTCCTTCCCCAAGGAAATTTATCCTTATTATGTTTTCATTGCTCATATCATAATTTTCCTAAGTGTAAAATTCGATTTGAAACCAAAACCTAGGAATCCTATAAATACCTATATATGAAGAATTCTGTTTTAGAATCCGAATTCTCAAAATTCTGGTTACAAATTTTGGATATGAACTCTTCTGAGTTCTAACTCCAAATTCTGATTACGAATTCTGGATACAAACTCTTCTAAGTTCTGACTCCGAATTCTGATTACGAATTTGGTTATGAACTCTTCTGAGTTCTGAATCCGAATTCTGATTACGAATTCTGGATACAAACTCTTCTGAGTTCTGACACCGAATTCTAATTACAAATTCTAGATACGAACTCTTCTGAGTTCTAACTCTGAATTCGGATTAAGAATTCTAGATACGAACTCTTCGGAGTCCCGACTCCGAATTCTGATTACGAATTCTAGTTACGAACTATTATGAGTTATGAATCTTAATTCTCATGAACTCTTACTCCAACTTTGTGAGTTCTGGTTCCGAATTCCTATGAATCTAGATTCTAAGTTTTCTTGAAATTCAGACTTTGGAATTCTATAGAATTCAGGTTCTGAATTCTTAGAAAACAGAATCTGAATATCCCTGTATTATAGATTCCAAATTCAATTTTGGTTAGACTCTAAAATTCCATTTTCTTACATTCCGAATACCAGATTTTAGTTACGATTACACTTGTTTTGTTATAAAATTATGTCTTTCTTTCAGTTACTCACTAACATTTGTTTGATTAACACGTGTATAGGTCCCTCTGAAATTCAAGGAAAAATATGACCGTTGGAGGAAGGAGCCGACCGTTGAAGTCGTGCCTATAAATAGAAGCTCATTTGAAAGAGCTCTGGACTTTTCGAATTTTGGAAGCTCAGAACTTTTTGAAGTGATTTCTAGAGAGAGAGACTCTTATAAACTCTCAGGATTCATGTAGAGAGTTTTATCGGCTTGTTAAAACTTTGCTTCGTGCAAATTTGCTTAGTGCAAAGGTGTTATTTCCTTGAAATCAGAGACTTTGGGTTGTAAAGTCAGAGGTTCCGATTTCCTTACAAATCGAGGGCTTGCGGGGATGGAAAGACAGATACCAATCTTCGGATTGAGGGATTACCTAGGGTTGGGTAAGATATACTTTCTTAAAAGTATAAATCAAGGGACCTTTTATCCAGGTTTTTTGGATACCCTTCTCTTTGAGATAAATGAGTTACTACTTGTTACTTGTAGTATTTCATTTTTGTTTTCTTCTGTAATTTTAGTTGTTGAGGAAAGTATAATCTTCTTATACTTACTTAGACTTGTACTCGGATTATATAAGATTCTATATGCTTTAAGGTATAATCTTAGTTGTTGTAAATTTTTGTTAAATTTTATTTATTAAATTACTTTTTCGGAATCAAGAAAGTTATTAGATCTTAGAGGTGTTGGGAATTTTGGTTATGAGAAATTTACTTAGGGATTTTAAAAGTATACAATTCACCCCTATTATATTTGAGCATCTCATTATTACATATTCGATCCTACAATTGGTATCAGATAAGGTAACCTCTGAATTAATATCACGATTAGATTCAGAAGATAATTCTTCTTCTTATTACTTTCAGAATTGAAATTTCTGGATTCACACTTTTTATGATTTATTTTTTCAGACTCGTATAGTTTGGATTCATTTTTTCTTAGATATAATCTTGTTATATTTTTTCCTAGCATAGGAATATTCTCCTTGTTTAAAAACTTTTTCTATTAATATGTTTTTGTGGAAAGAATTTCATTTAAGATGGTAGGAATCAATGTTGGTTCCATAGACAATCTCAATCTAACTAGACCACATATCTTTGATGGAAATGATTATGAATAATGGAGAGATCGCATGAAGAAATTCATTATCAATACTAGTGTTGATAATTTTTTTATGCTTATTGGAGGATATAAAATCCTTGTTGAAGAAGTTAGTACCTTTACCAATCAATAAAAGCATGAATATGAACTGAATTTTAAGGTACGAAATACTTTTCTTTTCTCCATGACTAGAAATATATATATCCAAATTTCATCTTGTGAAGCAGCAAATTGTATTTGTAAGAAACTTGAAGTTACTCACTTTGGAACTTCTAAAGTAATTGAAACTAGAAGAGCCATGCTTAGTGCTGAATATCATGGTTTCTGCTTTCCTTATGGAGAACCCATATGTAAGGTGCAACAAAGATTCATTACTATTTTAAATAGTTTAAAATCCATGGGTGAGAAAGTATTAGATTGTGAAGCTCTTTTTGTTAAGATCATAGACATCATTCTGAATGAATGGGAATCCAAGAGGACTACTATTGATGAGAACAGAAAGGTTACTCAGATTTCCTTAGATGAACTATTTGGAACTCTTCTTCAACATGAAACTAGAATGAAGAGAGATTATGATAATATAAAGAAGATGAATGGAAATGGCAGTGTTGCTTTTACTACTACTTCATATCATACGAAATCCAAGACTCCTGAGAGAGTTACCAGATCCAAATCTATGAAAGTTGTTATCCAATACGAATCTAGTGGAAGTGAATCCTCAAAGAATGAATTATCCAATCTTTCTTTAAGGATGAACAAGATAGCTGGATAGAGGAATTTTCAATCCAGATATAAGAAAAAGGAAACGAAAGATAAAAATGATTTATTAGTTACATGTTATGAATGCAAGAGAGCTGGACACATAAGACCTGATTGTACTATGATTTAGAGAAAAGAATTAAAGGAAAGTCATTCAGAGAGAAACAGAAAGATGTATTACAAGGCTAAAGCTACGAATGTCTTGAAATCTAATGACACCTGGAGTGCCAGTGGTGAGACTCTTCAGATGAATATTCATATTATTAATCTTCTGGACAAAAGAATCTTGGTCTAATAGCTAGTATACCTATTGAAAATCATTGTTTAATGGATAAGGTACACAATGATAAATTTATGACCAATATATGTTTGAGTGCTAATGATAGTAAATATTATAACTCTTCGGATGAAGAATATTCTTCTAATTAAGATAATACTTTACCTTCCTATGAAGAAGTTTCTAGGTTTTCCAAACTCCTTGAGATTGAGAATTCAAAACTCGTGAAAAAAAATGATAAGGAAAAATCTAGGAATACTATTCTTAATAAGGAAATATTATATCTTTCTAAAGATCTTGATAATAAAAATGTTGATTTTGAAAGTATTTCAAAAAATCTTGAGGAAGTAAATTTTGAGAAGAATAAACTTTCTAAAGATCTAGAAAACTTAATTTCTAAGAAAAATGTTTTCGAGCCTATCTCTATTTCAAAATCAAATGTTTTTGAAGAGATGAACTTGGTTATCAAATAGAAATCCAAAATATTTTCCTTGAGGAAATATTCTTCAAACATTACCTTAGGTAAAGAAAATTTTGATAAAATGTATTCACAAATCCGACCTCTAAGGAATAGTTCTGGTTTTGGTTATGCTAGTTCTAAACCGATTTTCAGTAACAATTATTTTGTTCCTCAAAGTGCTCCATTCTACAATAAGTGTCAGTATGGTGGAAACTGGGAAAAACATTGTTCCTTAAAAAAACCCATTCTTTTGGATTTCATAAAGTCTATTTTTCTAAAAATATGTGGGTGCATAAAATTTTGCTTTCTAAGAATTCCGGATCCAAGAAAGCCTTGATTACAAAAATCTAAATTTTTTCTTATTTTCAGGAAAATAGAGATAGTACCAACATAAATACATGGTACATGGATAGTGGATGTTCCCGATACATGACTGGTAATAAAAACTATTTTGAAAAGATTATCAAGATGAAAGGAGGAAAAGTAACTTTCAGAGATAATGCTCAGGGAGATATTATTGGTATAGGTAACATCATTCTTCTAGAAAAAACTTTGATTTCAAATGTTTTATTTGTTAAGGGTCTTAAGAACAACCTCATTAGAATAATCCAATTATGTGATGAAGGTTACCTTGTGAATTTTAGGAATGAAAAGTGTTTAGTACACAATTCCAAGGAAGAGTTCATTATTTCTTCCCATAGGCAAGAGAATGTTTACACACTGAACATAGAAGACCTTAGAAGCCAAGATCTACCTTGACTAAGTGCAATGAAAGATCATTCTTGGTTGTGGAATAGAAGGTTAGGACACTATAACCTTAAGAACATATGAAAACATTCTATGAAAAGATTAGTTAAATATCTACCGGAGCTTAGAATTGATTCTTCAAAAGTTTGTAACCCTTGTAAATATGGAAAGAAACATAAATCAAGTTTTAAATCAGTCGGTGAAGTCCCATCTACTGATGCATTACAGTTAGTGCATATTGATCTCTTTGGTCCTACACAAACTGGAAGCATTGGGGGAAAGTATTATGTATTTTTCATGGTTGATTATTACACTAGATTTATGTGGGTCTATTTTCTGGCAAAGAATTCTGAAGCTTTTTCTTATTTCAAAAGTTTTAGAGCCCAAGTTAAAAATGAGAAAAACCTTCCATTGAAAACTATACATAGTGATCATGGAGGAGAATTTTAAAATTCGGATTTTGAATCTTTTTGTAGTAGAAAAGTAAATACTCATAACTTATTAGCACCTAGAACACCTCAACAAAATGGTGTTGTTGAGAGAAGAAATAGAATTCTTCAAGAGATAACAAGAACCAAGTTGAGTGAATATTCTGTAGTAAACATTTTTTGGGCCGAAGCTGTATGTACTTCTTGTTATACTATAAATAGTGTTTTGATTAGACATTTTTATTAATAAAACTCCTTATGAGTTATGGAATGGTAGAAAACCTAGACTTTCCTACTTTAAGGTTTTTGGTTGCAAGGTATTAATTCTGAATAATAAAGATAATCTTCATAAATTTTCACCAAAATCTGATGAAGGAATTTTCTTAGGCTACTCCACTTCTTCTAAGACTTATAAAGTTTTCAACAAAAACACTTGTACTGTTGAAGAGACAGTACATGTGAAATTTGATGAAACTGATCCTTTTGTTTTCAAACAACCCAACCTACATCCTCTGACGTGTTTTCAAAAACTGATTATCAAACTTTGTTAGAAGATCCTTCTGATAAGGAAAATTCCCAAGAAAATGTTTTTGAAGAATTTAGCCTAGAATATTTCCTACCCTATTTTTATGAACATGTTTTAAAAAACCCAAATCAGTTGTTTCTAAGGAATCATCCTCATGATAGCATCATTGCTAATGGTAATCAACCTATAAGTACTAGAAGTTCCTTAAGGAATGAAGTAGAACATCTAGCATTCCTTTCCCAATTAGAGCCAAAAAGCCCTGATGAAGCTTTAGGTGATGATGATTGGATTAATGCTATGAAAGATGATTTAAATGAATTCGAAAGGAATAAAGTCTAGACCTTGGTTGAAAGACCTAAAGAACCTTCTATTATTGTAGTAAAATGGGTCTTCAGAAATAAGTGTGTTGAAAATGGAATCATTGTAAGAAATAATGATAGATTAGTTGATAAAGGCTATAATCTACAAGAAATATTAGACTATAAAGAAACCCTTTCTCTAGTAGCTAGAATTGAATCTATCCGTATTTTACATGCCTTTGCAACATTCTTCAATTTCAAACTTTTTCAAATGGATATGAAATGTTCTTTCCTTAATGGTAATGTTCTAGAGGAAGTTTTTGTTGAACAACCTCCTGGTTTTGAAGATACAAAACATCCTGATCATGTTTTTAGACTTACCAAAGATTTCTATGGCCATAAACAAGACCCTCGAGCTTGGTATGATAGACTTACAAGATTTTTTCTTCAAAATAAATATGTTAAGGGAAATGTAGATACAAATATTTTTATAAAGAAAGATAAGAAAAATGATTTTATTCGCCAAATTTATGTTGATGGAATTATATTTGGTTATAATCTACAATCCTTAACTGATTCCTTTTCAGATCTAAAGAAATATGAGTTTGAAATGTGTATGATGAGTGAGTTAATATTTTTCTTTGGTATTCAAATTTCTCAAAAACCAGAAGGAATCTATATATTCCAACATAAGTATATTAAATATCTTCTTAAAAAGTATGGATATGAAAACACTAAAAGTATTAGTACTCCCACTAGTACTTCAAACACAATGGAACTTGATGAAGCTGGGAAACCAGTAGATCAAACAGCTTTTAGAGGTATGATAGGAAGTTTACATTACTTACCATCTAGTCGTCCAGACATAATGTTTTCAGTATGCTTATGTGCTAGATATCAATCCAATCCTAAAGAATCTTATTTAAAAGCAGTGAAAATAATTTTTCGCTACTTAAAGGGAACCATGGATTTAAGACTCTTTTATACATCTGGAAATGCTTTTGTTTTAATTTTTTTTTCAAATGCTGACTTGGGTGGATTGAGAATGGATAGGAAGAGTACATACAAAATTTTTCATTTCTTAGGAGATTCAACAGTTTCTTGGTCATGCAAGACGAAACACTCAATAACACTTCCACTGCAAAAGCTGAATATGTAGCAGCTGGAATTTGCAGTGCTCAAGTATTGTGGATGAAACACACACTCACAGAATATGGTATAAGTTTTACCAATTTTTTTTGTGTGATAATACTAGTTCCATTTCCCTTAGTAAAAACCCCGCACATCACTCTCATGTAAAACACATAGACATTAGGCATCACTTTCTTAGGGATCACACACAAAAAGGAGATATCATTCTTCAATTTATCGAAACGCAAGACCAACTTGCTGATATTTTCACAAAATCTTTACCCTCTGATAGATTTGAGTACATTAAATAGAAGTTAGGAATGATAACTGTAAGTTAATATTCCTTGTTAACTCTCAGTGGAATCAATCTCCTTAAAGTAATAAACTCATTTTCATAGGGGGAGTACATTTTCTTGTAAGTTTTTCATATTTTTTGTAATGAAATTTTTCATATTTTTCATAATGAAGTTTTTCATATTTTTTGTAATGAAGTTTTTCATATTTTTTGTAAAGAAGTTTTTTATATTTTTTGTAACGATTTTTTTTCATATTTTTCATAATGAAGTTTTTCATATTTTTTGTAATGAAGTTTTTCATATTTTTTATTATAAAGGTTTTCATGTTTTTCATAATGATGTTTTCTATATTTTTCATAATGAAGATTTTCATAATGAACATTTTCATTATGAAGATTTTCGTAATAAATATTTTCTTAATGAATATTTTCATAATGAAGATCTAAGTACTCATTTTTTGTTCCATACTCAAGTTTTTTTTGGAATCTAAAGTACTTCAAGAAGAATTTTCCTCAATACGAATAATTCTCCTACAATCCGAAAGGTATGATTCTTTATTGAGTTTTTATAATAACCTTTTACTTGCAGTTATTTTCTTTTGACTTTAAAATTTCTCGGAATCTAGTTTTATTAAATCATATTTTTTTCTTTTTAAAACCTCAAAAGATTGGATCCTACCAAATTTTCCTGGTGGATATATTTTCAACCGTCATATCTGATCAGAATAATTCTCAATCATTGGATTAAATTGAGAAGTTGAACCCTCTCTTCAAACACTTATAAAAGGGTTCCCCCGATGGTTTTCCCACATCGGTTTTCAAAGCTTTTGCGTGTCGAAGCTCTGCCCCTTTAAAAAAGCTCGTTCCGAACCTTTCAGAAGTGCTCAATTCCGAATGTCTGGTGAAGTTCCTTCTCATGAGATGTCTACTGTCAACCCGATTGTAGAGTGGAAGATATACAGGGAGTGGTTGGTACATATGAACTTATTCAACAAATATGACTCTATTATTTCCAAGAATATCAAGTTTAATAGATGGGAGAGTGTATCCATTTTGAAGATAGGGGCTCAAGATCTTGTGTATCCGGATCTCCTCATTGATTTTTATGAATTAGCATATTTTTTAAGGAAGATGGTAGAGAAAAATCTTCCTTCAAGAGTTATGGAAAAACATATGCACTTTCATACACCAAGGCTGCTAGCTTGGTAGGGTTATGTTATGAAGGAGAGGCAGAATTTTGTTCCCACAAGCCGCCAGATGTTCAACTGAGTTTTGTAAAACTGAAGGCCATGCAAAGTCTTGGACTTACAGATTTCAAGACCATAAAAATTTCTCACTTGTCTACCAAAAATTGGATCCTAGAGTTATGGGTTCAGGGTTTTATCGTTACAAGAAAGGGAGACAAGGAAACTATTAAGAAAAGTGATATGTATATATTAGATTTTTTGGTAAATCTAAGGAAGATCAATCTGATGAAGCATATTCTCATTACGATAAATAATATCAAGATTGGGAATTTGAGAGCACAGATAATCATGTATCATGCCCTACTCTCCAAGTTGATAGTTCGGTGTCTTGAATCATTCAAGATTCCTTGGATTTCTAAGCCGAGGAATATCAAAGTGATGTTTGTTAGTGATGCCACTTTGAAAAGAATGAATGTTGGATTTTCTAAGGAATCAGGAGAGTTTTATGATCTTCTAGTGGAAGAGGCAGAAGCCGTTCCGAAAAATGATGAAGAGGCTGAACCATCTAAGAAATCTAGAAAGAAAAGAAAATTAAAAGAAGTAGAAGCTGAAGGTGAAACCCCTAAAGCTAAGGAATCTCAAATTGCACCTCCAAATCCCAAGAAACAGAAATCCTATCCGGATGAGGTGGTTTCCAAATGGAGGGAGGATAAGAAGAACTGGAAAGAAGGGGAGCCACAGTTTGTCCTAGACCCTGTAGAGGCCAATGCATTAAAAGAGAAATCTGCTGAAGAGCTTGAGAAGCAAGCCAAAGAGAAGAAGCTGAAGAAGAATATGTTAGAGGCAGATATAGTGCAATCTCTTTTGAAGGCTACAAAAGTGGCATCCGAGAAAATTCTTGTACTGAAAACTTTCTTAGTTGAAGCCTTACCTGAGACACTGGGGAAGAAGTACATGACTCCAGAAAAATTACAAGAAAAGGTTGCTAAATAGATAAAAGCTATGGACGAAGTGCAAGAAAATAAAGAAATTAGTAATCACACTGATGATCTGATTAAGCAAGTTGAAGATTATCTTGAGAAGGAAAGTTCTTCTGAAATTTTTTCAATCCGGACTTCTCAAGACGGATCTTCGAAACTTGCTACCCCTGGAATTGATGAGAAGTCTGATGAAGAAGTGAAAAATTTATCTGAGGAAGAGATTCATAATCATGATTTCATTATTCTTGAGGATATTGAATCAGGAGATAAGAAAGAAAAAATTGATAAAGATATGATTGTTCTGTTGTCTGAGATTGAGCATGAGTCTCCAGATGAAGAAACTATTCCGAAAACCAACAAAGGGAAACAAGTGGTTGTTGATACCCAAACCAAAGAAATTCTAAGAAAGAAGGAAGCTGGTGCATCTTGTAATAGGAAGCTGGTTGAGCTAGAGGAAGAACCATCACCAAGTAAAGTGTTAGATTCACAATCATCAGCTCTAGGACATGATTTTGTCATTCAGTCCCTGAAGAAGCTAGTGGATATGATTCTGATCATTCCAACAGTTGAATCCAGATGCCCAATGCTCCAACATAGCCTGAATTAGAAATCAGACTCTGTATCCATGGTGATAGATAGGTGCATAAAGATTTAGGCCTAAGATAATAACTTTCTTATCAACTATGAAGCCCATTGAAAATCTTGTAAGAAAATGGTGAGCAGGTCAAAGAATATAGTCGAAGATCTTAGAGATCTTGATGACTTTCAAGATGATCATAATAAATATTTTGATACTGAAGATAGAAAAATCAAGGATCTCACAAATATATTTGAGGAAAAGCTAAATCTTGAGAAGAATACCCAGATTCAGGATGTCAAAGATCTGAATGGGAAGTTGAATTATGTTTTCCAAAGTTGGAAAACAGAAAGGGATCTCCAGATCAAGATTGAAGAAAAGCTAGTGAAGCAAGATGACTTGCTAAAGGATTAGGCAGAGACTCTGAAGCCTCAGGATGATAGAATCATAGCCTTAGATAAGAAAGCAGAGGAGGATCACAACGAGATAAAGAAGCTGAAAACTATCATGAAGAAGAAGATACCCAAGGAAAAAAGAAGCAAAATAGATCTAAATCCGATCTTTTGTTGTTTCTGTTTTTCCTTGTACAAATTCTTCCAATCTTAATGAAACCGTGGTTGATTTTTTTTTGGATGTTTGTACCAATATTTCTGGTATCATATTTTTTTTCCATTCCCTCAAACTCTTTTTAAAAATCACAAAGGGGGAGAAAGAAAAATAATTCTAAGTAAAAGAAGAAATATCCCTAACTAAGGGGAAGTTTATCAAAGGGGGAGTTCTCATTACAATTCTTTCCACATTCAAATGAAAAATCTCATTTCATAAATCTAGAATGCGATCCATAGATTTCCAAAGCCTAAGGGGGAGTTAGTCATATTCAACACTGTTCATATATAAATGGAGATAATTTTTATTTCAAAATCTAGAAAAATCTTTCTAAGTCCTTATATTTTTTTTCGTAAAGATGTTTTTTCTTTCCAAAAAGGGGGATATTGTTGAGTCAATAAGGTTTTCCTTACGACTTTTCCATTCCTTCATACTTGGGGGATATTTTTAAGTCAATAAGGTTTCCTTATTACTTTACCATTCCTTCTTGTTTTGATAATCACAAACACCTCATTTTAAGGAAATTTTTTTTACCCTATGTTTTAATTCTATAAGGAAAAATTTCCTTCCCCAAGGAAATTTATCCTTATCATGTTTTCATTCAATATATCATAATTTTTATAAGTGTAAAATCCGGTTTGAAACCGAAACCACAAAATCCTATAAATACCTAGATATGAAGCATTCAGTTTTAGAATCTAAATTCTCACAATTCTGATTACAAATTCTGGATATGAACTCTTCTGAGTTCTGACCCCAAATTCTGATTACAAATTCTGGATACGAACTCTTATGAGTTCTGAATCTGAATTCTGATTACGAATTCTGGTTATGAGCTCTTCTGAGTTCTGACTCCGAATTCTGATTACGAATTTTGGATACAAACTCTTCTGATTTCTGACTCCGAATTCTTATTACAAATTCTAGATATGAACTTTTCTGAGTTTTGACTCCAAATTATGATTAAAAATTCTAGATACAAACTCTTCTTAGTTCTAACTTCGAATTATGATTACGAATTCTGGTTATGAACTCTTATGAGTTCTAACTCTGAATTCTCATGAACTCTGACTCCGAACTTTGTGAGTTCTGGTTTCGAATTCCTATGAATCTAGATTCTGAATTTCCTTGAAATTCAGACTCTATAATTCCATAGAAATCAGGTTCCGAATTCTTAGAAAATAGAATCAGAATATCCTTGTATTATAGGATCTGAATTCAATTTTGGTTAGAATCTGAACTTCCATTTGCTTACATTCTGTATATCAGATTTTATTTATGAATACACTTTTTTTATAAAACGATGTCGTGCTTTCAGTTACTCACTAACCATTGTTTGAGTAACACATGTATAGGTCCCTCCGAAATTCAAGTCAAAATATGACCGTTGGGGGAAGGAGCTGACCATTGAAGCCGTTCCTATAAATAGGTGCTCATTTGAAAGAGCTCAGGACTTTTGGAATTTTTGAAGCTCACAACTTTCAGAAGTGATTTCTAGAGAGAGAGACTCTTATAAACTCTCAGGCTTCATGTAGAAAGTTTGAACGGATTAGAAAAACTTTTCATTATGAAGATTTCCTTAGTTCAGAGGTGCGATTTCCTTGTAATAAGAGACATCAGGTTGTGAAGTCAGAGGTGTTGATTTCCTTACAAATCGAGGGCTTGCGGGGATAGCAAGACAGATACCAATCTTTGGATTGCGGGATTACTTGGGTTTAGGTAAGACAGACTTTCTTGAAAGTATAAATCAAGGGACCTTTTACCCAGGGTTGTTGGATACCCTTCTCATTGGGATAAAAGAGTTACTACTTGTTACTTGTAGTATTTTTTTTGTTTTCCACTGTACTTTTAGTTGTTGAGGAAAGTATAATTTTCTTATACTTCCTTATACTTGTACTCTGATTATATACGATTCTATACGCTTTAAGGTAGAATCTTATTTGTTGTAAACTTTTGTTAAATTTCATTTCCGAAATAACATTTCCGGAATCAGGAAAGTTATTAGAACTTAGAGGTGTTGTGAATTTTGGTTATGAAAAATTTACTTATGGAGTTTCAAAGTATAAAATTCACCCCCCTCTTGTATTTGAGCACCTCATTATTACATATTCGATCTTACAAAGTAATCATTAGGGAGTGGATAATACTAACATTGAGAACTTGAATCATCTCTTTGTGGGCCTCTTGGAAATGGAGGATTTGGAATAAATTAATGTGACCAATGGTTTAAAAATGTGTAATTGGACCTTAGAATAAGATATAAGGGTATTTATTTATTATTTAGTTTAAGGATATTTGTGGTTTTGAGTGGATTAAATTGATATTCTTTTATAGGTGAAAATAAGGGATATTTTTTTAAAATTTAAGTTAGGAAAGTGATGTTATTAATATTTTCATGACTTATTATATACTCCCTTTACTGATTTTATATGAAATGTGCATAATTTGTGTGAAATATTAATTTTTTAATATTAAGTATAATTTTTGAGCATTTTTAGAAGTAGTCCATTTGAGTAATTTTACTGTTTTATTAATACCTATCACTATACTGATCAAAATTGTGTGGTTCTTGTTTTTTAGGATTCTAGTTTAAATATAAAACATTTTATTACAAGGTACCATGAGCCAATTCTACCATTTGAAGGGTCATATAGTCCTCACAAACAAGACCAAAGAATCTGTGAAGAAACTGGACAATTCATGAAGATTGATTTAATGGGATAACTAAAGAAGTCCAAATTCCATTATTCTCAACCATAGTTCGGGGGAAAATGTAAGGAGTCCTGGATAAAAATTTCAAGGCCCAAATCCAAACACAAGAAGCCCAACATATGCTTTGAAGTCCATCCCACCATTCTGGAAGAGAAATAAAATCAGTACATTATTCATGACATATCTCATGATTTAAGCATACAATCAAGATGAGATTTTGTGGTGTGAAATAGGAGATATAGATGGATGATTTTGTTGAATAAATAATTCGGTTTTGAAGGCATCCTCCTATTCAAAAACGCTTTCACATTATGGACATCAAAAATACTGGATTGAAATGGACAGATTAAAATTGTATAATCATCCAGCCATAACATTGGCTACATATGTCCAAATGACTCCAAATGTTGAGAGAGGTCTGACACATTTATTATATACAACTTTGAAGAAGGATATTGCTTGAGATTAGGCTGTCTGAATAGCCAACATGGTGATGCAAGTGGAGGGACAAATTGGAAATGAAAATAGTCCACTTCTTTGGGTTATAAATGCATCCCCCTCCTCTCCTTCAAAGGTTTGGAATTTCAGAAGATATGAGATCATATTAACATGAACAAAGCCTTGAAAAAGGCTTGGGAGGATCTTCCATACTCATATTTTTACTTGAGAGACCTTTCCTCCTCTGTTTTGTTTCATTTACTTTTATGTTCTTTATTGTGGTAATTTTGTAAGTCCTTTCCTTTGTAATGTGGTTTTAATGCAAGTTTCTTATTCAATATATCTTATTCTCATCCACCTTATGTAGTCTAATATTAATGTTCTTAAAATATTTTAAATTAATTTTAATACCCTTCCCTTTTATTTTTCTTCCTCATTCAATCGAAAGCCCGGTTTTAATTATCATCATTGTTTGTGTGTGTGTGTGTGTTTGAGGCACCACTCTTTTCTTATCCCTTTCTTTTTCTTCTCTTCATAATTCATCACTATAAACATATATTACCAGATTAATAACCATATTAATGGATGACTAAATACTTCATTGGGGTGAGTTTTAATTTAGGTATTTTAAGCGATTGAGAGCGTTTTCTCGATGAGTATTCGTTGAATTAACATTGTGTATGTTGGACTTAGCATGTCATGGATTAATGACTTGGTTTGTTTAACATGTGGTTTACATGGATTATTAGAACCATAAATACACTACCATAAACAAGATATGATCAAGATTAGAACCCTAAGTTAAGTTAAGGCTTGGATTAAAGCCTTAACACTTGGGAATTCAAATCAACGTCAACTTTTGACATAAGTGTTAATTTAAATGCAATATAAAGAAAAGCTCAAGGATATCACAAGATTAACTAAGATAATGATGAACTCACCCCAATAATTATCAATTCATTAAATCTATCATAATAAATTAGTCATTTTAATTAATCTCTGCAAACAAACCCCCCAATAAGAATACAATCAACAAAAAACAAATGACTTTTTCAAAGTATCATCGCCGAGAATTCGACCCGAGTGCTGCTATACACATTAGCAGAGCACCGAAACTTTGACCGGTCGATAGGCGACAATCAACCGTGCATTTCAAATAGCACCATTGCTGGGGATTGTGCCCTATGTAGTCATTAGTTTTTTGTTATTGTAATAAAAAACCAAAAAAAAAGAAAAATTTAAAAAAATATTGAAAAAAAACACAAAGAAAAACCCGTCTTCTCATAAAAATCATAAACTGAAAAAATACAAAGAAAAACTCATCTTCCTATTTCTTCCAAAATCTTTCTGAATTCCTCGTAGCCTTCTAAAAAATCCCTCGGATTTTTTCGACCGTGAAATTAAGCAAACACTTCTCCAACATAGGAGGAACATAAGAGATAATCAAATAATTCAAGAACCATTCCTTGTCCAACCAGTTGAATTAGAAATGTCCAATCATAGTGAACAAACCCTTAAAGAACTCACTGTACCTGATATGAATTATTAACCTCCTGGTATTCAATATCCAAACATAGAGGCTAACTTCGAAATCAAATCCTGTTTGATTCATCTTCTCCCTCATTTACGCGGGCTAGCCGGTGAGGATCCACATCTACACCTTAAAGAGTTTCAAGTAGTGTGCTCTACCATGAAGCCTCAAGGGGTTTCTGAGGAACAAATCAAAGTTCAAGCATTACCTTTCTCCCTAGCAGACACTGCTAAGTTATGGATTTACTACCTACCTCCTGGTTCCATAACCACATGGAATGACATGAAGCGACTCTTCTTAGATAAATTATTTCCTGCTTCTCGTACTGCTTCTATCCAAATTGAAATAAGTGGTATCCGTTAGTTTCCAAGTGAATCACTCCATTAATATTGGGAGAGGCTCAAAAATCTTGTTGCAACCTGCCCACACCACCAAATCCCTGACCAAATCTTGATCCAATACTTCTATGAGGGGTTATTGGCTATGGAGAGAACTCTCATTGATGCCGCAAGTGGTGGTACTCTTTTTGATAAAAATCTTGCAGCAGCAAGAGATCTCATAAGTAACATGGCTGAAAACACACAACAATTCCATACTCGGGCACATGGTCATGTCAAACAAGCCAAAGATAATCAATCAATTAAGCCGAACAAGATGAACGAGTGGATGAGTGAACTTACAGGTCTTGTGTGACAACTAGATGTGGCATCCAAATCCCCAACCTTGTCTTCTCTATAATCAATGTTTCCTGGACCTGTCAAAAACTATGGAATCTGTAACTCTCCATCTCACCCAACTTACACATGTCCACAAATTCAAGAAGATCAATCTGATTCATCTGGACCAATGAATCTCAATGCAACATATGGTCAGCGGAACACCAACCCTCAACTATCAGGTCAGTTTGTTAGAAACTTCAACCAACATAACTCTGAGCCCTTCTCTTCTTCCTATAACCAAGGCCTTATGTATAGTAATCCAATATCTCATCCCCCTCAATTCCCTCCTCAAAACCCAAACCAGTTTAAATATGTTCAAGGCGTTGGTAACTACCAATAACCTTGTCCTTTTATTCCTCAACCTCAAAGTAATAATCCTCCTCCTGGATTCCATTATCCTAGTGAGCCTTCCCAATTCCATAACCCATACAATCGCTTTCCCAAGAACCAAAATCAAGGTAATACCAATTTGGGACAAGCCTCTTCTTCTAATAAACCATGAGAAAGTGGAATGTAAGATCTTGCCTCTTTCACCCATTCTAGCCTCAAGAACATTGAAACCCAAATTGGTCAACTGGCATCCCACATTAGTCAGCAGCAACCATCTAATTCTTCCCAAATTCCACCTCAACCATTAACCAACCCCAAGGGTAATGTAAGGGAAATTTCACTTAGATAGGGAAAGAAAATTTCTATGCCTCAAGATAAGTCCTCCAACCCTCCTTTGAATGTTGACCTAGAAAATAAAAAGAAAAAGAAACTTGAAAAGGAACCTGAATCCATTCCCTCACCTCCTTCCATTCAATCCAATTCCTTTTCCTCAAGATGTTTTTAAACTAAGGAAGTACTTTGAACCTGATCCTGAAATGCTTGACATATTTAGATGTGTTGAAGACAACATTCCCCTCTTAGATCCTATAAACAAAATTCCTAAGTATACCAAGTTTCTCAAGGAGTTGTGTACCCACAAGAGGAAACTTAGTACCTTCGAAAATGTTTCCACCCAGCAGTCTATTCCCATAAAGTGAAAAGATCCAGGGACCTTTACGGTTCCATTCCAAATTGGAAGTTCTAATTTCGATGATGCACTCATAGACCTAGGAGCCTCAATTAATTTCATGCCCAAATCTATATTCTCCAACCTTGGTCTAGGTCCCTTACATCCAACAGGTGTTGTCATTCAATTATCCAATCGAAGCATAGCCAATCCCGAGGGAATAATTTAGGATGTCCTTGCCCGAGTCAATGATCTGATCTTCCTTGCTGATTTCTATGTCCTTGACAAAGAAGGTGAGACGTACTATTATCGATCTCCCCTAATTCTAGGAAGACCATTCTTCATGACTGCAAGAACCAAGATTGATGTCCATTCAGGCATCTTATCCATGGAATTAAGTGACCAACTGGTCATGTTAAACATTTTCCAAGCCATGCGTTACCCATCTGAGGATCACTCTGCATTCTCAATCCATGCTTCTGAGGACACTTCTAATATTTAATAGAACCCAAATCCACTATGTTCTTCATGTTCTAATGATAAAGGATCTTGTGAAATATATAAAATGATTAACCATGTTATAAATGGTGAAGTTTATGTTGACCTCTCATTCATAGACTCCATAAATCTAGAGGAACTTGAAAACTCTCTTGAATCACACATCTACTCTGATATCTACTACTCCACCTTGGAAAGTATTAAGGAGAATGAATCTGAAGTAACTAAAGTCCCTTCTTCCATTACCGAGTCTTCTAACCCACAAATAAAATATTAGACTGATCTAAAACCTCTTCTTGAAAACCTGAAATATGCATTCCTTTTCCATGATCACTCATATCCTGTCATTATCTCTACTTCAATTACAGAAACCGAGGAGTCCAAACTTGTGCAGGTGTTAGAGGAAAACAAAAAGGCCATAGGTTGGACCCTAGATGACATACCAAGAATCAACCCCGCTCTTTTCATGCATCAAATCCATCATGAGGAATCATCCAAAACAATTAGACAACCATAAAGAAGACTCAATCCACTCATCTATGAGGTAGTTAGTGAAGAGATCACCAAGATTCTTCAAGCTGGTATTATCTACCCAATTTATGATAGTGGATGGGTTAGTCCAATTCAAGTTGTACATAAGAAGGGTGGGATAACTGTTGTCACAAATGAACATGGAGAGGTAGTCACAACTCGAGTGAAAAACAAATGGCATGTGTGCATAGACTATAGGAAATTGAATGTTGAAACAAAAAAAGACCACTACCCTCTTCCATTCCTTGATCAAAGGCTGGAATGATTAGTTGGAAAGTCACACTATTGCTTTCTTGATGGATACACCAGCTACTTCCAAATCCCAATCGCACCTCAGGACCATGAAAAGACTACTTTCACATGCCCCTTTGGAACATATGTATATAGAATAATGCCTTTTGGCCTTTACAATGCTCCTGCAACATTCCAGAGTTGTATGTTGAGTATCTTTATTGAAATCATTGAACACTCCATGGAAGTCTTCATGGATGACTTCACCATTTATGTTGAGTCATTTGAATCGTGCTGGAATTCACTCTCTCTAGTCCTTCAAAAGCGTCTCAAGTGTAACCTTGTGTTAAATTTTGAAAAATGTAACTTCATGGTTACAAATGGGATTGTTCTAGGGAACATAGTTTCAAAAGGTGGAATTGAAGTTGATCCTTCCAAAATTGAAGTGATTCAATCACTTCCTCTACCCACTTATGTTCGAGACATCCATTCATTTCTCGTTCATGCTGGTTTCTATCGAAGATTCATCCATAACTTCAGTAAAATTTCCCTCCCACTCACTCGTTTTTCCCAAAATGATGTCACTTTCCATTTCAATGAGGTTTGCAAGAGGGCCTTTGTTGAACTAAAAACTGCTCTAACATCTGCCCTGATAATCCAACCCCCAAATTGGTCCTTACCCTTTGTGTTGATGCATGATGCTTCTGATAGAGCTGTTGGGACTGTTCTTGTTCAAAGAAGAGAAAAACTCCCTCATGTCATCTATTATGCCTAAAAAACATTGGATGAAACTCAATCTCACTACACTGTCACTGAATAGGACGTTTTAGTAGTGGTTTTTTCCATAGATAAATTCCAGCCCTATCTCTTAGGTGCCAAAATCATAGTCTTCAGAGATCATTCAGATATAAAGTTCTTACTCAAGAAAAGTGATTCCAAACCAAGGCTAATAAGATAGATCTTAATGCTCCAAGAGTTTGACCTAGAAATCAAAGATAGACCAGGAAAAGAAAACCCTATGGCTGATCACTTGAGTCAAATTTCTAATTCTTCTCATTCTGAAATCATCGATCCTGAATTCCCCAATGAGCACCTTTCATCTCTCACTGCAATGTTACCATGGTATTCCCCAATTGCAAATTACTTGGTTTCTGGTGTTTTTCCTGAAATGTTTTCAAAAGCACAAAAAATGAAGTTGAAAAGTGATTCGCCAAATCAATATTTTTGTATTTTCAAATAATCACTTTTATGGCTGAGTGAGAACCACAAAAAATTCAAAACACCAATTACAACACCCGCCAACCACTTTTATGCAACACCAAGGATTCAAATTTAAAAATTACGCAGTTCAAATTAAAGTAGGAAAACGTCAATGCCTCAGCCTGCAAACCGCCTAGAGCCACACACCCTGACTATCACCTTCCCCAAGCGGTATCATCCATCGACCACCACGTCGGAACCACCAATGCTGAAACCACCATCACCGAAAAGAAAATTACACAAAAATTTAAACACACAAGAACTCGGAACCACCACCAAGAGAACAACTTCATACCACCACCTCGACTAGGGATGTAAATGAAAGAAATCATCGCCGTCATCAGGAAGAGTCACCGAACAAACCAGGAACCAAAAAATTCGAAACCAAATTCAAAAGAAAACCCCCAAAACTGGAACTGAAAAACGTTGGCCACACACCAGCGTAGTCATCACCGCGGGGGAGGCACCACCACCCAGCGGCGCTGTGTCCACACTGTCGTTCGAAGCAGATCGAACCGCAAATCATATCCATAATCACCAAATTCCAAAGCAGGATTCAACCATACCCTTGAAAAATCAAAAAGGGAAAAGAAACACGAAGAGAATACAAATCCACGATGACAGACACAACGCTCCACCTAAAATCCGAACAGATCCCGTCGCCGCCTTCGCAATCTCCCTCATAGACCTCATCGAACCATCGCGCGCGCCCCCAGCCAGCACATAGGAAGCGTCGACCCTCGACCAGGAGGAACAACCTCTGTCAACACCATGCTGCCAAATGTAGTCCAGCAAATGGTGGGGGAGGCCAAGACAGTCGCGCCAACGCAGATTCCTCAACACCACCCCTGTGAGAGGGACCACCGCTACGAAAACACCGATAAGGCGCACTGAAGAGATCTCGGAAGATGATCCGAGGTGAGGAGGAGAGGCAGCGACAGGGCAAAAGTGATTCAAAATACTATTTTTGGGAAGAAAATAAACTTTGGAAAATAGGGGATGACATGGTAATAAGGAATGTGTCAATGAAAATGAACATTCTTCCATATTAGAATTCTGTCACTCAATGCCTGGTGGTGGCCACTTTGGACCACAAAGGACCTCCCGACAGGTTCTAGACTATAGATTTTTCTGGCCTTCACTTTTCAAGGACTCACATGAGTTCTTTCAATCATATCCCACTTTACAAAAGTTTGGCACAATTTCCAAGGGTAATGAAATGCCCCAAAATCCTTTAATTTTCTGTGAGATCTTCGATGTTTGGGGCATCGATTTCATGGGACCATTTCCCCCTTCCAATGGATTCTCATACATCCTTCTTATGGTTGATTATGTTTTTAGGTGGGTCGAGGCCAAAAACACTAGAAAAGATTATTCAAATAATGTTAGTGAGTTCCTAAAGACACACATTTTCCATATATTTGGCATGTCTTGTGACTTGATAAGTGACTTAGGAACCCATTTTTGTAATACAACCATGGAATATCTTTTGAAAAAGAATGAGGTTTCACATAAAACTTCAACTGTATATCAACCCCAAGAAAATGGAATGGCTGAACTATCTAATAGAGAAGTGAAAAGATTGCTCGAGAGAATTGTAAAATCCACCAGAAAAGACTGGCCAGAAAGGCTTGGTGAAGCACTTTTGGCTTATTGAACTGCCTATAAAACACCCATTGGGATGTCTCCTTTTAGGCTAGTTTTTTGTAAATCATGTCATTTGCCAGTTGAAATCCAACATATGTCATTTTGGGTAGTGAAAACTTGTAATTTTGATCTTGAAAAATCCGGTGAAGAATGATTGTTGAAATTGGATAAACTAGAGGAGCTTCGACTTGATTCTTATGAGAATTCCATTCTCTACAAAGAAAACTCCAAGGCACTCCATGATAAACACATCCTGGGAAAGGTATTTCATGAAGGTGAAAAGTTAATGCTCTTCAATTCTCTATTTTGGATTCACCCAAGTAAGCTTAATTCTTGTTGGGAAGATCTTTTTGTTATAACTAATGTTTACCCGTTTGGTGATGTTCAAGTCCATGACCCCTCTTCCAAAAGGACATTCACGGTTAATCGACATCGGTTAAAGAATCACCATTAGAGGATGCACAATCCTGGGTCAACATCGACTTCCAATGGATCCCCAACTTCACAAGTCGACCCACCACTAGATGAATATGGCGACCCACTAAATCCAAACTAGGGGGAACCTCTTTCCCTTTAACTCTCTCTTTATATATCTTCCTCCCTCTACCACTTTCTTCTTCCTCTGTCTTTAATTGTTTTTACTACATTCTTTTTCAAAACCTTTATTTTTATCTTTCTATTTTTTTTGAGTGTGACTTTATTAAAAACTAAAAAAAAGAATCATAATAACCAAAAATATAAAAAAAATCAAGAGTCATGATTACTCACCATCGAGTTTTGAAATTTTGACCAACCATTTTAGGGAGTTAACAGACATGTTTTCATCTGATTTTTTTTCATCATGACTTTGGATAAAGAATTTTGTGTCAAAATTAACAAATTTTGAATGATTAATTTTTTATTTCGATAATTATTTTCCCAAACCGTGAGGAACAAAATTTGCTTTCATGGAAAGGCCACCTATGGCCATCTTTTCAAAATGTGTGTTTTCAACCCCATTTGTGACTCTTGAGTTTGTGGACCTTCGAGCTGAATTCTCTACCTTAGTTTGCATTAATATGATAGAGGCATTTTCTGAACCACATGAGAATCACAATATCCAAATAGCCTCCCATTTACCTTACATTAACCCTCCTTTTGAAATCCCCTTAGAGCCTATACAAACCTTTTCTTTGATAGCCACATTACAAGCTCAATACCTTTTCCCACCCAATATCAACATGGATTTTCATTGAAATGTTTTTTGAAATTTAAGTGTGGGGGGAATGGATTTCATTGTTTGGGTACCCTATTATTGATTAGTCAATGAGTTATCATCTGCTTGAGGGAAAGCATCCATTTAAGTGTGGGGGAGAGGTTGTTATTCTGTGTGTTTTGGGGAATGTAATGTACTTCCATTTATGTAATTTTGTAAATGTTATTGACAATTGTTCAAAAAGAAATAAAAAATGTTGAAATAAAATCAACAAAAAAATTGAAAAAATGGGTTGTGTCTTGGGTAGGTCAAAAATCACTCTTCCTCAACCTTTGATCTTGTTATAACTATTACAATTAGTGCCGTGAGGAGATCAAACAAGGGTTGTAATATGAGTGTGGGATCTGTTTCAAGGACAACCTTTGAAAAAACAAAGAAAAAAAAAGGAAAAGAAAAAAAGAACACTTGCATTATATTCTTATTGGAAGAAGTTTTGTGTTTTTTGAATATTATATATTCCCATTTACTTCATATTTTTTTCCTCTATTTGGTCTTTTTTTCACACAATTATTCCCTTGTAAATATGTTTTTTCATTTCCTTCCATGTTTTATTTCAAAAAAATGTGCATTACTTTTTCTGTGTTGGTTTTTTAACCCTCCTCTTCTCACTCTTGGACATTATATTCCTACCGTCCCATAGCCATAGAAAACCACTTTAAAATACATCTTGATTTTTTTTCACTTTGGATAGAGATTGGAAGCTGAGATCTCTTTTCAAACTCTAAGATTTTCACTTTTAGTTGGTGAAAGAGTGAACCTCCACAAATGAATTTTATCATCTTGGGAGGTGTGAGTTTTGAGTGTCCACATTTTACATTTCTAAATTTGAGCATGAAAAAATTAATTAGTTTTGGAACATTGTTTCTGTAACAACTTGTGGTGTAATTCAAAATGGATGATTGAAATAGTCTAAACTTCCCCTGATTGGAGAAAACAAAATTTTATTATTTGTTGGTGAGTGAAAATGACTTTCTCATGTTTTTATATTTGTTTCACATGAGGACATGCACAAGACTAAGTGTGGGGGAGTTGATTTTATTAATATTTTCATGACTTATTATATTCCCCCTTTAATGATTTTATATGAAATGTGCATAATTTGTGTGAAATATTAATGTTTTAATATTAAGTATAATTTTTGAGCATTTTTAGAATTAGTCCAATTGAGTCAGTTTACTATTTTAATAATAACTATAACTATACTGATCCAAATTGTCTGGTTCTTGTTTTGTAGGATTCTAGTCAAAATATATAACATTTCAATACAAGGTACCATGAGACAATTCTACCATTTGAAGGGTCATATGGTCCTCACAAACAAGACCAAAGAATTTGTGAAGAAACTGGACTATTCATGAAGATTGATTTACTGGGCTAAATAAAGAAGACCAAATTCTATTATTCTAAATAATAGTTTGTGTAACAATTTAAGGAGTCCTGGATAAACATTTCAAGTCCAAAATCCAAACAAAATGGGTGCAACATATGCTTTGAATTCCAGCCCCCCATTCTGGGAGAGAAATAAAATCAGTACATTATTCATGACATATCTCATGATGTAATAATCCAATCATGATGTAATTTTGATGTGTGAAAGAAGAGATATATCCGACCGACTTTTTTGAAGAAATCATTTGGTTTTGAAAGCATCTTCCTATTGAAAAACCCTTTCACATTTTCAACATATAAAATACTGGATAGAAATGGACTGATTAAAATTGTTTAATCATCCGGCCATAAATTTTGACACATATTTCCAAATGACTCCACATTTTGAGAGAGGTTGGGAAACATTATTATATACAACTTTGAATAAGGATATTTCTTGAGATTCAGCTTTTAGAATAGAGAAATTGGCAATGTAAGTGGAGGGACAGATTGGAAATGAAAACAGTCCACTTCTTTGGGCTATAAATGCATCCCCCTCCTACCCTTCAAAGGTTTGGCATTTAAGAATGGAGGAGATCATATTGGCACGACCAAAGCCTTAAAAAAGGATTAGGAGGATCTTCCATACTCATGTTTTTACTTGAGATACCTTTCCTTATCTCTTTGTTTTCATTTACTTTTATGTTCTTCATTGTGGTAATTTTGTAAGTCCTTTCCTTTGTAATTCTGTTTTAATGAAAGTTTCTTCTTCAATATATCTTATTCTCATCCACCTTCTGTAGTCTAAAATTAATTTTCTTAAAATAGTTTAAATACAGTTTAATTCCCTTCCCTTTTTCTTTTGCTTCCTCATTCAATCGAAATCCCGTTTTTAATTATCATCATTGTTTGTGTGTGTGCGTTCGATGCACCACTCTTTTCTTATCCCTTTCTTTTTCTTCTATTTATAATTCATCACCATAAACATATATTACCAGATTAATAAAAATTTTAATGGATGAGTAAATATCTCATTGGGGAGAGTTTTAATTTAGGTATGTTAAGCGATTGAGAGCTTTTTCTCGATGAGTATTTGTTGAATTAACATTGTTTAGGTTGGACTTAGCTTTTCATGGATTAATGACTTGGCTTGTTTAACATGTGGTTTCCATGGATTATTGGAACCATAAATACACAACCATAAACAAGATATGATCAATATTAGAACCCTAAGTTAAGTTAAGGCTTGGATTAAAGCCTTAACACTTGGGAATTAAAATCAACGTCAACTTGTGACATGGGTGTTAATTTAAATGCAATATAATGCAAAGCTCAAGGATATCACAAGATTAAATTATCTAATTATGAACTCACACCAATCATTATAAATTTGTCAAATCAATCATAATCAATTAGTCATTTCAATTAAGCTCTACAAACAAACCGCTCAATCAGAATACAATCAACTAAAAACAAATGATTATTTCAAAGTATCATCGCCGAGGATTCGACCCGAGTGCTTCTATACACATTATCAATGTAATGCCCCAACCCCAGTTACTCAGAGTCAGTTTATTATTACATAACATTCGTATGATCACAAAGGATCAAGTCTCGAAAGACCGATTAGTTTAGTAGTATTGGAAACAGTATATATATTCTTAAGTCTTACATTACATCATAAGGTAAAAAAACTACAACAACATCTTGTATTCATATATCCTCATACTATCCATGCACGTCATTCATAAATTACTTCTTCACATACTGGAAAAAATTAGACATTGAAAGGGGTGAGCTCAAATGTTCAGTAAGGATTTCAATATTGCAGAATCTTTCATAGATAAGCATAAACACTTAAGGCAATGTATAACTAAAACAAAAGCCTTTTAAACTTGAACTTCAGCATAATATGGGAAAGATAAAATGAAATAATGTCATTTACTTATTCACATGGATATTCTACTAGTCAAAGAATCACATGCAATATCAATAACTACTTTCATAATTATGGAATGCATAATGCCATACTATCATAACCACATAGCCAAGGCCTCATACTGAGACTATAAGTAAGATTTTATCAAGGCCTCATGCCAAGACACTAGTATGTCTCATGAGACCTACCGATGCATTGAGGAGGTATAGCAGGCTCCACCCGTCACTTACTATGTCCAATGCATTCCTCATATGAAAATTTTTAAACATAACATAAATATTCGTATTAAAACTAGCATACAAAATGTCAATACTTTATCCACAAATCAGGAATGGTATAAAAATAGCACATCCACTATCAAACATAACTCATTCAATACAATATGGAAGATTTTATTGTAACATATTAACCTAAATCAAGAACAATGAAGGATATCGACATAGATGAAAATAATCATCAAAACTATTTGAGAGGAATACCCCCTTTTTCTTGAAAACATTTAAAAGTCACACTACTTGTCAAGAAGTCGTTTTAAAAATAGATTTTTGAATCAAAGTGTCCCATACCACTTTGAAACTTTTAAAATGAATTTTAATTTTAAAACATTAATTTCCATATGAATAAATCCTCAAAACCATTTTTAAAACAATGACATTGATGATAAAGATTTATAATAATAAATATTTAAAACATTTTAAAATGATATTTTAGTTAAAGTTCCTAACAAAAATAGAGAAACTTGAATAAAAACAATTGAGGAAATCAAAACATTGTAATATCATGAGAATAAATGGATTCATGATATACTATGCCAAAGTACATTATATACACCATATAAAAGTGATTTGGTGTATGAAAAGAAATGAGTCTCAATGGAATGTAAATTGAGATGAAATCTCTCATAAAGGCCGTATCCTTAGGTTAAAGATAAATAAAAGACATAATTATGTGTGAAAAATATAAATACATTAAATATGATTGGATATTCAGTGTAAAACAATCAAAGGACATTCACACCTATTCTTGAAAAAACAACACCATTGAATTGGATGTTTAACTCAACAAATCGAGATTGAGTAAAAATTACTCTTATCAAGTTCATACCGATGACTTGAAAATTTATCAATGGAGTGATTATGTGTATCAAAATTTTATACACAGAAAGGGGAGTGTAAATTATGACATAAGCAAAATAATAGTGATTCCACACATAATCTTGGAGTAAAATAATCAATAAAGTATGTATAAAGCCGAATGAGTGGAAATTGAAATTTCAAATTCCCTTATTGATTTGGTAACTTATGAAACATACAAAAATGAAAGAAGGATCAAACAATGATAATGTAAATATACATGAATTAAAGTATATTACACAATGAATAAAAACATGGGCAGTACACACACCACATGCAATAAATAAGTGGTGAACAATGGAAATCTCACGGAATTAAAATTTAGATAAGAATCCCCTTAATTTGTACTTTTTCCTTGGTCGATGGTAGGTTAACCTCCTGTATAATGGTGAAATAATTGTTATTGAATTATAAAAAAAAATTTACATTAATATGATATCATATATGATCTTTTAATATTTATTTGTTAATAATATCTTTGTATTATCGTCGTTTCGGGTGTTAACAGATTCATTTTCCTTTATATTATTTGTTATGAGAGCCGTATATATTATGGATGGGATGTATCCTATTAATATACAGAATTATATCATGTCTCTAAAGATTATTTTTATTCATGAAATGAAATTTAGTCTTGAATGGATATTATGGGGAATGAATCTCATCGCGTTCGTGGAGACGGTAATCTGTACGTACGCACGTGCGACAATATCCTTATTTCGATATAAAAATAATATATAATTGGATGGTATATAATATATACAGGATAATTATCATGTTATATTTATTATTTACATGAATTAAACATCATTATTATACCCATACAAATAATAATATATTGAATAACCATTACACCACGATGTGGAGACGGTAGGCCGTACGTACACACGTATGGTGACATGTCAATCAAATGATGGATAAAATACTGAATATGGTTGTACCATATTTATAATAACATCAAAGTATATATAATATACTAGAGTTATTATTTTATAATGGAAATAACAAATAAAAAAGAAGTGGAAGAAGAAAGGAACTTGAAAGAGGGTGGTGAAAACATTACCTCTTCTTCGGGTTCTTCCTTTTGATTTGATCAAAAGGGCTCCTTAGGATGGATTTATGATCAAACTAAGTCCTCTAGGTTGAATTGAGGGATTTTGGGAGGATATTTGGGCAGATTATGGCCGATCCAAAAGGCTTTGAATGTGTTATGAATTGGATAGAAGTGGTGTCCTTATATAAGGGGGAGGAGGGGCTCTTTAGGAAAAACTTAAAGTATTATTTTATAATAAATTCATATTTGGTTTATAATGGCTCCAAAGTGGATTATTAAATTCCTAAGGTGGGGAGGGTTCAAAATCCTTTCATCCAATATATTTTAGATATGTTTGGGTCATTATATTAACCTTATCAATTAGTTTTAACTCTTGGTTAATTAGTTTGACACTTACCATGTCACTTTGTATTTTTATATTATGTAGTTAATAAACTTATTATATTCCTCCAAGCGACCCCCAAGTGGTCCATTAATGATACAACTATCATGATACAAGTCTTTTGTCCGAACCTTAGATTTTTATGAATTTAATATCAATTAATAATATAATATTTTTTCAAAAACTCTTTTATGTCAATTTTGACACTATTTGGTATTTGATTTTTGTGAAACTCATAACATCATGATTAATTCGAAAAAAGTTAATTAAATCAATACTAACATGTCATATTAACCTATAAAATTAGTTTAATTCATTAAAAGTCTAAAAATTATATTTATTTGGGTATTTATAACATCAATTATTTTAATATTTCACTAATAAAGTAATTACTGCATCATCATTGTGTCAAAAATAAATTAAATTATTTAATGTCTAAAAATTATAAATAAAATACCATTATGTATTAAATATTTTTATCTTTATAATTAATATTTATAGTCTAAAATCTAACATATATACCCCATTGTAAAAATTGTTTTTCTAAATGATATATGCTTATGTTATTTTTGTATTTAATTTAACTTAATTAATATAAAGTGTCATTATCACTTACAAGTGGATCCATGGGGTCCAAAAATTGACCCAAAGATGCCCATGGTAGGACATGTATCAACCAATAGGGTTAGAAAACATTTTAGGGTAAACTATTATTATTATAATATTATTATTTTTACCCTTATTTACCGGATTTACCCTTTAACCATGGTAAATAAAATATTTACCGAAGTAATTATTCAAAATGTTTAAAAATAAGAGTTACCTATTTACACAATTTGGACATCCTGATTCCAAATATTATGTCCATTTTTCCAAATTCAAAATATAGAAGTGGACAAAATTAATTTCAAATTAATTCCCACTGTGAAATCAAAAAGCGTGTTTTAAGAGATAATAACTATCAAAAGATTGATACTTGTTTATGTTCGGTTTAAATGTGAATTTATGTCCAATGACAAAAATTGTATTAAATGGTAAAAATATATTTTAAATATACTTTAAAACCACTCAAATTCATAATTTATCACTATTAATTATTTCGATTTCAAAAGTTGTTTTTAATAAAAATTTAGTAATTTTCACTATTCATCAAAATTTGAAAGTTATCCGAAAAGTACCAAAATTTCACCCTAGGCTAATTTAGATATTCTGAATCCCAAAAGGAAGTCCATTTTGAAATATAAAATTTATAAAATTTTAGAAAGTAGGTATTACTATTCATAACGGCTAATTTTATTAGTTTTGGTGTGTGTTAGAACTTGAAGTTGCGTACAACACACGCTACTGTATTATTCAGCGAGAAGCGTACCGTGGAAGCTTGGGGTGTTACATTCTCACCTCCTTCCATAAATTGCGTCCCCAATTTTTTTTGAAATTGGTCTTGGGAATATAATGGAAAGTCCCACATCGGAAAAAGAGTAAATAAAACTATCACTTTAAAAGAAAGAAAGAGAAGTACAAAAGTCACCCGAGATAACCTATACTGGGATTCCATGTAGAAAATCATGGATATGGATGATAAACTAAGTGTCAAGTTTTGATGGATAGAAAACAAGATCAGGAGAAAGTTAACAACAAGAAAACCACAAACTTGTGATGGAAAAAACTGTCATTAGTTTCCCAATAGGATAAGTAAATGGACAACATTTTTTTAAGTTACATTACATAAAGATGAGGAAATAATTTTTGAGATTGACTTAAAACATAAATAGATATACTTAATTTTTTAGTAAAGTTTCATTCTTTAATAAATTTCTACTACTAGCTCATTTTTAAATGATGAGTATTCCAGAAGACTTGGTCACACTAGAAAAGCTACAATAAAATTCTTATAGAATCACATGATCCCCGAAGAATAAACTATATATTTACCTTGTCTTTTTAGATTAATCAAAACCAAAACGGTTAGTATAAGATTTGATGATCCCCCAAAAGCTTATTTCATTATAGAAATAAACACTAATCTTAATTTCTAAAATTAAACCAACAATACCCCAAAGTTAAATAAATAGCATTCAATAAAGAATTGTCCTTAAAATCATTTAATAAAATCCAAAATAATATTGAAACTCAAAACATAGAAGAATTTGGTTATGTAATATTCCATGTTAAATGGTATCTCCAAATGAAATCAATTACTCTTAAAGTCACATACTTAAAAGTAATAAACCTAATCACATATTCTCTATTATAGGTTAATAATTTCAATAAATAACCCAAATCACTATAAATCCACAATAAAAACATAGATAAAAATCCACCATTACTTCTAAAATGAAATCCGATACTATTCTATTTTCCTTGGGCATATAGTGTTCCAAAAAAAGAAAACATCTTCTAAAATAACATTTATCATTTAATCCCCAAATAATTTTCCTATAATAAGGGTATTAATTTGATAAGACATAAGATACAAAATCAAATTATTATTGATCAATAAAATCATATAACTAAAAATAATAGTCACACTAACCAGGGATTTCACGTAGTCCAGTGGTAGGTGATAAATCTCAATCACACTTTGGTTGTTGGTTCGATTCCCACAGCTTTGTCCGACATGATGGGTTGTCACACGGTCTGTGTGTTGTCCTTTTTCAAAAACTATATTTTATAAAATTACCAAAATGAGATAAATTGCTCAAAATAACCATAACATAATTTAACCACAAATGTTATCTCATACCTTGCATTTTCATCCCAAATTATAATAACTTGTAATTTCCTCAAACGCAATGATCATATAAAACCAAATGGTTATTTATAACTATATCCAAATGATAAAAGATAATTCTTCCTCAAATATCATTCTCACATGGAAAACTACAGGGTTAAAAATACAAGAGAAAATTATTCCAAAGTAAACCCATAAACAAGGAGCACTAATAATTTTTAAACATATCTCCAACCATTTATTTCCACATAGCTTCTTCTTTGACCAAGAAAATATCCTATAGAATAGGGCATTCACTCAGGTAATGGCCAGGTCCCATATATATACGGAAAATGACTGTAACTGGATTCTTGGGACCATTTTTATCTTCTTCCACAGTACTCTTCATTTTTCTTTGGCAATTCTTCACTTTATGTCCTTCCTTCCCGCACGTAAAGCATTTCTTTGTCCCATTGAGACACTTTCCTGGGTGTCTCCTTACACATTTCTTGTATGATGGAAATTAAGGATTCCTTTCTCCATGATCTCCACCGCTGGAGCTCTTATCATTCATCACATTTCTCTTCTTTGTTTAGTCCTAGAATTGGTTAATATATATATTGTTGATCATATTTTTGGAAAATTGATTTGGCATGAAGACGATATCTTTTAGGCCTACCAACATTCCATTTTGTTTCTCATTGCCACCACCATTCCTGTAACACCCTGAGATTTTATGAGAAATATTTTTTTTATGTCTTTTGTTATACGCAACACCAAAGGAATCTTTCACAACACATAATACTGACTTGGCTTGCATTACACGCAATCACGACCTTCTTCGATCGTGTGAGTAGTATGCAATATCGGGTTTCACTAAACAAAGATATATTATTATGGACTAGCCGTTATGAATATTATTAACTAAATTTTGAATTTTATAACATTTTTATTCAACTTACACATTTTCTAGAACATGGTAAGAGAACAAAATAAATTTTTTGGGTAAAAAAAGTATTTTTAAAAAACTGCAGTTTTGCCACCTTTTGATGGCGCACCCAAATTAAATCTAGTTTTTGACATGTTTATAAGTTAAATTTGACAAAATAAAATTCTTATTTGGAATCATGATATAAAAATTTACTTTGGATAAATTTTTGACACTTTTCTGATAACTTTCATATTTTGATGAATAGTAAAAATTCGATATTTTTTAATTAAAAAAAACTTTTTTTATTGAGATAATTTATATGGTTAAATTATAATATTGAATCGTTTTAAAGTATAAATAGAATATATTTTTACCATTTAATATAATTTATGTCATTAGCATTAATTTCAAATTGAATTCATAGGTAAAAACATTTCAATCTTTGGCAATGTTTTAACTTTTAAAACTCATTTTCTTAACAACGGGATTAATTTTAAATTAATTACTGCAACTTATGTGTTTTCAATTTTAAAAAATGGATTCCATATTTGGAATCATTGGGTCCAAATTATGTTAATAGGCTCCTTTTTATTTTTGGTCACTATGAATAGTAACTACGATAAATTTTATTTACCGAAGTTAAAAGTAAATTAGGTAATTAAGGGTAAATATAAGATTATAAAATTACCCTAACACCTTCTAAAATTCTATTGGATGAATGAAAGTAGACCCATATAAACTAAGGGCGAGACTATATTTTTGTTCATGGACTTTTGACCATGAAATAATATAATTATTATTAAAACCAAGGAAAGTGACAATATGTCACTCTCTTAAATCTTATAAGTATGATAATTTTAATTTAGTGATAAACTTCATGAAACTTAGATATAAATAGTCTCCAAAAATCTAATAAAATTATATACATAATATGAATTTATTTATAATTTTCAGGGATTAAATAATTATCATTAATTATGACACAATAATGATATGGAAATTATTTTGTTAATTAAAATATCAAATAAATGGTTTTAAAAATATTAAAATAAATATTATATGAACTATTTAATGTGTTCCACTAATTTTCTAGATACATATGACATTTTATGAATCTATTAAAGATTTTAGTTCAAACATATCTTCTGTATATATTTTATTTAAATTCAAATAAATGAATAGTGTCAAAATTGACACTATTGTTATTTTATAAAAATAACATATTATAGAATTGTTTAAAAATCAAAAAAATATTTAAAAATTATAAATTAAAATTAATATGGTCTAAAATGTCATAAATTTTCAAATTATGGAAAATTAACAACACATATGTAATTATTTATAATAATTTACAATTTAGAATATTATTACCACAAATAACATTAAATTGATAAATAAGGATAAATCAAGTTGATAATGTTTAATATAAATTCCTAACATGTCTAAATTTTATTGGTTGATGATATTACAACCCTATATCATATAATATTATGATATGAGTCATTTTGGAAGTTTTTATGTTGGGTTGGGATTTGATATAAACTAATATTTCTTATATTTCCAAAGGTGTCCCTCTCCTCCCTTATAAAAGGGCACCTCCTCCCTCTCCTCCTCAATCCAATTCGAGGCATGAAGCTCGACCAAACACTGCCAATTTCACTTCCAAACTTACTTAGAAACCTATTATAGGTACTGGTCTTTTCAAAAGACCAACTCTAGTTCCCTAAGGGAAAGTTTAAAGGTAGAACTTCGAGAAAGAGGCAATACCTTCTACCGTTTTCTTCAAGTTCCATTCTTCTTCAACTCCCTGTTCTTTAGTTGTTTCATTATGAAGTAATAACATAAGTATAACTAATACACTGATATGTTATTATAAATATGAAACAACCCCATTTCACCACTTATCTATCCTACTGTAAACAAAATCACCGCGCGTGCGTACTTACAGAATACCATCTCCACGCCGTGGTGTAATATGTTTTCCACCACCACCTTACTTGGATGGGTATAATGGTGCAAATAAATAACTATATATGATTATTGTAAAGTGTTATTGATTCTGAAATATTATATGTACACTTAAATACAATTCCACGATCATGGGAACGATATCATCGCTCGTGCGTACGTGCGGCCTACCGTCTCCACGATGTGATGCGACTCGTTCTATATGATCTTCATTGAATAATGATTATATAAATTAATTTAATGAATTAATATGATATATATTACAATAATACCATTATTTAAATGATATATCTATATCCTATAAAGATTAATAAGAATTTATTCAACAAAACACGCATAAGAACATAAAGCAATAAACACCCGAATAACAAGTAGCAATGAAATATTACTACTAAGAAGATAAAAATATGACCATATATGATATCATAAAAATGAATATGATTCTGTAATAAGTAAATTGACATTATTTAAAAAATATTACAGGAGGTTCAGATTCATACGAAGCATATCAAACCTAAGGTAAGGGAAAATCTCGCAATCTCATTTTTATCCGAGATTGTTTATAATTCAGAATTTACTGGGGAATATTTATCATCCACATACTTGTTTCCTCAATATTTAATATTATTTTTATCCTACTACAATTGTTTAAATCCAATTTTACCCTTCGGTGAGTTTTTAGTAAAAGATATGAAAGGAATCTTTTGTCGTTTTTCATACGAGGTAGTTTTTGACTTTTCCGGCCAAAGTACGAGAAGAATGTTTTTTAACTTATACGGCCTGAATGGATTTTTAGAACATTATTTACATGAAGCTTACTTTAAAAGTTTTCAAGTTTATTTTTAATCAAATTATTTTAGTTTAAAATTTTATGACATGTTAAGAAAGGAAACATGTTTTTTAAGTAGAAAGGATATTTTCCTCAAGAATGGAGTTCAAGTGTTTTATCAAAATTATATTCCATCTAAAATAATATAGGGTTCTGTTTCTATCCCAATTTTTACATTGATTTGATTTTGTTATGATGGAATCATTTTATTATGTCCTTTTATCTTATATGGATTATGTTATGATGGAATGATGTTTAAGATTCACATTTTTATTAAATGGGTTATGCTATGATGTATGATTTATGATATTGTGGAACACATAAGAATGGTATCATTATGAGATGGGTGGGACCTATATCTCCCTCCAATGCATTGGTTAAAGATTTATATCTCATGAGGTAGACATGGATGGAACGACAGGTTAAACCTGTTCAGTGAAACAGAACTGAAACGAGGAGTGAACTCGGTTCAGAAATGGACTTCGTCCACTAAGATAGTCTTGGAAATGAGTCTTGAATACTAAGAAATTATTTTCTATGATTATGTGTGTATGCCAAAAAGCTTCATGTTTTAAGTTATGATTATTGGGATTACATTTCACTTCTATGATTTATCCCATGTTATGATCTCTTTTGTAGGATACGATTTTCAAAATGTTATGTTCTTATGAATATGATATGTTTGATATTTATTTTGTTTACCCTAACTGAGTATTTGAGCTCACCCTTTTTTGTATGTTTTCTTTTCCCCAAGCCATGAAGAATGATATTAAGTAGGATATTCCTAAAAGGGACTCTAGATATGATGAAATAAATGGGAGACAACGTAGATGATTTATTAACCAGTTGTTTATGTTTCCCAGTTTCTAAAGACACTATACCTATACGGTCCTTTCATGGATTTGTTATATGTTTTAATACATATGATTCAATTTTGAAGTAATAACCATGTTTGTAAAGCATGTGTTGTTATAGTTGGTATCAAAGGAAGGGTATAATCAACCATAGGAAACTAGGATGTGAAACCCTTAGTAAGAAACCTAAGGATATTTTTAAGCATAGAACACAATCTTACTGTTTTATAAATGGACATGAATAACCTATGATAAGACCTTAAGTGTGAAATTTTATTCTCGATTATGTGGTTTTCCTATTATAATTAGTGTTCCTCACACTATTCTTCTTGGTTTTAGTCAATGGCTGGAACCTGAAGGAACTGTGTTAATGCGGAATGCAACGGGAAATGCAATGATTGTCCCCCTGAGCAACCAAACATTATGGGCGCTGTAATGAAAAATCTTGTAGCCATGCTCACACAACTTTCTCAAGCTCTGAATCATGCAGGACTTCCAAACGAGAAAAGGAAAGAGCAAATTCTGTTGAATCCTTCATGAGGCAGCGTCCACCTTCATTCAGCGGGTCTTCTAATCCATTAGTGGCTGAACAATGGATCCATACGAATGAAAAGATATTTTCAGTTCTTCAATGTTCTGAACATGATAAAGTCATCTAAGAAGTATATCGTTTGGAAGGTGATTCTAATAAATGGTGGAATCTTATTAAGAATATGAGGAAAAGGTATGAAATTGAGTCCATGGAATGGGATGAGTTCAAGAACTTATTTTTCAATAATATTTCCCTTGTATTCTTCGAACAAAGATGGAGAAGGAGTTTCTTGAACTGAATCAAAAGGATGATGAATCTGTTGGTACCTACGAAGCAAATTTTACAAGACTTGCAAGGTACGCTTTCGGAATTATTATCCAACCTGAGAGTAAGATTGATCGATTCTTTAGTGTCTTAAAACCAAGTCTTCAAAGGGTGTTAGCCATAAGGGACTTCAATAGCTATGAGGAAATTGTTCGATGTGCTCTCAAGGTTGAGATGGAGATTGGTGTAACCCATCAGTCACATGGGTTTGATAAGAAGAGGAAAATGGAATTCAAAGGAAAATATGAAGACCACACTGAAAAGAAGATGAGTTTTCCCTTATGCTCAAAGTGTGGAAATAAACATGGAGAAAATTGTCTTAAGGGGACAAGAAAATGTTATAAGTGTGGAAAACAAGGGCATCGGGCAATTGAATGTCAAAATATTGGGATGAAGATTTCTAATGATGCAAAAAAAGGAAGGGATACACAGAATGCACCTACTACACTTCAATGTTTCAAGTGCAAGGAGATGGGGCATTATGCCAATCAATGCCCAAATCCATGGGTTGATGATGATGATCGACATCAACAAACTCTTAAGGCCAAAGACAAAGGAAAGTCACATGCAATTACTATCGGTGATGTGGAGTACGACAACGAAGTGGTGAGAGGTACACTTACCATCCACTCTAAATTAGAAATTTTTTTATTTGATTCTGGATCCACCCACTCTTTTATTTTTGAAGAATTTTCTAAGGGTATCACCGTATTACCTCAATAATTAGATGTTGAGTTGTCTGTGACAACTCCTAATGGCACAACAGTTGCATCAAAAGTTTACAATTCTTATCCGATTGAAGTTTGTGGGAAAGTGATTCCTACAAATCTTGTGATCCTTCCTATTGTGGAATTTTATGTGGTTCTTGGAATGGATTGGCATTATTTATATGGAACTCATATCAATTTCCAAAGAAGGGAAGTCACATTTCATATTCCAGATCAATCTATGATCGTCTATCGATTCAAGGATCAACATAACCTTACAGTGGAAATTTCTTCCATCTTATGGGTCTTGATTTAACTAAATGTAGGTTATTTATCTCAAATGGTTGGAGAGAAACTCACTATTAATAATATGCCCATTGTACGCGAGTTTTATGATGTCTTTTCAGGGTAATTTCCAGGTCTTCCACCAAATAGTGAAGTTTGTTTTTCAATAGAACTCGTACCGGGTGCTTTGCCTATTTCAAAGACACCTTATATAATGGACCCAATTGAGTTGTAGGAATTGAATAAGAAACTCCAAGAGAATCTTGATAAAGGATTCATATGCCCTAGTGCGTCCCATTGGGGAGCACCTGTTCTATTTGTTAAGAAGAAAGATGGATCAATGAGACTTTGCATTGATTATCGAGAACTTAACAAGATCACTATCAAGAACAAATATCCTCTCCCATGCATTGATGTCCTATTTCACCAACTACGCGGAGATCAATACTTTTCCAAGATTGATCTTCGTTCTGGGTATCATCAATTAAGGGTCAAAAGGGAGGATATACCAAATACGACTTTTCATACATGTTATGGACACTATGAATTTATAGTGATGCCATTTGGTCTTACTAATGCCCATGCTATCTTCATGGATCTGATGAATCGAGTCTTTAGAGACTATCTTGATCAGTTTTTGGTAGTCTTTATAGACGATATTCTTGTCTATTCAAAGAGCAGGGAAGAAATGAAGATCACTTGAGAATTGTATTAAATACCCTAAGAAAGGAGAAGCTTTATGCCAAATTTACCAAGTGTGAATTTTGGCTTAAAAAAGTTGCATTTTTGGGTCACATAATCTCAAAAGAGGGGATATATGTGGATCCAGCAAAAATAGAGGTTATCGAAAGATGGTAGAGACCAAAAATAGTAACTGAGATCCAAAGTTTTCTTGGTTTGGCTGGATATTACTGATGTTTTGTGAAATATTTTTCACGGTTATCTAAACCACTCACCAAGTTGACTTGTAAAGGTGTTAAGTTGGTTTGGACGGAGGAATGTGAATAGAATTTCAAGGAGTTGAAAAGAAGGTTATCCAATGCACCTATCCTCACACTACCTTGCAGTGGAGAAAGGTTTGTGATCTACAGTGATGAATCCAACAAGGGACTGGGGTGTGCTCTCATGCAAAATGATATGGTGATAGCTTATGCCTCACGACAGTTGAAAATACATGAGCAAAATTACCCAACTCATGATTTGGATTTAGCTTCGGTAATCTTTGAATTAAAGATTTGGAGGAATTATCTTTATGGTGAAAGGTGTGATATTTATACTAATCATAAAAGTTTAAAGTATATTTTCACACCAAAGGAGCTGAATATGCGTCAAATAAGATGGTTGGAGCTGATTAAGGATTACGACTGCTCAATTCATTATCACCCTGGGAAAGTAAACAAGGTGACAGATGCATTAAGTCGAAAAGACCATGCTAGCTTATCTATGATGAGGATCACAAAAGATCCAATATTTATGGATTTACAAAGGATGGATCTTGGAATTATAATGGAAGGGGGAATATTATCTTTCTCAAATGAATGTTCAACCATCTATTCACGTGAAGATTAATGTGGCACAGAAAGAAGATGTAGAGTTACAAAAGAAGGTGAGAAATGTTCCTGAATTCAACCTTGATTGTAATGGGATAATAAGGTTCCAGAATCGAGTTTGTGTTCCTCCCATCCCAGAATTAAAGGAGCTACTGGATGAGGCTCATAGTTCTTCATTATCTATTCATCCTGGAAGCACGAAGATGTATAGGGATCTGAAAGAGTACTTCTGGTGGGATGTCATGAAAAGTGATGTTGCTGAATATGTCTCTCGATGATTGGTTTGTCAGCAAGTTAAAGCTAAAAGACAAAAGTCTAATGGAATGTTAAAACCATTACCCATACCAGAATGGAAATGGGAAAACATCACTATGGACTTTGTCACCGGACTTCCTAAAACATCCAAAGGAAATAATGCTATCTGGGTTATAGTTGATCATCTTACGAAGTCGACACACTTCATTGCTATTAGAGAAGATTTTTCTCTTGATCATATTGACAAGATATATGTAAAGGAAGTTGTAAGATTGCGTGGAGTACCACTTTCCATTATATCTGATCAGGATCTGATGTCTACCTTGAAATTCTGGAGAAGTCTTCAGCATGCTCGAGATACAGAGTTGAGTTTCAGCACTGCTTACCATCCTCAAACAGACGGTCAGTCTGAGAGGACAATTCAAACTCTAGAAGACATGTTGAGAGATTTCTCTATGGATTTCAAAGGTGGTTGGGATCAACAACTATCTTTGGTGGTAATTTCTTATAATAATAGCTTTCACTCCAGTATTCAGATGGCTCCTTATGAAGCCCTCTATGGAAAGAAATGAAGAACTCCAACTTGCTGAAATGAAGTTGGGGAAAGAAAGATATTAGGACCTAATCTTGTTCATGAGATGGAAGAAAATGCCCGATCTATTAAACAACACATAAGAGCAGCTCAAAGTTGACAAAATATCTATGTCGATAACCGAGGAAAAGACCTAGAGTTTGAAGAGGGTGATAAAGTGTTCTTATGAATATCTCCATGGAAGAGGGTAATGAGATTTGGAAAGAAGGGAAAGTTGATCCCTAGCTATATCGGTCCTTTTGAAATATAGGGTCATGTTGGGAAGGTAGCTTACCAATTGACGCTTCCACCGAATCTCTCTCAAGTTCACGATGTGTTCCATGTATCTCTCATGAGAAAGTACATACCTGATCTTTCACATGTACTCAGCTCAGAAGTTGTACCGCTGGAGCAAGATCTTTCTTATGAAGAACAACCGATAGAGATTCTGGATCATAGTGAAAAAGTCTTACGGAACAGGACCACTCGCTTGGTGAAAGTTTTATGGAGGAACCACCAATTAGAAGAAGTTACATTGGACCTTTAGGATATTATGAGGGAGATGTATCCTCATCTGTTTGTAATGAAGTGACGAATTTCGAGGGAGAAATTCATTTTAAGGGGGGGGGGGTAGAATGTAACACCCTGAGATTTTATGAGAAATATTTTTTTTATGTCATATTTTATACGCAACACCAAAGGAATCTTTCACAACACACAATACTGACTTGGCTTGCCTTACACGCAATCGCGACCTTCCCCTATAGCGTGTGTAGTACGCAATACCGGGTTTCACTAAACAACGATATATTATTATGGACTAGCCTTTATGAATAGTATTAACTACATTTTGAATTTTATAACATTGTTATTCATCTTACACATTTTCTAGAACATGGTAAGAGAACAAAATAAATTTTTCAGTTAAAATAAGTATTTTTCAAAAAATGCAGTTTTGCCGCCTTTTAATGGCGCACCCACATTAAATATAATTTTTGACATGTTTATAAGTTCAATTTGACAAAATAAAATTATTCTTTGGAATAATGATATAAAAATTTACTTTGGATAAATTTTTGATACTTTTCTGATAACTTTCATATTTTGATGAATAGTAAAAATATGCTAATTTTTAATTAAAAACAACTTTTTTTCATTAAGATAATTTATATGGTTAAATTATAATATTGTATGGTTTTAAAGTATAAATAGAATATATTTTTACCATTTAATATAATTTATGTCATTATCATTAATTTCACATTGAATTCATAGGTAAAAACATTTCAATCTTTGGCAATGTTTTAACTTCTAAAACCCTTTTTTTTAACAAATGGATTAATTTTAAATTAATTACTGCAACTTATGTGTTTTGGATTTATAAAATGGATTCCATATTTGGAATCAGTGGGTCCAAATTATGTTAACATGCTACTTTTTATTTTTGGGCATTATGAATAGTAACTATGGTAAATTTTATTTACCATAGTTAAAGGTAAATAGGGTAATTAAGGGTAAATATAAGATTATAAAATTACCCTAACACCTGCCAAAATCCTATTGGATGAATGAAAGTCGACCCATATCACCTAAGGGCCAGAATATATTTATTTTATGGACTTTTTGACCATGAAATAATATAATTATTATTAAAACCAAGGAAAGTGACAAGATGTCACTCTCTTAAATCTTATAAGTATAATAATTTTACATTAGTGATAAACTTCATGAAACATCAGATATAAATAGTCTACAGAAATATAATAAAATTATCTACATCATATGAATTTATTTAGAATTTTTAGGTATTAAAGAATTATCATTAATTATGACACACTAGTGATTTTGAAATTATTTTATTAATTAAATATCAAATAAATGGTTTTAAAAATTTTAAAATAAATATTATATGAACTATTTAATTTGATCCACTAATTTTATAGATACATATGACATTTTATGAATCTTTTAAAGCTTTTAGTTCGAACATATCTTCTGTATATATTTTATTTAAATTCCAATAAATGAATAGTGTCAAAATTGACACTATTGTTATTTTATAAAAATAACATATTATAGAATTGTTTAAAAATCACAAAAATATTTAAAAATTATAAATTAAAATTTATATAGTCAAAAATTTCATAAATTGTCAAATTATGGAAAATTCACAACACATATGTAATTATTTATAATAATTTAAAATTTAGAATATTATTACCACAAATAACATTAAATTGATAAATAAGGATAAATAAAGTTGATAATGTTTAAAATAAATTCATAACATGTCTAAATTTTATTGGTTGATGATATTAAAACCTTATATCATCTAATATTTGGATATGAGTCATTTTGGAAGTTTTTATGTGGGGTTGGGATTTAATATAAACTAATTTTTCTTATATTTCCAAAGGTGCCTCTCTCCTCCCTTATAAAAGGGCACCTCCTCCCTATCCTCATCACACCAATTTGAGCCTTCAAGCTTGGCCAAAACCTGCCTATTTCACTTCCCCACTTCCTTATAAACCTACTAGAGGTAGTAGTTGTCTCAAAATACCAACTCTAGTGCCCTAAGAGAAAGTTTAAAGGAGGCACTTCGAGAAAGAGGTAATACCTTCTACCGTTTTCTTCAAGTTACATTCTTCTACAACTCCCTATTCTTTTGTTGTTTCATTATGAAGTAATAACATCCGTATCCCTCATATACTGATATGTTATTATAAATATGAAACAACCCTATTTCACCTCTTATCCATCCTACGGTAAACAAAATCACCACGCGTGCGTACATATGGAATACCGTCTCCACGTTGTGGTGTAATATGTTTTCTACCACCACCTTACTTGGATGGGTATAATGGTGCAAATAAATAACTATATATTATTATTGTAAATTGGTATTGATTCTGAAATATTATACATACACTTCAATACAATTCCACGATCATGGGAACGATATCATCGCTTGTGCGTACGTACGGCCTACCGTCTCCACGATGTGATGCAACTCGTTCTATATGATCTTCCTTGAATAATGATTATATAAATGAATTTAATTAATGAATATGATATATATAACACTAATAACATTATGTAAATGATATATCTATATCCTATAAATAGTAATAATAATTTATTCGACAAAACACACATAAGAACATAAAACAATAAACACCCGAATAACAAGTAGCAATGAAATATTACTACTAAGAAGATACAAATATGACCATATATGATATCATAACAATGAATATTATTCTGTAATAAGTCAATTGAAGTTATTTAAACCATATTACAGGAGGTTCATATTCATACAAATCATATCAGACCTAAGGTAAGGGAAAATCTCGCAATCTCATTTTTATCCGAGATTGTTTATACTTCAGAATTTACTGGGGAATATTTACCATCCAAATCCATGTTTCCTCAATATGTAATATTATTTCTATCCTAATAAAATTTTTTAAATATAATTTTACCCTTCGGTGAGTTTTTAGTAAAAGATATGAAAGGAATCTTTTGTCGTTCTTCGTACGAGGTACTTTTTGACTTATCCGACCAAAGTATGAGAAGAATGTTTTTTTAACTTTTTTAGCCTGAATGGATTTTTAGAACATTATTTCCATGAATCTTCCATTACATGTTTTCAAGTTTATTTTAATAAACTTATTTTTGCTTAAAATTGTATGACATGTTAAGAAAGGAAAAATGTTTTTTAAGTAGAAAGGATATTTTCCGCAAGAATGGAGTTCAAATGTTTTATCAAAATTATTTTCCATCTAAAATAATATAGGGTTCTATTTCTATCCCTATTTTTACATTGATTTGATTTTTTTATGATGGAATCATTTTATGATGTCCTTTTATATTATATGGATTATGTTATGATGGCATGATGTTTAAGATTCCCATTTTTATTACACGGGTTATGCTATGATGTATAATTTATGATCTTGTGGCACACATAAGAATGGAATCATTATGAGATGGGTGGGACCTATATCTCCCCCAAATGCATTGGGTAAAGATTTATATCTCATGAGATATACATAGCTGGAATGGCAGGTTAAACCGGTTCAGTGAAACAGGACTGAAACGAGGAGTGAACTCTGTTCAGAAATGGACTTTGTCCACTAAGATAGTCTTGGAAATGAGTATTGAATACTAAGAAATGATTTTCTATTATTATGTTTGTATTCCAAAAAGATTCATGTTTTATGTTATGATTATTGGGATTACATTTCAATTCTACGATTTATCCCATGTTATGATCTCTTTTGCAGGATAAGATTTTCAAAATGATATGTTCTTATGAATATGATATGTTTGATATTTCTTTTGTTTACCCTTACTGAGAATTTGAGCTCACCCTTTTTTGTATGTTTTCTTTTCCCCAGGTCCGAAAGAAGGATATTAAGTAGGATATGCCAAAAAGGGACTCTAGATATGATTAAATAAATGGGAGACATCGTAGATGATTTATGAACAAGTTGTTTATGTTTCCTAGTTTCTAAAGACAGTATACCTATACGATCCTTTCATGGTTTTGTTATATGTTTTAATAAGTATGCTTCAATTTTGAAGTAATAACCATGTATGTAAATTTTGGGTCGTTATAGTTCCCACCTTGTACATCATTCTCAAAGTCACTATGACTTCCTTTGAATCCAACCATTGACTAAAACCATAAAGCATTGTGTGAGTAAGAGTAGTCATAAAATAATTTTGAGAATATCACGTCACCATATTCTCAATTTGAAACACATTAGGATTAACCAAGGTCATTTACTCTCATATTATATATAATACTTCAAATCAGTTTGTAAAGAAAATGTAAATTATCCTAAGTATATCCCCCGAGAGTGTCGAAACCAAGAGTGCAGCAAGGCCCGTTGTCGTGCACCAGTTCCCATTCGAGTCTAGCTCAAAGCGGTGTTTTTGGGTTTTACCCCTAGGTACATCTGTGCCTAAGCTGCCTCTACCTGCTCGTATCCAGACAGGGATGTATTTCCCGGAAAACTCAAAAAATCTTTACAATACCAAAATTCTAGGAATTTCTTCTATATTAATCCTCAAAGTCTATCTTAGGGCTATGTGCTCTAATCAGAGTTTATATAAAGCTAGTTTCCAAGGTTATTGCTAAACTTCCTATGATACCAACTGTAATGCCCCGACCCCAGTTACCCAGAGTCGGTGCACTGTTACATAACATTGACATGATCACAAAGGATCATGTTTCGAAGGACCGATTAGTTAAGTAGTCTTGGAAAGACTAGATATATTCATAAGTCTTACATTACATCATAAGGTAAAAAAACTACAACAACATATTGTCTTCATATCTCCTCATACTATCCCTGCAGGTCATTAAAAAATTACTTCTTCACATCCTGGAAAAAATAAGACACTGAAAGGGGTGAACTCAAATATTTAGTAAGGATATCAATATAGCATAAGCTTTCATAGATGATAAAAAACACTTAAGGCAATGTATAACTAAAACAAAATCCTTTTAAACTTGAACTTTTGAATAATATGGAAAAGATAAAATGAAATAATGTCATTTAATTATTCACATGGATGTTCTACTAGTCGAATAATCACATGCAATATCAATAACCACTTTCAAAATGATGGAATGCATAATACCAGACTATCATAACCACGTAGCCAAGGCCTCGTGCCGAGACTACAAATAAGATTTTGTCAAGGCCTCGTGCCAAGACACTAGTTTTCTCATGAGACCTAATGATGCATCGAGGAGCTATAGCGGGCTCCACCCATCACTTACTAAGTCTAATGCATTCCTCATATGAAAAGTTTGAAACATAACATAAACATTCGTATTAAAATTAGCATACGAAATGTCAATAATTTATCCACAAACCATGAATGGTATAAAAATAGCACATACACAGTCAAACATAATTCATTAAATACAATATGGAAGATTGTATTGTAACATATTGACCTCAATTGAGAACAATGATGGATATTGACATAAATGAAAATGATCATAAAAACTATTTGAGGGGAATACCCCCCTTTTTCTTGAAAACTTTTAAAAGTCACACTACTTGTCAAGAAGTCATTTTAAAAATTGATTTTTTCATCAAATTATCCCTTACAACTTTGAAACTTTAAAAAGGAATGTTAATTTTAAAACTTTAATGTCCATATGAATAAATCCTTAAAAACATTTTTAAAACAAGGACATTAATGAGAAAGATTTAGAATAATAAATCTTTAAAACATTTTAAAATGATATTTTAGTTAGAGTTCCTAACCAAAAGAGAGACACTTGAATACAATTAATTGAGGTAATCAAAACATTGTTATATCATGAGAATAAAGGGATTCATGATATATTATGTCCAAGTACATTATATACACCAGATAAAAGTGATTTGGTGTATACAAACAAAAAAGTCCCAATGAAATGTAAATTGAGATGAAATCTCTCATAAAGGCCGTATCCTTAGGTTAAGAATAAATCAATGACATAATTATGTGTGAAAAATATAAATACACTAAATATGATTGGATATTCAGTGTAAAACAATCAAAGTACATTCACACATATTCTTGTGAAAACAACACCAATGAATTGGATGTTTAACTCAACAAATCGAGATTGAGTAAAAATTACTCTTATCAAGTTCATACCGATGACTTAAGAATTTATCAACGGAGTGATTATTTGTATAAAAAGTATATCCACATAAATTAGAGTGGAAATTATGACATAAGCAAATTAATAGTGATTCCACACATAATCTTGGAGTAAAATAATCAATGAAGTATGCATAAAGTTGAATGAGTGAAAATTGAAATTTCAAATTACCTTATTGATTTTGTAACTTACGCAACATACACCCATTAAAAAAGGATCATACAATGATGATGTAAATATATAAGAATTAAAGTATATTACACAATTAATACAAACATGGGTAGTACAAACACCACATTCAATAAATTAGGGGTGAACAATGGAAATCTCAAGGAATTAAAAGTGAGATAAGAAACCCCTTACTTTGTAATTTTTATGTGGTCGACGATAGGTTAAACTCATTTATAATGGTGAAATAATTGTTATTTAATTATAAAAAAATCATTTAAATTAATTTGATATCATATACGATCTTTTAACATTGATTTGTTAATAATATCATAGTATTATCGTCGTTTCGGGTGTTAACAGATTCGTTTTCCTTTATATTATTTGTTATGCGAGCCGTATCTATTTTGTATGGGGTGTATATTATTAATATCCAGAATTATATCATGTCTCTAAAAATTATTTTTATTCATCAAATGAAATTTAGTCTTTAATGGATATTATGGGGAATGAATCTCATCGCGTTCGTGGAGACGGTAATCCGTACGTACGCACGAGTGACAATATAATTATTTTGATATTAAAATAATATATAATTGGATGGTATATCATATATAAAAAATAATTATCATGTTATATTTATTATTTTCATGAATTAAACATCATTATTATACCCATCCAAATAATAATATATTTAACAACAACTACACCACGACCTGGAGACGGTAGGCCGTACGTACGCACGTATGGTGACATGTCATTCAAAGTATGGATATAATACTGAATATAGTTGGACCATATTTATAATAACGTCATAGTTTATAGAATATAATAGAGTTATTATTTTATAATGTAAATAACAAAGAAAGAATAAGTGGAAGAAGAAAGGAACTTGAAAGAGGGTGGTGAAAACATTACCTCTTCTTCGGGTTCTTCCTTTTGGTTTGATCAAAAGGGCTCCTTAGGTTGGCTTTATCATAAAAATAAGGCCTCTAGGTTTAAGTGAGGTAAGTTGGGAGGATATTTGGGCATAGTTTTGCTGATACAAAAGGCTTTGAAGGTGTGAATAATTTGTTATAAGTGGTGTCGATATATAAGGGGGAGGAGGGGCTATTTAGGAAAAAATTAAAGTATTATTTTATAGTAAATTAAAATTCGGTTTATAATGGCTCCAAAGTGGATTATTCAAGGACTAAAGTGGGGATGGGTGGAAATAATTTCAAACAATAGATTTTATATATGTTTGGGTCATTATATTAACCTTATATTTTAGTTTTAACTCTTGGTTAATTAGTTTGACACTTACCATGTCACTTTGTATTTTTATATTATATAGTTAATAAACTTACTATATACCTCCAAGAGACCCCCCAATTGGTCCATTAATGATAAAACTATCATGATACAAGTCATTTGTCCGAACATTTTATTTTTAGGAATTTAATATCAATTAATAATATAATATTTGTTTTAAAAACTCTTTTATGTCAATTTTGACACTAGTTGGTATTTGATTTTTGTGAAAATTATACCAGCATGATTACTTGAAAAAAAGTTAATTAAATAAATCCTAACATGTAATATTAACCTATAAAATTTGTGTAATTCATTAAAAGTCTCAAATTATATTTATTTGTGTATTTATAATATCAATTATTTTAATATTTCACTAATAAGGTAATTACTGCATCATCATTGTGTCATAAATAAAATAAATTATTTAATGTATAAAAATTATAAATAAAATATGATTATGTAGGAAATAATTTTATATTTATAATTAATATTTATAGTCTAAAATATAACATATATAACCAATTGTAAAAATTGTTTTTCTAAAAGATATATTCTTATGTCGTTTTTGTATTTATTTTAACTTAATTAATATAAAGTGACATTATCACTTACAAGTGGATCCATGTAGTCCCAAAATCGACCCAAATATGCCCATGGTCGGACATGTATCAACCAATAGGGTTAATACACGTTTTAGGGTAAATTTGTATTATTATAATATTATATTTTTACCCTTATTTACCAGATTTACCCTTTAACCATGGTAAATAAAATTTTTACCGAAGTAATTATTCAAAATGTCTAAAAATAAGACTTACCTATTTACAAAATTTGGACATCCTGATTTTAAATATGGAGTCCATTTTTCCAAATTCAAAACATAGAAGTGGAAGAAATTAATTTAAAATTAATTCCTCCTGTCAAATCAAAAAGCGTGTTTTTAAGAGATAATAACTATCAAAAGATTGACACTTGTTTATGTCCGGTTTAAATGTGAAATTTTGTCCAATGACCAAAATTGTATTAAATGGTAAAAATATATTATAAATATACTTTAAAACCACTCAAATTCATAATTTAGCACTATTAATTATTTCGATTAAAAAAATTGTTTTTAATAAAAATTTAGTAATTTTCACTATTCATCAAAATATGAAAGTTATCCGAAAAGTACCAAAATTTCAATGTAGGATAATTTCGATATTCAGAATCCAAAAATGAAGACCATTTTGAAAGATAAAATGTATAAAATTTCAATAAGTGGGTATTACTATTCATAATGGCTAGTTTTATTAGTTGTGGTATGTGTTAGAACTTGAAGTTGCGTACAACACACGCTACTGTATTATTCAGCGAGAAGCATACCGTGGAAGCTTGGGGTGTTAAAAGCAGAGTACTGGAAATTTGACTAGTCGACAGGCAACAATCAGGCGTGCGTTTCAGTGAGGTATAGAGATGGAATCCCATGAGAGTTATGTTATTTTTATAAAAGAATATTTTTGAGTAATGTGGGATTGACCCCCCATACCTAAGAAAGGTGTTAGGTAAATATTTTATTTCATTTTACTCATAAAAAGTTTTATCCACTTTAAGGTACCCCTTTTACCCCTTTTAGTGTGTTTAATTATTTACAAAGATAATTATTTTACTGTTAAACGTAAAAGATGAAAACTATTTCTTAATTTTAACATGATGATTCTAAAAATTTAATCCATTTAATCTAATTCAATATCTGTATATCAGAAAATTAACTTTTTAGTTAAAACCTAAGACATATTAAAAAAAATGTTTTTAAAGAAAAATGATTTTTTGAACATTAAGCATTATTATTCTTAATATCAATCAATTACTATATTAAATGAGTGTTAATATAAAAATACAAAATTAAATTATAGTCAGGATATAAAAAATATTAATTTAATTTATTTTGATAAAACTTACACAATATATAATATCAAATCATTGAAAATAATCCTTTTAACATTATTTTGGTAACTCAGTTTTACCCCATTAACATATTTTTGTATGAAAATTTAAAATTGAAATTAATTCTTAATTTAAAAATTCCTATTATAAATATGAAATATATTTTGTTTGAATCGATTTATAAAGGTGAAAAAAATTAATTTTAATATAAAAACACATAATGCATGAAGGTATTTTTCAGAAAAATCCATTTCTAAAAATAAAATGAATTTATTATCATTCCTTGAAAAATAATAAGCATTAGATAAATGTTAAGTTATTATATTGTTAAAAAATTTCATTAAAACCATTTTTTAATAGCGATTAATTTAATTTATTAGATTAAAATACATTATGTCACACCTCAACCTTTAATATTATTTTATTTTATTATTTATTTAATTTCGTTATCCTCGTCAACATTTGGGTTGTGTTATGGTTTAATTTGTTTTTATATTTTATGATTTTGGTGGGATTCAGACCGATGCATAGGCACAACATGATTGGCGGTAACCGTGCGATCGACCCAGTGCCCGTGCAGTTGCTTAATGTTTAAAACAAATAATTTTTTATGAAAATAAAATAAAGTAAAATTTTAAAACATAATTGTAATAATATTATTGCTGTATATGATAATATTATTATTAATAAGAAATTTATGAATATTTTAATTATTAAATTGTTATAGATATTATTATTTTTAAACTATTACCACTACTATAATTATTTTAACAAATAAAATTATTATTATAATCATTATTAATATATTATTAGTTTGGTTATTATTATTATTAAAAAAATTAATATTTTTATGATTATTATTATTAAGAAAAATCATTAATATTTTTATGATTATAAATATAATTAATATTATCATTAAGCATAAAAATTATCATCGTTAATATTATATTTATAATTATTTTATTATTATTATTATTATTATATTATTGCTATTATTGTTTTTATTATGTTATTAATATTATTAACATTATTATTATCAAAATAAATAAAAAAGAAATCCCTTGCGCTACCCTTCCCCCCACCCCATTTATGGCACACCCACCTCCCTTATGCTTCCTCTATGAATGCAGCGCCTCACCCTCTCTATAGCCTCCTTCCCGTGCCGCCTCTCCCCTTCTCTTGACGGCAGCCTGCAGCATGACCCATCTGCGCATCTTCCTTCTCTAGATGAAGGCCCTCCATCGCGCTCCCATTTCTCTGATCGGACGACCTCCCCAGTGCATGTAATTTCTCCGACCATGCCTCCCTCTCCAGTTCCCTCCACCTCGGGTATATTTCTCTTTCAATTTTGGGGGTGTCACTTCAATTTACACAAAGTAGAATTCCTCGGTTTGTGTTGGGTACATTTTTATTAGTGTTGAGGGTATACAGATTGGTCATTGGGATGTTTTCACCTTCTTCGAGTGTCGGGTCGTATTTTCACACTGATCGGTATGTGTTTCCATGTCCTTTTCTCCATTTTCAATCCATACGATGCTTGAGTTTTATTATTTAATTCTTAAAATATGTTTTGAACATTTATTACATTCATAATTAATTTATGGTAGTGTTTTCTTGATGTAATAATTTATTAAAATAGGTTTTAGGATGATTCTCTCTTTATGATCATGTTTATACCTCACCAAATGAGTTTGAGCAAATGTCTCTTTCTTTTAAATCGTTATATTGGATATTTTAGGCAGTGTTTTCCTATATAAAATTTTTACGGAAGTTGTTTTTCTTATGTTAGTTGGATTTTTGCAACTTGGTGTTTTAATGAAATGGTGTACTATGTTAGTGGGTGTTGTGTGTGTGGTTTCCTAAAAAATGATTGGGAAAAGACTAGTTGTGTTATTCCCTTGGATGTTGGTAGATCCATGTCTACATGGAGTGCACCCATGGATGGGACTTCAAATGATGATGAAATTTGGGGTGGTTCTTTTCTCGAACCTTGGGTTTCTTAAAGAACTCTCATCTCCTCTTTCGCTCTCTTTTGATAAACAATTTCATAGATTCTAAAATGGTATAGGGTGGTTTTAAAATTGTGTGGAAATTTAGACTTGTTTGGTGTTTGATAGAAAGGAAATTATTTCTTGAAGTGGTTGATAGCCCATTTGGAACCTTTGAGTGCGTTGTGAATGTTTTCAAAAAACTTTTGTGACAAAGTGGATATAAAAACCAAGGTTAGTTCAGTACTTTAGAAAGATATTTTTTTGAATTTCATATTGATTGCTTTGTTTGGATTAATTTTATTTTAGGGATTTATGGTGTTTTTGAGTCTCGGTGATTTATCTAAGGGAGTTGTGGTTGGTTTCAAAGGCACTCACACATATTACCGGGTATGGATATGTATATATATATATATATATCTTCTATGTTCATCTTCCCTCATGGCGCGGGGAACACATGCATCAGTTTAAGGAGATATATATATATATATATATATATATATATATATATATATATATATATATGGAAGTGTGTGAGTGCGACCAGGCTTCTACTTGAGTTAGAAATATTTTTATTGGACATCCATTGCGGTAGGATCTCTATGAAATGACCTTTAAATTTAATAATCCTTTATTTCTTTCATTTAGAACCAAGTTTTTATGTTAATTAATGATATAGAATTATTAGTAAAATTTTTTATCTTGAATTTTAGTGGTTTCTTTCTTGTAAGGGAATGAAATAAAAGGTTTTATTACATTTTACACATCATGTGCTTGATGAAATTCCCTGTTGGCATCTGTAAATGTGTTTTGGATTTAAAATGCTAGTTTGGGTTTCTTAAATGGGTTCTTTTAAGTGTGTTTTTTAATTTCAACGTGGCATGTGTGTGGTTCTTTATGAAATGGTTTAGCAAGTGATGGTTGTGTGAGGCCCAATTGGCACTTTAAATAAAATGGTTTCATCATAAAACCATCCTTTGAATGGTTCCTTGACATGTTGGTTGATAAAAGATGGGTGTTTCCTTGATTTGTGGATTCCCTTAAGTTACGATGGTTTAAAGGCAAGAGACTTCTTCCTTTGGGTGACTATAGGGTGACTTTATGGTGTGTGTTGACTATGTGTGATGAATGTATGAGTTTTTGGATTCTTGTTTGACATTATTAGATCACCCCTTTTCAGTCAAAACATGGGTACCTAACATAACATGTTATTTTTTGGTGAATGATTATTATACTATTTTATATTATGCACTAGCTATTGGCCCATAGATGAAGGTTATTTTGTTATCATTACTAGGGGATTGGGCCCCTCGATCAGCCCATATTGGGTGATGATCGGGCATTTGGGCGTTATGGCGCCATCAGGTAGGGAATGCCTTCGGGATTAGTCACTTGTATAATATGTTCTATATTATTCATGAGCGCATAGGTTTTGTTATGTTTTTCAGCATATATTTATCTATGATGAATGATTAAGGTGCATTGTTTGGTTGGTCTCTATTTCTTGTTATTTTCCATTTCCCTTGTATGACTAGTACTTTTTTCCTTCATGTATAGTGTATCTATTTCCTAAAGGTGATAAAATTATTTTCCAATGTTTATGGAAAAAGGTTTTTAAATATGTTTTACACTTCTCCATCCCTCATTCTTTTAAAAGGTTAGAGATTAATTATTGGAAGAAGAAATTAGTTTAAGATAATAAGGGCAATGGACAGTGATTTTCATTAGAGTGAAAATGTGTGAAAACCCTATTTTATATATTATAGGTCAAACCTAAAATTAATGTATCATTATTTAAAGGAATTTTATTTAGAATAGTTTATCAAGCTATCCTAGTGAGTTTTAATACTCACGCCTTTGTTCTATCATTGTTTTAGCTTCGGGTGCTGATTATTTCTTGGTTTCGATCACTACAGTGCGACATTGGTTTGAGGTCGGTGGTGACCCTTCAAGTAACATAAAGGTATATACAATTCTATTTTCCTTCTGATGCAATATTTCATTTTTATTGCTAGTATTTATCTATTTTTTTTCTTTTATTTATTGGCCCAATTTCCCCCACTTGTTTAATTTTGATTCCTGCTAATAGTTTCCAGCCTGTGGAGATTAAGAATGCCCATCAGGCCATGTCGTAGACCGGCTTAGGGCAATCGGTTCAGGGTCATCCTGGGTTGGTTTGTAACACATTACACAAAGAATTTTTTTTTGAAAAATATATATTTTACCATTTAATGATTTTATCTTTATATATAACAAATTAATAATAAATGTATGCATGATTGTTCATTTTTTTAAATGTATAAAAAATAAATTTTATCTAATATTCAAAATGTGAGAAATTTACCTTTTAAATGTAAACATATAATATTTAATAAAACAATGTTTCCAAGATTTTTTTTTTGTTTAGCCATGACTTATTAAATTAGTATTAATTATATATTTTTATTTATTTCTTGTATTTTATAATATTATTTTATTAATAAATCCTTTAATTTTATCACTATATTTTGTTGATATCATTATTTTACCACAATAAGTTTAATAAAAATATATATTTTATAAAAACTATTATTAAAAGTAAAATTTATTTTTTGTAAATTAATTAGCATCCTTCACTTATATAATAAAATAAATTATTTCATTTGAAGAAAATTATTTATAATGAAAATATATATTTTCAACATATATATTAAATTTAACCTTATAAAATCAATTCCCAACTAGTGACACATTTTTTGGTATTATACCTAATGACTATATATCCCTTTCAAATGACTATATAATTGTTATATTACCCCCATGGAATCCTATAAATTCATCCCATTATATATTATAAATTCACACTTCTCATTACTATATTTTTTATTTTTTATTTGTAACATGATCTATCATTTTATTATGTTATTTATTTATAGGTTTTCTTGTACTAATTGTGATTCTCAAGGGTGAATATTATCCCAGAGATTTCTTAGTTTTAAAGATGTTATTCTTTTCTAATTATCAATAACTTTTAATTTATACAGTTTTAGAATATTTTTTAAAAAGTTTGGGGCCAAAACCTCATTTATTATTAAATCAAAGCAAAGTCCTCTTTAATTGGGTAGAGAGAGACCCATTACATAGCCCGAAGGCCCAATGGGAATTTATCCCATTACATGGACCGTAGGCCCATTTTTTGGCCCAAAACCCATTCTATGAATAGTACTACTACAGAACCTACACTGCTACAGTACTGCACAGTACCCGTCGTTGCTATAGTACTCTGCTGCCGCTATAGTGACCTGCCACCGCTATAGTGCCCGCCGTTGCTACAGTACCACCGCTGCGACAGTACTGCTACAGTGCCTACGCCCAATGTGTTTTAAACCCCCATTTTTCATGTTGAATTAAGGGGTGCTTACCACTAATCCAAAACCCAACTACTCAGTTTTAAAATATGAGCACATCAATGGTATCTAATAATCCAAGGAATGTAATACTTAGTTTCATGTACTTTTTGTAATGTTCCACTATGAGTGGATTAAGTGTTATAATTTTGATTCATATATTATATTGATTTTTACTTAATCAATTTTAGTGAATTTAAAAGAATATAAAAACATACTTTATAATTGTATAAATGTAATATAATTAAATATTGTTTCCCTAAAACATATGGTGTTATATTCTCCTCTTAAATAAATTACATCCTTTCAATTTTAATTATCTCTCACCAATGAAAATAATTGAGGATATAAATAAGATAGAAAAGGCTCAATATATAATTTAAAATGAGATATAATCTTCACTAAATTATGTAAGATTAAGAAACCCATATTTTCCCACATAATATAAATATCCCAAATATTCTATTTCTCTCTAATTATATTAGTTAAATACCCCTCATGATTTGTTATTAAATTCCATATAATGGAAATAATTTTCCTAAGAGTTTTATAGTCAGCCTTGCATGATAAATGTTCATGGTCAGACTTGTGAAATTAAACACAACTTCCTTATCCCAAAAATTAATATAGGATCTCCATAGAATGATCTAGTCTGTGAGCAGAAGAATATCAAATTTATCTAATGAAATAATAATGTGATTTAAAATAATCACATTCCTACAAACTTCTTTTTGAAATGGGTTATATAATTGGGAAAAAATAATAATACCATTAATTTTTTTTATCTATAATATAATTATTGAGGTATAGAATTGATACTCATTGAAAATTTTCTTGATATAAAAAATTAGGTAGAACTTGAATAGTATTTGAAATTTTATGTTTCTGAGTGGATAATAAGTGTGCCTTTCACCCTTTATTTTTTATCCCACTTCATCTGTTGTGATTACATAATCATTCTCCTTATCCTTAGGCTTAGGAGTTTTCTAAAGTTTATTATCCTAACCAACAATTGGATTGGGGAATAACATTTCATAATTCCCAAATTCAATACAGCTGAAGCATTGAAGTGTGGGTGGTGCAGTAGTAGGAACATTTATACAATCTATTTTGTTAATTGGAATCTTTCTATTTATTTGAAAATCATCAGTGTGATGAACAATCCTTTACCACTTGAAAAATATTTTAGTTCTTTTGAGACATCCACCTGAGTGATTATTCCCACATTTTGGAATATTGGAAATTTGTTCTTCTTTTCTCCATAGTTATTATAACTTGAACATACACGGAACTATATTTTTATCTTAATTGGTGTGTTCATGAGTTTGATATAGTTTTGGCTGTTAGTCATAATTTGAGATATATGGGTAAGTTCAACCCTTATATTTTTAACAAAAAATCTAATCGTATTTTGTTTCTCATTCATAAAAACACCAAATTTATTATATCACCAATGGTTAACTTGGTTCCTCCTAGTTCTATCCATTTAATAAAAACAAAATGGTTAATCACGAGTAATAAATAATAACATTTTAAAATAATAACCATGTGAAAATTCAATCCCATGAGTTTTTAATCTAGGACACCTTTATTTTAGAATATTATACTATTAGTAAAATATAGGATGCTTTAAGTAGGTTTCAATAATACTTATTAATAAAATCTCTAAAAATTACGAATCCCATCTCTGATACCAATATAGACTCCCAAGACTTTCACTCCTAGATCTGGTGTTAAAAACACAAACTTTACATGTTGGTTTTGATACCAAATGAGATGATAAAAATATAACATTCATATATTTTACATCATTTCCATAACTAAATAATTATATCACACAATCCTAGAACCTAAAGGTTTAGTGTCTTTAGATACTAGTTATATACATATTTTATTATAAATTATTGCTTCAATATATATATATATAATTTCTTTTAAACAAAGTTCTTTATATAATTTCTTAGAGAAGTGAGAAACAAAAAGGTTATGCTCGATCACTGAGTAATGGAAAATTTATCTGTGAGCCGTAAATTTTTAGATTACAATCATGTGAGAAATCATAGGGTTGGGAGAAATGTCAGATTAAAAGGATGATGAAATGATAAGAGTTTTCCATAAAGAATTAAAGATATACATATAACATTAATATATCTGATATATACTATGGTGTAAGAATTAGAAACATAATACATTAATTGAGAGCCATATAACATAACAAATACCCGAGGCATATCATATAAATGTGACATAATCATTTATATAGGAAACCTTAACATAGTTGATCATGCATCACCATCCTATATCCATTAACAAAGTGGACCAAGTATCATAATAATGTATCCAATAAGATAGTAGATTAGGCATTATAATATGGTGTCCCATAATATAGTAGAATAGACATCATAATCCTGTGTCCCGTAAAATATTACATCATGCATCTTAATCCTACAACCCATAACATAGTGTATCATACATTATAATCTTACATTCCATAAAATATTGGATCGGGCATTATAATCATGCATCCCATAACATAGTGAATTAGGAATCAAAATCCCTTGTTAGATAAAATGGTGGATCCTGAATCAAAATATTGAATCCTATGACACAGTGGAACAAGTATCAAATTAATAAACCCATAACATAGTATATTCGGCAGAAATCATATGTACTGTTGATGGATCAAGTATCATTACTCACATCCCACAATTATTTCATTAGATATATATATATATATATATAACCAATATATTAGAAGGCTATATATTACCTCACAAATAATATATAGGTAAACCATACATAATTCCCACATGAAATCAATAATATATCATATCTTGTGAAAAATAATGGAAAGAACTTGGGTTTTATAACATTTCCAAATGGAATTGTCTAAAATGTAATTAATTGATTTATCTATTGATACCAAAATTAAATCATCTAAAATAAGTGTATCATGAAATCACATATAGGATGATCACTAAAATTACTCCACAAGAGATAAAAACATTTATATAGAGATTAAAAAGTTCTTGATTTCATAAAATAAATCTTAGAAAACATTTTTACCATTTTTGTAAAAAAAGATCAAGTCACTCTTGAAAATCTTATTAAAAAAGAGAGACATTTTAAAACATCAATTTAAAATAATACACAATAATGTTACCTTGAATATATAAATTTTAATTAATAAAATTCAGAGTGGAAGATAAAAAATATATGAATGTGAAAGGAAATTCCCTTTTTAATATTTTAAGGATTTTTTTTGTGAAAATAACAAATAGATAAAAGAGTTGAAAGATTTAACTTTTATAAAGAGGTAATTAAAATCATGAAAAATAAAAAATAAAAAATATACATATATTTAAAAATAAGAAAATAATTATTTATGAAAATAATAATATGTACAAGGTATAGAACGATCTATTAGAAGGGATGATAATTATTCTTTACAATGTTATTACTAGTGATTTTTAAATTAAAAAATTCATTAAATAATAAGATTTTAATTAAGATGTTATTTCCATAGATATAAATATGTAATTCCATAAAAAATAAATAAATGTTAGAAATATAATAAACATATAATAGCATAGTCAAGGTATAAGGATTTTGACTTAATGAAACTAACGTCGAGTGAATAAACCATTATGATCTTTCTACTAAAAAAATAAAAAAACGAAGTTTCTATCACAAAAATTTTAAATACTAAGGAAAATAACTTTAATAACTATCATATATTTCAATGAGGAATTTATTACACAATATAAGTGAAAACATAGTGCACAACATGTAACATGCCTTATAAAATCATAATTGTGACAAATAACACTTATAAACATAAAATTTATAGAATTAGAATCCTCTAAAAAGAAATTATGAGAATGTAATGTAAATATATAGATAAAAATTAAAAATTAAATATATAAAAATAATAGGATATAAGAAACCAAATATAGAATAATATAGTCCCATAAAAATGATTATAACTCAATGAAAGTATATTAAGTTATTAAAAAACATTAACATGGATTTCTACTTAGTTGGATGCACTGTAACCAATAGTATAATAATTATAGACTCATTAAACATCCCTCTGAGAACCTAATTCATTTTTTTTAATTTTATATTAACTATTATTATTAATTTATTACCTATATATTACTTATTTTTACTTAATATTGATTATAATTTAGTGATTATAGATATTTACTATTTCTTTTAGTATTATGTTTTCGGTCATAATTCCATGTTCATGATTCTATCATTTATATAAGGGTTAAGGTACAATAATATAAGTTCTATAATGAATTACAAACTTCTAGGTTCATTCCATGGGATTATTGGTATGAATCATAAATATGAAATTTATCATGATCTTGTTATGATAAAGTTTTATGAACAAAAGATAGTAAATTAACATTTAGTTAATATATTACTATTACTACTCTATAACTAAAAAAGTAACTATTCAGTTTTTAATATCATATTTATCCAGTAACTATGATTCATTTTTCATCCATTATAGAGTGTGATTACTTGATTATAGAGTCATTATAAAATAATTATAATGATATAATTTATAAGTTATTAAGGTTATTACTCTTATTGGATAAGATGTGGATGTAAAAAAGATAGAGAATAATTGTTTTGGGAGTGGATAACCCTCACGTTGAGAACTTCAATCATCTCTTAGAGTGCCTCTTGGAAATGGAGGATTTGGTAAACCTTCTTGTGACCAGAGGTTAAAAAACTAGTAAGAGGACTATAATAGGGTTAAAATGGATATGTATTAAAGAGATATTATAAGGATATTTATGGATTTTAGTGGGTGTGAGAGAGATCATTTTATACATGAAATGAGGGATATTTCTTTGGAAAACTTAGTTAAGTGATGGGTAAAGATGAAATCACATGGGAGTTAGGTGACTCAGGTAAATAAATATTGGCGAGACATATGGTATTGTATCAAAAACCAAATAAATTCATTTTATAAATAGTTTATATCATTTTACTTATCATAAATTCGAGCAAATTTACGTTACCCCCTTTTACCCCAGTTTACCTTGTTTTAAAATTTATCATTTTGATTATTTTTTTACTAAAAATAAAATTTTAAAACTCTTAATAAAATTTTACATGATGGATACAAACTTTGAATCAATTAAATATGATCTAATTTCTATAAATGAGAAAATTTACTTTCAAATTAAAACATTGGATATATAGAAAAATATATTTTTTTGTAGAAAAATGACTTAATAAACATTTAATCATTCTTATTATTATTTACTATTAATTAATAATTTAAATGAGTTTTGTTATATATATATATAAACATTATGTTATACTAATAATTTAAAAGACACCAATTTATTTTTTAGAGAAAAATTACACAGCACATAAAAACAATTATTTGAAAATAACTCTTTTACATTTATTGTCGTAATTCACTTTTACCTCGATAAATTATTTTTATGATTATTAAAAAATTTATAATTATAATTATAAATATGAAATATATTGTAATTCCGCAACCCTAGAAGACCATATTTGGTGCATTACTACATAACATTGGCATGATCGTAAAAGATCAAGTCTCGAAAGACCGATTAGTTTTGTAACCTTGGAATTACTACATAAATTCATAAGGTTTAAAATAAATCATAAAATGGAATACTACAACAACATTTTTTCCATAGAAAACACTGACATCCCATAGAATATCCTTCCATGTTAGTCAAAATATTCTTCTTCGCATCCTCGAAAAAATAAAACATAGAAAGGGGGGAGATTAGATGCTCAGTAAGGATAACAATATAGCAGAAACTTTCATAAATAAGCATAAACATTTAAGGAAATGTATATAACTAAAACAAAATACTTTTAAACATAAAATTCATCTTAATATGGCAAATATAAATTGAAATAATTCCATTTACTTACTCACATGGATATTTTACTAGTCGAATAATGTAATGCAATATCAATAGCCACTTTCATAATGATGGAATGCACAAGGCCAGACTTTCATAACCACAGAGTCAATACCTCGTGCCAGGAATACAAATAATATTATTTCAAGTCCTTTTTCCAAGATACTAGTTTGTCTCATGAGACCTACTGATGCATCGAGGAGCTATAGCGGGCTCCACCTATCACTTACTAAGTCAAGTGCATTCCTCATACGAAAAGGTTTAAACATAACATAAAAATCCGTATTAAAACTGGCATAAGAAATGTCAATACATTATCCATAAATTATGATTGGTATGAAATAACACATCCTTATTCAAACATATCAGAAACCCTTCAATACAATATGGATGTTTTGTATCATAATAAATCAACTTCAGACAAACTTAAAATCAATCAAAGGATGTTGACATAGATGAAATCAAAACCTTTTTAGAGAAAAATCTCTCTTTATTTTGAAATCATTTAAAAGTCATGTAGTTATAGAAGAAAACACTTATATTTGAAAATATTCTTATAAGATTTTAAGGGAAGCTTTGATGATGTTATAACGGCAGAAAATAGCCACACCCGCCATATATGTTAAAAAAACATTCTTACCTTAATTTTGTTGAAAAGGTCATAAAGTACCTTGTTTGGAAAACGATAGAAAGATTCCTTTATAAACATATTATAATATTCAAACAAAGGTGTAAATGACTTTAACCCATATTATATAAAATATGAAGAATGTTTGGAAATACATTTTTATGAAACATAGATGTTTATGATAAAGAGGTCCCATTAGATAATTAAATATAAACAACATTGGATAATGAAGAGATTGTAAAATTAAGCCTTGCCTTATACTTTTCCTTGTTCTAGGGTAGGTTAAAATCCTGTATAATAGTGAAATAATTGTTATTAAATTATACAAGAATCATATATATTAATATGATATCATATATGATCTTTTATCATTGCTTTCTTAATAATATCTTAGTATTATCGTCGTTTCCAGAGTTAAATGATTTGTTTTCTTTTATATAATTTGTTACATAAGTAATGTTTTTTATGGATAGGATGTATCTTATTCATATTAAGAATTAAATAATGTCTTTAAACATTATTTTTAATCATCTCATGAAAATTTTTCTTGAATGGATACAATGGGGAATGATTCTTATCGCATTCGTGGAGATGGTAATCCATATGTACGCACGAGCAACAATACCATTTTTTTAATATTAAAAGAATATATAATTGGATGGTATATAATATATAAATAATAATTATCATGTTATATTTAATATTTACATCAATTACACATCATTATTATACACATCCAAATAATAATGTATTGAATTACAATTACACCACAACATGGAGACGATGAGCCGTACGTACACACATATGGTGACATGTCATTCAAAAGATGGAAATAATAATGAATATGGTTATACCATATTGTTAATGAAATAATATTATATAAAATATACTGGAATTATTATTTTATAATGGAAACAACAAGGAAAGAAGAAGTGGAATAAGAAAAAACATAAAAGAGGTGGTGAGATATTTACCTCGTTTTCGGGTTCTTCCTTTCGATTTGATCAAAAGGGCTCCTTAAGTTGGCTTTATGACTAACTTAAGGCCTCTAGGATGAAGGGGGGACAATTAAGAGGGTATTTGGGCATTTTTTGGGTAGTCCAAATGGCTTAGAAGATGTGAATTAGAGAGAAGGGGGAGTGCCCTTTTATAAGAGGGGTGAGGGGCATCTTAGGAAAAGTTAGATATATTATTTTATAATAAACTTATATTCGGTTTATAAGGGATAAAAAATGAATTATTTAAAGTATAATGTGGGTATGGGTCGAAAAAAACTCAACCAATTGGTTTTAGATAGGTTTGGGTCAATATATTAACTTTATCTTTTAGATTTAACTCTTAGTTAAATAGTTTGACATTTACCATGTCTCTTTGTATTTTTATATTATATGTAACATAAACATACTATAAACATCCAATAGAACCAAAATTAGTTCATTAATGACACAACTATCATTATATAAGTCTTTTGTAAAAATATTATATTTTTAGGAATACAATATCAATTAATAATATAATATTTGTTTTAAAAACACTTTTATGTCAATTTTGACACAATTTGGTATTTTGTTTTTTCTAAATTCATAAAAGCATTATTACTTCTAAAAAAATTCATCTAACCAATCCTAACATGTCATATTAACCTATAAAATTAGTGTAATTCATAAAAATTCAAAAATTACATTTATTTGGATATTTATAATATCAATTATTTTATTATTTCATTAATAAGGTAATTACTGCATCATCATTGTGATATAAATAAATATAATTATTTAATGTATAAAAATTATAAATAAAATAGAATAATGTAGGAAATTGTTTTAGATTTCTAATTCATATTTATAGTTGAATTTATCTTATGTGTAACCCTCTATTAAAAATGTTTTAGTTATTAAACATTGAATTTAACACTTTTAACACTTCTTTGAATTAAATAATAATAAATGTCCTAATCAAATCCAAGTGGACCTAAATAATCATATTTTATCCCTAAGGTTGTTTTTAGACAAATTACACTTATCAAATAGAATTAAGACATATTTTAGGGTAATAATAATATCATTTTTATCCTTAATTACCCTATTTACTTTTAACCGTCGTAAATAAAAGTAAAAAAGTTACTATTCAACAAAAATTGTTTACATCTTATTAAACCACATTTTACTTAATTATATCAACTACGTCTATCATATTTTTGAAATTAAAATCACAAAAGTGGTTAAATTTTGTTTTATGTAAATTTGAAAATGCTCCTAGGAGGTGGGTAAAAGATGGTAGAAAGTTCAATAAAATTTTTATATATCTAAACTTATTATAAAATGACTAAAATGAATAATATTGAACTTATATAGGTATTATGTATCTATTTTGACCTAAAATAAATTTAAATAAAATAAATAATTATTTAAATAAAATGTTGGTTTTAACTAATAACTTAGTGTTTTTCACTATTCATAAAAAATTGAATGTTTTTAGAAAAATTCAAAATTTAACCCTAATCTCATTTTGATATTAAGAATTAAAAAATCATGTCTATTTTACCAAATTTAAAACTTTTTAGTTTCATTTATTAATTTAAAATTAATTCCTGTTGTCAAAACCAAAAGGCATGTTTTTAAGAAATAATAACTAACAAAAGATTGAAACTTGTTTATGTTCAATTTTAAAGTGAAATTATTTCCAATGAATAACATTGTATTAAATGGTGAAAATATAATCTATTTACACTTAAAAAGCATTGAAATGTAAAATTTAACACTAAAAATTATTTTGATTAAAAAAGTTGTTTTCAGTTAAAATATACTACTGTTCACTATTCACCAAAATATGAAAGTTATCAGAAAACACCAATTTTTATTGAAACTAAATTCTTATGTCCCGATTCTAAAAAAGGATTATTTTGTTAAATTGAATATATAAAAGTATCAAATATTGGATTAAAAAGGGTTCACCATTAAAAGGCGGTAAAATTAATTTTTTTTTAAAATACTTATTTTATCTGAAAAAAAAGAATTTGTTCTTTCATTATGTCTAAGAAACTCATAATATGTATTTTAAAATTATAAGGATTATATAAAGCTAAAAATTTAGTTAATACTATTCATAACCTCTTTTGAATGGCTAGTTTGGTATATCGTGGTGCGCTTGAACTCGGTGTTGCGTGTCATGCAAGTTATTGAATTACTTTGAAGAAATAACGTACTATGAAATCTTGGGGTGTTAAATTTTTCCCTACTTCAATAAATTGCATCCTCACAATTTTAAATTGTTCTTAGAAAATAAAAGGTTAAAAATAGAAAATACCTTAGTGGGGAACCCACATCATAAATTGGGTTAATAAAATTTAGTCTTAATAAGAGGAAAAGGGGAATGAAAAAATCACCACCAAATTATGATCTCGATTAGGAGAACATTGGTGGAAATTAGAGACACATAATTGGAGGAAAAACATATATATTTATAGGGAGTGATTGATGTCATCAGTCACAAATAATTGTTAAATTGAGGTCCTCAAATCCATCAATCTATGAGGATTTAAAATATCATAGGTTCAACAAAGCATAAGGTATTAGGATAACACATTTTTAATTTTAAGATCCCTTACATAAAGTTTAAGAATTAATTTCATCATAGAATAAGAGAAGAAAAAATATATATACTTGACAAGTAGAGTTCTATCCTTTAACTGATTTCTACTACAAACTCATCTTTCACTCTAAAAGATAATAGAACTTAAAAAAAATATTCTATTTATCGAATTCTTATTGGGTCAAATAAAATGAATTTATAATTCATCTACCAGAACTTTTAAAAAAAACTAAATCATTCAACCCAAGACATCATGTGGGTCAATGGTAGGTGATACATCCTTGTTGCCCTTCAGTTGTGTGTTCAAGTCTCACGACATTGCCGGATGCGAAGAGATGCCACCCGACCTCCAGGTTCACCTTTTTGTGGAAATCCAAAAATAATCTCAAACTAGAATTATCTAAAATACTTTTGTCCAAACTCATAGTACAAAATTTATAAGGAAGGTAAACATAATGAAGATCCTTTTTTCCACACAATAACATGTGAACACCTTCATCATGTATTTTTCAAAACACTACAACATCATGAATTTCCATAAAAGCTTATTGATTAAATTAATTATCTCTTATTCCTTATAGAATACTAGATATACTCCTTATATCCAAAAATGTTGTAAACTCCATCAATGATGGAATATATAAATCATTAATTAGTTTCATGGTAGTAAATAATATCCAATATAATTTATCCAAATCGTCCATGTATTATTCCAAAATCACTACCTCGGTATCAGAACCATATTATGGTTTATCTTTCTCTCAACCATATATTCTCAAAATATTTAACCTGTTATTGAGTCACTTTTATTATATCAACACAATATTAAGTCCTTAATGAAATAGTACTGTAGTACAATATTTATATACTCTATAATTATTATAACATGTACATCATTAATACAATACTCAAATGACACAATAATTTAATAACAACGTATGAAATCTAATCATTCCTCTTCCTCTTCGGTAGTATCATAACTTTATTGTTATCCAATAACAAAATTTGGGGTATACTATGATTATTTAAACATTAATTCACGTAGTGTCCCAACTCCTTGCAGATGAAGCATTGCACATTTTAAACTTTTTTCTTACCCTTCCAATCATGTACTAGGTGTCCTTTTTCTCCATACTTATAACAATCTCCCATTCCCCTCAAGAATTTACCAAGGTGATTCTTTCCACAGTTATCACATATAGGAAAATCCTTCTTTTCCCTCTTCCCTTTATCAATATTTATATCTTTCATCCTTTTATTCTCTCGCTTCCGTTCAAAGCCATAAGACTCAGAGAATTCTTTACTTGTCTTATTAACACATGATACTCTTTCTTAATATGTTTCAAATACATGGGAGACTATTTCCCTTATAAATGTTGCCTTAATACCATGAAAGATATGATCCTTCTTACTATTTGGATCATACGTATTTCTTGAGTTCACATTCCTTCTTCTGGGTGCCATTTTTATACAATGGCATACACTAGGTTAGTTTATGAATTTTAATGAATAATTCCAAACTTGTAAAATACCTAACGTAAATTGAACAGTTTATAGATATAATCCATGATCATAAAAATATTTTCTTTGAGGATGTATATACTCGTAAATCCTTCATAATTATTTTTAAAGAAAAGGATAATTATCCAAATCATATCACCCGAGAGTGTCGTAACCAAGAGTGCAGCAAGGGACGTTGTCGTGCACCAGTTTCCATTTGAGTCTAGCTGAAAGCGGTGTTTTTGGATTTTACCCCTAGGTACATCTGTGCCAGAGCCTCCTCTACCTACTCGTATCTAGACAGGGATGTATTTTCTTGGAAAACTCACAAAATATCTACCGTACCAAAATTTTAGAAAGTTCTTCTATACTAATCCTAAAATTTTATCTTAGGGCTATGTTCTCTAATCAGAGTTTATCTAAATCTAGTTTCCATGTTTTGTAATAAAATTTCTCTGATACCAAGCGTAATTACCCAACCCTAGATGCCCAGATTCAGTGCATTATTAAATAACATTGGCATGATCACAAAAGATCAAATTTCTAAATACCGATTAGTTTAGTAGCCTTGGAAGTACTAGATACATTCATAAGGTTTACATTAAACCATAAAATGGAAAAAAACAAAAAAATTGTTTCCATAGAAAACAATGATATCCCATAGAATATCCCTATAGGTAAGTCATATTATAATTCTTCACATCCTGGGAAAAATAAAACATAGAAAGGGGTGAGCTCAGATGCTCAGTAAGGATAAAAATATAGCGGAACCTTTCATAAATAAGCATAAACATTTAAGTCAATGTATTGAACTAAAACATAAGATTTTTGAACATAAACTTCATCATAATATGGGAAATATAAATCTAAATAATTCCATTTACTTACTCACTTGGATATTCTACTAGTTGAATAATCACATGCAATATCATTAGCCACTTTCATAATGATGGAATGCACAATACCAGAAATTCATAACCACATAATAAAGGCCTTGTGCCAAGACTACAAAAAAGGTTTTGTCAAGGCCTTATTCAAAGACACTAGTTTGTCTCATGAGACCTAACGATGCATCTAGGATTGATAGCGGGCTCCACATGTCACTTACTAAGGCCAATGCATTACTCATATGAAAAGGTTTAAACATAACATAAACATTCGTATTAAAATTGGAATACAAAATGTCAATAATTTATACATAAACCATGAATGGTATGAAATAAAACATCCTTAGTCAAAAATATCACAAAACATTCAATACAATATTGAAGTTTTGTATAATAATAAATCAACTTCAAAAAAACTTAAAACCCATTAAAGGATGTTTACATAGATGAAATCAAAACCTTTTTAGAGAAATATATCTTTCTATTTTGAAATCAGTAAAAAGTCAATTAATTATAGAAGAAAACATTTATATTTTAAAATATTATTATAATATTTTAAGGGAAGATTCGACGATGTTATAATGGCAGAAAATAGCCACACCCACCGTATAAGTTAAAAATACATTCTTACGTTAATTTTTTCGAAAAGGTCATAAAGTAACTTATTTGGAAAACAATGGAAAGATTCTTTTATAAAAAACTTATAAAATTAAAACATGGGTATAAATGACTTTAACCCATAGTCTATAAAATAGTAAGAATTTTTTGAAATACATTTTAAAGAAACATGGATATGAATGATAAAGAGGCCCCAGTAGATAATTACATATAAACAACCTCAGATAATGAAGAAATTGTGAAATTCAGCCTGACATTGTACTTTTACTTGGTTGAGGGTCAGTTAAACTCCTATATAATGATGAAATAATTGTTATTAAATTATACAAGAATCAAATATATTAATATGATATCTTATATGATCTTTTAACATTTCATTGTTAATAATATCTTAGTATTATCGTCGTTTTGGGTGTTAGCTGATTCGTTTTCCTTTATATGATTTGTTAAATAAGTAATGTTTGTTATGGATACGATGTTTATTATTCATATTAATAATTATATTAATTTTTTAATCATTATTTTTAATCTTCTAATGAAAATTAGTCTTAAATGGATATAATGGGGAATGAATCTTATCGCGTTCGTGGAGACGGTAATCCGTACGTATGCACGAGTGAAAATATCATTCTTGTGATATTAAAATAATATATAATTGGATTTTATATCATTTATAAAGAATAATTATTAAGTTATATTTATTATTTACATCAATTACACATCATTATTATACCCATCCAAATAATAATGTATTGAATAACAATTACACCACGACCTGGAGACGGTTAGCCGTACGTACGCACGTATGGTGACATGCCATTCAAAATATTGATAGAATAATGAATATGGTTGTAACATATTTATAATAACATCATAGTATATATAAGATACTAGAGTTATTATTTTAGAATAGACACAAAAAAGAAAGAAGAAGTGGAAGAAGGAAAAACATGAAAGTGGTGGTGAGATATTTACCTCTTCTTCTGGTTCTTCCTTTTGATTTGATCAGAAGGGCTCCTTATGATGAATTTATGACAAATGTAAGGCCTCTAGGATGAAGGGAGGAACGTTTATAGGGTATTTGGGTAGGGTTTGGCTGATCCAAATGGCTTTGAAGATGTGAATTAGAGAGAAGGGGGTGTTCCCTTTTATAAGAGGGGTGAGATGCACCTTAAGAAAAGCTTGAAATATTATTTTATAATAAAATAATTTTCGGTTTCTAATTGTTCCAAAATGAATTATGTAAAGTATAATGTGGGTATGGGTCTAAAACCACTCAACCAATAGGTTTTTGACAGGTTTGTGTCACTATATTAACTTTCTCTTTTATATTTAACTCTCAGTTAAATAGTTTGACATTTACCATGTCTCTTAGTATTTTTATATTATATGGTCAATAGACTTACTGTAAACTTCTAAGAAAACCCCAAGAGGTTCATTAATGATAAAAATATCATTATATAAGTCTTTGGGCAAAACCATAGATTTTTAGGAATATAATATCAATTAATAATACAATATTTGTTTTAAAAACACTTTTATGTCAATTTTGACACTATTTGGTATTTTGGTTTTTCTAAATTCATAACAAAATTATTACTTCCAAAATATTTATATAACCAATCCTAAAAGGTCATATTAACCTAGAAAATTATTGTAATTCATTAAAACTCTCAAATTACATTTATTTGGATATTTATAATATCAATTATTTTCATATTTCGTTAATTAAGTAATTACGACATCATCATTATGTCATAAATAAATTTAATTATTTAAAGTCTAATAATAATAAATAAAATACCATTATATAGGTAATATATTTATATTTATAATGAATATTTATAGTCGAATTTATCTTATGTGTAACCCTATATTAACAATGTTTGGCGATGGCCGCCGCCGCAACCCCTCCTCCCTCTGCGGGGGGAGGGGGACCGTCCTTTCCTGCGCCTGAATCTAGGAAGTGTGGGGATGGTGCTCTCCAACCCTCACTGGCCACAGGCTTCCTTCTTCCGTCTATCAATGTCGCCCCGAAGGTCCCCGGATGCATCTCCGGCCAACCCATTGTTCCAGTTTCATCACAGGAATTCTATGCGGCTTCAGCTTTGCTTTCTAATGCCCTTATTGCAAGGTTTGTGAGAAGACGTCCGCTATTGGAGGATTTCAGTAAGTTCGTAAACGAAAAATGGGGGCTCAAGAATTTCGCGCATGTTGGAATCCTTGTACCACGACAAATCCTCATCCTGTTTGCGGATGATGGGGATTTGGGGAAGGCTTGGTCCCGAAGTAAGATGGATTCGAGTTTCCATCTTCTTCGATGGACCTTTGAAAATCATTTGAACCGTGATTCTCCAAATTCTGCAATCTGGCTGCAGTTTCCGGGACTTCCCATTCCTTTTCAAAATCCAGGACTTCTACGCTCGATAGGTAACTCTATTGGATGATTTATTTGTTGTGATCAAAGAACTGCCTCTTTGTCAAATCCCGCTTCTGCGAGAGTTTGTGTTGAAATGGATCTCTCAAGAGTTCCGCCAGAGGTCGTTTGGATCATCGTGGAAGGTGAATACAGGTACACTCAAAAAATTCTGTATGAAACTTGGATTCCTTTTTGTTCCAATTGTTGCAAGCAGGGGCATGAAACAGTTAAATGTCGAAGAAGGATTCCAGCGTTCCATTCGGGTGCGCTTAATAACACTGGGAATGGTGATATGATTCAGAATCATGTAGCTCTGAATCCAGGGGCATCTGCAACTGGGTTGGTCCCAGCGGTTGATGAGATGGTTCAGCACAAAACAGGTCTGGATCGAGGGGTATCCGAAATTGGACAAGCCCCAGTGGTAGATGATATGGTAAATAATCAGGGTCATGTTGAGGTTTCTTCAGGTATGTGTGTGGGGCAGGAGATCCAGTCAGGAGAACTACCAAATGGAAGTAAGAGAGGTATGGAGGATTCAATGCAGGAAAATGAGAGTTCAATGAAAATGGATAATAGAAAGGGGAAAGAAGTAATGGAGCATTCTGATAAAGAGGGGATGAAGGATGGTGAGCCTGATGTGCTGTATATGGGCAGGGGACTGGGGAAAAATCAGACATATAGTGGGAGTAAATCTACAGGGCAGAGCTCTCCTGTCATGGTACAGGTTAGTGATGATGGATTGATAAATTGTTCGGAAAATCAGTTTGCTATTTTGATGGATAATGATTAGAAGGAGGATGAACCAATGGAAGAGGAGGCCGTTCAGTGTCTCCCATCTCATGAAGATGCCATCATTGTCCATGTGATGGAGAGTTCAACTGTTCTGACCATGGGTGACTCTGGTGGACAGCCTCATGTCTCACCTGGGATGGAGCAGGTAAAAATTGGTAAACGTTAAGGGGGTTCTGATGAGCAGATCAAGGAGATCTCAAAGGAGGTGAATGGGGGTATTGGCATCTTCTCATGGGCAGGTTTCTCAATATAGGTTGGACATTAATGGTGTGGCTGAACAGCAGCATGGTTCTATGGTGGCAGAAGGCAGTGAACATGATCTTGTCATGACAAAAGAAACAATGGTGATGGAAAATCCGAAAGTTTGTCAGGTTGTGGGAAGAATTATGAATGACTTGAGTAAGAGCAGTAAGGTTGAACATGGATGTGTTGTGGAGTCACATAGTTACCCCTTGCAAGAAGAGGAGCTTCATAACCACAAAGCATCCTACACTGATGTTGTCAAGCATGGACCTCATGAGCCCCTAAGCAAGGAAGTGGAGGGGAAAACCAAAAGTAGGAGGAAGACACGGAGGGACTATACGGACCTACCCAAACCAATGGAGACGAGGTCTGCTTACAAGAATGAAGGGTCACAAGAAATTGTTCATGCAAATGGGAATAGTGGAAAGCGAAGGGGAGGGTCTCCTAAGATGGATAATGGACATAGTGGGAAACGGAAAATCAAGGAGAAGATGTCTGAGGAGATGCTTAGGAAGAAAAACATGTATCTTGAGATGATGCGGAGGTATGAATCTTCAGAATGGGAGTCAGCTGATCCTGGGGATGAGTTATCCGATGATAGGGAGAGGGGTGAGTATGTGTTTGATGTAATGTAGCATTTATATTTTCTACTGTCTTTACTTGCACTTTTTTTTAATAAATTTTCGGGATCAGGCTTTCGCCTGGTCCAGACCTTCCTGGTAAATGTCCTAATCTAATCCAAGTGGACCTAAAGGATCATATTTTATTCCTGAGGTTGTTTTTGGTCGAATTACACTTATCCAATGGAATTAGGACATGTGTTAGTGTAATAATAATATCATTTTTACCTCTAATCACCCTATTTACTTTTAACCATGGTAAATAAAAGTAAAAAGTTACTATTCACCAAGAATTATTTTCATCGTATTGAACCACATTTTACTTACCGATATAAATGATTTCTTTCAGATTTTTGAAATTCAAATCACAGAAGCGGTAAAATTGTGTTTTATGTAAATTTGCAAATTCTCTTAAGAGGTGGGTAAAAGACGTTAAAAAGTGAAATAAAATTTTTATATATCTAAACTTATTATAAAATGACTCCATTGAATTATATTTAACTTATATAGGTATTATTTATGTAATTTGGACTAAAATAAATTTAAATAAAATAAATGCCTATTTAAATAAAATATCGGTTTTAACCAATAACTCAGTGTTTTTAAGAAATAATAACTAACAAAAGATTGATACTTGTTTATGTTCAATTTCAAAGTGAACTTATTTCCAATGAATAAAATTGGATTAAATGGTAAAAATATAATATATTTATACTTCCAAGCCATGGAAATGTACATTTTAAAACTACAAATTATTTTGATTAAAATAGTTGTTTTCAGTTAAAATATAGTATTTTTCACTATTTACCCAAATATGAATGTTATCAAAAAAACACCAAAAATTTATTGAAACTAAATTCTTATTTCACGATTCTAAAAAAGAAGTTTATTTTGTTAAATTGAATATGTAAAAGTTTCAAATATTGGATTTAAAAAGGGTTCTCTATTAAAAGGCGACCAAATTACATTTAAAAAAAATACTTATTTTATCTAAAAAAAGGAATTTGTTCTTTCATTTCGTATAAGAAAATCATGATATGGATTCTAAAATTATAAAGATTATATAAGGTTCAAATTTTATTTGACACTATTCATAACCTCTTTTGAACTGCTACTTTGGTATGTCGTGGTGCGGTCGAACTCGGTGTTCTGTGTAGTGAAAATTATTGAATTACTTTGAAGAAATAACGTACTATGAAATCTTGGGGTGTTACATCTATTTTATTTTGTTCAATTTCTAAAATTGATTAAAATTAATTTTAACATAAAGATAAATAACGCATAAAAATAAATTTTTTATAAAAAAAATATTTAAGCATAAAAAGAATTTATTTTTACTAATTTTCATTTAATAAAAATAAGACGAATGATATATTATTATATTTTAAATAAAGTTCTTGAAAATAATCTTTTAGTAGTGATTAATTTAATTTAAAATTTTTAAAATAAATTACAAATAAAAATAAAAATAATTCTTTAAAAAATATCTCTTTTCCTGTTAAAAGATTTTATATTCATTTATAACAAGGTGATAATAAATGTTTGAATGATTATTCAATTTTTTATATGCATAAACAATTGATTTTATTTAATATTTCTAATATGATAAATCTAGTTTTTATAAAAAATATAATTTATAATAAAAAAATTTTCTTGAAGGAAATTTTTTTGTTTAGCCATGAATTATTAAATTAGTATGTTTTATAGCTATTTATTTATTTATTTGATTTAATTAGGATATTTTACTAATAATTTATTTAATTTTGACATTAAAGTTCTTTGAAATCATTCTTTTTAAAAAATAATTTTAATAAAAATGGGTATTTTTGAAAAAAGTCTTTCAAATAAAATTTATTTTCATAAATGAATTAAAATCCTTTAATTATTTTATAAACCATTTATTTAACTTACGTTAAATTAGTCATGATGGAAATATAACTGTTTGACATCTAAATAAAAATAAACTATATAACTTTAGTTACAAATTAGTAATATGTTACCGGTATTATACTCAATGACTATATAGCCCTTTATAACAACTATATAATGGATATATTACCCCCAATACACCCTATAAATTCATTTCATTGCATGTCTTGAAAAAAAACATATCATCCCTATAGTTTTCTTTTCATATTTTCTATATTATTCTCATTTCATTATGTTTTTATTATTTTTGGTATTGCTCGAATAATGGGTATTTTCAAGGGTGAAGATGATCTAAATCTTTTACTAATTTTAAAGATACGATTCTTTTTTTATTTTTTGTTCCCTTTTAATGTATTTTATTTTAATAGAAGAAATCTTACATGGTATGTAATAATCAATGGAATGAAATATTTAGTTTCATGTAATTTTTTTGTAATGTACCACTACGAATGAATAAAGTGTTGTTAGTTTCATATAGATTTTTTATGACTTATTTCTTAGTCAATTTTAACAATTTTAAAATAATAGAAAAACCCACTTTAAAGTTATATATAAATAAATATATATATGAATATATTTTAAGTAAATAAAATATTTTCTAAAAACTGGTGTCTCATAAACATCATTTATATCTCACCTAAGACCTTATTATCGAGTTCTTCCAATTTATCCTTTAAAATTTTTTACTTATTGAATACTAATGAAAAACAATTTAGATCTCTATAGATTAAGTAATCCTTTAATTTTATCCTAAAAAATAAAACATATATTTCATTAAACTTTTCTAGCCACACCTTTCCCTCATCCAAATCCATTGTTACAAAATAAAAAACTCCCATAAAAATAGAAAACCACAAAAGGATAAAAAAGTCACATTCTTTAGAAGTAGCTATTTGAGCTACCCATATAAAATTAAGAGGTAATTTGATATAAATTGTTGTGTCACTATCTATGTTATAAAATAAACTAAACATTATAACCTAAAATAGAATAAACAAGATTTATAAGGTCTTAAATACATGATTTTAGAATTTAGAACTTTTATATCCCTACCATGAATTATCTATAAAAGTTCCTTAAGCACACCTGAAAAATAACCAAAATATAAGAATGAAAAAAATAAAATTCCCAAAAAAATTGAAAAAGTATTTTTTTTTCATAACATTTCCTCTTCTATGTGAGTTAGAGAAATTAAATTGAATGGAAAATAGAGAATAAAACTATTGTGTAAGTTACTAGTACCGAAATATAGGTTTACTACTTAGGAAAAATTGAACCATACTTTATAGTTATTTGAACGCATATATCCAATAGAATATTAATTATATTCATGGTATATTTTGTGAAAGTGACCCCAAACATCCATTTATCAGTGAATTCCTATAATAGCCAACCAATTATATTATTTTCACCACAACGTTATCTATTTAGATGACCTTCTTTTGACCAAGGCCACCTAAAATTGTTGACCGAATGCACCAACTTAACAGCACTTCTAGTGAATAGTTCATGCATATAGAACTAATCCTCTAGAATCAAAACATCCAAAACATCACACTATCATTAATTACATTCTATGGTTCTATGCTTCCACCTCACCCAACTTTGTATAATATTCTATAAGTATATCACTTTTAGGAAATACAAAAATTATTCAAAAAATTGCTTCTCACACCAAGATTGACGTATCAAAATCCTCAAAATGTGTTGATATGCAGTAATAAATAATTAATTATATATGGTATCAATATCCTAGCACGAAATTACTTTTTTATTGGGGAAACACCACCGAAAGTACTACATTTTTGTAACGAGGAACAACTAAAGTATAGACTTCTATTTATGGAGGCACCACTATATTTAAAACATTTTAGTTTTAGAATAAAAATAATAAAATTTTCACTATTTTTCACAATGAATATTAGAGAAAAATTATTGTACAAGTAAGAAGGTGAAGAGATTAAGAATGACTCAACATGCCTAGTAGAAACTTCATAACATACTATGGATAAAATTCTTTAGGTGAATAATATATTCACTATTTTATTCTTCTTAAACTTTTACAATCAATTGGGTTTGATAGTTATCTTCATATTTTCTATTTTATATGCTTCATGTATATATTTACTATTGAATACTTTTTCATATGGTTTCTATATTTTGTGATCACCATTAATGAATTCTAATCAACTCATTGTCCACATATATATTATTAAAGTGTTATCCATACATATATACCCACATCAAAATATTTTTCTAGTATAAATATAATATAATAACTTATATATTTTTCTTTAAATAATTAATTATTCTTGAAATTGGATATATATTGATAATAATAATATCAATATTAGTTTTACTCGTGCTTCATAGTTTTACCTAAAAATGACTATAAAATTGTGGGAACTTCACCATTGTCCAATTTCATACAAAAGCCATTGTTCTTGCTTCCTTGTTATACATTGATCTTTAATTTTAAGTATTCCAAAGATAAGAATGATATAATAAATATACATAAAACATACCCTTCAATATTGTTTTGTGATACCATTAAACATAAAACATAAAGAACATCATGTTTTTTCAATTTATATCATATTTTAATTTTACAACCTGAATGGAGAGAAATTTAAATTTTGTTTAAAAAACTATCCATATTCTTCTTATATGTAAAAGAGATATAATTCAAATTAAAAACTTATATTTCTATAAAATAATTTCCTAAACAAATTAATATAAAATCATTGTGTATCTAAATGATGAAATGTAAAATACCAACAAAAAAAATATTTATAAAAATGATATTTATGTCATCGTTATAGAAAAAAATCATCATGAGATGAAGATTTATGTTAACACAACATTATTTGTGCTAGGATATGTAATGATTCGTCATGAGAAATTAATTACGGACATAACAAGGTCTAAAATTTAATATATTTTGATAAAATTCAACTTTTTTAAATGAAACTAATATAAAAACGTTTTTATATATACTTGTAAAAAAGAAGTAATTAGATCCCAGATCCTCTAATCTTTTCAATTGTGATAAGGGAAACTTCATAATTTGAGTAAGATAGATTTAATGAGAATAAAAAATAATTTCTAAACAATAATTTATAAAATAATATCAAATAATAATAATAATAATAGAATAGAATATAATAATATGATACAGGAGTAATGACCCCTTTAAACTGATGAACCCCCTTGGAATCATCAAGAAATAAATCATAAGATTTAGATTACCATACAAATATTATACTTTCAAATAGTCTTTCATGGAATTATAACATAGATTTTAGAATTAAAACAAATTTCAGGATAAAAAAATTGCAACACACAATATATCTAAATATTTAATTAAAAAATATAAAAAAATGAATAAATATTTTTCTTTATTATAATTCTACCATATCCTATTTAGTAGATTTTATAATATTTTTTGATTTAGGATTCTTTTGAAAATATATAAAAAATTCTACTAGAATATTTTCTAGATATGATGACGTCACTTAACTTATAATTCTTTGTGGTGAAAAAAATGTTATGGTGTTATGGTACTCAAAATTACTTTAGGGGGATTAATACTCATCTGTATATCCAAGGGGAAAATATATTTACGAGTAAAGAGACATTCTAACTAGTATTTGATTCATCTTTATCATGTAAATTTTTAAATTCAACTATTAAGTATTTATTTCATGATTGTAATTTTATTTGAGGTTTAGGAAGTATGCCATGGAATTGTTAAATACTTTATTTATTGTTAACCACGCATGTGAAAATCATGGGAAAATAATTTAGAATGATTTTGAAATGAGTTTGTGCTTGTATAAATATTATTTGAATCCTTTAAGGACCATTGAGGACTCTATAAGAGTCATTGTATAAATTCCATAAGGATGATTAATGAGTTTGAAAGAATTATTTTGAATCTTGAATTAAAAATTGGCATAGGACCAGACCTTTCACAAGGATAATTATAGTACCATAAAATGATCACTGTATATTTATTACAGTTCATGGAAACTTTATAAGGATGATTTTAATACTTCATAAGGATCATTTCATTATAATAATTAACTATGGAATTCTAGAATAAATATTCTAAATAAAATAAAATAAATTCTCTTGAGGATATGTGATGGTCCTTATTGAAATTTAATTCATAATAAATTATTTTGATTCAATTATAATGTTCAAGAGTTCCATGAAAAAAATAGAATTTCCACATCACAATGGTTTATTCTTCCATACACACAAGGAATAATTCAAAATGATTTTATATACTATATATATTTTTAGAGAAAAATTAGTAATGATAATTCAAATATCTCATGAAGAATATCATGAATATACTAAATATTTTAATGAATAACTTTAATGATATTTGAATGAGATTAAATGTGGTCAAACCAGAGAGAATATCAAAATCTATTAACAATATTTGAAAGAAGATATTGGGAAGATGATAATCCAGGGTGGTTTCCATATTTTTTATAGAAATAATATACATGATATTATGTAAATATATAAGAATAAAATGAATAAATTACGTGATATGAAAAAAATGATAATTGAAAATAGAATATAATACCCTTCTGAATTTAAGTACTTTTGTATTGAGAAGAGAAACATAAAGGCTAAATCTAAGTGTTTTTAAGAAGAAAAGAGGATGACTTGTAGGACCTGAGCATTTTACAACTTGAGACTTAGAACTATATCTTTGAAAATATAAAATAAGTGAGAACATGTTATTTTATTGACCTATAAAGATTGTACATTAGGATATCCACTAATTATTTCTAAAGAACCCAAGAGAAATAAATAATATTTTTTATTATGTTATTAACAAATTATATAAGAAACAAGAAACTATGGTTAGAGTATTATTTTAGAGAGAATAGTGTGAAGTTGTGCTGATAGAGGATGTATAATGTGTTTGTGTAGATTTCCATTCTAACCCCTTGTGTTTATAGATTAAGAATCTATTACTAGAGAAACTAACCAATCACAAAAAATAATAAGATTTCCATGTAGTGGAAAAAACTCATTAAAATCATTATAAAATTTTTCATTTACATTCTAAAATATTTTGGTAAGGATAAGAGACACACATTAATAAGATAAAATATTTAACCAGTCATGTAGGTTTATTTAAATATAATATATTAAAAAAGTGTGTAATTGATTCACCCTTCTATCTCAATTATATAACAAAATACAGGCACTTGGATTGGTATTAGAGTGAACTAAGTACCCAATAAAGGATCTAGCCTTGATGGAATATTATGATGGAAAAAATTTAATTTAATTTGTACAAGGGGAGTCCCTATATTCGATAGAATTAACTATCATATCAAGAAGAAGAATGTTTTTATACATTATTTCTTTTGTCCTGATGTTATTGATATAGAAACAATGGGGTTTCTACCCATTGTATATGATTCTTTTGTAAAGTCCCAACTAAGATGGTCAAATGGTTTAATGGGAGGTGGGGGTAGGGGTGGTGGTGGGGGTGGTGGGTGTGACACCCCAAACCTATTTCATGTATAATAATAATATTTTATTGTTTACTTCTTTTAATTTCCACTCTATCCAAACAATGTTTTAAAAATAAAGAAGCATGTTTTATTTAATTAAACAATGGAAAAATTACATTACATCATGAAAAAATACCATATTTAGCATAGAAAACTAATATAAAATCCAAGGAGCGCCACTTGGAGACCTCCTAACATCACAATGAGACCTAGTATGTAGCCCTCATCCTTTTGGACTGATCGTAGTAAAGAATGTAATCACTAGGAGAAGGGAACATGTACTAAGTAGAAGAGGGATGTAGAGAACCATCTTTTCCAAGATATTTAGAGTTTGGAACACCCTAATCAGGTTTTGATAAGGCCTCAAAGTTAATTAGATAATTTACTCTTTTAGGTGACCATTGAATCTATAACGACTGTAAGACCCTATAGCCGTTGGGTATTCTGATTATTTTATTTTAAGTATTTTATTATATTGATATTTACATGTGTTTTATGTGTACATTCATGTAATAACTTTTAAAAATGTTTTTAATTAAATCTTCTATATATTTTGAAAGGATAATGTATTAATTTTTAAAATGGATTTGAAATCTTAAACTTTGTATTTTAATGAAAATACTAAGAGAAGTACACACTGGTTACTTCTTGGTTTTTGGAACAAAGAAATATGTTTATGAGTTTGAAATCATAATTTTGGAAAATAAATTTTTTAACTATGGTCATTTTTATTGTTTTATATATACACAGTGAATTAGGTATTTATGTATTTAATTTTTTTAAAAAATTCACATTTAGATGTTTTCATCTTTGAATGAATAAAAACAAGGTTTTAGTTAAAAATATGTATTAGATTTTAAATAAAATACAAGTATGGGATTTCTTTTAGGATATATTAAACATGGATTTTAGAATTTTAACTTTGATGTTTTTAAAATTCAAATGTTTATAAACTAATAAAAATATTGCTTTTATAATTTCTTATAACCATAATAGATAATTTTTATTCTTTTTTTAAGAAATATTTGTATATATAAACCTATTGTTATGTTTAATAAAAAATGAATTTTACGTTGCTAAAAATTAAGTAAGCACCCCACACAACTGAGGGAGACCTAGAAGACCAAGACACTCATGGTTTGGTGGGGATCTCAATAAAATACCCAAGGCCAAAGACCCTGGGCGGTGTACGCATGGTGTGTACTAAGTTGCATGCGCAAGCATGCATAATAAGGCCCTAAGTGTGCACATGCATGTGTAAGTGCTTTTCCAGTGTGTGTCACCATGCAGGTCAGCACAATGGTAGGGGTGGGCACAGAAACCCACCTGTAGAGAATTATAAGGGGCAGTACCAGGAGGTGGGGGGGGGGATTTATGAGCATAGGAATGGAGCCCCAATCTTATAATGCCATCCCAAAATCCTCCCCATTTCGACGTGGGATGGAATTTTTAAATAGAGATCGTGTCTTAGCCATCTGATCTTACCACACAGAATCTGGACCTTCTGATCGGTCTATCCTTTGATTCCACACCACCTTGGATTTCCTTAGTGTTTGTTAATCAACTATTCAATGCAGTCAGGATATAATCTCAACCGTACGAACCTTTTTAAAAACTAGTGTCAATCGCAGCTGTCTGATTCGGGCTGTATCTTGATCTCAACCGTTCATCCTTTTAAAAACCCACATAATCTCCTCATCTGTTGGATCAAATCATGGCTAATCCTGACTGTCCATTCTTTTCCACACATATCCTTTGTAGCCTTATTCTTCCTCTTGCATCGTAACGCACTAGTAGCTTTATCTACACCAAATTTCTTCAGTTTTCCAAATCCACGACACCTGGTGGCCCCTTCTCTTTCTTATTTCCCTCAAGACTGAATGCAATCAGTCTTTGTTTAAACTGAGGTTCCTCATACCCCCTTGCAAGTTTCCCCTAAAATATATTCTATATACAGTTTATATATACAACCATCTTTCACTATAAACACTATGGATTTTCTCTTTCCAGTACCAACATCAACCTTCACTCGACTTCTAATTCTTCTTTGAACCAGGTAAGGGTCCTAAGTGTTTTCTTGCTTTGATTTTTATGGTTTATATATATATACACATATATATATACACAAATAGTTGTTCTTAAATCCTACTGGTTTTTCTTGGATGGTTTTTATAAAAACAAATTATTTGTTTTAAGGATGTTCTTGCCATGAAAATCAAGAAAGGATTTTATTTTTCTTTTACCAAAATTAGTTTCACTAAATATATACAAATATGAGTATATACATTCTTAATTAAACCATACTGATTTCGTTTATTTAAGGAAGAATAAATTATACGTTAATGTTATTCATAATTAATGTGAACCATGAAAGGGTTTATGGTGTTTTATATTGATGAAATTATAAACATATATGTATTCTTATTTAGAAATATATAGGTATATATTTATGAAGCAAACCCTCAGTTTTACATTATGGAATTCAAATATTAATCTTTCTTTAAACTATGTTTTTATTATCCATAAATTATGTATTGGATTCTTATATATTGATGAAGAACCCTTAAATACATACAGTTATATATATATATAAATATTTTTGTATGTAATTTATTGGATCCTAATATTAATATGGGTTCACAACGGTTCGATAAAAAGTTATAACAGTTATTTTGAAGTGTGAACGTTTTTAGGATCAATTTGTATTTTTTTAGTAATACAAACCCCTGTATAATCAGTTTATATATATATGAATTAAACAATTATTTTAATATGTTTAAATGGTATTGGTTATGTTAGTAAGTTGTGTGATTTATTTTCATGCTTTTCAATTTATAACTTTTAGATAAATAGTTGGTAGTACCCTTGTGTTATGTTTATACATAAACAAGAAAGTAATGGGTGTTTAGACAATCATGCGTTCAATACCTCACATGAAATATTTTTTTACATTTAAACTAATAATGTATTCAATCCATGAGGAATTTTCATTATGTATGAATTAGTTTATTTAATTTCATTAACCATTTCCATGATTTGGGCATGTAATAATGAAGTCATAAACATGTACTCTTATGCTTTGAACGTTTACTACCATAGAACAAGGGTTTTTATGGTTATGATTTTATGTGATAAAATCAAACCATTTATTATTTACTTATCACTTATAATAATGCATGAAATGAGAGTTTAATTATTCAAAGCGGTTTGAGACACATTTAATTAAAGATATAATTTAATTATTCAATGTGGTATGAGACAGTTTGAATAAAAGAAAGAATTTAATGAAACAAAGTAGTATGGGACACATATATTTAAAGATATTTAGACATAAGTGGAATGTATTGGACTCATTATAATGGGTTGGGGGCCAGTTAATGAAAGCTCTATGGGTTTGGGACCGGTTAATGAATGCCCAACGGGTTGGGGACCGGTTAATGAAATCCCCACGATGCATCAGTAGTTCTGGTGAGACAAATTAGGTCATGGCACCAGACCTTGACATAGTCTATCATTACACATTCCCTCATAATGTTTATATTATAGAATTGACCAAGTTTTTATTCAACTAGAGAATTTTATTGGTTAAGAGCCTGTTCTTATAAGTATCCGAAAAAGTAAATGAACATGACATAATGTTTATTCAGTAATCTGAAAATTATCTTCCAATTTAGGATTTGCAATTAATAAGGAAAAGAATTAATGTTGTTACTTTATACGCAAATCTGATCATGTACTTTTTCCAAGTGTAAATTATTTACTTTAACTTTTGCATGTCACACATAGTATAGTTAGAATAACTCTTGATATATATGTTGTACACTCTATATTTGGTATAAGCATGATTATGATTGGAATATGTTTTATTGTAGCCATGTTAATGTTCCTTAAAATGATCACTAGAAGCTCTTGGAAAGCTGTTATGTTATGCTTCATGAATTGATGTTTTCTTTAAGAAAATGATTTAGGAATATTTTTAAGGGAAGTTTTTAGAAGGTTTTATTTAAAATATAATAAAACCCCCTTATTAAAAATTCTTATGCTCACCCTAGGTTTTAATTTAATATTTTACAGCTTTAGTAGATTTGAGTTACACTGATTAGTGTCTGGTTTGAGGTGTCTTTTCTATATAGTATTTGAAGGATTGTAATTTTTCTGTTTGGTTTTCCAGACCCTAAACCGTAAAGATCTTCTATAGTGGAACATGATGTGTAATTCTTTAGAATTTCTTTTTACAAAAAAATTACACAACATGTTTTATTGAAAATGCACAGGATCAAGGGCTTCTGGGATTGGGGAGTCACCTGAATATTTTTTTTAAAACAAATAAATAATAAAATAAAATTAGTATTATTATTTATTTAATCATTTGAAGATGACTAACATGAGAATTAAACTATTTATCAATAATCAGTTAGGTGTGTAGAGTGTGAAGAGTGTATGAAAAATTAAAAAGAGACCACATATGTATTTTTATTATATTTTCGATCAAATTGATAACACCGATACTCTTTTCATATCTCTACTCATTGAGAGGTATGGTACTCATAAAGAACCATACTTTTAAAGGGTAATTATAACTTAATTATAACACTAAATTTTAAAACCGAGAGTCACAACCCAATAAGAATAATTCTATTGTAAGGAAATTACATCAAAGAAAATGTTTACATAAAAGTGGATGGATAGAAATAATTAATAACAATGAATCAAAGAACAAGGTAGAAGAATTTGATATAGAACAATTGAAGTACAAAAACCAATTCTCAAGAAATGGAACAACTTGTATCTCTATGTTAGTAAAGATCGTACATGTTTAGTTATTCATTGATATTTTTCAAGTAGTTTGAAATTTTTATCATAGAGGATTTAAAAAATTCTTTTATTATTTTAGTGAGGTGAAGTAGTTGTGTATGTTTTCATTCACATCTATTAACTAAATCATGAAATAATGGTTTAAATAGAGTCTTTAATATCCATACAATATATAATAGTCATAATAATTCTAAACAGTAATATTGATAATACCTATAATAGTATCCTTGATTTTCACCAATAATAGAGAATCAAGAATACTCAATCAATATTTCCAAATTTATTATCCTTGATATAATAAAATATTTTAGAGTTTCTCAATTCATAAAATAATAATTTTGAACATTGTATATCTTATAAAAATCCTTCATGATAGTTAGGTAATGTGTCCCATAACTCTAATGATTTAGTTCTTTCTACCATATTTAAAAATTTAATATCTTTACAAAATAATGCATGTAGATACAAAAAAAATTAAAACCTACCTAAAACACTTTAAAACAACATAAAATGTGATCATTATATTGAAAAAACCATTTTGGATGAAATAAATTAGTGTAGTCATAAAATAATAATAAGAGGAAAAATTGAAATAATATATATAATGATATACAAAACATATAATGTTTTTTTAAATACATATGACTTAGTCATAAGGTTTGGTAGATTTGTATGTTTAGCATGCAAGGTTGAGACAATATAGTTGAGCTCATAATTATAAAAGGCCATGTTTGGATAATAAAATTTGTTGTAATGTTGAGGAAAACACCATAAGTTTGAGACAAACAACTATAGGGTTGAGAAAAACAATGTTATGGTAAAGATAGACAAACATAAGGTTCTTTTATACATCACTATGGTTAAACAACATAATAAAACAATGACTGTAGAATACTTTATAAAAAATAATTATACTCAATAATTAATCATACCAAAGATTATAAAGTAATAAATATATAATGATGTAATAAATTATAATTATATAATTAATTAATGTAAGATAAATTTCATTATTTCACTATTTTATTATACAATTTGTACAAGTTAAAAAAATGAATCCTATATAATTTTTAAAACTCATGTTAGATGGAAATAAATGAATTTTTTTGAAAAAAAATTTGTTTTTAAAATTATAAAAAATATAATGGTGATGATCTACTCAACATTATCTACCTTTTTGAAAACTGCAAAACTGAACATAATTTCAAAAACATCTCCCCCTTTCTAGTTTAATAATTGTTTTATAGAATACAATATTTAAAGATAAAATACATATCCCGATTTATGAAGTTATTAAAAAAATCACATTTTGAAAATAATATAAATTCTAACCACAACTATAATAGAAATAATACATGACATTATATAATTCACGTTAAAATAGATTAATAATTGTTTTAAATGAAAACAGATATTACCATTAAACCCTTCATAAATCTATACATAAAAAAATATCAAATGAAATAAAAATAATATATCTAGAAGATAAATAATTGAAATAGAAAATATATCCCCTAAATTTAGAATCTTTTCCTTCCATTATAAAATAGAAACTTTAAAAAGTGTATGTGAAAATATTAAAAAATTTTATATAAATTAGTGAGAGAATCCTATAAAATAGGCTTATAAATATACAAGGATCAATGAAACCTATAAAAGTAATTGAATAATGCGAACTAACAGTCATTTATCAAAAATATTTAACATCGATAGGTTTTCAAGAAACATTTAAATCTAATTAAAAATTAATACTCTTTTTGGTTCTAGTAGTTTTACAAGAATCAAGACCAAATATTTTAACTAACTATTTTACATACACAGATTGATTCCAAAATATTCATTATTTTATTGGATAAATTTTAATTTCTAATAATAAACATAATTCTCAAAAAGACTCATGTCAAATTAAATATTAATTATGTTAAAAAATTATTTATAAATAAATTTAATAGTAAAACAAAAAACAATATCATCAATAGAAATTTAAATAATTAAAATTTCATTATAAATATTGTTAATAAAAAATTAAGATCAACTTTACCTTTATTAAAACCATTATACAATAAAAATTAATAAAAACATTCATACAAATATTTAGGTGTTTTTTAGTCTATTAAAATATTTTGATAAGTTAAAAACAATATTTGAAACATTTTCAGGTTCAAAACGTAGTGTTTGATGAACATAAAATATTCAGAAATAAAACAATTTAAAAAAACTTTTAACATCCATTTAATTCAATTTAAAAACTTAAAAATAGAAAAATATAAAAAAAATTATAATATATTCCATCCTAGCAATAAATGTAAAATATTAATAAAAATCTATACCTTATTTTTCATAATATCCATATGAACTAATCTTTCCTTAATAATTTTTTTTTCTAGATTTATTCAATTTATTTATAATAAAAAATTTAGTTAAAATAATTTTTTTTATCAATATAGGGCTCTATAAAAGTCTAAAAATCATTTCTAGAAAATTGATTAATCATATCATTCAAATCAACAATCCAGTGAACATCTTTTAAAGATTAAATAATATTATGAGTTACTGATTAAAAAAATAATATTTTCATAAAAAAATTAAAACAGTTTTCTTAGTTTTAATTTCAACAATCAATATTTTCAATATCTTTATTTGTATGGTGATATTTATACGTTTTTTAAGAATTAGGATCAGATTGAGAATGAGTATACCCCTACCCTCAATAAATATATTATTATGAGTATTATCTTTTTCAACATTAAATACTCTATATTCTTCATTAAATTTTACTAAATATTAATTTAGTTTCATATTATGTTCATCAAATTAAACAGAAATACAATACTCAATAATCATAGTGGTTTTATTAAAAATTACATGATCTTTAAAAACATCTAAATATATTATGAAAATTATTTCATCAAGTTCAGTATTAAACATATATAAATTATCTTTATTGTTATAAATAAGAGCTTTTCATTCAAAGTCTCTTAAATATCCAACTTTATGTATCTTTCCTTTTCAAAATTAATAAGTAATAATATTCAGAAAAGGTATTATTATAATGTTAAATTAAAAATAATATGTATTAAAAATATATTTATCTCAAAAATAATTTGGCAAAGTATAATCACTGAAAATAGTTCTTTTCATTTCAATTGAGGTTAAATTCTTTATTTCAATAACATAATTATTTTGAGCTACTATAGGTGGTAAAATTTATCTTTATTCAAATAATGTAACAATTGAACTATTTTTTCTTAGATAGATTATGTAACATTTTGAAATTCACAAGTCCAAGTCATCTGTGCCAAAATAAACTATCACCCTAGACAATATTTAAAAAATTTATAGGTTGAAATTTGAATTCTAAATGGTAAATAATATAAATATTTTCCTTGTGGTTAACATAAAATAATAAATAATCATCTTAAAAACAAAAAATTTATTATTTTCAAATTAAAAATTTATACCATCATCTCATAATTGAGATAGGGTTATCATATTATATTGTAAAACATCAATGTATAGAAATTTAAAAATAACAGTATATTTTTGAACATGAATTTGAAAAAAAAAATTTACTTTTCTTTTATAATTATCTACAAATTTCACAATACCTCTATAAAATTAATTTTTCTAAATAAATTTTGATGGGTATTTGTTAATATTCAAAGTGAATCCACTACTTATATTCCATAAACCATTATTAATACTTAAAAGAAATTTCTTATAATGTGTTAATTATTAGTTAGTTTTTGTACCTAAGCTACTTTAAGTCTGATAAGTTTAGGAGATTTTTTCTTATAAAAAAAAAAAATTTAATCCAGTATTATAAGGTACTTTAAGAGATTTTTTTTATAAATATAAGACATAGTAAATCATAAGGATTGGGGAAATATAAGTGAACATTATTTAGAATAGTGTCCTTTAATCATACATCTAAATAAAACAGTGGTAGAAATACTTCCTTTTATACTTAAAAAAATTATTATGAATTTTTGGAAATATCCTATTATAAATAATACCATTATTAGTTTTATTCATCTTATTTAAAGAAATAATATTATCATAGATTTTTATTCATTTAGTAAAAATAGATATATCTTGATTTATATTTTTAATATCATCTTTTATCTTCTCAATAAAATTTTAATAAGATTTTAAATCTTCATAATATTTTTCATTCGAGGTATAATTAGTGTTCATTATTTTTATTTTTCATTTAAAATAGCTTTGTTTCCTAAATTTTTTTCTTATTATTATATTTACATTCATTATACATATCCATATCTCTAAAATTTTATTTTCTCAATCTTTCAATCACTTCATTCATTTCATTAATGTTTGATTTTAAAAACAAGAATCATCATGAGAACATCCATAATAAAAACTAGAATTATTAACCTCATTTAATGATTATATAAAATAAGTTATTTCATTGTTTTACATTTCAATATTATTCACCAGAATCATATTATTCAATACAACTCTATATAATACTTAAATCCTATTTATATTTTTACTTCTTTTCCTTATGTACATTTTTTATCAAGGGTAACATGGATTAATATTCCCTGTATTTTTTCAGTTAGAAAATTACATCATAAGTATTATAATTAATTTTAGTTTTACCATTCATTTAATATTTATAATTAAAATTTTGAGTTTTCCATATAGATATATTTTTTAAACATTATTTTTTCATAATTTATTAAACTCTAGTCATAATTTGATCCATATCTTCTTTTAAACTTGAATTTCTGAATCAAAGTAGTCAAAAAAATAATATTTACATATTTAAAGGCTATAACATTATTCTTTAAAGTATAATCTTTAGAAATATTATTCAAATATAGTTCATATTGACATAATTAACTAATTATTTAATCAAGAGTGTACTCGGTGAAGTTATTTCTTTCATATATGATTTATTTGCATTCAATTTCTCTAGTAAAGATCTTGTAAATTATTAAATAATGTACAATGTTGTCCAATAATTCTAAAATACTATGCATTCTATTTTATAAGAACCTAGTTCTTTCTTTAAGGTAAGGATCCTTCCTTTTCAAATTGTACTTAAGATGGAGGGAAAAAACTTACATGTTGTGTGTTTTCAAGTACACACCATGTAAGAAGGGTTACATGCCGTATGATACCAGTACATGACCATGTAATGGTATTTACAGGGATTGTATTGACATAGTGTGTATTTTTAAGTATATGTCGTGTACATTTTTTTTACTCAAATGGGTAGTAGCCTTGTGTTTTGTCAGAGGGACCAAACCCTTGTCCGAGTTCATGAAGAACATCACTAAGGGTCGTTTTTCCTCCTGATTGTCTGTCCAAACTCTGTTTCAATCGTCGTCAGATGCGTTGGAACTCAATTGGTAATCTATTTATTTCCCTTGATATATTCTTCGTGATTTATAATCTCAACCATGTTATTGAATGTTGAACATTTTTTCTCATGTTGTAGATCTACTCCATTCTAGGTCGAATTAGAAGTCGGTGCTTGATGAGGAGAGTCTTACGACTTGGAGGTAGGTGGTCTTGTGCCTTTTGAGAATTTTCATGATGTTAATATATTACAGAGTTATGCATACCCATTTTTGGGGCACCGCTTGATTTATAATTTACCCTTACTTTTGACTATTGATGTTTAGGTAATCGAATAAGTGTTTTAATGTATGAATTAGGTTTCTTAGATAAATTAAGGGCCACCCCATGGGTGATCGTCCCTTAGAATGACTGTTTATGGATGTTTGGTCGAGTTTGCCTATAATCCATGCCTTGTTTCCTTTATTGAGTTGTCAAGTATGAATTAAATTTATAATGGAATTTCAATTGTGATAAAATGTGATAGATTTTATTAAGGGTTTGGGATTAGTGATCACCCCTTTGACCATTGTTATGCCAATGCCTGTTTAATCATGTTTGAAATGTCTTTCTCCACCTGTGAATCTGTCCATGTGAGTTAGGTTATTCTAAGAACTCGTAATGGTTTAGATTACTTAATAGGATTGTTTTTTAAATTGTTCCCTTTTGAGTGATTTATTATTAAATCCACTTGATGGTTTAATTTCCATGTGTTTCTTATATATGATCTATGCCAACATGATTTATTGATGTCAAAACATGTGATAGTTTAATTCACATGTGTTTCTTATTATATGATATGTGACCATGTAAGTTAATATTTTAAATCCATGTAATAGTTTAATTTACATGTGTCTACTTGTATGAAATGATTAAGAAGTGGTAATTTGCAATGGGCAAGCCATTATATCAGTTAAAAGACAAGGTCAGGCTCATGTGACTAATTGCACCTTATATACATTGGGTGAATCATTGTATTAGTTAAAAGACAATAGAAAACCTCAAGAAGTTAATTATGTAAAGGCCGTGAGCAAGCCACAGATCAGGTGGTCAGGATCATTGAGTCTTATTTAAAATGTCGAGAGAACCTAAGATCCATTTTTGGATACCCATGACATGTTCTATTGGTAAATAATTAAATGATTATTATGTCAAGATTTTAAGGTTAATTTTATATAGGGGTTCGTCGGGTCTAGGATGGTCATAGAGACATCTATTGTGATTACTTTTGAGTACCCATAGTTTACTGCTTTCTCTATTGTAAACTGCATGTCATATATATTCACTGATAGATTGGCACAAATTGTGGGTGGTTTCCTATCAGGATTGAGTCTCACACCCTGTTTGGGTTATGCTTTTGGACCCAAACTAGTTATATGATTTTAGGTGTTGATCAGGGAAAACACCATATTACAGGTACTCGATGTGATGCTTAGGAGTAGGAGAGCATGGGATTGAGACAAGGCTTGCGACGATTCATAGTATCTTTTTGTTTCTTTTGTGATTTTGATACATATATTGTGTACTAATTCAATGTACTTGTTTTGGATAATTTCTTTGAACATATAACATGTTTCATCAAATTTTGTATGGAACAATGCTTGGTTATTTATCTTATCATTTGTATATTGTTTATTGGTTCCACTGTTATATATTATTTATTTTGTTGTCTTACACTCTGCCAATGAGGGAGTAGTTTCCCCACTATCACAATTTAATCCCATACTATTAGTCTTCTACCTCTGACATTTTGGCAGATGCACTTGAGCCCATATGGCCAATAGGGTTCGGGGCACCAATTGAGTGGCATCTGGACTCAGGAAATTTCAAAGTGGTATCAAATAATTTCTTTTCTGGATTTATTTATTGTTTTTTGATGATAGATAGAGATCAAAATTCAAGGGACTTGGTACTAAGCTAAGCCTGAGAGTAGCTACCCCGCGTATAGGGTAAATATAAATTACCTCAAATGAAATTGTTTTTTTGGATTTTGAGCTATTACAGTTGATTTGATTCAACCGTTGGGTGACACACATGTTTTATATAGTTATTATGGCTATTAATATGGTTTTATTTAGGTGAAACCTAATTAGAAGAGGTTATTCCATCTAATTCATCACATAGCCAGTTGTTAAAAATCACATGCAATGCATTTTTGCCATGCCATTTAGGAGGATTACTAATTTCATGTTGTTGTGATATATTTGGTGAAAGATATGCATGATGTTGTGATAAATAATTTGAAAGATATGCCTATTGTTGTGATAGGAGTACTGTTACATGTTATGGTTGAATTGGATAGATGCCAAACTTTGGTCCCTAAGGAGTATGGGCCCTGTTGGGTCAGATTTAGGTGGATCATGTTTCGGCCCTGGGATATAGATTGTGTTGTTATGTGCTATATCTGGATTCTATGATTTGATTCATAGGGTTTATAGACCCCCAAAAATCAGAATTTTGCACATTGTTTCCTTATTTTGCAAAAAATGGGGTTCTGGAGAAATTTTTGAGTCTTACGATCAAGAAACCCCAACAACACAACATGTGATGCTATGAACACACACCCTGTGTTAATCTATTCAGGAAGAGACAACTTTTCTTAAGTACATTCCATGTACTATGAGTACACTCTGTGGGGTAATTGACTGTGTGTCCTACTGTGTGAGAGAGAACATGGGTTGTTGAGTTTTTATTAGAACATGTCATGTTCCTTAAGTACACCATGTTTAGTTTTTCATAGTATGACCTCATGTGACTCTAGCCATGTAAAAGTACATGGACATGTGGGAAGACTTGAGTACACTCCATGTGTCAACATGACACACCGTGTACCTAGGACATTTACATGGCCAAGGTAGGCAGAGTTACATGCCAATGTGAGAGTTTAATGGTACACATCATAAGTCGGAATGACACGGTGTGTACTGAGGATGTTTACACACCTAGGATGATAGGAGTACATTAGTAGATAAGATCTTGAGGGTACACACCCTGTGTGGTTTGTACACACTGTGTACTGAACATCTGTAAACCTTTGAGTTTTTTTCATTTCCCGTTTTAACCCCCTTTGTTAGTTTTGGACCTTTGAGTAGTCATTTCTGAGTAGTTTTCCATGTAGATTTAAATGGTGAAGCATGTGGAGCGATCTAAGGACTCATTGTGGGTGTTTTGGGGGCATTTATCAAAATGGATAGGTTAATCCTCCAATTTTCATTTTCATTTTTCTCCTAAGAGTGAAAATTGTGTGAATAACCCATTGGGGGATCAGACCAACCAAGTTGAGACCTTTGATATGAGATGTGTTGTGATCCATCTCTCATGACCTATGATTTTTATGAAATTTCCCATGCAAGACAAGATCTTTTGGACGACAAGGCCATGAAACCTATTTCTTTTATGGATCCCCTAATGGATTCCTTTTCTTACATGCTTTTCTAGGGAGTCCCTTGTAGGATCTCTCTTCTGTGTACCATTTATAAGGATCGCATGTAGGATTCCTCCCTTACATTTTTAGATAAGGAATCCATGTAGGATTTTTTCATTCGTTCTTACCTGGAGGATCCCATGTGGGATGCCTCTCAGTGCTTGAATTGACCAAACCCATCCTTTGTAGTAGTCTTTTGGTAGTATCCCTCATTTTTGGATAGCTAGACCTGAACCATGGGGAATGCAGAAGGTAGAGTACATAGAGGAAGGTGTTGAACTATCATGTTTTTTTATCTCTGCTTTTGAGCTATTATTTATTCTCACACCTAGATACCCTCGTTTAAGGGTTGTTTAACTGTTTAGAGTTATACCTTGGAACACGGATGTGACTAATCATCCGTAGGCTATTTCTTTTAGCTTTGGCTTAATTAAAAAGGGGCTTTGAGCCTAGTAAATCTGTTTCTACATAACATGGTTCTAGGAGTTGACAATTATGCCTCGTAGGGGGAGAGACGACGGTAGGTAGGACCCTTAAAATATTATTGTCTTGTTTTCCACTGAGAGCTTTCTCACGTTGGTGCCAATCATGTGTCATTGTCCCTGGTAGGATGTTAGGTTGTTATAGAGTGCACTCTTATTTATATGAGTGATCCTTGTATCTTAACCCTTGATATGGGAATGAGCATTGGGTAATTCTTGGTTCGGCATGTTATATATGCCTCAAGCATGGTCAAATTCATGGTAGGTCGTGTTACCCTCTCTTTATATAAGAGATGGGTGACTTGGTATGCTGTAATCTATATAAATGGTTGTGTTGATGATGTAAATTTAAGCTAGTTCTTGCATGATCCATCTGATACAAGGATACATATGGTGGACATCCTATGAATATTACCCAAAATGTTCCATTTATTCTTTTACATTCAGGGTGGTATATTTTGACATACACGGTACCCATGGGTCGTTAATTGATAAAACCGTGCCATCGAGTTCAGTTAAATCATTGAGCTTTGAGATACTATATATTTTCTCATTTATCTTTAGATTATAGTGGCATGAATGTTTGGGAACCAAGTTTGTCCCACTGCTCCGAAATAATTTCTACAATACGGGTGTTTTGACACGCCTATCAGTTTAATTTTGTATTTTATGCCAAGTGATATGATGTGGTGATCATGGTTGGTGGAACAATACTAGTGTGTTTAAGTTGGTTCTAAACTCACATGTTTGAGGGTAGTTGTTTATTCTTCTTGATGTTTAAGATACTATTAGGTGGGGAGCGTCACGTTAGTTCTAATATATGTGTTCTTCAAGGTAGAAGGATCAAAATCCAGGACCATTCAGAAATGGTTGTTCTACTTGAATGCCTTTGTGAATTGTGAGTTCTGATTCATGTTGTTGCTTGATTAGTAGCACAACATTTCTATAGTTGGATATATGCACATCACTTGTGAGGCATCAATGATCATGGGTGGACCTCGGTGATAAATCATGAGATTTTATAGAAATTCCTCGGTATAAAGGCATTGTGATAGGTTAAATAACAATGTCGCGGCAGGTGAAGTCGAGTTTTACTTTAGGAGGTTGACGAGTAGTGGTTTGGCTATACTTTTCTAGTGATCCATGAAATCCTCTCAGTGCGATATTTATTAAGATATGAGCATGTACCCTATCTTGACATCATAAAATATGTAATAAGATAGTGTCGGTTTTATGTCACACAATAGTTGAAGGCCGTTGGGATGGTTTGTGATCTCTTTCTATGTTGTGTGATGGATAAATAGTTTTAAATGAGGTCTATTTAAACCTGAGTGATACTTGGGTTTCCATCTAGGAAAACCTTGAATGAACTCTGGATTCCTTCGATTTTCATTGACATGACCTCTAAGCGGATGCCGCTCTAGGTTCAGTGAGCGTTCTTATATGGAATTTTGGCCTTGTACCAAAGTCTCCCTTGTAACAGGGAGTATGGACCACTTTGGTGACTTCCATATATTTCAGGTTGGTGAATTTGAGGTTATATTGAACTTATTTTTGGGCATAGATGTGATGCTTAAAAATTTGTAATGATTCCAGTGGGAGGGTCTCGAATTATTCATTTACTAATCTTGTGGCATGAGATTTTAATTGATCAAGGGATGGATTGACAATGGATAATCACTAAGAGACATGTATCAGCTTTAGTGAATGGGATCATTGTGGGCATATGGTGCCTTAAGAGTAAGAAGTGTTTTCTGTCTCAATACGTCAACCTTCTAAGATGGGTGTTTCTGAGATAAGTTATCCAGTGATGGTTTGACTCACTACCCTTCCTGTTCCACATGTATCGTTCGAGTGAACCAGTTTTAACACTCTACCAATATAAGATGGGTATGATGCGGAAGTCTGCAATGTCATTCGAGGGAGGATTATATGATCGTTTTCGATGAGGTCAATTGGGGTTCAACCATTTTGTGTAATAAGGATGATGTTATGACCTAAGTTTTGTTCGGGATTGGCCAGTTAAATGAAAATCATGCTGGTAACATCGATAGACTGACCAGGAGAGTTCTATTTGTAGTTTTCCAATGGTGGATGTGTTGTGATAATGATGTTTTTTGTGTTGTTCTTAATAGATTCACAAAGGTTTCATTCTTCCTACCAATCAAGGAAACATTCATTGTTGATGAGCTTGGAAGGTTGTACATCTATGTGATTGTATGAATGGGGTTCTGTATTCTATCATTTTAGATAGGTATTCCTGATTTACTTCTTATTTATGGAAAGGGATATAAGGGTATCTGGGTACACATATGCTTCTGAGCACATCTTACCACCGCCAGATGGATAGCTTGTTAGAGTGCATGTTCCCGGTGCTGGAGGAAATTCTTCGGGAATGCGTCCAATATTTTCAAGGGTTATTGGGAAATACACATAAACTTGGTTGATTTCACCTATAATGATAGATTTCAGAATACATTTCAGATGGAACCATGTGAGGATTTTTACGGTAGGACACGTCGATCAACCTTGTGTTGGCTGGGGGAAGGAGAGGCAACTTGATTGGGACCTCATATTGTCTAGGAGATTGCTGATCTGGTTTAGGTGATTCGAAAGGGGTGGATACTATATAGTCTTGTCATAAATCTCATGTATATCACTGTAGATGACATATAGAGTTTGAGGTTGAGGAATGAGTTTTCCTACATGTTGCACTGAGGTTGGGACACAAGAATATCGTGAGATAGGGTAAGCTCTCACCGATATAAGTATGTATGTTTGAGATTCTAGTGAGGGTCAATCTAGTTTACTATGAATTGTAGTTACCTCAGAGTTATCGATCTATGCATGACGTCTTCCTTGTTTCTCGATTGCGACCTTAATTTTTAGATCCGTCTCACACTTTTCAACACGAAGAGATTGAGTTCCAAGTAGATGCATCCTTTGAGGAGCATCCTTTTCATATTATGGATCGTAGCACAAAAGTTCTCCATGGATGGTTTATTCCTTTAGTATAGGTGATATGATAGCATGGTCGAGTACAAAACAAGACCTGGGAGAGGGAGGTCAGCATCTGATTGCAATGGCCAGAGTTTTTTCTTGATGTTACTTTACCACCCTTAGAAGGGAAATTCAGGGATGAATTTATTTAAGGGGGTAAGTTAGTAAGAACCTGTTTCATTCCTTGAGGTACGAATCCTTCCTTTTCAATTTTTACTTAAGTAAATGGAGGAAAAAGAATCTCACACGCCATGTATTTTCAAGTACACACTGTGTAAGGAGGGTTACATGTCGTATGATCCTAGTACACGACCATGTAATGGTCTTTCTAGACATTTAATGGACATAATGTTTATTTTTATTACACACTATGTAATTTTATTTTTTTTGTTTAAAATGGGTTGTAGCCTCATGTTTTGTCAGATGGCCAGAAACATCATTTGAGTTCTCAAAAAGTAGCACATAGAGCTATTTTCCTCAATATTGTCCAACCGAACTCTGTTTCGATCGTTGTCAGATGCATTAGAACACAATCAGAAAGCTCTCAATTAGTCTTGATCCATTGTTCATGATTTCTAATTTCAAATGAGTTAATGAAGTTTGGGTGTTTAAACCCATTTTGTAGATATACTCCATTCTAGGTTGAATTAGAAGTTGACATTGGAGTATGAGAGTCTTACGACTACATGGTAGGTGGTCTAGTGCCTTTCCTGAATTCCCATGATGTTTATATATGCTAGAGTGCCATGTGCCCATTTTTGTGGTGTCTCTTATTTTTTAATTTACCCTTATTGTTTTATATTTGTGTTATGGTAATATAATAAGTGTTTTAAAGTATGAATTAGGTTTCTCACCTTAATTAAGGACCATCCCATGGGTGGGTTTCCCTTGGAATGATCATTTATTGCCGTTAGGATGAGGGTGAGAATGAGGCATGACATATTTACTCTATTGGGTTGTCAAGTATGAATTAAATTTATAATGGAATTGAAATTACAATAAATTTTGATTTATTTGATTAAGGGTTTGGGATTAGTGATTTCCCCTTGCCCTATGCAATGCCTAGGCTTGTTTACTATTTGGAATGATTTAATCCAACTGTGAACCTGCCCATGTGAGTTAGGTTATTCTAAGGATTTGTAATTGTTTAGGTTATTAAATAGGATGGTTCTATAAATTGATCCCTTGGGAGTGATTTATTCTTTAATCCATGTGATGGTTTAATTTGAATGTGTTTAATGTATATGAATTGTTCCCACGTGAGTTATTGATGTTAAACCATGTGATAGTCTAATTAACATGTGTTTCTTTTTATATGATATGTTCCCACATGAGTTAATATGTTAAATCCATGTAATAGTTTAATTTAAATATGGATGCTTGTATGAAATGATTAAGAAGTGGTAATCAATAATGGGTGATTCATAATATCAGTTAAAAGACAAGGTTAGGCTCATGTAACTAATTCCACCTTATATGCCTTGGGTGAACTATTTTATCGGTTAAAAGAAAATGTACGGGCTCAAGAGGTTAATTATGTAAACTCCATGAGAAATCCACAGATAGGGAGGTTTATCTCATTGAGGCTTATTTAAAATTCCAAGAAAACCTAGGATTCACCGAGGGATACTCAAGATATTCTCTATTGGAAAATGAATAAATGATTATTATGTCACGAGGTGATTGTTACATTTATACGGGGGTTTGTTTGGCCTAGGGTAGACCATAATAATTTAATATAATTAAATGAACTTAAATTATGAAATGGATGACTTTTGTTGCATCTTCCAATCCAAAGCACATGCTTAGATTCAGTCTTCACTTATACTTGTTTACATTGTCTTCTGAGAAATTTCTTGTGCTTTCTTTTGAGTACCCATAGTTTACTGCTTTCACTATTGTAAATTTCTTGTTATATATATTCACTAACATATTGGAACAGACCATAGGTGGTTCCCTACTAGGATTTCGTATCATACCATGTTTTGGTCATGCTTTTGGGCCTAAATAGATTATATGATTACAGAGGTTGGTCAGGGCAAGCGCCCTGCTATAGGTACATGATGTGATACATAAGATTAGGAGAGCATGGGACCAAGCTAATTCTTGTGATTCTTCATAGTCTATTTTTGTTTCTTTTTTGATTTTGAGATATATATTGTGTATTATTGTAGTGTACATTTTTTTTGCTGATTTTTTAGAACATATAACATTATTCATCATGTTTTGTATGGAATGATACTTAGTTATTTATCTTATTAGTATTCCACTATTTATTTTAGTTGTATACTATTTATTTCTCCCTCTATTGTTTATTATTTATTCCATTGTGTTATAGTTTTCTAATTGGGGAATATTTTCCTCGCTATCATCGCTACTAGTTTGCAGCCTTTGGCGTTTGGGGAGATGTGCTTGAGACCATATAGACAATAGGGTTTAGGGCACCAGTTTAGTAGAATCTAGACTCCAAATGTTACACGTTTAAAATATTAGTAAATATATCTTACATTTGGTTGATAGTTTCGTCAAATCCCATATTAGAATATTGATGTTAATGTTGAAGAATTCCAATCATTGTGTTTGTATACTAATCATAGAAAAAGTGAGTAATTTAAAAAATTATCTATATCTTTTTAGTAGTTTTACAATAATAAACATCACTAAAAGTACTTCTACTTATAGCACAGTAATGACTATTCATAAAATTTTAATTAAAAATATATTTAACAAAATAACGAACTATAAGAGAATCAAGGCTAGAATTACATAATTTATATTATTTTACCATAATAGTCTACTGATAAATATAGAGTTTCTTAAGATAAGAGTACATTTGAGATTTATAATAGTTATAGTATGTACCATCAAAGTGAGGTAGTTTCTTTGGATTCCATCGATTATTTTAACAAGACCAAACCATCTTAAAGATATTTTCATTAAAATGTTAGTTCATTAAAAATGTTAAAACAAAAAATATAAAATAAAATAGATTTATATATAGAAGGAATAGGTTCTGATTAAAATTATTTTTATTTTAGAATAAGAATAAAAAAGAAAATATTCTGAAGGGAAAATATTTGATACCAATTTTAACCCACAAACTAATATAGAAGAATGGTCTATAAGGGGTAGGGTAATATAAACATATAAAAATTTAAAAGAAGAAAATCATATCAGAGCTATCAATTAATTAGTGTAAAATGAGTAACCTTAGAATCTAAAACTATTACAAAATAAGTTAGTTGTTTAGAGTTTCAATTTTATAGAAGTAATTAAAAATAGGAAGTATAAGGATTTTTATAGTAGTTTAGATCAAATTTATCACACATTTTATCTTCATGTAACAACCAAACCCCACCAAAAACACAAACACTATGATTTATCATTCTTGTTAGGTGATATCCCTCTAGGTGTCACCAATTTCCTTGTAGAAACATGTTTTAACCTCCCTAGGTTCTACCCACATCCCCAAATGGATTAATATACTCATGTACATACCTATAGTGCAACACATGTGTTTTCATTGCGCGTTTTCCTTATTCACACACTCCTTGAGAAATATCCCAGGAGGTCACCCATCTTAACACTACTCCAAACCAAGATCACTTAACTAGGGAGTTATAATCAGGAAGGATCCCAAAAATAAAGTGTCACTATATTGAAACGGGTAGTAACACTTTGTATTTTAACTATTTTACCTTTATGGGGTGTTACATCCCCAATATTAGATCACAATGTCCTCATTGTGGCCCTAATATATCAACCTAGGAAGTACCACTACACATCCATCTGGGTACCTTCTCTGATACCACTATAATAACAGGTCCCTCTTGAGATCACAATCACCCCATCTTAACCTGGTCGATGGGTCCTATCCACCAAGGCACCACCAATTACATCAAAGAAATGTGTTGTACCCTTCCTAGGGTTCGACCTTATGCCTAAATAGATTATTAGACTAATGACTATCCACATAGGGAAACACATGTTCTTTCAGTGTACTTTTTAATCACTCACACAAACCCCATGAAACTTCCATTGAGGTCACACATCTTACCACTACTTCAAGAAAATTTCACTTATCTATGGATTTATAATCAGTTAGATCACAAAAAAAAAAGGAACACCTTATTAACATGGGTAGTAACATTTAGTCTTTTTACCATTTACCTTTATAGGGTGTTACAATTTACACCTATATACTCCCTGAGAGGCATGATATTTACTAAAACCCAAGATTTTCAATGGTAGTTGCAAATTGATTATAATATACGTTTTCTAGAGGTGTCACCAAAACACAAAATATTTAATATTAATTGGTAATAATTACTTGGTTACATCACATAACATTATTACTTAGAGTTACAAAAAAAAACAATCCTTTTGAAAGGAAATATAATCCAGTACTAATTTTTTAACTTGGGAGTCACAACCCAATAAAAAGTATTCCTTTGGAAGTGAAAAAAATAAAATATAACATTTAATAATATGTGGATATATAGAAATAATTAAGAACAAAGACTCAAAGAAACTAGGTAGAAGAAGTCAATGTTGAAAAACTTGAAGCACAAAAACTAGTTCTCGAGCTATGTGACAAATTTTCTCTCTAAGGAAGGAAAGGCTGTTCATGTTTACTTTTTTTTGTTGAGATTTTTCAGAGTGTTTGAAAATAATTCACATGGGATCAAAAAATTCTTTTAGTGTTTCATTGATGTGAAATAGTTTTGTATATTATCATTCACATCTTGTGTTTCCTTCTTGAAGATTCAATCCCTTTTAATAGTGTCTATAATAGCTACATAGTTTAAAATAGTTAGAATAATTCAAAATAGTAAGAATATTGACATTTAAAATATTTTCATTTATTATCATCAAAAATAAATAGTAAAGAATAATTATTCAAGATTTATAAATATATAATTCTTGAGATAATTAACTACTTCATATTTACTTAATTCATAAATCAAAAATTATGAATATTGTTCAACATTGGAATAACCTCTATTACAGCTTCAAATATGATCGTTAGATATAATGAAATTCATTTAGTATCAAATAAATTAGTGAAATAAAAAACATATAATAAGTGAAAAAATTAAAATACATATAAAATATGATATTCAAAATATACAAGGTTAATTTTAGATCATAAGTTTCATTCGTAATGTTTAGTAGATTTGTAAGGATAACTTATAAGGTTGATACATAAAGATTATATTGTAAGGATAACTATGTATGGTTCTTCTAAGTCCTTTTAAGGTCAAGAAAATGAACCATAATATTAATACAAACAAATTTAAGGTTGAGAAAAATAACCATAAGGTTTATTTATACTTGTGTAAAGACCCAGAAATTCTATATAATTTTTTTTATTTATTTGGTATTATTAAGTGTCTACGAAAATTGATGGGGCTTGATTCCGAGGACCAGTGTGCCCAGAACAGAATTTTGATCTTTTTTAAGGCACATTCAGTAAACACACAAATTTTTTTCTATATTTGGAACAAGTGGTTGGATTAAAATTATGGCAGCACAGTTGAATTCACAGTGCCATTATTCTCTTAAAAGAAGCATAACTTTGGCTACAGCAGATCGGGTAAAAAAGATAGTTTTTGAAACATATAAAGAAATAATAAAATAACATAAATTTTTTTATTTTAATTTCCTACCTCTAGTTGAGAGGCAGTGGTGGAACTGATGGGTTTTCAAGACATTTAATGTATTGAAATTTTATTTTTAACCACACCATTGTAAATTAAGAGGTTAATTCATTAATGAACCTCATTAATCTCATGTTACGTTAATCACCTTTTCCCCTATTTTTAATTGAGGCTCGGGTTGGGGTTTTTGAGATGGATGTGAGGAACCTCTGGTGAAGTACTACGACATCATCCACCGATAAAGGGTAGAAGCTTGGGAGGCAATGATTCGGGTTCGAAGAATGCTAGTGACTTTATCCAACATAGACTCTTCTCCCGCCACAACTACAACATCACCCAACGGATCCCGAGGTAGGGGTTTTGTTATTAAATTCATGTGAAATGTTTCTTTCCTCTCATTATTGAAATGAATGTTGAATTGCAGAAGTTATGAATGGGATTAAATTTATCATTGTGGGGAATTTTTTATTAATCGCTTGTTATAATACAAATAGGGAGGGAACGAGCTAAACAAACAAGGCCTAGACCCTTTTCCACTTTATTATTCATTGTGTTCTTTGGGGCGGATTTCTCAACTTTGTGGAACCTTGAAACCAGGAGGCATGTAGTGATGACAACATCCGGGGAGGCCTGTAGGAACCTTCAGTAGGGAAAATGGACCACCAGAGCTCACTCGATGGCCCGAGGATGGCCCTCCATTGCGGCACCAGCAATCAGCACCGGTAGGTGAAGGCGGTGGCCAATGCTCATAGGCTATAGAAGAAGGCGGCACTGCTTAGTGTCACGACAGACTGAAGGGGAAACCGGCTCTCGGTTGGCCGCTTCGGAGGAAGGGTAGCCTGCCATCACGTGGAACATGTGGAGGCTGTGACTTCAAAGATGTGGAAGAGTGGGACCCACTCCATGCGGGTCCTGTGGACAGTGAGGTGGTGCCATGTGGCACAGATGGTTGAAGATCCAAACGTCTCTTTGAGCTGTTCGGGAAGGAGGGGTCACACGAACCCCCACAGAGGTCGCACCAGCCGGCGGGCCTGGCCGGTCCGCTGCCTAGCGAGTAGAGCCCACCGCGGCCCAGCCCAGCCGATTCAGGCCGGGCCGGTCCGTGGCCTAGTTGGTTGAGCTTTCCGTGGCCCAGCCAGTTTGGTTCGGTCCAGTCTACAACACAGTCAGTTTGGGCGGGTCTTTGGGCCATCCGGTTCGGGCCAGGTCAGGTCAGACCCAGGTCAGACCCAAATCGGGTTGGGTCGACCCGAACTAGGTTTGGTCAGACCTAGACCGGGTCGGGTTGTCCCAAATGAGGTTGGGTTGCCCATACCGGGTTGGGCAGGTTGGTCTAACCTGGTCATACCAGACCCGAACCCATTTCCACTGAGAAACGATAAAAAGGCAGTATCTCGCAAACCAAATATCTCTTTGATGAAATGTCTATAAGTCTCGAATCCTTGGAACGAGAAAATCCATTGGAGATACTCCACTTACGTTTTGGAGAAATTTCGAGTATGGCCAGGTTGGATCGTACCCGAATCCAACTGGGCCCTCAGCACAAAAATGCCTATAACTCTCAGACTGCGAGTCTAGTTGGTGCGCCTTCTGTTGAGTTTGGACCCTTATGACGTGATATGTCATTGGGTTACTTATTCATGGGAATTTTTGCTAGTTGAAGTATGAAATATGGATTGAGGAGTGGATCCTTCCAAAATCAAGCATACTATATACGGGAATCTAGTGGCTCAATGAGATGTGAAGAATGAATATCAATCCTGTGTGCATCAGCACCTAGTGATCCTGTGTGGATCTCCACTTAGGGATCTTGTGTGGATAAGCACCTAGAGATCATGTGTGGATCACCCCCTAGATATCCAGTGTGGATGAGAACCTAGCGATCATGTGTGGATCAACACTTAGCGATCCATTGTGGCTCAACACCTAGTGATCCTGTGTGGTTTAGCACCTAGTGATACTTTGTGGATCAGCACCTAGCAATCATGTGTAGACCATCAAAAAGATATCCTGTGTGGATCAGCAATATAACCCTTGACAAAATAAGATGATATAGCTTTATGACTAATCATATGTACTTCTGTACTTAAGTTATACCTGGTTTGAGCTCAGTCTTTGCTTTGTGCTTTGTGATTGAGATCATGCTTTTTGGTCTTAATTTGTGTAATTATGAGAGACCTTAGAGGGGTATCAGGGTCCCTAATGGGTACTGTTATACTCACCCCTACATAGGCTTATCCCACACCTTATTTTGTCTTGTGCAGACAACGATAAGCTCAGCATAGTCTATAGGAGCTAGGACCTACTGGTGCATGGAGGTGACTGGCTGATGTGGAGAGATATGGAGATGAGTAGTACCCACCCATTAGGTAGGATCCTTGGTGGACGATCTTTGGGTAGATTTAAATTTTTATGCTGTTTTTTTATCTTTCAGTTGGGCTGGTATTCTGATCCCTTTACTTTTAATGCACACTTTTACTACTGCAGTTTTACTTCCTGATTGTATCTTGTGGTGTTAATGGACTATGTGTTGTACATGTTTAAAGTTAATGTCTTCCTGTTTAAAGGATACATCTTTTTGATGCTAGTTTCTAACCACAAGCCCATGGAACGTGGGCTTGGGGTAGTCACAACACGGGCCCTAGGGGGCGGGTTGTGACAAAGTGGTATTAGAGAATTCCATTCTACTAAAGAACTAGGACTCTGATCTTTCCAGTAGGGAAATAGTGTTAAGTGTTTCGAGTGTGGTTCTCAGTTCAAGGAGTCCAGTGTTGGGGCAACGGCCGACGTATCCATACACTAGGACCCTATATTCTAAATTTTGGATCGGTGCATGAAAACACTGATTGCATGTGTTTTGGAAGAGTTTTAATTTTGATCTCTTTTGATTCAGCTCACCAGGTATATCTTATTAAAAGTGTCACACCAGTTCATTTTCAGGATGTCACTACGTAGACAGCCATCCAGGATTCCAGGGAGAGTACATGGTGATGGCCCACCGAGAGACGAGGCTTCGGTACAAGGCCCTCTTATTGTGTTGGCACCTTCAGGTGGTGTACTAGCAGCACCACCACTCAGAGGGAATCAGTTTCCACTAGCCCCACTGGTAGACCATGCACGCCGACTAAGCATTTTTCCCATGTTCCAAACACATAGGCCTCTGAGGTTTCGAGGTGAGATAGATCCCCAAGTAGTTGAGGACTAGCAGGAAGATGTGGCAGGGTTTTTTTTTCTTATTTGAGGTTCCGTCAGATATGATGGCATTGCTAACTGAAATCCCCTTCCAGGGAACAATAGGGAGATGGTGGAGTCTGATGCTCCAGATGCCTGAGGAGGAGACACTCTCATGTTTGGACATCGAGACCCTCTTCAGGGTGGATTTCATACCAGTGACTTCAAGCTCAATATACATCTAGGTGCTGCTGTACTTATAGCAGGGTAGCCTATCAGTGGACCAATACTCAGAAAGATTCACTGTCCTCTCATGATACTCCACTAACATGGTACGAGACCATTTTTTCAGTGCTCAGACCATTGATCAGGGTCTCCAATGGGAGATCAGAGCGTCAATTATATCACTCAATATCCCAAGGCATTATGGAGTGCTTAAGCGACCATTATTGGTGGAGAGCTTATTACCTGAGGAGGCACCAATGGTGAGATCCACCACTGGACAACAGGTAGCCGAGTTATCTGTAGCAGGTAGTAGAAAGATTACACAGAGGTCCAAGTGGGCCAGACCTTTTGGTGGATAACCTCAGGACGCAGGGTCGAAGGTGTGGAGCTCGTGAGGTAGAGGAGGTCTTATGAGGACTAAAGACTGCTATTATTGCAGTGGATAGGGACACATAGCTCGAAATTTTCCAACTCCCCAGATAGATGATTGGCATATGAGTGAGGTACTGCAGAGGCAACAACTGAGGTTTGAGCGAGGGGGTCCACAGGGCGACGGACGTGGCAGAGGAGTCGGTCATGCTGTAGGTGGTGGACAACAGTTTTAGGTTCTACCACCACCACCCCAAGTGGTCCAACCCGCCCTTAGGGAGTTGGTGGCTTGGGGAGAGCTCAGCTTCAAGTAGCAGAGGCCTACGACCACGGTGCACTAGAGATGATTAGAGGAAGGATGTGTGTGTATTCAACCCTAGCTGTAGTTCTTATTGACACGTGTGTCAGTTACTCTTTTATTTCCACAAAACTCATTTAGATCTTGGAGATTCCTATAGAGCCGTTGGATGAATCCTTATGATTAAAGAATCATATGGGAGAATATTAAATGATTACACATAGGTACAGACAGTGTGAGCACACTCTAGGAGGTGAGAGCTTTGGCTGGGATCTCCTAATAGTAGCGTCAAGGCCTTATGACGTCATCTTGGGTATGGAATGGTGATAGAGAAAATATTTTCAATTAATTTATATTGAATTACATTATGTTAAACCCACAAAAGTGTTCCTTTAAGATTAATTGTTTCATTTTTATGATATTGGTGTTATTGCGAGATGAATAGTAAAAATTGACCATTTCAAGTTTTTAACTGTTTTTAATTATTTATTTATTTTGGCCTTACATATGATACACTAATACAAATTGAAAAAATATTTCTTTTACAGATCCTGCACATATAGGGATTCATTTCATATCTTTGGACTAATAGCTGAATCTACCATATGGAAGCTCTAAAGAAGCTCACAGGTTGGCTCAAGAAAAATGATTGCAGTTCTAACTAGTTTTTGTTTGGGCTCTATAACTCATCCATGGTGGGGAAAAATGTTGTGATATTCGGTGGGTGGATGAGAAATGAGTTTTGGAACACTTTCAATGAAGGACATGACACATGAATTGGCCGTTTAAGGGGTATTTAAATCACCATAATCTGGAGGAATGCGTTTTGGAGAGTCTGACTGGACAGAATAAATGCACAGAGTAAAACATACATAACTCTCAGAATACATGTCCAAATCTGCTGATATTTCGAGGGGCACAACCAAGAGAATTATATAAAACATTAATGTATATCTCAATTCTTTAATATGTCATTTAATGGGGATAAAACTCATCATCATCCGGTGGAAAAAGTTTGGCTATAAAAGGAGGAGAGCTCCACCCTGTCAAAGCATTCCATTCTCCATCCCATTCCTTCCAGGACACCAAGAAGGAGATCTTTTCAATGTTCTATTTTATTTATTTTCTTTTTCATAGTTTTGTAATTAGTTCTGCTTCTCCATTCATCTCTATTACCCTTAGCATGGTGGGGTAATCTTTTGTAGTGATTGGGGAAGGGTTAGTTTTTTACATTGTAATACTTGAGTTCTGGACACAATTGAATAAATTTCTTTTTTCTTAAAAGTTGTTTTAAATTTATTATAGCGGATTTTATTATCAAGTGAGGTCATTCTTGAATATTAATTCTGTTATTTATTTTTTCCTTGGTAAAATAATCATAATCTCCCTCCACTAATTTCTGGTTTATATACGATGCAATAAACCAGGAATTAGTGGTGAAGTACTCGACGATCGTCAGTACGTGTAAAAGGGGTAGTGAATGTTCTTGATTGTTTGGGATAAACAAAACCCTATCGGGTATTGCCCATGTCAATTAAGGATATTCAATACAACTATTTTACACATGGAAGGAGAGTTTACCAAACTGAGATGTTGGTAAGGTTTTCTCTCACAATAATAATTTCACCAAGGAAGTGAGAGGAAACGATTGTGGAAACTCATTTTAATCAACTAAGAAGAAGAGTTTTGAATTAAATTGAACATGTATAGAATTAATATTTGTAAACCGACCCCGACCTAATCACCATTTTTAATATCATAGTTTTTTCAATCATTTTAATTTCAAATTTGATTTAAAAAACACAACATTTTTACCCTCGTTTTAAAGTGACAACCCATTTTTTTGTGCACTCCCCTTTGGAAGACATCCTAGGTCAACCCCATTAATACATTTTAACTTAGTAAATAATTGTTTTTCTATGCCCTATGACAGGCGTGTGTAAAACTTGGTACCGTTTCTGGGGAGGCAGTGCCTAAAAAACCTTAAAAAACATTTTTTTACTTAATTCTTTTGAATGACCCGTAGTTCAAACAACAATTTAATTGAATTTGATCCCTAAATTGAGCGAACAATAACCCAAATGAGAAAGAAAAATTTACAATTAGATTTTGAATAAATTCAACTTAAAGATTCAAGTGACACATCTAGTGATCACTCTAAACCTCCAATGGTTGGCAATCCCAACTAAACATTGCATGATCTTTGCACCACACAATTCGCTAACCTACAAAATCAACTAGCTATTCCTGCATTTGAAAATGATTTTGAATTGCGCATTTACATTATTCAAATTATTACTAAATTCCATGGCCTTGCAGGTAAAGACCCCAACAGGCATATCCAGGAATTTACAAATGTGTGCTCCAGCTGCAGACCCCGAGGTGTTGTAGAAGAATAGGTAAAGTGGAGGGAATTTCCCTTCTCACTCGAGGGAGCAGAAATGGAATGGTAGTATAGTCTACATCCAAGAGAAGTCCAAGACTAAGAAGATCTTCCAAGATTCTTCATGCAAAGGTTTTTTCCCGCATCCAGGAGCACATCTTTCTGAAAAGTGATCTATTCCATTCGTTAATCAACCAGTGAAACACTTTATGAGTACTGGGAATGATTCAAGAAGCTCTGCGCTAGTTGTCCACACCAGAATGTGGAAGAACACCATTTTCATTGTTTTCTTATATAAAGGATTTCTTGACAATGATCGAAACTTTCTATATGCATCATCTAGAAGAGCCTTGATTGAAAAGTCACCAACAGATACCAGAGGATTGATTGAAAAGATTGCACAAAACTCACAGCAGTTTGTCACCAGAGGTACGATCACCAGATGAATCCATGAGGTAAGAAATTATGATTCAGTAGATTTAAGTAGGAATGAAATGGGTGAACTCACCATATTGGTGCGACAAATAACTATGAACCATGTGAAGGAACAACAGGGGCCGAATTAGGTATGTGTTTTATGCTCTTCTAATTATTATTACAATGATCAATGTCCAGAAGTGTAGGGGATAGAAAGTTGTGTTGTAGCCTATCAACAAAGTAAATACCTACCGCAAGCCCAACCAGGGTATGGGTTTCAACAGAACCAAGTCATAGCACCTTTTCAGCAGCAATATCAGAACCTGATAGCATTCCAATAACCTTATAAGCAGCCCTTCCAACAACAACAAACTATCCAACCACCACCTTTCCTATTGAAGAATTATGAGCAACCTTCTACAAGTGCACTGACAAATGAATATCAATAGCTGAAGACAAGAGTTGCGGGATTAGAAGATAAAATGGACAAGCTAGATGATCAATTTACAAGCATTATGGATGATCTCACAAAGAACCAAGGTAAAATTCCCTCACAAAAATTCCCAATCCAAAGGAGAATGTTAGTGAAATGACCACCCGAAGCGGGAAGGACCTCACACCACCAGAAAAAAAATGAGGAGGATGATTCTTGGGAATCTCTTGAAGCTCATCCTATCCAACCAAAATATGGAGTCAACAAAAAAGGAGAAAGAACCAGGTTTTGGAAGGAAGGAACTGAAACACCTCTTCAAAAACAACAAAGGGAGAAAAAGGATATCCCAACACCATTACTATCAGCATTAGTTGAGTCAAAGAAGGGTGAAGAAGAACAAAATCAATAGGAAATTCAAGTAAAATTCCGAAAAGTTGAGATTAACATCCCACTACTGGATGCAATCAGACAAATCCCAAAATATGCAAAATTTCTGAAGGAACTGTTTACTAAAAGAAGAAGGCTGGATGGAAATGAAAGAATAAACTTAGGAAGAAGCGTCTCAGCATTGATCACACCACTGATACCACAAAAATGTCATGATCCAAGGAATTTCTCTATTCCATGCAGTATCAGTTCTTTAAATTTCTCTAATGATTTTTGTGATCTAGGTGCTTCAATTAATGTATTGCGTCACTCGGTATAAACTTCTTTGTAGATGGGAGAATTGACGCCTACTAGAGTGGTGGTCCAGCTCGCAAAAAGATCCACATTTTTTCTAGAAGGAGTTCTGGAAGATGTTCTTGTAAAGGTAAAAGATCTATTTTCCCCAGGTGACTTTTATGTGCTGACAATGGAAGAAGATAAGAGTTCATCACACTCACCCATCGTCTTGGGAAGACCATTCTTAAAGACAAAGAAGACCATTATAAATGTGCATAAGGGAACACTCTCAATGGAGCTCTGAGATAGCCGAGTTCATTTCAATATACTCGAATCCATGAATAATTTGTCAGATGTTCATTCGCTGAAAGCAATCTACCACAATGAAGGAACAGAACCAAATAAAATTTCAGAAGAGACAACCATTGAATTCTTGGATAGTTTGTTAGAATAGGCTAGAGAATCAAAATCAAGAGAAGATTTTGAGATCAAGAAGTATAAACTCAAGGAGGCCGAACATGAAAAGATTATCATAAATCTCCGGAAGGAACTTGCTACAAAGGAAGAAGAACTAGCTAAGAAGAATTCCATATGCCTTGCAATGGAACCTGAGCTGAAGAAGGTCAGGGAAACCACCATTAAAACTGTAGAGTGTAAAGGATATTATCAAACCAATGGGAAGAGGGGATCACAAGAAAAAGAGAAAAAAACCAAAACCAAGTTCGTATGGGTAAAGAGAATTGAGGGTCAATCTCCTACCTCAAGAGAAGAGAGGAATTTTCAAAGGACACCACAAAACCTTAAAAAGAGTTATGTTCTCATTGAAACAAGGAAGAAAAAAATATCCAAAGATATTGAAAACCATTCCAGAAGAACAATATTTCCGGGGTTTTGCTGGTGTTGTGGTATCTATGGACAAAAATCAGACTCTTATTGGTACAACATGTCTTCCCCAGGAAATAGAAAAGAACCAGTGGAGGAGATCCCGATCCTCCAACTTGTCTGTCAATAAGAGCCATCAGGTAGTACCTCTCCTTCACACATGCTTGATGTTGTGATTCATTTGAAAATTGGATTACATGTTAAACCTACTTGAATGCATTGAGGACACTGCATCACTTAAGTGTGGGGGAGGGAACCATTGTAGTATAGGATTTTCATTTGATGTTTTCTTTCAAAAATAAAAAATAAAAAAATTGAATGTTTTCAAATTTTTGTGTGTTTAATTTTCACTTTTTGGCGTGTTTCTGAAACTTTTGAGCTAAAATGATTATCAATACCATTTTTGAAACCCATTTCAATGAGTGAACCAATCTATTTCACAAAAATGAGCTTAAATGAATGCTTAAATTACTTTTGTTTCAAGTTCAAATCTTTTGGAATTTCATGAAAAGTACACTGATTTTTGAAACCCATGCCATATTTCATTGTCTATTTCTTTGAAATCACTTTCTTGTGAGTATTCTAAACCATTTTTGTCATATTATTTTCATTCACCTCATTTCTTGAGAGAACTAGACCATGCTTTCTTTAACCAGAATTTGATTTATTCCTTTTAAAACATGAGGGTTTCGGGTACGTGTGTTTTAAAGGATTGAGTCATTTATTTGGTTTGAAGCCACCTTTTCAAAATAATCCTTTTCATTACATCCCACCTTTACATTTATCCTTCATTGTACCCCTAGTAGCCATGAATTTCCTATTAGGTTAGCCACATGCCATGCCAATTTGCCCTATCCTACATTCTCTTGAAGTGAAATTGCATGATCTAGTTGTACTTAAGTGTGGGGGAAGATGTATTGTGGTGTACTACCTCATTTGGTGATACTTTTGGTGGAATATAAAATGTTGAAGAGTTGATGTTCCTACTGAATATTTCATTTTTTTAAAAGATGTGCCTTTATAGATATTTCATGATAAGAGAAGTTGTGCCATTATGGAGCTTCCGATGTAAAAAAAAAGAAAGTTGTGCCTATCTGATGCTTTCAAGAAAAATCATGTTTGATAACATTGAAATTTTTTGTGCTGAAATCCTGAGTTGATTGAATGATGATGGATCTGAGTTTCTACAAAGGGGAAGAAAAGGAGACCATATTTGAGTGAAAATTATAATCTTGCAATTTTGCTTCATTAAGATCCAAACCCTACTTTTTCGGCCTCATAATTTTTAACATATAAATCCTATTAAATGGAAGCCACAGAACAACCCTGAAAAGTCCTCATGGGAAACACATGTCCTTGAATCACATCGGGTGGATAAGTAGGAATTTATCAAGCCTATGGTGACTCTTGTGTGAGTTTGGATGAGAAATGTCTTGTTCAGTATTTACATTTGTGAGATGAGAGAAAATTCATGTGAGGTATGTGTTTTGTGTGCATGGGAAAAGAAATGAAGTGGAAATATATTAAAATCTAAAATGGATAACTTGAAATAATTTTTTTTGATGAGGCATGATATCTTTTTGTTTCTTGGAATTGATTTGGTAGATCTCATTGATATGTGTTTTGGATTTGATTTGATTTGACTTTTACTTGTCCAGGATTCCAAGTGATAAGTGTGGGGGAATTTATAGAGAAAACATTTTAAATTAATTTATATTTAATATCATTATTTTAAACACACAAAAGTGTTCCTTTAATATGAATTGTTTCATTTTTATGATATTGGTGTTATTTTGAGCTAAATAGTAAAAATGGGCCATTTCAGGTTTTTAACTATTTTAAATTATTTTTATATTTTGGCCATAACATATTATAAACTAATAAAAATTTCCAAATTCTTTCTTTTCTAGATCTTACACATCTAGGACTTAATTTCATCTCTTTGGACCAATAGATGAATCGACCATATGGAAGCTCCAAAGAAACTCACAAGTAGGCTCAAGAAAACTGTTTGCTGTTCTGCCTAGTTTTGGTCTGGGCTCCATAACTCATCCATTGTGAGCCCAAATGTTGTGATATTTGGTGGGTGGATGCACAATGAGTTTTTTAGAATCTTTAATGAAGGTAGGGCCCCGTGAATAGGACGTTTAAGGGGTAATTAAATCACCCTAATCCGGAGGATTGCGTTTTGGAGTGTCTGACTGGAGAGAATAAATTCTCTGAGTACAACGGCAATAACCCTCGGAATATAGGTCCAAATCCGCTGAGATTTTGAGGGGACACGACCAAGAGAATTATAAACAACATTTTAGAAGGGCTCAATGCGTGAGATGTCATTTAATGGGGCTACGACGTGTTAACATCTGGAGGAAAAAATTCTGTCTATAAAAGGAGGAGAGCTCCACCCTCTCAAAGCATTCCATTCTTCATCCCATTCCTTCCAGGACACCAAGAAGGAGATCTTTTAGGCTTTCTCTTTTATTTAATTTCTTTATCATAGTTTTGTAATGCCTTATTTTTCCCCATTCATCTCGATTACCTTACCCATGGTGGGGTAAACTTTTGGAGTGATTGAGGAAGGGATGGTTTTCTACATTGTATTACTAGAGTTCTTGGACGCAATTGAATAAATTTCTTTTTTCTTCAAATTTGTTTTCAATTTATTATATAGGATATTATTATCAAGTGCAATCATTCTTGAATATTAATTCTGTTATTGATTTTTTCCTTGGTAAAATAATCATAATCTTCCACCACTAATTTCTGGTTTATATACAATGGAATAAACCAGGAATTAGTGGTGAAGTAATTGACGATCATCAGTACGTGTAAAAGGTGTAGTGAATGTTATTGATTGTTTGGGATAAACAAAACCTGATTGGGTATTTCCCATGTCAATTAAGTATATTCAATACAACTATTTTACACATGGAAGGAGAGTTGACCAAATTGAGTTCTTGGTAAGGTTTTCTCTCACAATAATAATTTCACCAAGGAAGTGAGAGGAAACGATTGTGGAAACTCACTTTAATCAACTAAGAAGAAGAGGTTTGAATTAAATTGAACAATTATAACATTAAAATTTTGAAACTTACCCCGACCTAATCACCCTTTTTAATATCATAGTTTTTTCAATCATTTTAATTTCAAATTTCATTTCAAAAACACAATATTTTTACCCTTGTTTTAAAGTGACAACACATTTTTTGTGCACTAATCTTTGGGAGACATCATAGGTCAAATAAATTACTACATTTTAACTTAGGAAATAATTTTTTTGCCATGCCCTATGACAGGCATGCGTCAACTGGCTATCCACAGTCCATGCTCAGATAGACTGTTTTAGGTGCAATGTGTGGTGTGTCCATGGGGATCAGATTAGGGTTTCCTTCTCCAGTGATAAGGGAACCTTTTCAGCATTGTCTATACTTACTCGGATGAGGTTTTAGGCATTCAAAAATCATTTTTATAGCCTTACCCTAAGAGAAGTTGATGGGAGGAGTCCAAGTAATCCTATAGTGGTGGACCAGTATGCTGATCTCTTTCCTAATAATGTTTCAGGACTACCTTCTCGCATAGAGGTAGAATTATACATAGACCAATACCCTAGGATGGAATAGATATATACAAAATCATATTGGATGGATCCCATAGATCTTCATGAGTTACAGGTACAGTTGGATGACTTTTAGGGGAAGGGGTTCATAAGGCCCAATGTTTCTCAATGTGAATCCTCGATTTTTTTCATCAAGAAGGCAAATGGGAGTCTGAGGATTTTTGTGGACTATCAGCCCCTGAACCAGGTAACCGTGAAGAACAAGTATCCAATCATGAGTATTGATGATCTCTTTGACTAGCTAAAGGGAGATCGATGGTTTTCAAATATAGACCTTCGATCAGGCCATCATCCGCTCTGAGTATGATATGGGGACGTACCGAATATTGCCTTCAGATGAAGGTATGGATATTTTGAGTTCTTTATGTTTCCCTTAGGTATGAAAAATGATTCGATAGTGTTCATGGGTCTCATGTACAAGATCTTCCAGCCTTACGTTGATCGCTTTGTGGAAGTCTTCATTGACGACATCTTGATATACTCGACGTTAGAGGAGGGGTATGTCACACACCTACAAATAGTTCTAGATAGACTCTGAGAGAACCATATTTATGGAATTCAATCGATGTGATAGTTATGGAAACAGGAAGTCTACTTCCTTGGGCACGTTATGTCAGAGGCTGGAGTTGTAGTGGATCTGGCAATGGTAGAGGCAGTACTTGCTTCAGAGCTACCCAGGAGTGTGACCAAGGTGCAGAGTTTCCTGGGATTGGCTGGGTACTATCAGAGATTCATACCTGACTTTTCCAAAGTTTTGACACCCTTGTTAGATTTTAAAAAGATGGGACAACCATTCATGTGGATGGAGAGATGCCAAAAGTGTTTTCAAGAGATGAGAGAGAGATTGATGAGTTCCCCCATCTTTAGGCTACCAGAAGAGGGCGTTGGGTATGTAGTGTACTACGATACATCAGAGACTGAACTAGGTTGTGTCCTGATGTAGGAGTGAGCAGTGATCACCTACAACTCATGGAAGTATAGAAATCATGAGAATAACTATGCTACCCATGACCTGAAGTTAGTAGCATTGGTCTTTTCCTTGAAGTTTTTGAGACATTAGTTGATGGGCGAACATTTTACAGTCTACTCTGATCACAAGAGTCTCAGGTATATCTTATTACATAAGGACCCAAAAATAAGATAATGACAATCTCTAGAGTTCCTCAAAGACTATGACTTTGTGTTAGTCTACTCTCTTGGGAAGGGGAATGTAGTAACAGACTCACTCAGCAGGAGATTTGGTCTACAGTTGCTGAGTGAGGCGACCGAGCAGCTAGCTTCATTAAAGTTATCCTTCATGGATAGTGATGGGGCAGCTTATCTCCAGTATATGACAGTTAATCCCCCAACCATTCAGCGAGTTAGGGAGGCACAACTTGGGGACATAGACTGCAAGGCCCGACATGCTCAGATATCCTTAGGACATGCTCCAGATGGATTTTATGATAGTGGGGATCACGTCATCCTTAATAGAGGACGTACTATGGTACCAATGACACTATAGGAGGAGGTGTTGAGGGAGTTCTATACATCCCCTTTGGCGGTATATTCTGGTGTGGTGAAGATGTACTAGCACCTCCTCCATCAGTACTGGTGGCCAGGGATGAAGAAGGTAGTGGTATAGTCTGTTTCGCAATGCCTAAATTTTTTGTAAGTAAAGGCTGAGCATCAGGTACCCGTAGGCATAGCTTATCTGCATGAGGTTCAGGAGTTGAAGTGGGATGGTATATCCATGGAATTCATGATAGGGATACCATGTATGTCCATTGGCCACAATTTCATCTGTTTGATCATTGAATGACCCACCAAGTCTGCCAACTTCCTACCCATCCGAGAGAAGATATCTGTAGAGATTTTGGGATGCCTCTACACACTAGGGATTGTATGGTTTCATAGGGTTCCATAGACGATTGTCTCAGATCATGACTCTTTTTTACTTCCTTCTTGTGGAAGGGATTACTAGAAGCGTTCAGGACTCAACTACACTTGAGCACCACCTTTCACCCTTAGACTAATTTTCAGATGGAGTGGACCATACAAACAGTCAAGGACATGCTTCGTGCTTGTGTACTCGATTTTGGCTGTAGTTGGGAGGACCAAGTTGCACTGGTGGAGTTCACATAAAACAACAGTAATCACTCCACCATCAGCATTGCTCCATTTGAGGCCCTTTACGGGTGACCTTGAAGATCACCTCTATGCTGGAAAGATCCAGGGGAGTCAGAACATATGGGTCTAGAGTTGTTATAGGATACCGAAGAGAAGATACAGATCATCCAATAGTGAATGAAGACTACATAGATCTGACAGAAGTCTTATGATTACAATAGACATAGACCCTTATAGTTTGAGGAGGGAGACCCTGTCTTCCTATGGGTCTCACCCCAATGAGGATTAAAGAGGTTTGGTCGAGACGACAAGCTATCTACAAGGTTCATCGGACCATTCCAGATCCTTAGAAGAGTAGGTGAGGTGGCATACCATCTATCTCTTCCCCCATATATGCACCATATGCATAATGTTTTCCATGTGCTATAGCTAAGGAGGTATGTGCATGATCCATCGCACGTTATCAACTGGGGCGAGTTGGACATTGGCAATGGGGAGATTTTTGCAGAGCTATTAGTGGATATAGAGGATTAATAGGAGCGGTTCATTCATGGGAAAACAATTACTCTGGTGCGAGTTCAATGGCCGCACTGAAAACTCTAGGAGAGCACATGGGAGCGGGAGGCTCAGATACATACTAAATATCCCCATTTGTTTCCCTAGTATTGTTATAGCTTTCAGGGATGAAAATCCTTAAGGTGTGAAGAATCTAAAGACCCATAAATTCCATATCAGTTTTTTAAATTATTTAAGATTATTACCAGTCTGCAAAAATTTATGGCACTTGATTCTGAGTCCCGGTGTGCCCAGAATGAAATTTTGAACTTTTTAAAGGTACGTTCAGTAAATGTGTGGGTGAAATTTTCTATGTTTTGAACCATTGAACGGATTATAAATCTGAGGGCACCGTTGAATCCATAGTGTCAAGATTCACTTAAGGGAGGCTTAACTTTGACTCTAGTAAATCATGTGAAAACTATATTTTTTTCAATTTTTAACAAAATAATAAAATAACATAAAAATTGTAATTTTATGTTCGTACCTCCTGTTGATCAGAAATGGTGGGACCAATGGGTAACCAAGCCATTTAATGGAATTTCCCTTTATTTTTTAACAACACTATTGGGAATTAAAAGGTTTATTCATTAATTAATCTCATTAATTTTTTTTATGTTAATAAACTTTTCTCCTCTATTTATTTGAGGCTTGGGTTGGGGTTTTTGAGATGGTTTTGAGGAACCTTTGGCAAAGCACCATGAAATCTTCCATTGATGGAGGGAAGAATCTTGGGCGGCAATGATCGGGGATCGACGAACTCTGACAACTTCATCCAATGAAGAATATTCTCTTTCCACAACTGTAACACCATCCAACGGATCCCAAGGTAGGGTTTTTGTTATTAAATTTATGAATAATGTTTATTTCCCTCGTTCATGAAATGAATGATGAATTGAGGAAGTTCTGAATAGGATTAAATTCATCATTGTGGTGAATTTTTTATTTACCAGTTGTTATAATGCTAACATGGAGGGAACATGCCCAACCTAAAAGTCCCAGACCCTCCGCTGCTTAATTATTTGTTGTGTTCTTTAGGGGAAGATGTCTCAACTTGGCGGAACCTTGAAACTGGGAGGCACACAGTGACAGTGGCATCCTAGGAGGCCCATAGGAACCTTTAGAAGGGAAACCGGACCACCGTAGCTCTCCCGGTAGCCTAAGGATGACCCGTTGGCATTGAAGCAGTGTGGCGGTCAGCACTCACCAGTCGTAGAAGGAGGTGTCCCCACTCACCGCCACAACAGACCAAAGGGGCGGCCGGCTCTCGACCAGCCGTGTTGGTAGAAGGGTGGTGCGCCATCGCACACAGCAGGTGGATGCCGCAGTGGAAAGGGAACCGATCCCTACGGGTCCTGTGGATAGTGAGGTGGAACCACGTGGCATCGTCAGTTAAAGATACAAATGGATCTTTGAGCTGTTCGGGAAGGAGGGGTCACGAAACCCCTCACACGGGTCGTGCCAGCCGGCGGGCCAGGCCAGTCCGCTGCCCAGCGGGCCAAGCCCGCTATAGACCAGACCACCCAGTTCAGGCCAGGCTGGTCTGTGACTTAGCCAGTTCAGGTCGGTCCTGTCCGTAGCCCAGGTCGGGTCAGGCCGGGTCAAACTGGATGTGGACCCATTTCAGCCTATATATGCTTAAAAGGTCATATCTCACAAACCAGACGTCTGTTTGACGAACTATCTTCAATGGTAGAATCTGTGGAATGAGATGGTCCTTTTGAGATACTGCAAAAAAGTTTTAAATAATGTTTGAGTGTGGCCAGGTTGGATCATACCTGAATCCAACCAGGCCCTCGGCACTAAAATGCCTCTAACTCTTAGACTGTGTGGCCGATTGACGCAACACCTTTTGCACTGGGACACTTATGCTGTGACATATCATTGAGTTAATTATTTATGGGAATTCGTGTTGGTTGAAGTATAACTGATGTCTTGAGGAGCGGATCCTCCTAGAATTAAGCATACTATGTTCGAGAATCCAGTGGTTGGATGAGATGTGAAGATTGAATAACAGTCCTGTGAGGATCAACACCTAGAGTTCCTATGTGGATGAAAACGTAGCGATCCTATGTGGATCAGCACCTAGAGATCATGTGTGGATCAACACTAAGAAATCCTGTATAGATGACCACCTAGTGATCCTTTGGGGATCAATGCCTATCGATCCTTTGTGGATCAACACCTAGCGATCCTTTCTTGATCCACACATAGCAGTCCTTTGTGGATCAACACCTAGTGATCCTGTGTGGATCAGCACCGAGCGATCTTGTGTGGATCAGCAGTAGAGCCCTTGACAGAATAAGATTATCTAGCTTTAATACTATTCATCTATACTTTTGTACTATGTTATACCTAGTTTGATATGAGTCTTTTATTTATGCTTTGTGATTGAGATCATGAATTTATATTCCTTAGTGAAATTATAAGAGAATTTTCATGGTTCTTAGGGTCCATACTGGGTATTCTTATAATGACCCCTGCACGGGCTACACCCACACTTTGTTGTGTCTTGTACTAGAGATGAGAAGCTCGGCTGAGACTATAGGAGCTAAGATGAGGTGGTACATAAACGTGACTAGATGACATGGAGATCTGTAGAGATGAGATGTACCAAACCTTTTGGTAAGATCCTTGGTGGACAATCTCAGGAGAAGTTTACTATTTTCAATTGTAGTTTTATCTTTCAGTTGATCTTGTATTGCAACCCCTTTACTTTTAGTAAACACTTTTACTACTGTAGTTTTACTTTGTGATGGCATATTATTGTCTTCGTGGAATGTGTGTTGTACAGGTTTAAAGGCAATGACTTCTTGTTTTAGGGATACACCTTTTTGGTGCTAGTTTCCAACCCCTGGCCTATGGAAGGAAGGCTTGGGGTAGTCTCGACACAGGTCCCGGGGGATGGGTTGTGACAATTCCATTCTTATGCCTCTATCAAAAATGTTTTACCCAAATTTTATGGGGATTCTAACAGCTATGTAAATTTAGGATAAGATTGAGATAAGGTGTGGAGGAAATTTGATAGTCAAGGAGGTTATGTAGAAAATTTATAGAAGTAGGTTTAAGGATGTAAGGATGGATGATGAATAAAATATTGATGACTACTTCATAAGAATAAATAAATTTTTTAGTAATATCTGAGAGTATGGAGAAAAGTTGTATGATTCCAAAATTTTCAAAATGTTTTTTAGAAGAAACATATGATCTTACTCTTGATGAATTACATAAGATTATAATTGGTTATTAAATGAGGAAAATCATAGCCTTCAAATAAAATATCAATAATAAAATGGATTTTTGGCCCTTAGAAAACTCAAAATTAGAGAAAATGAAAATATAGTGTCAATAGAAATATATGCTGATAAAGAAGATTAAGATTATAAGAAAATTATTTCTCTTATATCAAGGAAGTTATGTAAGGGAAAGAGAAAAATAAATGGAAACCCCCAATAATTTTTTATTATTTTAATGGAATTAGAAAATATTCCATAAATTTTCCAAAAAATAAGTATATTAGATATGAATCAAATAAAGATGATGAGAAATATAAAAGAAATTGGTAAAATATATTAAAATAAGAATCTAAAATTGTATTAAGATAGAAATTTTTTTCTAGAATAAAAATTAGATGTTTTATGAGAGAAGAAAAATATATTGAATCTTTATCAAGCATAAAATTATCTTTTTTTTGAAATGATCATGAATTTAAAGGCTCATATTGAAAATGGTGGTGAAAACGAAAGCATTGAAGAAGATGAAATTAAACCAATATATCTTCAAAACATATTGAAGGATGAATTTTAATAATGTATTGATAAGACCTCAAAAATCATATAATATAAGTGTTTTTTTATGAAATAAAATGAAAAGATGACTATAGAAAATGAAGAGTATTTAAAAAGGGAATATAATTACAATAATTAAATCAAAAAAATTCAAATTGAAATTGAATGAGCATGATAATATCATAAAATACATTGAGGATAAACTTCATTATATGGAGAAATAATTAAGAATGATATAATCAAAGTATCTTGAATCATAGAAATATTTCAAGAAGATAAGAGGTGAGTTCAAAAAGTTAGTTCAATTTAAGGTTGAATCATCTAAATATAGTGAAAATAAGAGTCCAATGAGTCAAGTAATATATGTCTTAATAAAACTCAAAATAAATATGTTTCCTCTAATATTATTTTTTATAAAACCAAACCTCGTCTTTTTTGGACCAATGAGACCAATGATTTACCCAATTTTTATTTTAAATAAGAGTGATATATATCATAAATGAAACTTACCCTTAAGAAAATATAGATATAGTTTTTGAAAATATAAGAAACAAAATTCTAGGAAAATTAATATCAAAATGGAAAATCAATGTTTAGTTGATAATGTTGGTGTTTTAGAGTGGTGGGACACAAATCCTACTCATGGTCAATAAATATTTCACTATGGAATAAGTGGAATAGATCATGGAGGAGTTATCCAAAAAAGATTAAGATATACTCTCAATGAAATTAACCTATGATAAGGAATACATATCTTCTCCCAATTGATTATTTTATTTCCTAGATGAAATTTGGACCATATATGATCAATGGGGTCATTATGCTGAGGATTGAATAACTGGCCTACTTATATAAATTTCATATGGTGAGAAAGTGAAGGGAAGTTTGAAGGTGAAGGATGAGAAGTCAATATTTAAAGAGGTTTTATAGAAATATTTCATGAGAACCTTGTCATGGATTCTTTATAGTGGTTGTTCCTCCCACTTGATTAGTGAAAGAATAATTATAAAGAACTTTGAAAATAATGAAGGTGGAGTAGTGAATTTTGGAAATGATCATTATTTAAAAATAAATGGAATCTGCTTAGCTGAAATCAAATCACAAAGCATGAAGTAAAATGATATATTATTTATTAAGGGGTTGAAACAATTTTTTGAAGAATTTTTCAACTTTGTGATAGTGTATATTCGATTATCTTCAAGAGAGGATCATGTATCATTGAAATTACAATGTATGGAAGCATAATATCCCAAATAAGAAAAAAATGGGAATCTATTTCAAATTATAAATCCTACTAAAGTTACCAAGAATATATAGACCATTAAAAAGGGTCGGGGTAGTTGAATCAATGATGATATTTTTATAATTTCCTTTCTCTTGAAATTAACCTCTATAACTTGTTAAAGTTTTGATCCTCTCAATTTTATATTTAACACTCACTCAAATGTAATGATTAATAATATAAATTTATGGAACAGATGTTTTTACAAGGTTTGGTAATAATATGGGTACCTAGTCCTTTCTCTACTCACTCACTTAAATCACGAAATATCCACTAAATAATGAAAGTGAATACAAATGAGATAATTTTTTGAAATCTCTTTATGTGTCCCTATAATAAATATTACTAGTCCCATATAGGTACTAGATTTGATTCATCTTTCATTCAAATGTAATATTAGAACTTTTAATTTTTCTCACTGTGAACTATGGATAAAAAAATCTCTATAGAACTTCAATTTCTATAAGGTATACTTCTGGCCTCTCAAATCTTCATGCTTTTGGAATTTGGAACATTTATATTCTATAAAAATACTTATATAACAACAAAACTTCATCAAACATTATAATTTTTAGAATAATGTTGGTTTTCCACAATTATGGTGTTGATTCTCTTAGTATTATTAAACAACTCATCCATAACTCTCAAAGGAATTTTGTTATTTATATAACCACATATATACTAAACTAATATGAGATTCTTAGAATTTGGAAACCTAAAATTTCACACATTCAAAATTCTAATTCAATGCCTAAAAACCATTCTCACATTATTAGATTCAACTAAAATCATTGAAAAATATGGTATAATGTTATTTTTCGAATCATCCTCAAAACTTATCTAGAATATTGAACGTTATTTCGTGAATACTGGAATATTGATTATGAAGCTCAAAATCATCATAATTAATTGACCGTAAAAAATGTAAAGTTCATCTCAAATATTTTGGTACACGTTCTTCCAATGCAATAAATAATTTTATCTTGATATTTATTTTATAATTATTCTATTTTTCCTCAACTTTTTGTAAAATAAATTACTATTTCCTAAGACTTTGTATGAATACATGAATATACTCCTTCTATTTGAACGTTTTTTCACATAACTCAATATATTCTATATTAATCTTCTTGAGAATTGGTTTCTTAATTTTCATCCCAGTCATCATTATTAAAAGTTTCATCTTCTAAAAAATATTTTTTCCAATGAGTTTACTTCACTTACACTATCTGATATTTATTTTGGTGAATTATTGTTCTGATGAACATAACATATTTCACCATATCTTTATATAAAGAAACAGTAAGTAAATTTTATTTCGATAATGAAACAACTAAATATTCTTCCAATGATTTAGGTTTTGGTGTGCTCAATTATTTTTATGTTCTTCTAATAATAAATTCCATAGTTTTAGGCACATATCAATTTTTTCATCCAAAAATACATTGACAACACCATCTAATGAGGATGAATATATTCAAATATTCCATAAAACTTTATATTTTTGGATTCTTAGATTCATGATTTAGAATGAGTGAAACCTATCATATAATAGGTGGATGTAAATGTGTCTAGTTCATGTCTAATATCCTTCATCAAGGATTTTAAATATTTTTACTGGTTTCTCAGCCATGCTTCTCAAAATGGGATCCTCTATTACCAATAATAACTGAAAAATTAAACTTACCTATAAAATAAAAAAATTATAATTTTTTTGAATATAAATCTAATAAATACAAAAAATTTAATCCAATGGTTCTTTAATCTCCCCTTTTACATCTTTTGGGAACACTCGTATAAAAAATATTTACTTTGGTTGATCTCAACTTTCCATTGAACCATAAACCTTTTAATTGAGAGGCATGTCAACACCATATTAACATATTAAGCAATGTTTTTGAAGTAATTCCATCCCTCAGTGAGAATTTTTTTGTGGATATGATATTTATGTAGTTTCCCTAGATAACCTTTTAGAGGTTTAACTTCTAGAACTTCTACCCATCCTTTCTATCAAAATAGAAACTTTGGATTCATAAAAGACAAATAAAGTACCAAAATTTAGTGTAATTATTCTTTCAATTTGGAAATATAAACTAAATAAAAATGGGAGATCCAAAATAACATACTTAAGTTAGCAGTGGAGTCTTAACATTATGTTTCAGCCTCAATTCGCTAAATATTTCCATTCACATAACATTTCTAAAAACATCGACAATTTGATCTTTAGTTTAAAAATAATCATGTTTTAAATATCCATTAGAAACTATTTAATTGATGAAATGATATTTAATATTAGGTTCATGGATTTAGAATGTTGAATTAGTTTTTAGGGAAATCTATTTCACTATATTTATAACAAATAATTTTTAGTGTATTTGAAATATTCACCCACAAATATTTTACTTAAATTATCATCCACATAATTTGTGTATATTCATGGATGAAAACAACATATTCTATTTATGTTGTTGTTAAAGTAACATAACTTTGTTTTTTTACTATAGCATCTCACAAAAATTTCATCCAAAAAAGAATTTCCAACTAATATTTTATTTTTAACCATTAAAATCTCTAGACCAATAAATATCAGTGAAACAAAGTTATTTCAAATCATTATTCCATCACTACATTAGGAAATAATTTTTTATTTCCTTAACATATCTTTGATATTTTTTCTACCATCATTTATGATACCTTCTATTGAATTTGGTATATTTCAAAAAAAAAATTAAATCATATAAAATTTATGGTCGTGATTTAGTAAAATAAATAAACATTAGATTAACATCGAAATATATTTTTTGATTCAGACTTTTCCTAGTTTCGACAGTGCTTATTTTCACAACATTTGTAATGGGTGATATAACATCATTTGATTCTCCCGTGAAAATTTTCTTTAGTGATTCATTTGCATAAATTCCTTCAGAAAGGAATATTATCTTCCTTTCTGTTGAATGTGTATTTTGAAAAATAAATCCAATTCTCAAATAATTGGTATCTCAAAGTTCCTCATCATATATTTTACAAATTATTCATAAGGTTTATCCCAATCACGTAAAAAACTATTCTATCAATGTAAACAATGAAAATTAGAGTACCAAAACTCATCTCTTTCACATATAAATTTTTATAAACTTTTACTTCAAAAATTTATAACAACTTTAAGAAATTGTAATGTTTTTAATACCAGAAATGAGGAGATATTTTTTACATATACACATATTTATTTATTTTTCACACCATTTTTACATAATTATTATGTATGAAACTGTAATGGAATGGACCTCTATGGTCCATTACTTTTTCAAAATCTTGTGTTTAGGGTTTTTCTAGGAGGAAACGGTAGCTCATTTCAAGAGTTTTCCAAATTTCCAGTTTTCCCATCTGTAACTCAGTGTCTATAGGTTAGTGTCAGTAGCTAATGTTAGTAGCTAACTTCTGTATCTCGTATCAGTAGATTGTGTTGGTATCTTGTGTTGGTAGCTCTACGTCGGTGACTTAGGGAATTAATAGGTTATGGCATCGATAGGTCAAGGCATTGGTGACTGAGGCCGTCGGTAGGTTAGAGCATCGGTGACCCTGGGTGTCAGTAGGTCAGGGTGTTGGTGATCGAGGGTGTTGGTATGTCAGGGAATCAGTGACTTAGTGCGTTATTAGGTCAGGGCTTCGGTGACTCAGGGAGTTAGTAGGTCATTGCGTCTGTGACTCAGGCTTCAATGACTCTCCCATCAGTAAGTCATTTTCTAGGCATTTTGAGTTTTTCTTGTTCTGTATAATTTTTATGGTAAATGAGTTAAATTCCATATTTGATGGGTTTTTGGGCTGTTTCAAATGGTATTTGTCTTCTAAAAACCTAAGGCTTCTTTTGAATCTTAAACCGCATATTCTAGGTCATGATCTGGTTTTAACGGCCTTTGAAACTATTTCCCGATAGACTTGGGATCTTGCCTTTCTAAAGAAAAATATTCACTACTTTTGAACCCTTCCATTTTCTATTATTGTGCTGAGAGACTCCCTCCCCATATGAGCTTTATGCCTATATTGTATCCCCCACCCATTCATTATTCCATGGAGTCTCTTTCTCAGGATACCCCCCTATTTTGATGTAAGGAGGAGTTTTTGTTGCTTGTTGTTCTAAGTAAGGATCTCCTTTATCTCTCTTATAATCGTTTATCATGTGGGGGGGGGGTGCACTCATTTGTACTTGTGAATAGGGATGAAACTTATTTAAATAATATAATAAGAAGCAATAAACAAGGGGATGGGAGCATGATCGTGATGATTGTTTTTTGTATGTTATCATTGATCCATGTTTTGAATTGTATGGGTTTTGTTTTTATGAAAGTCACAGTTGTTGGTGGTCTCTATTTGTGCACATTTGTTATTTTTGAACCACTGCTATAAGAATTGAAATCTGGTTAATTATTTATACTCGGTTAATTAAATGGATGCCCTTGGATTGAATCTATTCTATGATAACACTTTTTTTATCAAGTGAAATTAAATAACAAGTACTGCTAAATCTAAATAAACCTTGCCTTGTTTGCGTGCCTGTGTGCTATGTGTGGTTATGTTTAGCCTTGAATCTGTGGTTTTAGTGTTGTGCTATGGATGGGGTGTGATTGTGTGTATGGGGTGGTACATGAAGTGTGATGGTATCTCAGGCTAAGAGTTTGATTGATTGTGTAATGGATGGACTTTCTACACAATGGGAATGTATTTAGTTAGTAGTTGGCTAGAGGGGCTATAGGACTGGGTTTTGTCATGTTTTATATTGATGGGTGTGCTGGGTGGGGTGTTTTTATGAAGTAGGGCACCAAATGGGGTTGTGATGAGGTGTTTTGGGGGGTTTTTCTTATTTAGAGGAAGGATAGAGTAACATAAATTTAAAAGAAGGATGGTGGCAGTGGTTAATCGAGTGTCTAGGAAAGGGGAGTGTACAGTGGGACTACAAGCTATTTGTTTTCTATTTCTATATAGAATGTGGTTTTTTTCATGAGATAAGGATTCTGGGGATATTTTAGGAGGGATGGTTTTGATGAAGGATGGTGTTACCTTGCGTGGGGATTTCTCTTGGAGTTTCTAGGGACTTTGTGAAGTATGCGTGTATTGTGATGTTACTCGTGGTGTGTTGTGTTTTTTAGTTTCCCAGGTAGGTATGTAAATATGTAAATTAATGATTTAATAATTCATAATGATAATTGGTTAAATGAATTGTCTTGGGGTATGTTTCGAGGTTGGGATTGTAGTGAAGCGGCGTTCTTTATCGACTTACAGAAGTGACCATCATTCATGGGGTTTCATGCTTGTAGAGGTAGTAGTAAGGGTAGTTTTTGTGGGCTGGTAGTTGTTTTTATAAAACATATGATTTGGATTGCGTTATTTCATTATCTATTTATATTTAATTGTATGTACTTATGATTTATATATGGACCCCACTAGTGTTGAGCACTACGTTCCGAAGACCCCCATTGTTAAGGGGGAGGGTGTCTTTCCTAACATCCCAATAGGAGGATGGATGGATAGTTTCTGACATTACCCTACTCCCTATTCTAGCAATTTATCTCCCAAGGCTCTTCAGGTACGTTGTAATGGCTTGAGGTTTAATACTAGATTGATGGTATTGGCTCTGTGAGAGGTAGCTTATTTCCCAGGTGTCTTCGGGAGGAGGCCCAGATGTTTTCAGGTGAGACATGTGGTGGGTGTGGCCCAGGTGTCTATTTTTAGGATGTGATTTGGTTGTAGCCTAGGTCTCTATGGGCGGGATGTGCTATTTTGTGTTCTAGGTGTGTGTGGGAGGATTGTGACATTGGGGCTTGTGGAAGAGCGTGGTAGCATCAAGACGTTCTCCATTAGGGACGAATAAATAACCCGTGGGAAGTGGTGTAGAGAACCCAAATATAGATGTGCTTATTACATTACCTTACTTGACTTTCCTTTTTCAGTGAGCATTCCTTGGTGAGGTTGGGTGGATAGTATACCTTGTTTGGGGATTTTGAGTTTTTGTTTTTTTCTCACAGGGGAATTAGTATGCTTCTCCCAGTTTTTCATGGGTGACTTTGGGTTTTTCATTCTAAGTATACATGTATGCTCACCCTACATATATAAAACTATTTTTAGGTTTCCAAAGAGATTACGAAGTCTGTGATGCACCTTACTAGCTCATACATTGGGGACAATTGTTGTGTTGATGCTTAGTTTTTTTTGGTAATTTTGAGTTTTCTTTTTTATTTCTAACGGTTTTACTTTAAAAATTAATGTGTGATGGATTTTTGTTTCTTTATATAAATATATATACGTATTGGAGTTTTTTGATGTAGATACATCATATCTTCTGATTCTCGTTACTATAAAAAGGGTAATGCCTCAAAATCTTTTGTGATATTTATATACCCTTGGTGCTGGTCACGCACCCCGGGGCCTATTAGAGGTGAGAATCAGGGGTCATTATCTATCCTTTAACTTGATAAAGGAAGGTCTTGGAATATTTCTATCCCTTCCCTCATCTTGAAGAAGGTTTTTCACTACAGAATGGTATCATAGGATGACGATTGAGAGATAAGATGTATTTTGGAGTTAGGCACGATGAGGATTGCATGGGTTGGTAGGAAAATATTGTTAGGTGATCTTGGTGTGGGACATAGGCCATGGAATACTGGTTAGGAAATTGGATTTTAGGGCCCCTCGTGATCCAATGAAAAGACTCTGAGCTTACTGAATGACCAAGTGAGGTAACAACAATTGCAGGGAAGAGACCCTAGGAAAGGCACATCCATTATAATGACTCGTGTTCTTATTTATTGGTTGTTTTCAAGAAATTAAAATAAGCAATGTGTTAAAATTAATCCTAAATAATTTCTCGGATATTTAGTCATAGAAATTCCTTGTTTACCTTTCATCTATGGCACCCAGATGTCATCCATGAGTGGCTCATGCAGTGGAGGCTTAGTAGGCCAATCTAGTTGATCAGAGGAGGGTTGATCTAGAGGAGGAGGATGATCAGTAACAGAAGTCACTTCATGTTTTCTAGTGGAATACTTTGGGAATGTATGAGGGTAGTGTCTCAATCATGGATACAGAGAGTTGGCTCCAACAACTTGTGATTAGTTTAATCTTGATCTGAGATCCAATAGAGTACCGGGTTCCTCTATCGGTGAGCCAGATGAGGGGAGAAATGCATCAGTGGTGGATGCTTTACCTTATATATAGGAAGGATACCAATGTTCTGTGGGTCTACTTTGAGAAGGAGTTTCAGGTGGAATTCATTTCTTCCATAATGAATGTCAAGAAGAGATAGGAGCTGTTGTCCCTCCTATGAGGGAGTATTTTGGTGAGGGAATTGGGGATCATGTTCAAGGATCTCCTATGTTTTTCTTGGAATCTATTTTCAGATGAAGAGACTCAGGTGAGGTGCTTATAGGAGGCACTTCTTCCTTCTCTTTAGTATGTGGCTAATCCATTCACCCCACCGACATACTTAGAGGTTTAGAAGAAGGCTAAGGTAGTGAAAAGGATGTAGTCATGAGTAGGTCTATTATGAGAGGGAAGTTAGATGAGTTATTAAAAGGGGAAGGTTTTTATCATAAATTCTCTGGTGTTAGGGAATTTTAGTTTCATCCAGTAAGGAGCCAATAATAGTAGTTTCAGTTCCAACCCTCTGGTCCTCCCCCTTTTTGAATAGGACTAGGGATGGGGTGTTTTTTTACAGAGGTCGTGGGAACCTCCAGGTACAGTGCCCGACTCGAGCTTAGTATGGTGGAGGTGGGAAGGGTCAACGCCCAACCCAATAGTAGTTCCTAGCCAAGACCTTTCCTGTAGCAGGGAAAACAAGCCCCTACTCTACCAATGGAAGACGATGGAGGAGGAGGCTTACCTCAAGGTTCTCCTCAAGGGCCTTGACCAGGGCATGGTCGGGGAGGCAGACAATGGTTGAGGGGAAGAGGATTTGAGTGTGGTCAGTTGCACGCTGCAAATGCAGTAGTTTCAATAGGGTCGGAGATCGTCCGAGGTATGATCAATTTGTTCAGTATGCTTTCTAACACATTGTTTGATTCCTAAGCTTCATAATCCTTTTTTGTACCCAGTCTAGTAATGGATTGGGAATATTCATCGAGAGACTTTATGTGCCCTTAGTTTTGAGTACACCAATCGGGTGTTAGACCATCTTGTTTGATGTTCTGTCGGGGATGTATACTAATGTTGGTGCCACAAGAGTCTATTGGGTATCTCTATATGCTATAGATGAAGCCAAATGGTGTTATCCTTGGCATCGACTGGTTATACTCTGTGTGTGTTGGCATTGACTGCTTCCTGAGAAGAGTCATGTTTTTAGACAAGAAAAGCCAGCATGTAGCTTTGGTTGGCGAGCAGAGCTGTCAGATGGGCAACTAGCATGTGGAGCCTTTCCTTTCCTTATTAGATAGGTTGTCAGTGGAATTCGTGGATGTTGGGATGGGGGAGGTTTCAGGAGTTCTTAGGGAATTATGGGATGTTTTCCCTAAAGAGGTTGTGACTATACCCCCTCAATCTGATGGTGAGTTCAGGATAGACTTACAACCCTATGCTAGTCTAACTTTGATGGATCCTTATTGGATGTTACCTTTTCAGCTAAGGGAGTTGCAAATCTTGATTTCCGATCTAATGAGGAAGGATTTATTTGGCCCAGTGTGTTTCTATGGGGGTGCTCTGGTCTTGTTTTTGAAGAAGGCAGATGATGGTCTGAGGCTGTGTATAGACTACCAGAGGCTGAATCAGGTAACTATCAAGAACTGTTACCCTCAAATGAGAATAGAAGATTGTTTCAACTAGATAAGGGGAGCAAGTTGGTTTTATAAGATCAATCTGTGGTAAGGGTATCACTATTTGAGGGTGAATTATGGTGACATCCGAAAGACTACTTCTAGGTTTTGGTATGGGAACTTCGAGTTCATGGTTATGTCATTCGGTGTTATGAACACACTGACCATGTTCAAGGGGATTATAAACTATGTCTTTCCTGATTTTATGGACCAGTTCATCAGCATACTAATTGATGATATCCAAATCTACTCGATGTAATAAGAGGAGAATACCATACATCTTAGAACTATCCTACAGGTCGTACAACACCACCATCACTATAGAAGGATATCCAAATGAATTATTTGGACATAATAGGTTCACTTCCTTAGGAATGTGGTGTCTCGGAAGGGTATCTAAGTAGAACCATCAAAGTATGAGGCAGTTGTATCTTGGGCAGCACCCAGCTATATGGAAGTAGTTTACAGTTTTCTCAGTCTAGTAGGATACTACTAGAGATTCGTACCTAATTTCTCTTATGTGGAAGCTCCATTGATAGCTTTGACCAGAAAAAGCCAATATTTTGTGTGGGTAGAGTAGTTCCAGGAAGTGTTTGACTATCTGAAAGGGAAGTTGGTAAGTTCTCTAATGCTATGGCTTCCAGAAGAATGGGTGATGTTTGAGGGGTGTTGCGATGCTTCCCTTCTAGGCTTGGGTGTGTACTGATGTAGCAATTGAGCATGATCTTTTATGGGTTTAGGAAGTTACATCCCAATGAATGTAACTATTCCACCCATGATCTGGAACAAGTAGCAGTCGTGTTCGCACTAAATATGTGGAGACATTACCTCTTTGGGGAGTGCTTTTTGGTCTTCATGGATCACAAGATCTTGATTTACATTTTTTCCCAGCAAGATCTGATCTTATAGTAGTGGAGGTGGATGGATTATCTCCAGGATTTCGATTTTGAGATCTACTACACCTCATGAAATGGGAATATTGTGGCCGATGATTTGAGAATGAATTCATAAAAGAAAGTGGTTTGGGAATTTTTAGACGCTTGGAGGGATATTTAGGAGTTGGATTCCTTTCACTTAGATGCAGGAATGGATGATGGAGAGGCTGTCTATTTCAGATGATGGTACAATCATATCTAAGGTAAAAGGTGGAGGAGTTTCACTAGGGAGACTCAAAGGCAGAGGTGAGGCTTGACCACATTGACAAGGTTGATGCTCCGAAGGGATGGTTGAAGGATTATTAGAATCATATGTTGTTCAAGGATAATTTTTTTTCTTGTGGAAATGTATGCGGAAGTTCTATATGAGTTTCATATCTCACCCCTTGTAGTATACCTAGGAGTTTCCAAGATGTATCAGGGCTTGAGTGAACAATTTTGATAGCTCGGGGTGAATTCAGTAGTGTCAGAGTTTGTGGCAATGTGCTTAGTGTTCTAGAAAGTGAAGGATCAGCACCATGTTACCATGGGTTTTTCATAACCCCTTGATGTCCTTGAGTGAAATTGGAATGAAATATCAATGTATTTCATCCAATCATTACCCATGTATTAGAGAGGATGCAATTATATCTGGGTAGTAGTGGATTATTTGATGAAATCAACTCACTTCTTAGGGATCAAGGAGTTGAGTGCAATGGATGACTTGGTATGGAGGTATGCATGTGAGGTGGTGCAACTACGCGGAGTTCCAAGATCCATAGTCTCATATTGGGACACACGTTTTACATTATTATTCAATAGGGTATTACAACATAACTTTATCACTCAGTTACACCTCACCATTTCATTCCAATCTCAGAAGGATCAAAAAAATAGATAGGACCATTCAATTGTTAGAGGACATGTTACGGGAATGTGTTATGTTCTTTAGTGGGTCTTGGGTGTGACGTTTTTCCTTGGTAGAGTTTCATTACAATAATAGCTATCAATATTCTCTTGACATGACTCTGTTTGAATCTTTATACAGAATACCTTATCTTTCACCCTTGTGCTAGATAGAATTTGGGGAGGTATTTGTTCTTGGTATGGACATCTTGAAGAGTATGAATGGGAAGGGGAATCTTGTATGTGAGAAGATGAAGGTAGCAAAGGATAGGAAGAAGTCGTATTCTGATCGCAGGAGGAGGCCCTTGGAGTTCGAGGTTGGGGAACACATATTCTTGAAGGTTTCCCCTCGACATGAGAAACAAAGGTTTGGTATAGAGAGTAATATTTCCTCTAGGTTCATCATACCTTTTGAGGTGTTTGGATGAGTTGTTGAGGTGTAATATTAGCTAGTGTTTCCACCACATTTGGGGAGGGTCCATGACATATTTCATGTCTCCCATCTTCGTCTGTACCTTCATGATGACTCCCATGTCATTGATTTGAGAGAGTTTCATATCAAGGATGACACAAAATTTGTGTAGATACCAGTGGAGATACAACATCATAGAGAGAAGGTGAATCATTTACATACCATTCCCTTGGTTCGTGTTTTGTGGAGGCATGGTGGCCTTAAAGAGAGTACTTGGGAGAGATTGGTGCAATTTCATACCCAGTACCCAGAGTTGTTTAGCGTTTTGTTCAAGTTCTTTGCTTTGTGATGTAATTCTTGAACAATGTTTTCTATGAGATGAGTTGTTTCCTTTATATGTGATGTACAATAAAGTCCTAACATATGAGGAGGGTAGGACCTGATCCCTAACTAGGATGCATTAATGCAGAAGGGATTTAACATGTGCACGTTAATAAGTGCCTCCTAAAGTAGATTGTATCTTGACATCGAGGGGAAAATTCCATTATTCATATGTTTGGGAAATGTGAATTTTGGTACTTTTTTGGTTTGAATTTCGATTTTTTGGGTTGGAAAATCATAGAGGATGTGTTCTTGGATGTTGAGGTTTCACTCCAACGAGGTGGTTTATCCTTGATAGGTATCTTATGGGGTGGATGTTCAGAACCCTCTTTCTTATGGGGTTTATTTTGAATTCGCGAGGGTGAAAATAGTTTAAGTGGTATTAGATGTAGTGGATTGGACCTCCATGGTCTATTTATTTGTCAAAATCTAGTGTTTGGTGTGTTCTGTGAGGCAACCGTAGCTTGTTTAAAGAGTTTTAAAAATTTCTACTTTTCCACCAGTATATTAGCGTCGGTAGGTTGGCATAGGTAGTTCAAGTTGGTAGCTCAAATTTGTATATATTTTCAGTAGCTCACACCTGTATCTCATGTCGTTAGCTCAGCATTGGTGACTCAAGTCATCAGTAGGTTAGGGCGTCAGTGACTCAAGGCGTCAGTAGCTCCGGGCGCTAGTGACTCAGGGAGTCTGTAGGTTAGTGAATCAGTGACTTAGAGCATTGGGAACTTAGGGTGTAAGTAGGTTAGATAATCCATGACTAGGGCATCTATAGGTCAGAAAACTAGTAGGCCATCACATCGGTGACTCAGGCATTGTGGGCTCATGTTTTTGACTCACCCATCGGTGAGTGATTTTCCATCCATTCTATGTTTTTTTAGTTCCACATATTTTTGATGTTAAATGAGTTAAATGCCATATTTGATGGATTTTCATGCCATTTAAAATTGTATTTATCTTCTAAAAACATGAATCATCATTTGAATCCTATACTATGTGGTCTAGGTTGTGATCCGTCGTTAATGTTCTTTGAAACCATTTCCCCAAAGATTCAGGATCTGTATTTTATAAAGTCGAATCTTCTATTCCTATGAACCGTTATATTTTCTCTTGGTGTGCTGAGAGCCTCCTTCCCCAGACAAGTCATGTGACTATGCTGTAACCTTGTTGTTCAGTTTTCCTAGGAAACTCTTGTTTAAGCGACCATATTATTTTGGCGCAAGGAGGAGTTTTGGTCTCCTTTTGTTCCAAGAAGGGATTTCCCTTATCTCCTTTTTAATTTTGTATCATGTGGGGCGGGTTTACTCATTTCTCCTTGTGAATATAGACAAAACTGAATTAAATAATATTTTAAGAAGGAATAAATCAGCGGTTGGGAGCATTATAGTGATGAAAATGTTGTTTTATATGTTATCAATAATCTATGTTGGGAATTATATAGGTTGTGTTCTACTGAAAATCATGGATGTTGGTGGTCTTTGTTTGCGCACCTATAAGATTTTTCAATCGCTAGTATAAGAATTGGAATTTGGTTAATTATGTAAACTCGATTAAACAAATAGATGCCCCATGATCAAATCTTTTTTGCGATCATTTGTGTTTTATCAAGTGGTATTAATGAATGAGTGCTATGAAATCAAAATAAATATTTCCTTATTGATGGGGTTGTGTGCTGTGTGTGGTTATTTTGGGCATTGTGTATATATTTCTAGTGTGGATCAGTGTATGGGGGTGTGATTGTGTGTATGGGGTGGTATGAGTGGTGTGATGGCATCTCAGACTGAGATTTTGATTGATTTTGTAATGGATGGACTTGTTATATAGTTGGAATACATATATTCAATGGTTAGGTAGTGGGGCTACAGGAATGGGTTGTGTCATGTTCATGTTGATGGGTGTGCTGGAAGTGGTTTTGTTATGCAGCGAGGCTACGAAGTGGGGTTGTGATGTGGTGTGTTGGGGTTTTTTTTTGTTGAGAGGAAGGGCAGGGTGGCATTACATTAAAGAATGAGGGAGGCAGTGGTTGAATTGGGGTCCAGGAAAGGGGCGTGTGAAATGGGACCTCAATCTTGGTTTTTTCTTTTGTTAAGATAAATATTTTTTTTACATGAAACATGGTTTTTGGGGATGGTTTAAGAGGTATTATTTTGAAAAATGATTGTTTTTATCTTGTGTGGAAATTTATCTTGAAGTTTCTAGGGACATTGTGAAGTATGTGTGGGTTGTGATGTTACTCATGGTGTGTTTTGTTTGTTAGTTACCCTGGTAGAGATATAAATAAATAATTTATTTGATAATATAGAATGACAATTTCTTTAATGAATTGGATGAGGGCATGTTTTGAGTTGGGCCTTTTAGTGAAGCAACATTCTTTATTGACAAACAGATGCGACTGTCGTTCATGGTGGAACATGCATGAAGAGGTGGTAGCCATGGTAGTTTGTTTGTCCTAGTAGTTGTTTTTATAGCTCATAGGATTGGGCTTATGTGATCCAATACTATATTTATATATACCTATATGTTTTTGTGACTTATATATGGACCCCACATGTGCTGTGCACTACGTGATGAACACCCCATTGTTATGGGGTTGGTGTCTTTCCCAACACCCCGATGGGAGGATGGATGGATGGTTACTAAATTTACTATACTCCCACTTCTACGAATTTATCTGCCAAGGATATTTGGGAATGCTGTAATGGTTTGAGGTTTAATACCAAATTTATGGTACTAGTTCTGTGAGAGGTAGTTTGTTTCCTATGTGTCTTTGGGATAAGGCCCATGTGTTTTCGAGTGAGACATTTGGTCATTGGGGCCGAGGTGACTATGGAAATGATGTGATATGATTGTGGCCTAGGTGTCTACGAGTGGGATGTGAGTGGTTTGTGACCCAAGTGTGTGTAAGAGGGTTGTGAAAATGGGGCTTGTGAAAGAGTGTGGTAGATTCAGGATATTCACCATTAGGGATGAGAAATTAAGAAGTGGGAAGTGGTGCAGGGTACCAAAATATCGGGGTGATTACTACTTTACATTAATTGACTTGCGTTACTTGGTGAGCATTCCTTGGTGAGGTTGGGGTGGATTGTATATCTTGTTAGGTGCTTTTTATTTTCTACTATTTTCTCATAGGGGAATTAGTATGCTTATTCTATTTGTGCATGGGTGACTTCAGTTTTCACGATTGATTATACCTGAATGCTCACCCAATATATATAAAATTGTTTTAATGTTTCTAAGGAGATTACATAGACCGTGTTGCACCTTACTAGCTCAGTTGTTGGGGAAAATTGTTGTTTCACTACTTAGTTTTATTTTTGTACCTACTTTGGAGTATTCTTTGTATTTATAGAAGTTTTTCTTTAGACATTCATATGAGATGCATTTTAGTTTCTTTACATATATCTATCTTGGAGTTGTATGATGTTGATATATATTATCTTCCATTCTTGGTTATTATAAAAATGGTAATGCATCCCATTTTTTTGTGCAATTTTTATACCCTTGGTGCTGGTTTCCACCCCAAGGCCTATTGGATGCAGGACTCGAGGGTCATTATCTCTCCTTCTTCTTGAGGAAGGAAGGTCTCAACATCCTTCTATCCCTTACCCCATCTTGAATAAGGAGGTTCACTAGATAACCCATCAATTTTCTCAACATAAAATTCTTTTTTAATTTCTCAAATGAAAAAAATAAAATTAATGTTCATCTTATAGAATTTTTAATTTCAATGAGCATTAAGAAAATATATATTCAGTTGGTTTAAATTCATAAAACATGAGAACATTTTCATTCAAAATAAACCCGTTCTACCTTTGAATATCCTTTACAAACCAGCTTATATTTATTCCTTGAAATTCATTCCTTTTTATTGAGTTTATTTCTAAACATCAATTTTATTCCGATAAAATTCTTCCCTTTTGGATTAGGAAAAATATCCTAACTCTATTATCACTATTTGATCCAATTCTTCATTCATTGTATTTATATACTATTTGTGTTGAACTAATCCTAAAATGGATTGTGTCTCCTCAAATGAGATAAGTTCATTTTTATTTTCCAACCAGAATTTCCATATGGTCTGAGGTAGATGGGCCTAACTTATGATGATGTTATTTTGTTCAACCAATTTTTTCATGTCCACAATTTAAATGGTTTTCTTCTGATCTTACTATCCCCATCATAGGACTAATTAAAATATACCCATAAAAGTTTATTATTGCAGTAAAATTCCTTTTCATTTTCTTCTTTTAAAGTTACCATTTTACATTCCCTTAAAACATACACATCATCTTAAACCATTTCTATTTATGTGGACCAATTTGTAATGAATTTAATATCAAAGGATTCAACCCACTTATGTAGTCATTTTTTCCTACATCTGTAACTTATTCTATTAAGTGAATATCCCAAGAAAAAAATATTCTTCTACCATTTCATCAATGTTTCTTAAATCCAGTTTCTTGGTCTTTTTTAAGAAATAAATCCCAAAAACCTTAAAGTATTTCACTAAATTATTCTTCTTTTGTCAAATCTCATAGGGAATCATTTTTTATTTCGGTTATATTAGGAACCTTTTTTGGACCTGTGTAGTTGTACTTACCACTTAACTCTATTAGAAATTTGAAATTTTATATTCAGCAAGCTTGATTCTTCCCATATATACTAGTTATATATTTTTCTTTTCTGCAAGTCCATTTTCTAGGAGTATATGGAGCACTTAAATAGTGATTATGTTTTGTGTTTCTTTATGGAGGACTCATATGATTAACTTATGTACTCCTTAATATCATCCTTTCTCAAATTTGAAATATATATTCTCATATCCTTTTCAACATCCATTATAAATATTTATAATATCTCAATAATTTTTAATTTATGTTTAATGAACATTACATTTTTCATTTGAGTGAAATAATCAAAAAAATTAATAAAGTATAAGTCAACCTTTATTTATTGATGTCTCCTCATCCCACAAAGCTTGGAATATATAAGCTTAAGTGGTCTAGGGGATTTAATTTCAAATTTCTTATGATTTTCACTAACCATACTACCTTTCAGGAACGTTTTGAAAATAACATAATTTATCCTCTTTAGTTACGGTAGATATGTTACGACATCTTCCTTTGAAATTATGATTATACTCTTCTGGAAAAGACGACAAATTATATAGTGAAACAACTTATTTTTATCACAAAAAATCTAATAATAAGAGTTATTATGAATTACATTTCCATCTTTCAAACATTTGATTATACAAGAATCTTTTCTATAGAGAACATCCTTACCATTATCAAAGAGTAAGATAACACTTAGTAATTTGTTTTTGAGGCCATAGAAAAATATAATTTCCATTTAATTAAGCTTTTATACTTCAATTTAATTCATACCAATTGCAATTCTTTTTAAGGAACTATCATTCCTAAAGTTGAATAATCCACCCACATGTTTTTCATTTTGTTTTCAATATTTTCACATCACCTATCATATGTGAGGAAAAACCACTATCAAGTATCAATCACACCTAGAAATTAAAGATACAACCACACTTATATAGCCATGGTTTAAAAAAACTATGGCTATATCCCATGATACCACCACGATTATTAAAAAATAGTGTCTTTAGCCACGAAAATTATTCTATCTCTCATAGTTTTCCTCTCTCGCTCATCGAATCTCCCTCTAAACCATTCTCCTATTCCTTGTGGATTTTCTCAAATCATCACCCAATCGGTGAATTCTCTCTTGTTTGTCCTCACCGGCTTTGGTTCCTCCATCTCTCACCGTGATTCCTTCATTCACAACACAACTTCTCCATTTGTGGACTCTCCACCCGTCGTTCCTCTTTCCCTAACTCGTGTCTCCATTAAGTGCATCGAATGAAGCTTTCCTCCCCTCTATTCAGGTGTTCCTCTTCTATTCGGGCATTAATCCTCCATTTGGGAATTCCTCCTCCATTTGGTGCTTCAGCTCTTCAGGTGTTACTCCTCCATTTGGTGTGTTGGCCAAACCATTTTACTTCATTCTATTTTGTGGATCCTATTTGCATTATTCCTTCTATTTTCAGTATTGTTAACCTATTTTATTTCTCCCTTATGTTTGTAGGAGGTGTTTATAGTATTCATTCTTATTTGGGATTTTTCAATTGTAGGAGGAGTTCACCAGAGAAGTTTTTGTTCATTGTCAACTATTTTGATTCTCTTGTTTGTTGACTGGTATCCTATCAACTATTATTCACTAGAATTTCATGGTTTATATTTCAATATCATTCCCATAATTAATCTGGTATTCTAATATTCATGGTTTAATCTTTTTACTATTCTGTTATCTATTTACAATTATGGAATTATTATTTTTCTATTTACTATTCTGGAATTATTAATCTGTTTCTAAGTGTTTTTTGTAATAGACTTTGTATTTATGAAATTTACAGAATTTATAAGTTTGTTATAAACATTCATCACTTATTTTATCACAACCATTGAAAACATCATATATTTCTTCAAGCTTTCCAAATTGGTTTGATGTAGACAGATTATTTTAAAACTATGGATGTTTCTTTTTCTCTAGCCTGGCCCCCTTTGAAATTTTCTTCCTTTGTGATTCAAGTATTGTTGGATTGTACTGAAAATACAATGTAAAATTCCCAAACCTATTAAACTACCAACATTTTCTAGCAAACCTAAATCTTATATTCTTTACAAAATATTTTTTAGAATTTCCATATTTTATAGCATATTGTTTTTGGGATTCATTTATCACTAGTTGGGTTCTTCTTATAGAACAAGATTCCACACTAATTCCTCTATCCACTATAGAAATGGTGTAAATATAGTCTTCATTTTTATTCACTCCTACTTTTATAGATTTTATTTTCAAACCATCACTTTCTATGAAAATAAATTTAGAAAAATTATTACATTAGGTCTACTTGAGAATTACTATTAGATGATACAATGATCTTCTTTTCAAACCTTCACTTTCTAATTCGTTAGTTATATAAAGTTATAATGATGAAGATCATTATATCTATGTGAAGAATTTTTGAATGCATTCCAAAATATTTTGAAGTGTTTTAGAGGATCTAAAAATGTCTAGAAAAATTTGGGAATTCTATATATCAGGATACTAATGAAGTGAAAAATGAAATGATAGGTAATATATTATCTTGTTTTAGAAAATTGTCAAAGGATATTACCAACCAATCTGACATCCATAAAAATTTAACAATCTTTTTGAAACCTCACTACCACCTAAATGAATCCTACATTCATTGCTCTAGTAAAACCGAAGATTCCTTATAAATTTATCGGTTATGGTAAATTTATATATTTTGAGAACACTCTTTACAAATACTAACAATATTAAACCTAAAGTCTACTTCAAGGGATTCATGGTATCCTCAAAACCATTGGAAAAAATCACCCACTATACTTCTACTATATTTAATGCTCCTATTCATTCTTTAATCTATTCACCTATTCCTAATTAAGGCATAATATTGTCACATTCTCTCATGGACTAATGTTTTTGTGAACAAATATTCAATATTCCACCATCAAACTATCTTCTATAACCCTAACACTCTATATTCAAGTAATATTAAGATATAATGGCACATTAGGTTGATGTGATTCATCATCACATAAAACACTAATATCTAGGCCAAATGAATCACACTCAGATTACCAAAGTAGAGTGATTAATTTTTCTAGATGCTTTCAAGATCCACACATAGCAATTTAGTCTTGGTAGAAATAAAATTCAATTATAAGATAGATAAATATTTACAAAAATTGAACTTCAATATAGATTAGGAAAAAAACCTTCCAATCTTTAAATTAGAACAATTTTCCAATCTTTAAAATAGAAATTATTCTCTCCTGAATAATATTGGTAATATTACACTTGTCTATATTTAGAACTAATTGAATATATATCAAATATATTAGAACCAGTTTCTTCTTTTTTTAGATATCACTAAACCACATGAATAATTTAGATTCAAATCTCCCCGAATTAATGGATCTAGAATTTCCCACTCTATATCTTTATAACCATTTGTTTTGGGTCTTATCACTCTTTTACATTGCTCATATAAATTATTCTATCTAGAATAATAGTTTCAATCTTTCACGTGTCTCTATTTTGAATTGCATGAATATATGTCAAATATATCAGCACTAATTTATTCTTTTTCAGAATTCACTAAACCACATAATTATTTTCGATTAAAAAACCCTGAATTACTGGATCTAGAATTTCCCCCTCCCCCCCACCAGCCCCCTCCCCCCTGCCCAGCCCGTCCCCCTCCCCATCCACCCTACCCAGCACCTCTACCTCCACCCTCCCTAGCCCCCCTGACCAGCCCCTCCCCCTCCCCTTCCCAGCCCATCACCCTCCCCCTCCACCCTGCCCAACCACCCTGACCAGCCCCTCCCCATCCACCCTCCCTAGCCCCTGCCCTGCCCAGCCCCTCCCCCTCCCCCCTACCCAGCCCCTCCCCCGCCCTAAACACCATCCCCTCTCTTATACACATATTACAACCCAATATTCTTAGAAAAACCATCCTTAATATATAAACCCCAGGGTCTAATCTAATTATTTCATTCTAATATGATGCATTGCACACGAATCCCAAATTAGATTCATTTTCCACTATATAAGTATCTAATAATGATACCCTTTGTACGTATTATTATATTTTCATTATGATATAAAATGTTACCTCCCCTTGTATGTCATGTATTTTATTATATCATGTATTTTATTGTCTTATTTCTAGATAATTTAAATAACTGATGATTATGATTGATTCATTTAGAATATTTACCAATATCTAGAAATCTGAGAACTTTCTAGCAACCCAAGGTTGACCTGTCATGGTGTAATAATTGATAGTAAGAGATTTCATTATGTATTCTCTTAACATGGCATAAATATTAATTTTTGGATATGGGTATAGTTCTTATATGATTATGATTTAGAGATCTCATATACTTTAGTAAATGAGAATGTTAAGTTGATGCATTTAGCTTGAACATTTACTTATGTTTCTCAAGAAGCATGTAAGGAATATAATCCTATGAATGAGTCTATATACTACTTCTCTTAAGAATGAATGAGTTTCAATGTTGGTATTTACAATCAAGAACATTAATAACTATTTTTTTATTCATATTTGAATGGATATAAGCTGGATGTATAATGTTGATCGGATCACTGATGAGTTTTAGAAGGATTTGGATTTTTTTTTGGATTTTTCATTCAATAATGGTTTAGAAGGTTGATTAATTCGATGCCCATGTTTTGATTTCATTGGAAGAGCATGGTTAACACATGAGGAATTAAGTTACCACATCACTGAAAATGGTTTTCAAAAAGGATATCAGGTTTTTATCACAATGGAGAAAAAGTTCAAACAAAGAATGAAGTTGATTCAGATGAAAGAATTGGAATGGAAAATTTGATTTCTGATCGGTTTCCATTTGCTTCTCAATATAACACTTCATGTAGAGTAGTGGAAGAGGAAATGAATACGGGAACATAGTTTTCATCTAATGATTAGAATGATGACGTTGAGCATGTTGGAAAGTTGTTAGAATACACAAATACCCAAGTTTACCAGTCATGTGGAAAAATGACCAAACTAGAGTTTTTAATGTGACGGTATCATATGAAATAAATGTATGGATTTAGTAATACTGTGATCGACTATATACCTACTTTTTTATGGACTTTCTACCAAATGATGCATGTATTCCTGAAAATGATTATATGGCATCAAAGATGGTTGAAAAATTTGGATTTGCAAGTAATAAAATCCCCACATGCCCTAAAGATTGTTGTCTATTCTAGAAGGATAGTGTCGAGTTAAATGAGTGAAAAAAATGTGGTACATAGAGATAGAAGACTAATAAATATGGAACTCAATATTGTATACCAGAGAACATAATGTGGCACATTCCATTAATTCCCAGACTTCAAAAAAATTTTCTGTCAGAACAAATGGCTAAGAATATGAGATGGCATGAAGATGAGGGAAATAAGGATAATGATGATATAGTTAATCCTACCAATAGGTTATCAAGGAAAATTTTTTATAGTCTACATCCTGATTTTGTAGCCGACCCACAGAATGTTAGATTGGGATTGTCATGTGATGGTTTCAACCCATTTATGCAGATACATACTGCACATAGTACTTGTCCTATTTTCATTCATATTTATAATTTTCCGTCATGGATGTGTATGAAAATGCCAGTTACTATCATGAGTATATTGATTTATGGACCCAATGATCCAAGAAATGATATCGACATATATTTGCAACCATTAATAGACGAGTTGAAGGATCTTTGTACTGTTGGGGTGTAGAAATATGATGCATTTAGAAAGGATTACTTTATGTGTCGTGCCGTATTATTATGGACAATAAATGATTTCCCTACATATAGAATGATGTCTGGTTAGAGTACTAATGGGAGATTATCTTTCCCTATATGTATTAAAAATACATTTTCTAGGATATTATTGTTTCAAGGAACTTTCATCTTCATAGGGCATCACCGATTTCTACAAATAGATCATCCATACAAAAAAACTGAAGACAATTTGATAATTCCATAGAGACAGATGAAATACCTCAATGAATGTTAGGGGATGATATCCTTAAATAACTTGATAGTTTGAATTTAGTTCTTGGAAAGGGTCAGTTAAATTCCAACAAGCGTAAGAATGTTCCTTTGAATTCCCACAATAATTGGAGAAAGAAAAGTATATTCTATGAGTTTCCATATTGGTCATCAAATATCATGAACCACTACAAGGATGTAATGAATATTGAGAAAAATGTGTGTGAAATTTTACTTTCAATGCATTTAAATTTAAAGGGAAAGAAAAAAGATGATTTGTGCTCACATTGTGATTTAATGGATTTGGGTATAAAACCAAGACTTCATCCTGAGTTAATTGGTCAGAATTAGTGGAAAGTCCCTTTTGCTTAGTTTTTGATGAAAAATTCATAGAAAAATCAATTTCTTCAAGTCTTGGCAAGTTTAAATGTTCCAGATGGTTATTCAAGTAACATTTCGAAATGAGTGAATAGATGAGATGTGAAACAAAAATCCCTTAAAACCCATGACTACCTGTCCTGTTGCATGAATTGATTCATATTGCCATTCGACATTTATTATCACATAATGTCAGGGTCATAGTGATTATATTATGTGACCTTTATCAAGATTTTTGTGCTAAAAGATTTTACAAAAGTGTTGTGAAAAAAATACAAAAATATGAACTTATCCTTATTTCTGACTCGGAGAAAATATTTCCCCGATCATTTTTTACATGTATGTTACATCTGACCGTACAGCTTCCAACAGAAGTTCTTTTTGGTGGGCTCATTTCTAGTCACTGGATGTATCCAATAGAAATAATGATGTTTACATTATAATCTTATGTGAGAAATAAGAATCATCTTGAAGGATCTATTGTGAATAGCTATTTAGAACAAGAATGCATATATTTTTGTTCAATGTATTTGCCTAATGTCACTACTAGAGAAAATCGGCCCATGAGAACTGAAGATGAGGAATATGATCCCATTGAGCCAACATTTCCGTCACTTCATTAAACTAGAGGCATATTTGGATCATACAAGTTGTGTGCATTGAATAGGGTTGAGTGGGAAATGTCTCATCGTACAGTATTATTTAACTGTGGCGTGGTTGACGATTACATCAAGTAAGTAAAATAATAAATATATTTATTTTTTTTGGTTATTTTTTTTCATAGTTCCCAACTTCATGAAATTTTTATATTTGCAGAGAACATAATGAAATTATAAAAAGAGCACATCTCTCTTTATATATTAAGACGCGAGAGCAATTACACAGCAAAGAATTTCCAGCATCGTTAAAGTCAAAAGTAACAAATTATTTTGTTTACATTACCAAATCATTGGTAGTTGTTCAATATTCATTGTCGATATATTTCAAGTCCAAAGTTTACCGATGGATGATGTATCTATTGAAATAAGGGAATTGTCGTTTTTTCCGAACAATGTTGTTTGTGATTGTAAAGCAGTGGTTTTCAATGGTTTTAAATTCATTATAAATTGATGTGAAACAAAGATGGAAACACAACATGACAGTATCATGATAAGCATTACAATGGATTGTTATGCTAGTGCATCAGACAGACACCCTCGATCAGAAAATATTTCATATTATGGGGTTGTTGAGAGAATTTTTTTATTAGATTACTATGCACATGGTCATGTTGCTATGATGAAATGAAAGTGGTTTGATTAAATGAAATGACAAGGATTGTATATATATAATTTCAGTTTTAGAGTGATTGATATGAAATGTCAGCTATGAACATATGAGCCTTATATTATTGCATCACAAGCTAAAAAAGTATTTTATGTAAATGACCCTTTAAAACCACAATTTGGTGTTATTGTTGATGTTATTCACAGAAACATTTTCGAAGAAGTATTGGATGATGCTGATGTTTTGGATGAACCAGTTGGTATTCAGTCAAATATATCATTTGATGATACAAATGATTCAATTGTGAGAATGGATTGTGAACTGAAAATTATAATAGAGAATGCGTAGCGTTACATGTTTCAAAGTATTCAGATTATACTATTCTGACGTGATGCGTGTTTTTTTTAAACTTTTAAAGTATCAACTTCTTTTGTTTTGTATTGTTTTCATTTAGCGAGTGAACAACATAGTGAAAAAAAATCAATCGAATATGTAAATTTTTGAAAAACAATATGATTTTTTGGAATCATTTTATTTATCTAATGCTTTGTTATATATTTAAAATTTTTACATCACTTTTTGGAATTTACAGATTATTATGTATTACGAGGAGGTTCAGAAAAAAAAAATCTAGGAAAGCGATCGCTGACTTAGATAAGTTGGCCTGACAAATTGTATTTTTATGGTGAGTCCTTTATTTATTTATTTATTTATTATGTATGAAATTTCTACAAATCGTATTTAATATGAATAAGAATCATTGAGGAGGCAACTTTCATTCACTGAATATGGTTTAAGAACTCCAGATTATAGGACCAGCCCTACATACAGCCTCCCCTACATGTACTACCTCACAGTCCATGGCTCTATAGTAACTAGGATTGTTTCCTCCCACCATTCCCCCACTTATATGCCTTATCCATATATGGGCGGTCATCCTTTTTATCCATTTCCTCCTCCTACCATGAAGGGTAGTCCATCTCCATCTATCCCTAAACCATTTTACCCTTATCCACCTTCATCTCTATAGGGTACACCTGCATTGGTTATGCCTCTTGTATACCCATACCCTCCTACCCAACCTCAGCATCCATGGTCTACTATGGAGGGTACACCTCCATTGGTTATGCCCCCCGTATACCCATACCCTCCAACCCAACCTCAACATCTACAGTCTCTTATGGAGGACACTTATCGAGTTGTTTCCCCTCAGCATAGTGTGCATGATCAAGCAACAAAAAATAGTGCTACTGGTAAATGTTTAAAAAGTAATGAAATTAAATTTTTTTTATTAAATTTTAGTTATATATGTGTGAAATATTTTTTTCTTTTTTCAGGACCCTATTCTACTAAAGGACGTGGTCGTACGAAGATGCATAATGTGTGGACGAGACACAGACAAATTATGGTCCAGTATAACAAGGAAATTCAAATTATTAAAGAAAATGGTAAATAATTGCAGAGTTTCACGGGGACACTTAGCAGACATAGAAATATTGTTACGGTTCGACCAATCGAGTGGAGAAAAGTTGGACAATAAATAAAAGACAATGTTTGGGCAGAAATTTGGGTAATATATTTTTTAAAATTAGTTTTCAATTTCTTTATAAATTATTATTGATAAATTTATTTGAATATTCAGCTTCGCTATAACTTCCAGGATGGTCTCCGTGCTAAGAGAGATTGGTTAATAGAACTGGGGGAGATGTGGCGGGCCTAAAAGCATGACCTACATGTTGGATGTAAAAAAACGAAGAGGTACTCCTCTTGAAAATTAACCAATCTTCAATGAATTCCCAATTTCACAATAAAAAGAATTAATTACATATTGGAATTGTTCCACTTTCAGGGTAATTTACAATATTTATGTTTTTAATAAATTTCTTTTTTCAGTAATCATAGTTTTCTATAGTGGATGATTTTATTAGATGTGATTGTATTCAGTGTTATTTTCCAGACTTGGTTATTTCAGTTATGTCTTGAACTCATTAAATTTTTTTACTTGAAATGATGTTTTTTATCCCTTTTGAATTTTTGAAAGGCTAGTTTATTTTTTTACTAATAGGATTCATCTGAAAGAAACATAAGAAATAAGATCAGCATGATATATAATAATACTCTAGGGCGAACTAGAATGCCAGATCATGAACTATCATAGGTAATATATGATTTAACATTGAATATACATTTATTTTTTATTGATTTATGTTCAATTTTCATATAGAAACGGGCATTAAATTTCGATGGATGTGTTCCCTGTTCATTATTGATTTGTTCTAGTAGGAAAAGGAAAGATGGAACTGCTGTGAATCAGGAAACACAGGAAACAATTGTAAGAATGTTTTTAAATTTTTAGCTTTTAGTATGCAGTTTCATTCATTGAAAATTATTTGAGTTATGTTTGCATAATAGGGAATGTGAATGCTTGAGTCAATTATATCACTTGTTCCTATGGTATTATATAGGACAATACATTATCTTCCACTCTCTTTAGTATTACTAATTATAATTTAATAAGATCAATTCTTGATAAGGTTTAAAAAGGAAATCTGAAATCCATTCAGTTCTTGATAAGGTTTAGACTCTCAAATAGGTCCATAACCACTACTAATATATCTGTAAACCCAAACAGCAACCCAAGATACTTATATAAGTTATACCAACTCTTAAAAGTAGTATAAAGAATATAAAATGACATACAATACTTATGTTTTGGTCCAGATTGCATCAAAAAAGGAGGTTGTATACATTTTACACATAACACGTATTAGAATTTCAATGTACATTTTTTTGAATATCTATTAAAAAGGTAACATCATTTTATAAGATACTCTTCAAGATCTAATGGAAAAGGAACCTGACACATTTTGACCAAATGATTTTTTACATCAGGTTCTTGGCAACAAGCACAGTAGAAATGTTCGTTGTAAACCCAGAAAGAAAATCGTACCGTCTAAATATTGGTCATTATATATTGAATCTTCTAGAAATATTATAGGAATAGATACCAAAGAACAATTACATGCTGCCATTGTGGTAGCAAAGAAAGAAGTTAGACATGATTCTCAAAAGATGCAGAAAAAAGAAAATGAACAATTGTTCAACTTGATATCAGCTATATGCTCTTCACTTCCTCCAGAGGGTACAACTACAGTGGATGGATGTTTATTGAGTTTTCAATTGATGTATGAGGATGACGATGATTGTCTAGCTGATGATTCTGGTGGAGAGGCTGAAGATGATGATGATGGTAAAGAGGTTGAAGATGCTGTTGATGGTGGAGAGGCTGAAGATGCTGATGGTGATGATGATGATGCTGATGGTGGTACACACGTTGGTGTTGTTGATATCAGTGCTGACGATGAGGAGGATTCAGATGAAATTTTGGAGTGACATTATTGGCAGTTTTTGTGTCTATCATTTTGTTTTCATTGTTTATAAAATTTTAAATTTATATGTATTAGTTGTTTTTTAATTATGTGTAAATGAGATGCTGCAATGGTTTTTGTAACACGTTGCAGGTGTATCTGTATGGTGTATTTGTATACTATAGGTTTGTGTAGGGGGGGGGACAAGCAGGGGGTGGGGGGCTAGCATGGGAGGGGGGGGGGACTGGAAGGGGAAGGGGTCAGGGTGTAGGGGGGGGGGGGGGTTGGATTCAATTCACATAAATGTTATATAATCGATATTCATTTCTATAATAACACAGTCAAGCATCATTTCAAAAATGTTTTTTTGAAATTTGTGTAATGGGGGTTGGGTACAAGCACATTTATAAAAGGAAAAGAATACTTCAGTGAGCTTCAAAAGCACAAGAAGAAATTTTTGTGGGTCAATGATTTAGATGGAAATGAAATTGAGCTTCCATTTAGCAAAAAAAAGATAGAAGTTAGAAAGAATTAGATTTGGTAGTTTGAGGTTTGGAATTGACTTTGACATGTGATTTATAGGGTTGTATGCATCTTACCTTATTATATTATCTGTTTCTGCAGGCTGACATTTACCTTGGGGAGACCAGCCTTACTGGTACCCCAGAGCCATGTATTCTCACCATCAAATCCCATTTTTCATTTTTCAATGATGAATTTTATGTATTTATGATGCTATTTTCCTTACAGTTTGATGGAAGTTCACCTAAATATGATGTTTTTGAGATCTGCACAGGAGACTCTCTAATGTGACGGTTGATATGGGCCAGTAACTTCCAAATCAGGGAATAATGTGTACCTTTCTAATATCCAAGCATCAAAGGTAAATATTTTATTCAATTTTTTTTAATTCAATGCTAGTTACGATGAAAGAAAAAATCTTCTATTTGTAGTTCTTGGTGCAAGGGGTTGGGTGGGGGGGGGGGTAGGCGTGGGGGACTGGCAGGGTCAGGGGGTGAAAGGGGGAGGGTAGGGGGAGGGGGTGCAAGGGGGAGGGGGAGTGGGGTGGGATAGGTAGGGGAAGGGGGGAATTGGCATGGGGGAAGGGGGACTCTTAGGGAGGGACTAGAAGGGGGAAGGGGGGACTGTCAAGGAGGGGGGTTCAAGTGGTGGGGGTGCAACGGGGGGTGGGGTAGCGGCTGGGGGGGACTGGCATGGGAAGGGGTGGGGGACTGGCAGGGGGAGAGGGTGCAAGGGAGAGAGAAAGGGGGTGGGGGGACTGACATGGGTAGGGGGGAATGGCAGGGGGAGCAAGGGGTGGGTGGAACTAGCAGGGGGTGGGGTGCAAGGGGAGGGGGGACTAGAAGTGGGGGTGGGGAACTAAATGGGGGACTGTTATTCTGGGAATGTGTATGTTTTATGCCACGTTGATATCATTTTCAACTTCTGATGGATCCATTACATGTTTTGTTTGTTGAAATTCAATTTGAATTTTAATTAGTTATATTAATGTGCACTATCAAGATGAATTATAATTTCTAAATCATGGGTTTGGTGCTAGTTTCAAATATTGTATATATGGGAATAAGATTCTAAAAGGATGATATTTCCTGGTTTATAGGTGATTCAATTTTTATACCAGTTTTTTTAAAGAAATATAAAGAGGAAAGAGTCTTGGGATTGGAAGCTATCACTCAGGGGAGTATTCTACCTCATTTACTTTTCTTCTCTCTTCTTTCCACATAAACTCACAATGCTTCTTGATTTTATTTTTCACTGCATTCATGTGTTATTTTGATGCTTTGTTTTCATATTCTTTTTTATAGGTTGTTTTTCTATAGTATATTTCAACTGAGTTTGAATTTGTTTTATTCATTGTATTTTTGTTGATAATGGGCTTTGTCACCCTTATTTTTTCTTAATTCATCTGGTACTATAGTGGATGAAGAAGTATGTTTATATTTTTTATCTGAAATGAATCAATATTTTCACTTTGGGGGGGGGGGGGGGGTCGGGGCAAGGGTGAAGGTTGGGGGGTAGTGTGCAGGGGGGAAGAGTGGGGGGGTAGTGTGCATGGGGCATGAGGGGGGGGGGGGAAGGGGGTGTCTGGGGGGTGCAAGGGTTAGGGGTGAAGGGGGCAGGGTGGGGGTAGTGTGTAGGGGGCAGGGGGGAGTGTGGAGGGGGCAGAGGGTGTGAGGGTGTAGGGGGAGGGGGGAAGTGGGGGGGGGGCAGGGGTAGTGTGTAGGGGGCAGGGAGGGGGGGGGGTAAGGGGTGTGGGGGTGGGCAATGGGGCAGGGGGGTAAAGTGGAAATGGTGGGGGAAGTGTGCAGGCGGCAAAGGGCAGTGTGCAGGGGGCAGTGTGGAGGGGGAATGGTGGGTGGGGGGGGGGGGTAGTGGGTTTGGGTGTGTAGGGGGAGGGGGGTTGGCTACTGCAGGGTGGGTGGGGGTGCAAGGGGCTATCCAAGGGTGGCATGGGGGTGTTTGGGAGGGGGTGTGAAGGGGGTAGTGCAAGGTGAAGGGGGCATGGGTTGCATGGAATCTGAAACAATAACACACTTTTTTATATGTTATATTACTTTTTGGGTCATTTAAGGTCTTGTTTAAGGTATCTAAATTATTCTTGCATGGATTTCATGGGTAGAATGGGTTGCATGCAACATTTAGCTTCCTTTCTTCTTGAGTGTATCATGAAAAGAACATGATCTAATCAATGTTATGTGATCTGTTGACTACCTTCGTGTGACCCCAAGTTTGGATCACCAAATTTCCTCGCATAAACAAATAGATTCTTCATAGGATCTCAAGAAAACTGTGTGATCAGAAGATTTATTGAATAAATTCTTTTCATGACATATGGTGTGTCCGTGAGTTCTCATTCACCTCTTCGCAAGACTTGGTGTCTTATAGGTTTCACTGTTGTGAGACAGTAGATATGTCTACGGGATCACCTTCATGGGACTATGGTTTGTCCATGGGTTCCTACTTACCATCGTGTAACCAAGATGGTTTTGTGATATCTTCTTCACATGTTTGAATCACGCGAGCTCATTAGTTTTGAGAGTTACTGTTGAGTTCTCAGAAAACCAATAACAACCAAACTCTTGGTATTTCCTTGGATTATATAGGTAGTGTTTCTTATTTTTTAAGGTGTGTCAAGGACCTCTTCAAATGCCTGAGGGTCTCAGGATCTTATGAATGTCGATATTCTCAGCATCTCCATAATTGCTGGAATGATGGAACAGTCAGTGTGATGACTACTTCTTCACATGATCATTCTGTTGATCCTTCGATGCCTCATTCGACATCATCTAAAGAAATCAGAATAATCCAAATGACAATTCATATAAAGGAAGGGAGGGGGTGGGGGTGCCGGGGGTTGTCCAGGGGGCTATCCAGGGGGGCATGGTGGTGTGTCCAGGGGGGCAGGAGGGGTGTCCATGGGGGTGCATGGGGTGTCCAGGGGGTATGTCCAGGGGGGTCGTGGGTGTCCAGTGGGGGTGTGGGGGGGGGGGGGGGGGGTGGTCCAGGGGGATGTCTAGGGGGGGGGACAGGGGGAAGTGTGTATGGGCTGGGGAGGGGGGTGGGCTACTACAGGGGGGGTGTCCAAGGGGATGCAAGGAGGCTGTCCAGGGGGGAAGTGTGCAGTGGGTAGGGAGGGTGCAGGGGGGGGTCCTAGGGTAATGGGTGTCCTCGGGGGGTGCAAGGGGGCTGTCTGGGGGGGGGGGGGGTGCAAGGGGGAGGTAAAGGGGGTGGAGCAGAGGTAGGGGGCACTGGAAAATGTGAAATAGAATATTGAATGATGATAAAATTGTTGATTATGTTTGGTATTTTCAACTCCCTAATAATGTTTACTTCTCTCCATGCATAACTTGTAGATATTATATTTTTTTTAAATTAATGTAATGGTATTCTAGGAATGTGCATGCTTTATGCCATGTTGATATCATTTACAAGTAGTGATGTACACATTAAATGTTTTTTTTATTGAAATTCGATTTGGATTTTAATTAGTTATATTCATGTGCACTATCAAGATGAATTGTTATTTCTTAACCCTATGTTTTCTACTGGTTTCAACTATTGTATATATGGGAATAAGATTCTAATAGGCTGTTATTTCCTGGTTTACAGGTGATTCAATATTTACACCAGATTTGGTCAATAAAGATAGAGGAGAGAGTTTTGGGATTGGAAGCTGTCACTCAGGGGAGTATTCGGCCTCATTTACTTTTCTTCTCTCTTCATTCCTCTTAAATTCATAATCCATACTAAGGGTATTTGTCACTGATTTCATGTGATATTTTGATCTTGTTGGGTGAATAGTATATTGTTTTTATATTCTGAAAGTGATGTTTATATCAATACAAATGAAATTTCATTTAATTATTATACAATATATTTCTATTGGGGGCATGGGGGGGCATGGGGGGTGTATGAGGGGGTGCACGAGGTCTGTCCAGGGGGTGCACGGGGTCTGTCCAGGGTGGAAGGGGGTGCATGGGGTGTTCAAGAGGGTGCAAGGGGGTTGTCCAGAGGGTGCATAGGGTATATCCAAGGGGTTTTCAAGAGAGTGAAATGGGGTAGTCCAGGGGGGCATGGGGGTGCAGGGGGGTGTTCAAGGGGGTGAAAAGGGGCTATCCAGGAGGGTGTTCTGGGGGTGCGGGGGGGGGGGGGGGGGGTGTTTCGGGTGGTGCAAAGTGGCTGTCCAGGGGGTTGCAGGGGGGGGGGGGGGGTGTTCTGGGGGTGTAGTGGGGAGGGGGTGTTCATGGGGGTGCACGGGGGATTCCCAGGGGGGTGCAAGGGGGTGTTCAAGGGGGTTCAAAGGGGCTGTCCACGAGGGGGGGGGGGGGGGGGTTCTAGGTGTGCCGGGGGGGTGTTCAAAGGGGTGCATGGGGGCTACCCTGGGTGGTCTAGGGGGTGCAAGGGGTTGTCTGGCTGGGGGACTGAATTAGTGTTTTATACCATATGAATTATACTGACATGATTTTAACCGTGGCCATAGGGCCCTAGTGCCATGGTTAAACCCTGACATTAGGGGGTATCTTTCCATGATTTTAACCGTGATAGTAGGACCTACTTCCACAATTTTAACTATGGCTTTAAGTACCATAATGTCACTATTAAAACCTAGGTAGTAGGTAAGACCTACATCCATGGCGATAGTGGCCACAGTTTTCCGAAACCGTGGCCATATGCTATAGCCATAGTTTTTGGGCCTACGACCAAGGTTTGAAACCATGACTGTAAGTTATTTTTCTAGTTTTCAATGGTGTATTATTTTTTCTAGATTTTAGAGAAATATCAACCATAATACATCCATATTATATATTACATCTCCTAACTTTTTTTAGGTATAGGTAACTTTCCTAGGAAGTTTTGTCCTTAAGTATTCAATATATTGTCCTAGTTAGTAACATATTACATAAAGATCCTCTAGATAGTCAAATTTATTTTCCCTTGAGGGGTGTTTTTACTTTTGATGACTTTTATTTTGTATCTTCCTTTAAATTAAATAAATTGATTCATTTTATTCCATTGTTGCTCCCCCTTGGTTCATGCCTACTCACAGGGAGAGACACGTTGTAAAAATATTATACGCCTTGTGTATTGAGATCACATAGCACCAACAGTATCTACTGAACCTTAATATTTTATATAAGTGTAACTACCCGATAATTTATAAATATAATTTTTCCCTTATTGTTATTATGTTGTATGGTATAAAACACATACATGGCACAATGATCCCAATAAAAACATTAATTTCATGAATTATGAATTAAATAAGTGGTATTCATTGAAATTAAAAAACCAATACCAGTAGAATAATAACTTCACATTTTGAATAGTAATGTGACCATTAAGAATAGTAATCTAGATAATATAATAGTAACATAACTTATGAAAGTAGAAATAAAAATTATGAATCTTACAAATGAAAATATGATATTATTATATCATCGTATAAGTAAATAAAAATATTAAAAAAGATAAATTATGTGTCAGTATTTTTATAAAATAGAAATGTTTATTTAAAATATTATAATTTATATATTGATTAAAAAAATATTTCCAAAAAATAAATTCATAAATTAAAATTTTATTTTCATATGATTATAAGATATTTTTATTATACCTTAATTAATTTTCAAGATGTCATAAAATTACTTATAATTTTAAAATATTTTTTTTCAAATAAATGACGATTTTAATTTAAAAATAAATTTCTCAGATTTAGAAAATTATTTTCCTAAAATGGAATTCATTTTTGGATTCATCTTGTCAAAAAATGGTTATGGTGAGATTTTGGGTTTTTTAAAAAATAATTAAATTTTTAGTGAATTGTGAAAGACAACAATTTACGGTATTTAACAAATACATGAAATATTGAGTTATATATTATATATGGATGATTTAATCCAATATTATTGAACCCTCCTTAATTATTTAATATATTTAGTTATGATTTTATGTCATGAACCAACCTGGGTCGACCATGAACTAGTCACCCGAGCTGGTCCACAACATGTCCCGAGGGGCGTCCCTGATCCCCCCGGGATGGAAATGAGTAAAAGGCATAAATATTAAACTGTTAGGAATTATTTAGACCATGAAAAAAAGGAAAACTAAATAAATAAATACTGACAATAAAAATAAAAACTAACAACAGAATGAAAATAAAACCACACATACCTCCATGTGACCTTCCATGTCACCACCCAACCAAAGACCACCCTTGCTCCAACAAAGAGAAACTTAGCCACGATGACCTGAGCAAAGGGGAAAATACAACTAAAATAATAGAATAGGCATGATCATTAAAATGCTCAGTAGTGATGCAAAAAGTGAACCACAAAGTCCAGGTGTTTCCTTTACCAAGACAATCCATTAACACCAGTTTGAAATACAATTATAAAATTAGGTTTTTCATATTTTAATAATCCAACATAATTTACCCATTTTAAAACCCAACGCACACCACATAACAATCCGGAAACAAATTTAAAATTTTCAAACAGAATCCAAACAAGGAAAAAAGGGCAGTACTAAAAGAAACAGGTTAATAGTACAAGTTGGAAACTAATAAAAAAGAAAATAAATAAGCAATTTAAATAATAAACAAGGGCGGGCCTAAACATCCCTAGAAGACCCATGGACATACTCAGTTCCGAACCACATGCTAGAATATTGTTAATCCCCTAATTCAATAACCATCTAGGTTCCCTAACCTGGACTCACTAATGGCATATCCCTCCTGGCCCCTCTACAACTCCCAGGGGTACTAACCTTTCTAATCAGGGCTAGAAAGAAACCATCCCTTATTGTAGTAATACTGTATAAGTAAGATGCCCTCGAATGTGTGACCCATGTTACCTAACGTCACTGCACTTGCCTACTACAAACACAGACACCCTATACAATAACACATAAAGGGATATCCTTCTTACATATGAGCCCACTATAGATATAAATAACATACATTTACTTTTTTTGTAACATCCAAGGTGCAAACCAGGCCAACACATCGTGTCCATATCAAACTCATTTTCTAAAATCATTTAAAACTCCCATCGAGCACACAACAATTTCAAATAAAAACCATTATAAATGTTAAAACAACATCACCCATGATTTGGAATATACAAATGAGACTTTAACTTATACTCCACTAAAATACATTTTCCAAGAATATTTTTAAATTCCCATTTTCCAAAAAACAAGCAACTAGTAAAACATACCAAATGACACCTTTACTAGATAGAACCAAACACACACCCAAATACCTCACAATTTTCAAGAGGGAATTTATCTTTGCAAAAATCAAACCAAATCATTTTCATAAAATTCCTTCAAAACTATAAAATGATGAAATAAAACAAACCAAACAATTTATCAAAAATTATAAAAATAAAATAAAAAATTTATAAACAATAATTTATGAAACCCAACTAGTTTATAAATTTCTTTATAAAAAATAAAACCATTTTATGAACAATTTTTATAAGAATGAAAAACAATAAATAACTAATCTTATAATAAAACCAAACGGTTTTCAATAAATTCTATAAACAAATCAAGAAAATTTACAAAAATTCCATAAACATATCCAAAAAATTGCTCAAACTAGAAAACACCATGATAAATTATTGAAGAGTACCATGAAGGTTCATTAATGTTTAAAACACCATCAATACAACTTTTTTCATCCAATGAACTCAATTTCCACTAGCACATAAAAATATAACCAGGGAAATTACTTGATTTTTTTTAGAAAAACTAATTAACTTGAAAACACAATAGTAGATTAACCAAAATTATTGAGAACATGAAAATAAAGTCAAAGATTTAATTAAAAACACTTAAGAATTAAATGTACTTAATCACAAAGGAAATAACTAATTCTCCTACCACAAATATGTGTGAAAGTGATGAAGCTTCAGCGAAAGGAATAATTGTGGTTTGCAGTCCCTTCACAGACCCTAAAACTAAGAAATAGATCCCAACAAACCCTATGATTAGGGTTTCCCCCAACTGAAAGGAAAAAACCCAAAAATTAGAATGAAAAATTTCTGGAGTTTGATATTTCCGTTGAGGGAGGCGCAATTGGGGTGAATAATACCAGAGAGGAGGTGAGGGGCAGCGAAGCAGGACAGAGCGGCTAATGGAGCAAGCTGGATAGATGCCAGAGCTGGGGTTCAGGATCACCAGAGTTAGGGAGGGGAGATAGGGGATTCAGTCAGAGTGTCAAGGGGAGGTCGTAATATTGGATCATGGATGGGAGAGGGGGTTTTGGATGGCCGGAGGCATGGAGGAGTGAGGGGAGAGAACAGGGGCACGAAGGGGGGAGTTTGTCGTGCGATAGATAAGAGCAGGGAGGGGGGCGGGAGGGGGTGGGTGTGCGTGTAGGGAATTGGAAGGGGGGGGGGGTTGTGCAGGTAGACTCATGTAAAAAATAGAAAAATAAAAAAAGTTAAAATAATAAAATAACATAAATATAATAATAAATAATTTAATAATAACTATAACAAAAGTTTTCATAAAAAATGACAACAATAATAATTATAACACCACTAATAAGATAATTGTAATTCTAATAATATTAATATTTTTAACATGATGATGATAATAATAATACAACCAACAATATAACAACAACAACAACAACAATAATAATAATTACAAAAATAATATCAATAATAAAATAATAATAATTCCAATAATAATTATAATAATAGTAATAATCAAATTAATATTTTTTTCATTTCCTTAATAATAATAATAATAATATGAAATTTAAAAACAATACTGTTAATATTACTTTAGAAATAATAATATTACAATAATTTAACAATACTAATAATATAATGGTATACACATTATAATTATAATTATTAAGGTATGAACATTTAAAAAAATTTATTTTTATGATTTGGGAAATCGCACGGTCAACGGGGCCGACTGCACAGTTACCCATAACCATGTGGTTCCTGTGCATCGGCCCAAAACCCACCAAAAATAGCAATCCCCAAAAATTTCAACGCCACATTTTACCCAAGACTTAAAGAGACGTTTCATAGCCATTAAATAAATAAATAAAATAATTTAAAAATGTGTTAGGTTGTGATAATTCTCCCCACCACAAAACATTCTCCACCCAGAACGTCACCCAGCCAAATGATAGATAGAACATGAATCGATGCGTGATTGAAACTGAATGAAACCACTACACAAGATAATAGGGGAACACAAGAGGGTTATACTCACCACAAGAACTCAACTAGAATAGAAATTTTACACCCAAACATGCCACCCCTGGAAGGGGGGGGTGACGTGGAGAATCCAAAATGATCCAAACCAACTTCCATCGAATTGGAAAAACTGTTCCACAATTAAAACTATGATATTTTCTCACCCCAAACTAACCCCCAATATCAGGGAAAAAACTCAAAGAAAGAAATCACTAATAAAAAGTAGACTAGAAACAACCTTCAATAATCTCACAAACCCCAACATCCCCAAATGTGTGTCACTAAACTGAAATCACCCCATACTGGGGTCAAACACACTTTAAACAAAACTCGATTCAGAAAACCAAAATTAGACAAATGGAATTGTAGGATTAAAATAGAACAAGTTAATCAAATTCCCCCATTGAAATGATGAACATACAATAACAGTAAAACTTTAATAGGAGAGAAACAAGAAAAAAAAGTCTTTAAATGCTCTAATCACAACATGGAACACAATACCCGAACTAAGGCTTCACACCCCTAGCAACAAAAGAATGTGTGTGAGCTTCACCCCAATACCTATGGCTGGGGATCTAATGGTGGAATCATCTCATGCCTCACAGTTAAGAACTAGAATCATCTAGTCACAACATCTTCTTTAGGTGGAACTTCCTACAAAACATCCCTAGATAACCCAGACACCCACAATGATGTCATGTATTTTTAGGGATGTGACATGATGGATTCATAGTCCATAAATGTGCACACTGATGGAACACCATTGAACGGTCTGATGAACTGGAAGCCAAAACCACTAAAGAGGACTCTTTAGAAATAGGTCCCTCAGGTACACCCTACTCTCCTGATGGGAAACCTTCACTAGCAATTGGATATGGTGTATTTCAAACATCTACGTTTCGGGGACTAACTCAGCTAGGAATGCCTCATCCACCAGCATCTTGAAACTATAGTCCTTAGAATGGAGGACATACTCCTTGATCTCTGGATGAAGACCCATGATGAAGATATAAGTTTTTATCAAATCCTACAACACTACCTCTAGAGAAAAGGAAACAAGTTCCTTGAATTGGTCAACATATGCCTTCACCATATATTTTCCTTTTTGAATACAAATGATCTCTTTCATTTTCTTTGTCTTCACCTCTTCAGGTATGAACCATCTAAAGAATACAAATTTAATGGAATCCCATGTCATCCCAACTTGCTTTGATGGTGGGATGAACAACTCCCATTCGTCTAGAGCTAGACCATCGAACATACCCAAAATGGAATGCACTATTATAGCTTCGAGAGTTTCCAATACCCTGAAGATGCGCTCAACTTCTTCAAGATACTATGCTGCCTCTAACATACCCCGATCACCATGAAGGACATGAAAGGTTTGAGAAGGACCAAAAACTGGGCATGACTTATCAGAAACCCTGGGAACCTATCTGGGAAACATTTTCTGAACAACATATAAAACAAAAATTAAAAACCAATATCATGATAAAGCAACGTAAATGAAAGAGCCTTCATCCAAAAAATAACCATCTCTAAAACCAAACAAATATACACAAATCCAAAAGCATCACTTTAACAAACCACCATTAGAAAACAATTTTCATCCTTTAATTTCAAATAAACACCCATTACATCACATGAATGGTTACATATGTGTCCATCCATTCTATTTCTTCACTAATTTCAAAAAAAATTAAAATTATCAAACCAAAACATTTTCCTTTAAAACCAGTTTTACCAATCCCAAAACCATTTAAAATGATGAATCAACATTTCAAAAATACATTTAATTTTCAAAAACAAACTTACAAAAAAATATATCCAAGACAAAACACCACTTAAAAAACTACCATAGAGAGGGAGTAGTGTCTATGCCCAACTCAGTGACATGGTAGGAATCCATGCCCCAGGTAGGCAATAAAACTAAGAGGAACTTGAACCGGGAACTTAGATATCACATGGGTCACTACTCCAAGCGAAATCACTACATGACACAAAAATTCCTCCATTTTAATCCCTCAAACTAAAACAAACCAGAATAAGACAAGGAATCAATTCCCGGAATACACTTGGAGACTCAAGGGTTGGAACAAGCGAGGGTTCCTAACGCACTTCTTGTACATACCAACTGAGTGTTGATAGTTCTAATCTCCATGTGCCGGACACCCCAAATAACAAGGGCCTACTCTAATACAATTTTTTCATCAACCAACCTGGATTGACCATGAAATAGTCAACTGAGCCACTCCGTAACTTGACTTGAGGGGCATCCCCTACACCCTAGGATGGAAACTATTGTCATACATCAAAATTTATCCATTGGGAACAATTTAGCCCATGAAAAAATGATAACCAAATAAATAAATACTGATGATAAAAAAACTTGTAGCATAAAGAAATTAAACTCGACGTACCTCCATGTGACCTTCTAGGTCACTACCCAACCAAAAACCTACGTTGATACAACAATGAGAAACTCACCCAAGATAACCTGAGGAAAGGGAAACCTACAACTGAAATTATAAAATAGGTGTGAGTTTTAAAATGCTCAATAGGGATGATAAAAGTGAACCATAGAGTCTAATTGTTTCCCTTCATAAAATAATCCATTAACACAAGTTTAAAAAATAATTAAAAAATTAGTTTTTTTACATTTTAATAAATAAAAATCATTTACTCATTTCAAAACTAAACACACACCATGTTTCATTTTTGAAAAAAATTTCCATATTGCAAATATAAGCCAAACAATGAAAGAATGGCAGCGCTAAAAGAAACAAGTGAGTAGTACAAGCTGAAAATGATTATAGAAGAAAATAAACAAGCAATATAAATAATAACCACAGGGGATCCTAAAAATACCCAAAAGACCCATAGAGGTACTCGTTTTGGAACCAATTGATGGCATATATTGAAGCCCATAAGTAAATAGCCAAATATCTTCCATAACCTAGGCTCACAAGTGGCACATCCCTCCTAGACTATCTACAACTCTAGGGGGTACTAACTCGTCCAATCAGGGCTTGAAAGAAAACATAAATCAATCAACCAAAGGATGCTCACGAACTAGTGTTGGTAGTAATATTGTGTATGTAGGAGCCCTCACATAGGTGACTCATCTTACCTATCGTCACTACTCTTTCCAACACCAAACACAGACACCAAATACGATAACCTATAAAGATATATCCCCATTATATAGGTTCCCACTAGATATATATATATATATATATATATATATATATATATATATATATATAACATAAATTTATCTATCATAACATCCAAGGTGCTAACTCGGCAATCAGGTCATGTCCATATCAAAACCATTTTCTAAAAACATTTAAAACTCCAACTAGACATAGAAAATTTACAATGATAAACCATTATAAAAGTTAACACAACTTCACCATTGATTTGGAAGCTCCAAACATGCCTTTAACCTTTACACCACCAAAATACATTTTCCAAGAATATTTCCAAATTATTATTTTATGAATAACATCCAACCAGTAAAACATACCAAATGACCCCTTAACTAGATACAACCTAACACACACCCAAATACCTCACATTTTCCAAGTAGTCATTTATCTTTTCCAAACTAACACAAAATCATTTTCATAAAATTCCTTAATAACTACAAAATGATGAAACCTTTATAAAAAACCCAAAACAATTATCAACAATTATACAAAGAAACCAAGAAATTCATAAACCATTATATAAACAACCCAACCAGTTTATAAACTATTTTATAAAAAAGATAACCATTTTATGAACAATTTTTATAAGAAGGCCAAACAATGCATAAATAATTTTATAAGAAACCTAAGTTGTTTAGTTGAAATTATATAAAAAATCAGAAAATTTACAAACAATTCCATAATTAGATCAAATAAATTTTAAAAAAAAGAAAACACCATGATAAACTATTAAAGAGTATCATGAATGTGCATGTCATGTTTAAAACACTATCAGTACAACTTTTGAAATCCAAATAAAAAAACATACACAATAACATAAAAATATAACAAAGGAAAATTCATCAATTTTTTTTTATCAAAACAAATTTACTTGAAAAAACTATAGCAGATTAACCAAATGTATTGAGAACGTGCGAATCAAATAAAAAATTTAATTAAAACACCCAAGAATTAAATGGACTTAATCATAAAGGAAAACACATATTTACCTACCTCAAATATATGGTAAAGTGATGTAGATTCAGCGATAGTAATAACTGAGGTTTGTGGTCCCTTTATATACTTTAAATCTAAGAAAAACGCACAAAAAACCCTATTATTAGGGGTTTTCCAAATTTAAATGAAAACCCCCAAAACATTTAAAAGAAAAATCTCCAGAGTATGAGGTTACTGGAGAGGAGGGCATGGTTGAGGTGACGACCATTGGAGATGAGGAGAGGGGCATTGGAGAATGGAGGAGTGGCCGTTGGATCAAGCAAGATGAAGGTCGGAGCTAGGGGTTGGGTTCACCGGATCAAGAGAGGGGAGTAGGGGGAGTTGGTCAATGCAACAAGGGGAGGTTGGAAGGCCGGAGTGTGAAGGTGGGAGGGGGTTTTGGCTGGTCAGAGGCACGAAGGGGCGCGAGGGGGGGGGGGGGGGTTGGCTTGTTAGAGGTTAGGAGTGGCGTTGGGAGAGAACCGGGGTGCAGAGACTTTGAGATGGCCGTGCGAGAGGAGAAGAGCAGGGAGCTATGCAAGACCAGAATGGGGGGGGGGGGGGGCTGTGTGGGCCGTCTATGGTAAAAAAATAAGTAAATTTATAATACTAATAATAATAATAATAAAATAATAATAATAATATTAATAAATAATACCATTTATATAATAATGATCATTATCATTTTTTTCATAAAAACAATAACAATAATAATAATAATAACAACATCAATAATACAATAATAGTAACTCTAATAATATTAGTAATAGTAAAATGATGATAACAATAATAATAAAACCAAAAATATAGTAATAATAATTATTATTATTATATCAATAATAAATTTTTTAATAATTATTACACTAATAGTAACAATCACATTAATAACATTTTTTTTCATTTCGTTATTAATAATAATATTAATAAAAATATAAAAATAATTCTATTAATATTACTTTATAAATAATTGTATTACCAAAATTTAATAATAATAATAATTATATTATTATCTAAATAATAGTAATAATAATAATAGGGTATAGGCATTTATAAACATTTATTTATATGATATGGTTATTCACATGGTCACTGGGGCTGACTGCATGGTTATCGCTAACTGTGCGGTTCCCATGCACTGGCCCAAAACCCACAAAAAAAATAAAATCCTCAAAAAAGTTAACCTTATGTTCAACTCAAGCCTCAACGAGAGAAACCATATCCAAGAAATGGTAAAATAAAATAATCTAAAAATGGGTTCGGGTGTGACTATTCTCCCCACCACAAAGTAGAACGATAGACAAAACTTGAATCGATGCCTGATTGAAACTGAAAGAAACCACATCACAAGAGAATGGGAGAACACGAGAGGGTTATCTATACCGCAAGAACTCAACTATTTCATAAATTTAACACCCAAACATACAACCTTAGGAGGGGGGGGGGAGACACAAAAAATCTCAACTGATCCAAACCAACTTCTATCGCATGAGAGAAACAATTCCACTATTAGAACTATGATCTTTTCTCACCCCAACCAAACCCCAAATATTTGGGGTAAACTCACGAATATAATCCCTGACTAAATGGCGAATCAGAAACACCCTTCACCTATCTCACAAAACCCAACATCCCCAAAAGAGTGCCACTAAACTAAAATCACCCCATAAAAGTGTCAAACACAACTTAAGAAAAAAAAGTGATTCAGAAGACAATAATCAGGAAAATGAAACTATTGGATTAAAATAGAACATGTTCATCACATTACCCCATTGAAAATATGAACATACAATTATAATAAAACTTTAACATAAGAGAAATAACAACATAAAGTCATTAAAAATTAAAATCCCAACATGGAACATAAAATTTGAACAGAGGCTTCACATCCCCGTAAACTCCTGACCTTGCTCGAGATTCACCCCAAGACTGGTGGTTGGGGCTATGATGGCTGAAGAATCTCTAGCCTCCTAGTTAGGAACTAGAATCCTCATGTCACAGCCTCTTCTCCAGGCGAAGCTTCCTTCAAAACTTCACTAGATGACCCAAACACCTATAATGATGGAATGTCTTTTGAGGGATGTGATAAGATGGATTCGTGTTCCCTAAATATCCACACTGATGGAACACTAATGAATAGTCCGATGAACTGGAATCCAGAACCACTGCATAAGGCTCTTTTTAAAAAGGTCCCTCTGGAACACCCAACTCGCCAGATGGGGAACCTTCATAGTAACCAGATATGCTGGATTTCTAACCATCTGCATTCTGGAGACCAACTTTGCTCGGAAATACTCATCCACTGGCTTGTCAAAACATTTGTCCTTAGAAGTGAGGTCCCACTCCTTGATCTTTTTATAAAGAAACCCGATTAAGAGAGAAGTCTTCATCAAATCTTGTGACACTACGTCCTAATAAAAGGACACAAGTTCATTGAAATTGTTAACAAATTCCTTCAATGTCTATTGGTGTTACTGAATATGCATGATGCCTTTGATTTTATTCTTCTTGACCTCTTAAGGTATGAACCATCGAATGAATATGGATTTAAGGACAACCCAAATCATCCCAACTTGCATTAATGACGGGGAAAACAACTCCCATTAATTCAGAGATGGACCTTCGAACATACCCAAAATGGAACATACTCTGACATCTTCCCAAAACACTGAAGACACGCTTGAACTCTTCAAGAAATTACACTTCCTTTAACGAACCCTGATCACTATAAATGACAAACAATGCCAGAGAAAGAACAAAAATTGGGCATGAATTATCAGAATCCTTGGGGACCTTTCTGTGTGGATTTTTCCAAAAAATATATAAAACCTAAAGCCAAAACAAATATCATTATGAAGTAAGGTCAATGAAAGAACCATCATACAAAAAAATACTAACTAAAAAACCAAAAAAATATAAATACATATTAAATAAACCCTTTCAAAAACAACCTTTAGAAAACATGTTCAAGCCTTTAATTTCAAATAAACACCTATGAAATCCCATGAACTGTCACATATGTGTCCATCCATTCCATTTCTTCACCCATTTCGAACAATTACCAAATTGTCAAACCAAAATATTTTCCTTTATAACCAATTTTAACAATCATAAAACCATTTAAAAAGAATAATCATCATTTCCAAAATCCTTTTTATTTTGAAAATCTCACTTACACAAACCAGAGCCAAGAAAAAACAAAACTTACACCAAACTACTGGAGAGAGGGACTTGTGTCTATGCCCAAATCAGTGACATGGTTGTGAGACATGACCTTTGTAAGCAATTACACTAAGATGAACTTGAAATGGGCATTTGAATATCACATGAGTCACTACTCTAGTTGAAATCACAATATTACACAGGGTAACCACCATTGTCATCCCTCAATCTAGAACAAACCAGAACAAGACAAGGACCCAATTCCCTGTCTACCCCTGGCGAATCGAGGTTCAGAATGAGTGAGGGTTCATGATTCCCTTACCATACCTACCTATCGATTCATGATAGTGCTAACATCCATCTATCAGACACCAAAAATAACATGGCTCTCCATTGATACCATTTTTTCATGAACCAACCTAGGTTGACCATGAACTGGTCACCCAAGATGGTCCGCAACATGACCAAAGGGGCGTCCCCGATCCCCATGGGATGGAAACTAGAGACATGCATAAAAATATAACCATTGGTAATGATTTGGACCATGAATAAAGGATAACCAAATAAATAAATACTGACGATAAAAATAAAAACTTACAGTGGAAAGAAAATAAAACTGCACATACCTCCATGTGACCTTTCTGGTCACCACCCAACCAAAGAACAACTTTGCTACAAAAATGAGAAACTCAACCATAAGGACCTGAGCAAAGGGGAACCTTCAAATGAAATGATAAAAGATGCATAAACATTAAAATGGTCACTGGGGATGCAAAAAGTGAACCATAGAGTCAAATTGCTTCCTTTCCAAAAAACAATCCATTAACACCAGTTTCAAATACAATAATAAAATTTGGGTTTTTTACATTTTAATAAATCAACACCATTTACCCATTTCAAAACCCAACGAACACCACATACCATTTCTAAAACAATTTTCCTTTTTGCAAACAGAATCCAAACAAGGAAAACAGGGTAGTGCTAAAAGAAACATGTGAACAGTACATGATGTAAACTAATAAAGAAGAAAATAATCATGAAATATAAATAATAAACATGGGTGTGCCTAAATATCCCTCGAAGACCCTAGGGTGTACTCAATTTGGAACCACCTACCGACGTATGGTGAATCCCCTTTGTAAATAACCATCTATCTTCCATAACCTTGCCTCACTAGTGTAACATCCCTCCAAGCCCATCTACAACTCCAACGGGTGCTAACCCATCAAATCAGGTCTAGAAATAAATAATCACTCAGTCAACTAAAGGATTACCAAGAACTCATGGTGGTAGTAATACTATGTAAGTAGGAGGTCTTCAGACATGTGAGTCATCTTACCTTTTGTCGCGACACTTTCCTACTCCAAACACAGACCCCCTATACGATAACCCATAACGGGATATCCCTCATATATAGGTTCCCAATATATATATATAGAAAATATACATGTTCTTTTCGTAACATCCAATGTTCCAATCGGGTCACCATGTCATGTCCATATCGAAATTGTTTTCTTGAAACATTTAAAACTCGAACCAGGCACACACAATTTCCAAACACAAACCATTATAAAAGTTAACACAACATCACCCAAGATTTGGATGATCCAAATGAGCCTTTAATCATTTCACCACCAAAATAAATTTTCCAAGAACGTTTCCAAATTCCCCTTTTCTGAAAAACAAGAAACTAGTAAAACATACGAAATAACCCCTTAACTAGATACAACAAAAAACACACCCAAATACATCACATTTTCCAAGAAGGAATTTATATTTTCCAAAATCACACCAAATCATCTTCATAAAATTCCATCAAAATTCTAAAATGATGAAACCTTTATAAAAAAAACCAAACAATTTATCATCAATTATACAAACAAACCAAAATATTTATAAACCATTATATAAAAACCCCAAGAGGTTCATAAACAATTTTATAAACAAGCTAACCATTTTATGAAATTTTTTTATAATAAGGATAAATAATGCATAAATATCTTTATAAGCAACCAATATTTTTTACTAGAAATTCTATAAACAAATCAAAAAATTTACAAATAATTCCATAAACATATCAAACCAATTGCACAAAATAGAAAACACCATGATAAATTATTTATGAGTATCAAGAAGGTTTGTGTCATGATTAAAACAATATCAATACAATTTTGGAGATTGTAAGAAATAAATTTACATAGGAACATAAAATTATAAACAAGGAAAATTCTTCAAAACTATTTTTTGCGAAACCAATTAACTTGAAAACACTATAGCAGATTAACCAAATGTATTGAGAACGTGTGAATCAAGTCAAAGATTTAATTAAAAACACTCAATAATTGAATGGACATAATTGGAAAGGAAAATAAGGATTTTTCTACCTCAAATATGTTCGAAAGTGATAAAGATTTAGTGGAAGGAATAACTGAGGATTGTGGTCCCTTATCAGACCCTTAAACTGAGAAAAATGTACCAACAAACCCTACGATTAGGGTTTTTACAAATCGAATGAAAAACCACCAATTTGTTTGAAATAAAAACCACTGGAGTATTAGGTTACAGGAGAGGGAGATGCAGGTCAGGGCGATGACTGCTGGAGAGGTGGGGAGGGGTGCCATAATAGGGTGGAGCGGCCGCTGGAGCAAGCCGGACGGAGGCCTTAACTGGGGGTTAGGTAAGGCAGAGCAAGGGAGGAGAGCAGGGGGGAGTCAGCTGATGCGACAAGGGGAGGTTAGAAAGCCATAACACAGAGGGGTGTGGGGGGTCTGGCTGGACGAAGGCATAGAGGGGGAAGGGGTTGGTTGGCCAGAGGCACGGTGTAGTGACGAGAGAGAACCAGGGTGCAGAGGGGTGAACTATCCACACAGGAGGAGAAGGGCAAGGGGCAGTGCACATAGGGAATGGGGGGAGGGGATTGTGGGCAGTCTAGGTAAAAAATTTATAATAATAATAAAAAAATACCATTAATATAATAATAATTTTTTGATAATAATTATAATCATTTTTTCTTAAAAAATAACATCAACAACAATAATAATAACATCATTAATACTACAATAGCAATTCTAATAATATTAATAATAGTTACACAATGATAATAGTAAGAATAAAACCAATAATATAACAAAAACAACAACAACAATATCAATAATAAAATAATAAAAATTCTAATAAAAATTATAATAATGGAAATAATCACATTAATAACATTTTTTTCATTTCCATAAATAAGAATTATATTAATAAATTTTTTTAAAAAATACTATTAATATTACTTTAGAAATAATATTATTATAATAACTTAATAATAAAAATAATATTATTATCTAAAAAATAATAATATTAGTAAAATTATTAAGGTGTAAACATTTATAAATATATTTTTTTAAGATTTGGGTAATCGCACGGTCACCGGGGTTTGCAGCATGGTTACTGCTAACTGTGTGGTGCCCGTGCACCGGTTCTAAACCCACAAAAAATAATAATACTAAAAATTTTAACCCCGCATTCATCATGATCCTTGATGAGAGAACCCGGAGCCCCGAAATAATAAAATAAAATAATTTAAAAACGGGTTGGGGTATGATAATTATCCCCACCACAAAACTTTATTCCCCTACAAAGTCACCTAGATGAATGATACTCAGAACACGAATTCATTCCCGATTGAAACTAAAAGAAGCCACAACACAAGATAATGATAGTACATGAGAGGGTTCTCCCCACCACAATAACTCAACTGACACAAAAATTTAATACCTAAACATACCACCTTGGGAAGGGTGTACGGCGACGCAGAAACTCCCAACTGATCCAAACCAACTACCATCACACAAGAAAAACAATTCCACCATTAGAACTATGATCTTTACTCACCCCAACCGAACCCCCAATATTAGGAAAAAACTCACAGAAAGAAACCCCGACTAAATAGAAGACCAGAAATACCCTTCACCTATCTCACAAAACCCAAAATCCCCAAACAAGCACCACTAAACTGAAGTCACCCCGTACAAGGGTCAAACACAATTTAAAAAAGACACACAATTCAAAAACCATAATCAAACAAATGGAACTATTAGATTACAATTGAACAAGTTCATCAAATTCCCTCATTAAAACAATGAACTTACAATAATAGGTAAACTTTAACATCCGAGAAACAAAGTCAAGAAGTCTTTAATTTTTGCAGTACCAACATGGAACACAATACCCAAACCAAGGCTTCAGACCCCTAGAAACTCTTTACTGTTCACGAGATTCACCCCAATACATGTGGTTGGGGTCCTGATGGATGAAGCATATCCTTCCTCAGAGTTAGGCACTGGAATCCTCCAGTCACAACGTCTTCTTCAGGCGATTCTTCCTGCAGAACTTCTCCAAATGACCCAGACACCCACAACGATGACACATATTTAGAGTTGTGAAACATGATGGATTCATGTTCCATAAACTCCCACAATGATGGAACACCATTGAACTGTCCAAAAAACTGGAATCCAGAACCACTACAAAGGACTCTTTATATATAGGTCCCTCTAGCACACCCTACTATACAGACGGGGAAACTTCATGAGCAATTGGATATGCTGTATTGCCAACCATCTTTGCTCTGGAGACCAACTCAGCTAGGAACACCTCATCCACTAGCTTCTTGAAACGATGGTACTTATAAGGGATGATCCACTCCATGATCTCTGGATGAAGACCCCTGATGAAGAATTAAGTATTCATCAAATCTTATGATGCTACCTTTGGAGAAAATAACACAAGTTCCTTGAAATGGTTAACATATTCCTTCACTATCTATTGTACTTATTAAATATGCATGATCTATTCCCTGTTCTTCATATTCAAATATTCATGAATGAACCATAGGATGAAGATGGATTTAAAGACATCCCACTTCATCCTCACCTTCATTGATGGTAGTGAAAACAACTCCCATTTTTCCAGAGCTGGTCCTTCGAACATACCTAGAATGGCATGCACTATAATAGATTTGGGATTTCACAACACCTTAAAGATGATCTTAAAATCTACAAGCCACTCCATTTCCTCTAACAGAACCTGATCAATATGATGGATATGTAAAGCTCGAGATGAACCAAAAACTAGACATAACTTATCAGAAACCTTGGGGACCTTTTTGGGTGGCGTTTTCTGAACAACATATAAAACACAAATCCAAAACCAATATCAAGATGAAGAAACATCGATGAAATAACATTAATCCAAAAACATCTAGCTAAGAAACCAAAAAAATATAAACACATCCAAAACCATCCCTTTCAAAAACCACCTTTTGAAAAAAAGTTCAAGCCTTTAATTTCAAATAAACACCCATGATATCCCATGAAGTGTAACATATGTGTCCATCGATTCCATTTCTTCACCCATTTCAATATATTAACAAATAGTCAAAGAAAAAAATTTTCCTTTAAAACCAATCTAACCAATCCCAAAACCATTTAAGAAGACTCAAAATCATTTCAAAAATCCTTTTCATTTTTATAATAATACTTACAATGAGAAAATCCTTGACAAAACACCACTTACATTGAACTCCTTTAGTGCACAACGTCCTCATTGTGGGACCTACATTTGAACCCAGGAATTGCACCACACCTAAGGCTGGGTTCCACCTCTAATACTAAATCAAACAACTGGGCCCTGGTAATAGCATAATGACATCGCCTTTAACATAGATGTTGGGTCCTGTCCTGCTAGGTACCACCAATTGCCCTGCAGACATGTGGTCCCCACCCTGGGGCCCACCCACATGGCCGAACGGGTCGTCTAACTAATGATAGTCCCCAAAGGCTGACAAATGTCCTTTTTAGTGTTCTTTTACACTCACTCACACACACCCTATGAAAATTTATAGAAGGACACCCATCCTGATCACTACTCCATGCCAAAAACACTTAACTGTGGAGTTCTAATCAGGTAGGCTCATAAGAAGGAAGGTGAACTTTGTTAACTTGAGTCATATCATTTAGTAATTTAACATTTTATCATTATGGGGTGTTACACTTAAAAATATTTACAGTTTTTAGATAAAATAAAAAAATGATGTACAAAATCATGAAAAAATTCCTCTCTTCTCTTATGAATACCACCCCTCACCAACTCTCTTCCTCACACCTTCCGTGATTTAAAGCTTGTCCAAATTCTAAAAAATACTCTTATCAATAACTTACCCAAGTACAATATCCTTTTGTCTCAACAAAATATCAAACCCAATTTCACAAAGGAGGTTCTCAACGAGAATAATTCAAGAGGTAAAATCCTATTTCATTTTATTTTAATTTCCTTTTAATTTATTTTCTTTTTATATTATCTGATAACCTCCCCTTATCCAAGTGGAATGATAACTCTAGTATATTTTATATACTATAATTTTATTTTATTAATGTAATAATCCATTATCAAACCCTTTATCGTCTATTTTTTATTATTAAAATGAAAAAATTGTATGCGAGGTGTTGATTTATCTACTTTGAGGGTGAAAAATTTTCATTTTCATTGACTACCTTCAATGCTGGTCATAAAACCACTATAATGGTTGAAAAATGTTTTAAAATGAATGTTACAACAATTTTTATGGAACTAAAACATATATATAATATTAAATAATAAAAAAATGAGTTCATTGGGATAAAAGACTGCCAAAATTAATCTAAACGATTATCAATAAAATTTTATCTAATGGATCATCCTCATATCTGGGAATAAAATAATACATAAGACCAATTAATGTTATTTAATTTAAATAATAATATATGAGTTCAATTATAGATAATTATTCTCATTTTCCCCAATCTTCCATACATGTATACAAGTGAACTCATAATGAAAACTAAGAAAACTGACACTACCAAATGATGAAATCGAACTCTATAACTCGTTATAATGGAAATAAATGACCTTAATAAAATTATAATAAATAAAATAAATGTATAATTGGTCATTTATTTATTAATTAATGAATCTAATTTTATTATATTGGATATAAAAGTATATAAATCATTCAAATATAAGGTAATGGGATTCTCAAACTCAATTTTCATTCCTTGGGTTATTCATATTTCATGCCAAATTTCAGTGTGGATGTTATTTTAACATTACCGAAATATAATTTCTTTATTATTACCTTTTTCTGAGGATATACATGTCTCTAATTTGTTTTTTTGACAAATTAAAATATTGTTTTTCTAAAATAACTATTCTTTCAAAAAAAACATCTCTTACTTTTCTTGAGATTATTTCCTCTTTACTCAAGATTGAATATCCTTATACTGAGTATGTTATTCCCTTTTTTATTCTCGGAACCACAATTATTTCTCATGAAAGTAAGATTTATGAAATACTAATGAAACTCATTTCCTTTTCATGGGTTACTTTGGGGAAACGAATATTATATGTTCTATGTGGCATGGGTGATTATGTAAATGTCTTGATGTGATGAGTGATCCCCGAATTATATAGCGCTCCAATTACTTGGATAATGTGGTGTATCTATTAAGATAATGTGCAATATGTGTGGAAATGATTATATATTTTTCACAATGATGATATCATGATAATATCCACATTTTATGCGTGAACATGATGATAGATCTGTACACAACTATGTGTGGTATTTGACCACTAAGACATGATGTTTCATTTTATGCATTTCCACATTCCATGATTTTATCTAACTATTCCTATAATGATTATGATGATGACCCCAAGTTTATGTTATGATTATGAAAATTAGTCTCTCCCATTTTATATTGATCCATTTTATTTTCTATCCTATTACTAGGATTTTAGATCACCCTTTTATTTAATGTAAATATTCAGGTGACTACTTATACAAAGGAGTGCATAAGGGAAACTAAGTTGTTGGAGAAGATGAAATTATATAATGATTATTTTTTATTATGTAAATGTTATATTTTATCCTAATTTTTCCAAGACACTAAACCATTGGATCCCAGTTTTGTAACACTATTATATTTTTTATTTTTAAAATGATGTAATAGTAATGTCAGAAAAGAAGGGTCACTTTAGTTAAAATTAGAGAATTGTTTAGTAAATTTAGGAATTTGTATTAGATAACATTATTAAAAACCCATAGTATGAGAATAACTATATGTAAGCACTAAATAATATTTGTTCTAGAAAAATGATAAATATATGGATAACACAGAACATGAATTCAGAGTTAATTTCACAAAGGATTAAATTATTTATTGATGAATTTTTATCTTATGTTTTGTTAATACCTTTTAATTTTTTATAAAATAGTGATAACCAGGAGAAGCTAGGCCAAAAAGTCATGTCAGGTACAATATAGTGAATTCCCAAATGACATCCCCATAGCCATGGGAGGTGGAGTAAAAAATTTCATGGTGATGCCTACCCAACTATATTAGGATATGAATAGTAACCTCACCAATATGGAACATCCTTATTCTCCTAATAGGGTGAAAATGGACATTGAATAATTTATGTAGAAACAATCACTGACATTTAGTGGATCTTCTCATCCACACATTACGAAACAATGGGTTAAGTTAATGAATAAGATCTTATCTATGCTCCAATGTTCTAAGAAAGAGAAGGTGACTCTAGCCATATATCTTTTATAGGGAGAATCCAATCAATGGGGGATTTTTACTAAGAACAAAAAGATAAAGTATGAAATTGAAGAGATGCAGTGGGAAGAATTTAAGAAAACATTTATTAACAGGGTTTTCCCTCAAACTCTTTTTACAAAGATAGAGAGAGAATTTATAGAGTTGAAGAAAAAGGAAGGTGAATATGTCATGAAATATGAATAATATTTCACAATGATTGAAAGGTAATACTCATGTTTAATTAGAAATAATGATTTAAAAATAGATAGATTATTTAGTAGTTTAAAACCAAACCATAAAAATGCTCCAGAAATTTGAGACTTTAGAAGTTATGAAGAATTTTTTCAATGTGCTCTCAAAGTGGAGATGGAGTTAAGATAATGGTCCTATTGCTATGAAGAAAAGAAATGATATATGCAGTTTCAATATAGAGAATCTAATGAAAATGGTGGAAGGAATTCTAAACCACTCACATGTCAAAAATGTGGAAAGAAGCATCATGGTAATTTCTTTAGAGGGACAAGGAAATGCTTCAATTGTGTGAGAGAAGACCAAAAAGATCATGAATGTTGAAGAGCCATGTGGAATCTAGAAAATTTTGTGTAGGAAAGGAGAGTACTGCCTATTATTCAATGATTCAATTGTCAGGAGAAATGAAATTATGCAATTCAGTGCACGAATCCTCAATTCCTTGAGTGTAATCAGCATTTTCAGCCACCAAAGAAAAAAGATATAGGGAAATTTTATGCCATCACTATTGCTGAGGTGGAGATCAATAATGATGTGGTGACAGGTATTCTTATTATTAATTCAAGAAAAAAAAATTATTTTTTTTTCTAAGCATTCAATGATATATTTAATGTTTAGTAGAACTATTCAAACACCCCCTCAAAATTTAGAGGTTATGTTATTTGTGAGAATAAAAAATGCGAAAAATAATTTAATCCATAGTATATAACTGAACCTTGATTAATTTTTGTGGAATGAACCTCTTTACTAGTATAGTATTAATTTATTTGTTTGAGTTTGATGCAATATTGGGCATGGATTGGCTATCATTATATGATGACAACGTCAACTTCCACGAAAGAGAGATCACTCTTCACATCCCAAAGAATCCACCAATTATGAACAAGTGTAAGAAGGAGGAAGAATATACTTCATATTTATTATCTCAATTGAAGTTATTATTACCTTATGATAAATAATATCTTTCTCAAATGATGGAGGCAAAGAAGAGAATCAAGCTCAAAGACATGCCCATTGCGAGGAACTACATTGATGAGTTCCTCAAAGAATTTACTGGTCTTCCACTTGACTGAGAGGCTGAGTTATCAATTAAAATTATTCCTGGATATCTACCTATATCAAAGACACATAATAGAATATTTTTCATTGAGTTGGAAGAACTGATGAAGTGATTACAATAGAATATGGAAAAGGGTTTTATACGTATGAGTGATTCACCAGGGGGTGCATCAGTCCTCTTCATCAAGAAAAAGGATGAATAAATGCACTTATGCATTGATTATTGTGATCTCAAAAAAATCATAACAAAGAAAAAGTATCACCTTCAAGTGAAGGATAACTTGTTCGATCAGCTAATTGGGGCCAAATACTTCTCTAAGGTGGATCTTTAGTCGGGATGTCAGCAATTAAAGGTGAGGAATGAAGATATTCCCAAGATTAAATTTTCAATGAGGTATAGGACACTATTAGTTCATAGTGATGCCTTTCGAATTATCTAAGGCTCCGGAAATATTCATGGAATTAATGAATAGAGTCTATAGGTATTACCTTTAAAAATTTATGAGAGTATTTATTGATGATATTATGATATACTCCCTGATTAAAGATAAACATTATGATCTTATAAATACTATGGTAAATACATTGATAAGGGAGAAGATGTAGATGTAGTATAGTAAATGTGATTTCTTGATGGAGGAAGTATCATTCTTGGTGCATTTTATCACCAGCAATAGAATATTTGTAGACCCTTCCAAGACAAAGGAAATCAAAGAGTGGACAAAGAAAATATTTGTACTAGAGATCTGTAGTTTCCCTGGTCTTGATGGGTATTACTCATGATTTGTGAATAATTTATAATGATTTTATAACTCATTAAACAGGTTTACTTAGAAGGGAATAATGTTTTATTAGACTAGTGAATGTGAATTCTACAACAAATAGTTAAAAAAGAGGCTTATCACCACACTAATACTCACAATTCCAACAAGTGGGGAAGTCCTTGCGGTATATACAGATTCTTCAAATAATGAATTTGATTTTTTACTGATGAAAAATGATAAATTGATATCCTACATCTCTAGGTAGTTTAATATTCTTGAGCAAAACAATCCCACACATGATCTGGAGTTGACGATTGTGAGCTTAGTCTTGAAAATCTAGTGGTATTATCCATATGGGGATAAGTGTAAGACATATACTTATCATAAGAGAATCAAATACATATTCTCATAGAAGGAGCTTCAAATTCCCCTACAAAGATGATTAGATATCATCAAGGATTACAACATATTAATCCACTACTATCCTGGTAAGGAAATTAAAGTGGAAAATGATCTAAGTAGAAAGGACCCTACAACATTACCAATTATGATAATTTAGAAGGATATAATATTCTTATATTTGTAAAGGATGGACATCAAAATAATAAAGGAAGGAGAATTATCAATAATTTCTCAAATTATTGCTCAACTATACATCATGGAGAAAATAAAGGATTCCCAAATAAATTTTGTGAAAATTTAGAATAAGGTGGAAGCTATTTTAAAGGATAAATACTTTGAGTTCAAAATTTATGAGGAAGGAGTTGTAATATTTGGTCCATGAATTTGTGTACCATTGGATCCAGAGATAAACACAGAGATTCTAAATTATGTACATTGCTCAAATTTCTATATTTATATAGGAAGAACAATGATGTATCGAGATATACAAGAGCACTGTTATATGGACAATATGAAGAAGGGGGTTTCTAAATATACATCAAAATATAAAGTATGTCATCAGGTAAAGAATGAATGAAAAACCTAAGGGGGTGATTCATCCATTACTCATACTAGAATGAAAATGGGAAAACATCACCATGGAAATTTTCACCAGACTTCTGATGAAATCCAGAAGAAAAAATGCGAAATGGGTTGTTGTGGATCATCTCTAAAAGATAGCTCACTTTATCACAATTATATATAAATTTTCACTAGATAAACATACAAAAATATAAATTCATGAACTGGACAGACTAAATTGAGTACCACAATTGATTGTATCTGATTGAAATACAAGATTCACATCTATGTTATGGAAATGTCTTCAATAGGGTCTACATACTAAGGTGAGCTTCAGTATGAATTGTAATCCTCAAACGGATGGATAATCTGAGTGGGTTATTCAAAAATTGGAAGACATGTTAAGAGAATTTTCTATAAACTTCAAAGGAGGATGAGACCAACATCTAACTGAGTTTGTGTTCTCTTACAAAAACAATTTCCACTCGAGCATCCAAATGGCTCTATATGAATCCCTTTATGAGAAAAGAAGAATAACATTGACATGTTGGGATGAATTCAGTGAACATAAGCTACAAGGACATGAAATGGCATATGAAATGGTAGAGAAGGATAAAGCAATTAAGCAATACATCAAGAATGCCCAAATTAGACAAAAGAGCTATGCAGAAAATTGTCAATGAGACATGAAGTTTAAGATTAGAGACATGGTATTCCTATACATATCTCCCTGGAAGAGGATCATGAGATTTGGGAAGAAATGTAAGTCGAGTCCTAGGTACATCGACCCCTTTGGTATTCTTGATCATGTCAGCGCTATGGTCTATTGAATTGAACTTCCACCTACCATGTATTTAGTACATGATGTATTCCATGTATCTCTCTTGAGAAAGTACATAACAAATCACTAACATGTAATAAATTTAGAGGTGGTATAGTTGGGAAATGATCTATCTTATGAGGAGAATCCAATGAATATTTTGGACCATATGGATAAATTTATACACAAAAATACTACTAACTTATAAAAATTACTATGGTGGGACTATAAGTATGAAGAGAAAACATGGTAACGAGAGGAAGCAATGAAAGAGAAGTACCCTCACATGTTCTCATCTTAGTATGTAAAAAAAAATTTTGAGGGTGAAATTTAAAAAGGGGGGATGAATGTAATAAACTAAACATTTATCAATAGATTTTTTCGTTCTTGGAATTATTTCGTATGATATAAAACAAACACATAGCCTAGAGATCCCAATAAAACATTATTTTCAAGAATTAATAATGAAATAAGTGTCATTCATATAAATTATGAAAGCTATACCAATGGAATAGTAACTTAACCTTTGGGGTAGTAATGTGACCATTAAGAATAATAATCTAAAAAATAAAATATTAACCTTTCTTATGAAAGTATAAATAAAATTTAGGCATCATATAGATGAAAATATGAGATAATTATTATATAGAATAAGTAAATAAATTTTTTAAAAATGATAAATTAAGTGTTGGTGTTTTTATAAAATATAAATGTTTATTTACAATTTTATAATTAATATAATTATTCAAAAATAATTATCTTCATAAAATATATTCATTAATTAATATTTTGTTTTCTTGTGATTCTAATATAATTTTATGAGACATTAAGTAATTTTTTCAAGTTTTATAAAATCAGTTATAATTTTTAAATAGTTTTTTTTCAAATAAATGAGGATTTTAATTAAAATTAAATTTCTCATAATGAAGGAATTATTATCATAAAATGGATTTAATTTTCAAATTGTAAACATCAGAAAATGGTTACGGTGATGTTTTGGGATTATTCTAAATTAGTTGAATTTTTGGGGAATAGGGAAATACAACAATTTATGGTATTTAACAAATACCAGAATTATTGATTCATAGATGATGCATGGATAATGTAAGACCATATTATCAATTACTCATTCATTATTTAATATATTTCGTGATAATTGTGGAACTATTGATAGTATTGATCCAAAATATCAAAATAAAGAATAAAATAATGAAAAAACTCCCCTCTCTTCCACTATAAATACCACCCCTCACTAGCTCCTCTCCTAAAAACTTCCACGATTTGAAGCTTGTACAAATTATACCCTATAATTTTTCCAAACCTATTCCTCATATCCAAGAGATTTTGGTCTCAATTGAAGTACCCAGTGGATAATGCAGGTACATTGACAGGGGATGAATCAGTGTATAGTAGTTTTCAGCAAATTTATTTCCCCTTCTCTTGAATATTTTTAATTTGAACCTCTTATCTATTTATTGTGAATGAATACTCCCAGTTTGTAAACAAAATAATACCACATTAAAGGTTGAAATAAAATTAAGCACAACGCACAATATTTATATAATGTTCACACCCAGATATGGGTGACTACATCCCTGCAGCGTTCGGTATGATATGAGACACAAATTATACACTATTAATCAATCAATAATTACTAGTGGGTTGGTCAAGTGTCATGGTGGGTAGGTATGAACCTTTTACCAAGTAATACTAGTATCTAAACAGTGTTATTTATACTGGAATCCCACCAGTGATTCACAAAAACTACACTAACACAATGAGAAAAATCACAAGAACTTCTAGCTACCACCAGAACACAAAACTGATCTTCCACATAGAGCCATTAAAATAAACTAATTCCACATTTTCTCCCTTATACTATAATGATTTGATTACAACTGAATGTAATCAATAATTATAAATACATGTAAATTCAATATAATCCTCAGAATCCTTAGAATTTATCTCTTATAATTCTACTCATTGCAATATCAAAATGAACAACAAATGATACCTCAATGCACTAAATATTTCATTCTAATATAAATCTTTGACTTTAGTATCAAAAAAATTCTAATTATAATATTATTAAATTTATAGAAAAATGTAATTTATATTTTCTTGCATGTATATTATCATATGAACGTGTATTCCTCATATTCACCATTCAAATCCTAAATTTACACAATTATATGTGTAAGAAATTCTCTATTTCTATTTTATTCACATTCACACCTTATTCACACACATTATTCACATATTAATTTCTTTACACACACACACACACCTTCGATTCACACACTATCAACTTATAATTTTCAATTCGCATGTAAATTTCTATGTGCATATCCTCTTTATTGTCCACTTAACCAAATAAGTATGCATTGTCCCTTTAAAAACCATGTCCCTTTTGAAAAATTGGGAAAACAGTAATTACATCACATAACAATATGCCCTGTCTCCTCAAACACAGAAAAATTGTATCTTTGCAAAAATAATGTCACACTACGAATTGGATTCAAACCTAATTTTTGAAAGTATAATGTATTCTCACACACACATTATATACCCACATTGTTTTGTAATTATTCATGCACACAAACCCATATACACATGCAATTCCATTTGTACAAATTTATTCACACATAATATTCATATAATCTTCATGAATGCAAATTGCATTCATCATGATTCACTGACTTTGATACTCTGTTTCACATGGTTTAAATTTCATGGGATTATACACTCACAACATCATGAATCCTTTCGTTCAAATTACACTTTCATGCAAGATGTTATCCTAAATATGAGTGCACAAAATTTTCAAAATAATCCATGAAGACCAATTATGTTCTAATGCACTTCATGAAATGATGTGATACACTATCTTCCCACAAGAATGAGAATGTGTAAGTTTTCTATGTACTTCATGATACAGTACGTGAAAACAGAGTGAACTATGCAAAAGGATAGGGAGATTCCATTGGTGATATCTCGATTGCTTCACAGATACAAGTTCATGTTGTAGAAAAATGAGTGTTCAAAGAATAGATAAAGTGATTGCGATTATCTCCCTTTCTTCACACAAGAAGTGTATGAACAAACTTCCTTTCCGTGAATCATAGAAATTCACGGTGCTATATTTCTAGGGAAATGAGTTATTTTGAAATAATAGAAAAACAACATATGAAAAGCGCCTCTTGTATTTATAGGCAATGATCCCACTAAATTAGCTCGAGTGTATCTCCACTCTTCAATGAAACAACCTTTGTTTCGCAACCATGGAAAAACACTATTACTAAATATTAATTTTTTTCTCTTGACTATATTTATCACTGTCTAGATCCTCATTTATCCAGGAAAACCATGTTCTGTATATTTTCGATCATATTAAGGACATTGTAGCACTCTAATGGAGAACTAATTATTTTATTAATTACTCATCATTATTTAATGGAGCTTTCCTATGGAATATAATCTCCCAGATGAGCTCAGGGGAGAAGACAACAACATGAACAATAGAACATATGAATTGGCTAAATAGTTTTGGATTTTTTAACTCTTAAAATATAATCATAGGAATAAACTAAAGATTCAGTAATAATCACTCATGGAGATCATGGTGAATAGTAGTCTTGATCATGATAGAGGATGAAGAAATCTCTGCTCACAGTGTTATGAAGCTCAGATAATGCAATAGGATGGATAAGATGCAATATTGAATAGATTTTATGATGGTAGTTTGTTTAAAGTAGTAGTAACATGCAAAAATGCATTCACACAATGTAAAGAATACCACTTCCCCACTCCATTATATTACAACTTATTTTTTTATCATCTCAAAAATCATCATCAAACCACTCCCATTACCACCTGGCACCACCACGTGTCGGGCTCAACTCCTCCTCTAGGCCTCCCAACAGAGTGTCTTGTCGATATACCATTATGTTAATAAAACACCTCATATGCACCCTATGCCTCCTGTTCTCTGGAAGAGGTCACACCATCCCACCTTAATAGTGGTGTACATCACTCATCTAGTTTTTTAATGCTGGCTTAATTTTGGGATGAACTCCATTAAAAAATTATTCCATATTCTAATTAATATAAATCCAAAACAACTCAAATAACCAATTTTCTAATTTATTCTTCTATTTTCAATTCAATAAACTCCCACTCTCAACACTTATTTTTTGTTGTTGTTAACATTGTGTCAGCCTCAAATAACCAACGACACAAGTTTTTCTGAGTTACAAACTAGCTCTACAATTATCACATTTATTGTTTCTTTACATAAAGAAACTTCTTAAAATAAAAATATCCATTCCAAATTATGAATAATTCTAAAAAAATTCCAATGAAGAACCTCAATTATTCAAACATTGTAACATTGAATTTTCTTCCATTAAGTACACTAATAACAATTAAAATAAACATATAACTTGAAATAATTTGGGTTCTTAAATATCCTCATTTGGATTTAATTTCAATGACCATTTTACTTTCAAAGTCAATGTTTTTTTCTCAACCTTAATTATTAACAAAACCAAAGATAATATTATGAGAAAGAATTTTACTAATATAATCCTTTAATTATTGAAATTTTATTTCTCCCAATATCCTCATTTTATATGTGGTTCCACTTAAAATAAATTTAAACTGATCAACTTGAAAGAAGAAATGAATAACCTTTCAAAAGTAATGATTGGTTTTGTTAATCGGTTCCAATTCTACATGGGCTATCCCAAAGAATAAAATAGGGGTGATAAATTTAGAAAACAATGATATCAATAAATTTTCAAGAATATGTTTCCAACACTAAAACCATAAATTAATATTTATTCAAAATATATCCAACTAATCTTCTTTATTCATGTTGACAAACAAATTAAATGAATTTAAATGTAAGAATTCACTTTCCCTTTATCAATCCATTTTACTTTTTTCTTCTAGTTATTAGTTTCTCCTCCTCTAACTCAGCGTTTTTATTCATATTGAGAGAGCAGAACATACCTCTTTAATGACAATCTTTAATTTTCATAATTTGAAATCCTCAAATGAATCCCCTTCCGGAACATCAAATATTCTATGATACTATATAATATATTCAATTTTGGAAATTTATCAACTTTTCTCCCCTAGAGAGATGAGCATCATTCATTTTACTCATCATGAATGGATTTCTTCAAGAATGATCTTAAAGATTAGTTTTAATACCAATTTTAAATAAAGAACCCCACGGTGGATAACCTCTTGAATACTGTAAAATATTTTCGTAGCACTCATATCTTCAGGGCTCACCCTAAATATATGTCTCAACTTCAATTCATTTCATTAATGAAAAAAAAACACTAAATATACATGGGAATAAGGTGGTTCATTAATATTTTTCCATTGGGGAAACATGGATGAGATTTATCTCTCAAACCATAAACTCTTTTCAAATTTGCTCTGGATTCCGGAAAACTAATCATTCTTTTTGTTTGTTTTACTTTACAAATATAATCATCTAAGGAAATCATGGACTTATTGAATTATTTATCTTTCATCTTACATGGAATATTATATTTAAGATCAGAAAGAATTGATGATTCATTGTTCTGCTCAGGCTCCAAATTTTTAGCCAACTCCAACTACTCTATCCATATGACTAATAATTATTTTAGTATATTCTCAAAATTCTTCTAGTATGTATAATCCTTATTCAAAATATATTTTTTAATATAAGAATACACTGGTGCTTCTCCTTCATTATTCAATGCTTATATTTGTTTATACAACCATGTCATGCATTTATCAACAATATTCCCAAACATTATTCTCCTTCCAGACAAATCTCTATCAATCATTGGGTTAACTTGATTGTCAACCACCAAATCAACAATTTCTTTCGATTCTAAGATTAATTTTGTTTCCTAATTCATCTTTCTTCCACTAGCATTGTTAATTATAACATGTTTTAAAAGGTCTATGATATGAATTTTTCATACATAGTAGAAGTATATTTTCATTGGCATGAAATTAAAATAATCACTTTTTTGGATGTAGCTTTCTTCATAGTTTTATGAACATTCTTCTTATACTCACATCCCAAGGAAGATTTCTCTAAATTTGTTATTTTACTCGGCATTTTATGTGGTATCTTCTTTATATCAGAATATTCATTGTCCATGATTGGTGTATACTAGAACACATCATAACTATGAAAAAATCTATTGAAAATAATCATAGAAGTATTAAAAACACTCAAATTGTTTCTTGATAGAAAGGTTATTCTTCAATTTTGAATTATGATTCAATTCTGTAGGATTTATCTTCATATATGATCTAATCCTATATAATTTGTTCTCTTATAATTATCATGCACAGAAATATTATACCAACATTTAATATCCTGATGCCAAAATTTCTAACAATACAAACAATAGAAAAAAAATCGTGGTTTTTTATTATGTGATATAACTTTTATTGTTTTGAAATTTTGTTTTTTGGATAACATGATTATTATTTTGAGATATTTTTGGGGAAAAGAATTTATAATCTTCTGAATATCATAATTTTATGATATAGATGATTTATCATCAACCTTCTTCTACCATGCTTGACTAGAATTCCATTTTGAACCTATACTTGCAGATGAAATAGTATTAGTACAAACAAAATCCTCTAGATAAAGGGTTACTTGATTCAATGAGATTGAAGAAGATTTATCTTTAGATAATATCAAAACCTTATTTTAACTTGAATGAGACCTGTAAGAAGTAAGAAACTTTTAATAATTAATTTTTGTAGCTTTTTTGATGTCAGCATTTTGTGAAGATTTAGTCTGAATGTTCTCTAGATTTCTGAACATGACCTCCAACTCAAGATACTTCAGATTTAGATAATTCTTATAATCTTCATGTGTTTTCACTATATCTTCATATTATTTATAGGATGTATTTAATTGTGTTTCCTTTATATTTTTTTAATTAACTTCCATTTTAAGAAACTTTATGTTGAGAAAATTTTTCTCATCTTTAACATCTTTCAATTTTTCCTTTCATTGACTCAATATTATATGAACATGCTCCCCATGCATTTGATTTTTTATTAGTAGAAAATTATTAAACTCCTTAATTATATTTGTCTTATCCTCTAGCTGGAATTCCTTAACCTTCATAGATGTTAAGTGTTGTTTCTTTAATGCATGGATCACTTATATATAAACATTCTCATCCACATCCTTCTCACAAATAGTATTCTATAATTCATCTTCGATCAAAGTGAAATTTTCATTGTAGTGAAATATAGAATATTATTTTTATTCTTAATCCATGATGAATGTGTCATCCTTTTTTTTATTTCGAACTAATAATCCTTAATATTCATGGTAGATTTATGAGATTCTTTATGTATAAGAATCATATCTATAATGAACTTCTGATTAACTTATTTATTATACACATTTCTTTGTAAATGTTCTTTGACATATGAGAAATGTTCATTGAAAAGTGATATAGTTTCTTCTTAGTAATCAATAAATTGTTAAATATGTTTTAATATTTGAAAATTCTTTTACAATTCCTGCTCCATATCATCAGATTCATTTTCATGTTGTGCATTTTCATCATATAATCCATTCATAAAAGAATATATGTAAGTGAAAACTTCAATAGGAACATTCTTCATATTTTTTTTTGATTTCTAAATAAAAAATATTGAGTGAATAAATAAATTATTATTCATGATCACATGAGAAATACTCATCAAAAGGATCTTAATCAAATGATTTAATAGATATTGCTGATAGATTGAATTTTTACTATATCCAGTTTGTGATGTATCATCTTTATTTTTCAAATTATTTATCAGAATTGTTTCCCCTTTATTATAACTATTCTTCATGGTTTTTTAGAAGCCTCTTTATTGAAACTCATAGATATTTGAACTGATTTATTGATTTTAGAAAACTCTCTTACTTCTTAAAATTTAAATATGTAATTTTTATATGTCTGATACAAACAACTAGGACATTAAGATAGATCTAATCAGAGGTGTAACCTATGACTTGAAACCAATTAGAGTGTCCAATGGATCATGTAGGTACATTGAGGGGGGGGGGAGTGAATCATTTTAAATTAGTTTTTACCAATTTTATTTTATCTTCTCTGACCTCTTTTTAATTCAAACATCTATACTTGTTAAAGTGAATGAATATTCTCTATTTACAAAAACAATTATACTACATTCAAGACAAAAAGTAAATGATGCACATGACACAATATTTTTACAAGGTTTATCACCTGATATGGGTGACTACATCCATGCTATGTTCAGGATGATTTGAGACACGACTTTTTCACTATGAATCAATAAACAATTACAAGTGGGTTGGTTAGGTATCACCCTGAAACCATGGTCGGTAGGTATAAACATTTTCCAAAATTATAATAGCATCACACCGGTGTTATTTATATTGGAAACCCACCAATGTTAAAAAAACACTAACACATTGAGAAAGATCACAATATCTTCAAGCTAACGCTGCAACAGAAAACAAATATTCCTCTTCGAGCCATTGAAATAAAATAATTCCAAACATTCTCAGTTCAACTGAAATGATTTTAATTCCACAAAATGTAATAAAAAACACTATATGAAAGTAAATTTAGTATAATATTCTAAATTAGTAGAATTTATCACCAGAACATCAACTCACTGTAATATCAGAATGATGAACTGAAATTACCTCAATGCACTGCAAGTTGACTTCTAATATAAATATTCAACTTTAATCTTAAAAAAATATTGGTTACAATATTATTAAATTTATACACGCATGTAATTTATATTTTCATGTATGTATATTCTCATATGAATGTTTATTCCTTGTCTACACCATTCAAATACTCAATTTACACAAAGATGTGTGTAAAACATTTCCAATTTTTATTTTATTAACATTCACACCTTGTTCACATGCACTACACACTTATTAATTTCTTCACACACACACCTTCTATGCACACACCTTACACTTATAATTTTCAATGCACATGTACATTTATCTGTTCCTAGCCTTTTTCTTGTTCACTAACCCAAATAATAATGCATGTTCTATTTTTAAACCGTGTTCCTTTTAAAATTTTTGGAAAGCATTTAATTATCTGGGAAAGAATATGTACATTCTTCTCAAACTCACACAAACGGTATATTTCCAAAAAATAATATCTCAGTGCCTCTTGGATTCACACTGGCTTTGTCAAAGTATGTTTTCTTCTCATACTGATATTGTTTCTTAATTATTCATTCACTTGAACCAGTATACACATGAATTTCCATTTTTACACTTTTACTTCACACATAATATTTATATAATCTTCATGCATACATATTGCATTCATCATGCTTCACTACCTTTGATACTTAGTTTCATGTTGTTTCACTAACATGAGATTATACACTCACTTCATCAAGCATCATTTTGTATACATTACTCTTTCATGCAAGACACTATATCAATGATGAGTGCATGAACTTCTCAAAACAATTCATGCAAACCAGGGATGTTTTAATTATTTTTACACAATAGTTTGATACACAGTCTTTACACAAGAATCAGAATGAAAAGGTTCTCTTTGTACTTATCAATATAATAGGCAGAAATTGAGTGAACCTAAAATAAGGACAGGGAGAATCCCTAGGTTCTATTGCAAATTATTCATAGAAACAAGTTCTTCACTAAGAAAAAAGTGAAAACCACAAATCAAGTTCTTGAGGTTATCTCCTATTCTTTGCATAAGAAGAGTAAAGTTGAAATTCTTTTCAATGAATTAGAGAAATTAACAGTGCTACATTTTTCTGGATATGAGATCTCCTCAAACACTCAACTCAAATCATCTGAACACTACCTTTGGCTAAATTTCCAGTCATCAGCTCTCACAGAGATAATGGTGGATAACAGTCTCAAACAAGGATGAGGATGAAGGCGAATCCTCTCATACATTTGTGAAGCACAACTAATGAAATAATATAACTAGGATACAAGATAGAATATATTGGTTGAAAATAGTTTATTTAGAGTTGCAATAGCATGAAAAAATGACATCCCACATGAATGTGAATATGACTTTCGTGCTCCCTTATATTACAACTTACGGTTTTTGCGGCATATAAATTTTCACTGGAAAGATCCCATTAACGCCTAGCACCGCCCTGTGCCAAGCCTTGATCCACCATAGTTTCACTATTCATGGTGGCTTTCACCACTCCTTTTTTCCTATTTGATGCCTCATATGCACCCCATGCCACATTTTCTTTAGTCAAGGTTGAACCCACCCACATAGAAGTGGTGAGGGTCCATCATCTGGTTAGTAAAATATGGCTTATTTTTTGATGAACTCTATTAAAAAATTATTCCATATTCCAAATGATGTAAAGACAATAAACTCAAATAACCGATTCCCTAATTTATTATTCTAATTTCAATTCAATAAATTCCAACTCTTAACTCTTATTTTTGAATTTTTTAAACACTACATCAACTTTACATAAACAATAACATAAGTTTTTATAAATTACAAACCATATATACAATCTTCACATTAATTGTTACATTACCTATAAAAAATTATTCAAATCCAATCATCATATGAAAATTATGAATAATTATCAATAAAAAATCAAAGGCTAAACATCAATTATTCAAACACAATAAAATTGAATATTCATGAATAAATTTTATTGACAATTATTACAACACAAATATCACTTTAAATAATTTGGGTTCTTCGTCAACAAAATTCAAAATCCAATTTCCTCAAGGAGGTTCTAAATGAGACTAATTTAGGAGGTAAGTTCCTATTTCATATTATTTTAATTTCTTTTGAATTTATTTTATTTTATTATTCTCTCATCACCTCCCTTTATCCAAGTGGAATAAAAACCCTAGAATTGATTATGTACTAGAATATGATTATGTTAATGGAATATTCCATCATCAAACCTCCTATCCTCTCCCTTTTATTCAAAAAATTACAACACCATCCACAAGGTGTTGATTTATCACCTTAGAGGATAACAACTTTTTATTTTCCTTTACCAACTTCAAGGATGGTCATAAAAACATTATAATGGTTGATTTTTTTAAAATGATCATTATAATCTTTTTATGTTCTAGAACTAATAAATAAACATAATATTAAATAATAAAATAAAGTGTTTTCATTTTGATTGAAACCCACCAAAAATAATCTAAACTACTATCATTAACATTTTATATAATGAATCATCCTTATATCTAGAAAAATAATAAAATATCAGACCAATTAAACATATGTAAGTTCACTAATTATATATTATTTGAATTTCGAATAATTATTATCATTTTACACAACTCCTATACGTGTATACAAGTGAAATGATAATGAAAACCATGAAAACAAGCACTCCTGAATGATGAAATTAACTCCCTAACTCATCATAATGGCCATAAATGAATTTATAAAACTATAATAAAAAATACATGTATAAGTGGTTTGTGATTTATTAATTAATGAATCTAATTTGATTATCTAGGATTTTTATAGGAAGAGATCATTCATACATTAGGTAAGGGGATCCTCAAACCCAATTTCCTTTCTCTTGGTCATTAATAATTAATGCCAAACTTCAGTGAGGATGCTCTTTTAACAATCCAAAAATATTATTTTTTGTACATAAATTCTATTTTATAAGATGTACATATTTCCAATATGATTTTATGAAAAATGAAAATATTAGTTTTCCAAAATAACCATTCTTTCTAAAAACACATATTTTACTTCTCTTGAAATTGTTTATGCTTCACTAAAGATTGATGATTTTTATACCAAGTATGTCATTCCCTTTTTATTCTAGGAACTCCAATGTTTATTCATGAAATTATGACTTATTAAATTCTCATGAATCCAATTTCTCTTCCATGGATTACTTTTTGAAAAATATTATTATACCTTCTTTGTGGCATGAATTATTATGTAAATGTTATGATGTGATGGGTGTGCCTGAAATTATATAGCACTCCAATGCATTGGTTAATATGATGTATCTCATGAGATAATGTGAAATATTCATGAACATGATTCTATCTTTTTTCATAATTTTGATATTATGAATTTACACATATGTTATACGTGAAAATTATACTAGATTTATTCACAACTATGTGTGGTATTTGACCACTAAGACATGATGTTTGATTTTTAGGCATTGCTAGATTTCATGCCTTTATCTAATGCTTCCTCTCATGATTATGAAAATGATTTCATGCTTATATTTTGATGATAATGATTATGCTCACCCATGTTAAATTGATCCATGATATTATATATCCTCTTACTGGGATTTTAGTTCACTCCTTTATTTAATATATATCTTCAGGTGAATACTTATACAAAAACAAAAATGAGTTCCAATAAGAAGTTATAGAATAATGAATTAAATAACATTTATGTTTTATTATTTAAATGTTATGTTCATTCCTAATTTTCCCAAGACACTAAACCATTGTATCTTAGTTTTGTAACACAAATATATGGTTTTTATTTAAAATAATATTATAGTAATGTAAAAAAATAAGCATCACTATAAGTTGTGTCATTTTTCACTCGAATATGTTTATTGAGATTCATAAAATTTAAACATATCTGATTTCTCTTAGAATGAGGAATCATTCTTATAGAAGTTACATTTATGTATCATTAATATTAAGTATTTCTCAAATATGTTTTCAACAATAGATATTTAATCAGTTATTATAAAATATTCATGGTTAGTAAAATCAGTTGAAAATTTAAATTGTACATGTAGATTTGACATAATTTTTTGGATGAGATTTATCAACAGGTTGAGATGTTTCAGCCTTCACCTATAAATCATTGTTTAAATTCTTTTTCATCTTCTTCAAAAATAAATTAACCATAGGATATATAAATTGTGTATTAGATAACTATTTTTCATTAGAATTAATTTTTTCATCATGTACATTCATATTTTTTCCCAGTTCCACAAATTTTATTTTGAGATTTTTAATTTCCATTAAGTACACATCTTATTTTTTGAAAAATTATTATTTTCCTTCAATATTATTTTAACAATATTATTTAAATACAATTGATTCTTCCTTGAGTGTGGTGTTTTTTTCAAGACACTCCCCATGTTATGATATCAATATATGTTCTATATAAGCTTCCTCACCTCATTATTCTTTACTACTTGAAGTATATTTATTTTATTTATCATGATCTATGAAGGTTTTAAACTTCTATATGACTTCGCCTTCTATTTAATATTTATTATTAGGGACATCGTCTTTTTTTACTTAAGAAACTTCTTTTGATATAACCTGTTATTTATTTTATTTCTATTATATTTTTTAACAATATTTAAAGTTTTACCACACTTATTTCTCTAAGAATTTTCTTTATGATCATCATTATCATAATCTATAAAATTCTTGTTTGGATGGTTTATTATGAAATGTTATACCCCCACACCCCAACATTATATTATAAGATTTCCATTTTAATTTCCTCCACCTTTATGGAAATTTCTATAGATAAGGGAAACAATCCATTTATGGTCATCATCATCATCAGCTTCCTTATCTTTTGATTAATTATAACACATTAATTATTCTTCCAATTATAAAATTTTAAGTATTTTTATAGATTTAAATCCCATTTCTTCTCTAATATTATTTTTAATTAATATAGGTTTCCTAATTTCATTCGCAACAGGAATGCTATTTAGTTCATTAAGAGAGAAATTACATCGATAATCTAATGTATATACTTTAGGATCATGAATTTTAGAAACTTTTGTCATAATTTTTCTACTAATAGTAGAATATTATAAGGAATTTATAAATCTTTTTATGTTACAGAAAATTTCATTCACTTGGGAAAAGTATTTATCAATAGTTTCTTATTTTTCCATCATGATATCTTTGAACTTTTTTATATTTGAAATTTTTTCCTTTACTTTTAGATTCCCCTGAAATATGATTTCAATTTTTCCCAAGTTTCCTTTTTAAGTTTGGAGGCCCATCACCCTAATTTAAAATTTTATGAATAATGAAATTAGAATAAAATTATATGATTTTATTTCAACCTCGCTAATTCATTTTTCAGTAAAAAAACATCATATAGTTTTTCACTATGTGTGAGAATCCTATAGTAGCCACATCAATAACCTATAGACCCAGAGAAAATGGATGAATTATCATTCTATTTTTCCATCCATGATAATTTTTCTTAGAAAAGGTAGTAATAACTTTTCTATTCAATATATATAGATTATCCATGAAAAATAATACAAGGATCTTGAAAATAAAACATGGGTTTCTATGACGCCAAATGAAGTTCATAAGAATATATAGACCACTTATAGGGGGTTGAATCAGTGGTAATATTTTTATTATTTAGTTTCTCATGAAATTAACCTATAGAACATGTTAAAGTTTCAATAATTTCATCTTTATAACTCAACATTACTCAAATGAAATAATGAATAAGATAAATATAAGGAACATGGGTTTTTATGAGGTTAGATCTAATTTATGGTACGTAGTCCTTTCCATGTTGAAACCCAATGAGTCATGAATATTCACTAAATAATATAGGTTTATATAAATGAACTAAATTATGTAATTCTATTTATGTATCCTAATAGGAATTATTAATAGTTCAAACTAGTTACAATATTTGATTAATCTTTCAAACTAACATAATATTGGAATATTAAACTATTCTTACTATGAACTCTTTACAAAATAATTTCTTTAGAAATTTATTTACCAGAAGGTATACTTTCTAAAATTTTACTCTACTTGAGTATGTAATTAGGATCTTTTATTCTCATTAAAAATAATTTTTTAATTAAAACACTTCTTTGACCCTTTTAATTTTGTAAATAATGTTGGTCCGACAAACTTCTAGTATTTATTCTCCTGGTATTCTCAAGTTGAATTATTTTCAAGTATCAAAGGAAATTTCTTCCTTTTATACTCATATATATCCCTAACTAATCAAAGATATATGTAATTTGATCTCCTCAAAATTTTACACATTTAAAATTATCATTGAATTCATTCAAACCCTCCTTTCTTTATCATAGTCAACTCAAATTTTTTAAAAACATATTTTAAATTTATTTTTCAAATGTTCCTTAAGTCTTAGCTGGAATAATGAAATTTATTTCATAAATATTGAATTATTAGAAATCCATCTTACCGTCATCATAATTATTTTACTTTATAAAAAATGTAAATATTATCTGAAATATTCTAGAAATTGTTCTTCTAATAAAATAAATAATTATAGTTTTAATTTCATTCTACATATCTTATGGTTCTGCCTCTACTTTTTATTTAATCAAATGATATTTTATGAAACTTTTTATTCATGCATGAATATACTACATAGTTTTCCTCCTTTGTTTTCATCACACAATGACTACTATACTCAACTTCTCAAGAATTCATTTCTTACTCTTCTTTCTGATAATAATTATCCAGAGTTTCTTCCTATAAAATATCATTCTTCTACTTCATTTACTTTAGTTACACTTTCTAGTAGTTCTTTTGGTCAATTTTTATTCCAATGATCCTAAATGAATGAAGCATACATTCTTACAAAAAACCATTAACTAAATCATATTTGAGTAATGGTATAACTCAATATTTATCCAATTATGTAAGTTATAGTGTGATAGATTCTTCCAGTGTTCTTATAATAAGAAAACCATAGTTTTATGATCATCCTGCATTTTGTATTCTAATAATATTTCTATAGAACCTTTTGATGAGGATGACTATATCCATGTCTCCTTTAAGCCTTTACGTTCTATATTTCTAAACATGATGATTTAGTATGAGTTTGAACTATCACATATCATGTATATTTTAATATTTCTGGTTCATGTATAATTTCTCTCTTCGAGTATTTTCAATTTTCTTTCTATTTTCTTAGTTGTTCAGCTCACATCCAGCTCCTATACATGCTGTTATAACTAGAACATCATCCTTAACTAAATCTGAAAAACATTAACAAAATTATATTGATAAAAAATATAATAGTTTCAATAATTTAAACCCAAGGGTTCTTCATCTTACAAATCATTGTATTTGAGTACCAAATTGTTTTAAAAAAATATATGGAATAAAAGGCTTAGAAATCATATCCAAATATGAATCAATTTTTTTTAAATATGATATTGTGATAGATTTTATTTATCTAAAGAAATAATAATATTTTGTTTGTTAAAATTTTAATAAATGTATGTTGACTCATGGATCTAAAAAATGTGTGGAGGTTTAGTCTACAAGAACACTTACTCCTCATCCCTACTAACTTATATTGGGATATGAGACAAAATTATATCATGAATAATTTATAATTTATTAATTTTATTAATGACTACACCCGGATAAATAATTTAATTTTTATCCTGAAAGTAAATTAATTGATTGAGATTTTTAAATTCCTTAGAAGTATAGTTTAGAAAGAGGTGTGAGTCAACATCATGAAACTAAGATAATATAATGGAATAAAGTATACTTGTGGTGCTTTTGGAAGATATTTTTAAAACATGAAATCAAGAATCAATATGGAACACTATATACTTCATATAAAAATGGTCTAGAAGATAAGAATTATAGAATCATTGTTGTGATGGGTCGAACCATGTTAGGTGAACAAAATATTTCAAAATATTTTTAGAGAGATGTTTTATTCATTTCTATACATATACAAAATAAGTGTCACCTAAGTCTTAAGACACATATGAAATAATATGGGAATCATTAAAAGACTAATACTACATTTAAGTAATTTAATGTTGTGATGCCCCAAAAAACTAAAGGAAGAACCGTGTATTTGATAGCATGTATGGCACACGATACCAAGCACATAAGGTAATATAATACCCAAATACATTATAATATATATACTTTTTAAAATATATTTTATGTATTTAAATGAACACAACAAAGAGTTGGATATCATTACATGAAAGAGATACCTTCCTCTATATATTGTGTTACATGCAAAAATGACCATCTTTGATGGCCTGCTCTATATGAAAAATTGAGTCTTACTGAGAAACAATCTATAATTGAAGTATTATTATTCAATGAAATAATATATTACCAAGATGTTAAATTAAAGGATTTTAATAGTATTAAATAAATAATGAAAATATATTATTTTTAATAATACATTATTAATTCAAAGGTCAAAAATTAATTATAAATGATTATAATAACTAAATGAATATAAAAATAATATTTTTAAAGAAAACTATTTTAATTTTCTCAAAGACATTTTACCCTAAAAGATTAAATTAATTAAAACCAGTGTGTGATATTAATTTAATAAAAATAAATTACATATTCAATCAATTATATTCATCCGAGATATTTTTTAAAAATATGATAAGAGCAAACCCAATATTTGTCATAAAAACCTATATTTTTATTAAGGAATTTTTACCACCTTTTAATTGAATACCTATTTTAAATAATAATTTTTTAACAAAATTATATATTTATTTTTTTAAAATAAGATTCATTTTTGTATTTATAATGTCAAAATTATCTTAGTATGAATATTTTTTTTCTAAGAAACTTCATTTTTAGCGAGTAGTGAAAATTCTGTGTTTTAGTTAAAAACTGCATTTTTGTTTAAATAATAATTAATGTTAAATTATATTGTAAATTTGTTTTAAAGTAAAATTTGATAAATTATACATCTATTTATACAATTTATTCCATTATAAATAATTTACCCTTTTAATTTGAATATAAAAACATAATAATCTTTTGAACATTTTTCTACTAAAACCATTTAATCCGTTTGTCTCCGAGATTAGCATTAATCCTAATTTTACCTCTTCTATGATTTGATTTTATAAAATCTTACATACACCATTGTAATAAATATAATATTTATGGTCTAATAATATCAACATAGTTTTTTTTTACAAAAATTATTAGTGAAAGTGATTAAAATTAATTATAGTGATTAATGTGAAATTAAGCTTAAAATAGACTAAAACCCTAAGTTTAGGGGCCCAAATAACCTAGATAATTATCCAATACTCATTTTATAGAACTATTTCGGACATTAAACTTAAATTAATTATTTTGGGTGGTTTTTTATAACTTTTATTAGGTAATAACATGTTCACACCTAACTTCTTTTCAAGAATATCAAGTGAATCCTTTTCCGTCCATATAAAAGGCCACCACCTCTACCCATTCCTCACACCTATCAAGACTCTTATGTTTGAAAAATCTATTCCCAAATGAACTCCCAAAATCCCTTCCATAGACCTTTAAGTACCCCTTTGGGAATAATACCTTCTCTGAATTCCTTTTGGTTTAAACCAAAAGAAGTTACCCAATTAAATGGTAATGTATTTTCTTAATCTCTATAGTTTTATTTCCATTCTACAACCCCTAAAATATCCTTATTTTATTCTTGTTCAAAAAAAATATCCTCAATATACTAGAATTTTTTGATGCTCAGAGTTATACCTACATGTACAAGCACCACCATCTTATGGGCAATGAACATAATGTTTATGTGGATGATGAACTACTACCTCACAAAATGATGATTGTTCTGTTTTTCTATAACACCAATCATGGTTGAAATTATGATGAAAATATGTTTATATATATTATATATGATAGTTATTTTGTATTTATACTTCTATAATCCTTTTATTACACCTAAATTTTATACTTTCAATTTTACGTTAATACGATAACATCGTTTGAGGAAGTGTGGACTACTGTCCCCTCAAAGAATTGTGATTCTTTGAAATTAAACATGGAACATATAAAGTATGGTTTTAATTAAACATAAGTGACATAAAAAATATTAAAAATATATTCATGACATAATTACCTTTCTGTATATATATATATGTGTGTGTGTGAGTGTGTGTGGATATATATATATATCATTTCTTTATTACCCATTCACACACATTAAAAGAGATAATGTCGTTCGTGGACGTGTGTACTACTGCCTCCTCAATATGATGCAATTCATTTTACACAAAATAATAATATATATAATTATATATGATTAAATAATATTATATTTCCTATATAATTATCATTCTATAAATATTTTAGTTACCTTCTTTCCCCAAAAATCATTTAAAAATTGGAATGTTTCTCATGCGTACGCATGGCCTGCCGTCTCTATGATTGTAACATATTCTCATTTTCATAACCATATTTAATGATTGATTTTAAAAAATATAATTAATGTAAAAATATTAAAATTATTTCATGGTATTATTCTGGAAATGTTATATAATGAACGCTATGACCATAGTTGACTGACAATAGTTGTTCTGACACATAAACCAAATTTTGTAAAAAACACCCGATGTAAAGTTAATTGTCTGAGTAGTTGAAAAAAACAAGATAATAAGTGAAATAAAAGTAATTATAAACATGAAAATAGTTATGGAGAAATTATGAAGTTATAATAATTTTATTATATAGTAATTTAAAGGATGTTCTCCCAAAAGAAAACACAAGGTTAGGAATTCTTGTCTCACTTTTCTTTCCTTGAGGCATAATTTATAATTGTGCACTAAATTTCATATATATATATATATATTTCTTAAATACTTAAATATTGAAATATAATAATATGAAACATATTATATTTATGATATTTATATTTTTCATTTGATTATTATCACTTTTGGGTCTTTCGATTCATATATAAGGGATTTCATCTCAATTTACATTCCAGTGAGTCTTACTTTTATTATACACCAATTAACTTTTATTCGGTGTATATTGACATGTTATATTATGAATAAACTTACTATAATGATATTATGGGTTTAATTTAATTCAAAATGAATTATAATTTAAACGTTTCAATGTGGTATGAGACACATTGGAATGTTTAAAAATTATTTTCCCTCAAGAATGTTTTAATGTCAACAACATGTGCTGTACGTAACCTCCTATGAGGTATTATTGATAAATCCATATTCGTTATTAAATTTGGGTATTTTATAAAACACATTATTTAATTTATATATAAGTAATTCATTGGACATTCAATAGAAAAGTTGGGGACTATTTAAGGAAATCCCTATGGGTTAGGGACATGTGAATGTAAGCCCCTCGATGCATCAGTAGTCTCATGGGAAAACATAATTGGGAAAATTGGTATGGTTAAACTGTATTTTGATGATACTAGTTCAATGTACCTAGGAAACATGAAATCAAATAATTAATAATTTATTTCAAATTAGTTCCAATTATTATTTATCCATCATATTTTGTGTCGACATATCTATCGATACATTTAATTTTTAGTTCATTGATAAAATGGATAGTGTTTTAGTTTTATACCTTTCCATATTTATTTTTCATATCTATTTATTTGAATGGAATGTGATTATAGTTATTTACCATTCTATACTGACTATTCTCATTAATTCATTACTTTTTCCACTATATATTTCCTTTAATAAGCATTTGAGCTCACCCTTATAATGTGTCATTCTCGAGGAATCCAAGAAGTTTACTGCGAAAGATATGTATGGATTTACTAGATGGATTTGAGTTATCCTCAATGTTATTTATTTTTAAAGAAGAATTTTTTTTTGTAATCAATGTATTCATTTATAGTATAACACCCATTTATGTATCTGCTTTACCAGGACTACTAAACTGATCGGTCCTTTAGGGTTTGATTCCTTATAATAATGCCAATGTATTTTGAGTAGAAACTAGATCAGGGATATCTAGGGCTGGATCACTACAAATATATTTAGTATTCCCTAATTTATAATGATAAAAAATAGTAATCTCATTAAATTTTACTGGAAAGCATAATAATGGATATTTATGGGCCACTTATCAAATAGAAGTGAAAAAAAATGTTTTAATATAATACTATACATGTTATTTCACTATTTTCGGGAGAAAATAGTTAAAAATAAATCTAAACATGATGATACAAATTAATAATATTAAAAATATTTCTTGATCTGATAATGTATATATTTTGTTAAAAAATACAAAATAAGATGTTGAGAAAGAACCAATCCCGGATTATATTTATTTTAATCAACCTAGTGATAAATATTAGAATAATGGAAATGAGAGATTAAAATTTTAGAAGATAAAGATAAATATTGAAATAGAATTTATTATTTGAAGACAAAAGGATCTATTACAATAAAGAAGAATATTTACGGTTAAAGTACAAACTATCAATATCTCGAAGATTAATCATCTATCCTTGTATAAATATTTCAATTGTAAAGAGTGGGTTATAGCTATGGGTGAGTAGATTGATTAGATCAGAAAGTGATCCATATGAGATCATGTTCCCAGACTAATAGAAAAAAATATAATTGTGACCAAGATGGGGTTTAGGAAAAAACTAAATAATAAAGGGATAGTTATTTTGAACCAGTATATAATTGTCTAAAAGGGTTATTTATAGATTTAAGGACTCGATTTTGAAGATTTATTTTCACCTATTGAAATTTGGAAGGTGATCATATGTTTTTATCATTTGTAACATATAATGAATATAAAAATTTTCATGCCCTAGGGTTTAGCCTAGTGGAAAAGGACCCGATGTGGTATTAGGTAGGTATTAAATTTGAGTCTCCCTAGCTTCCTCTATGTGTATGTTTGTTTGTTTCTTTGAAGATTTATACCTCCATTTTCCTGACTTTCAATAAATAGAAAATTTAAAAAAGTCTTGTCAAATATAAATTCTTTTATGGTTGTATATCCAGAGTATCCTTTACCTCTTGAAAACTATTGTCTTATGGCGTGTAAATTGAAGAATAATTTATTTAAAAAAAATCAGGCCTATGGGGGCTAGTATTCAAAGTTATAAAACAACTTAAAAGACATGTAATTAACAAAATAGAAAGATAATAGTGATCTATATATAAAAGAAATAAAATTATATACTCTCATTATAATTTTATATATTTATGATATTATTTTTTATGAGATATAATGTGAGTGCTTGAAAATAATTTACTGAGAAAATGAAAAATAAATTTGATATGTCTATTCTGGGAGAGTTGTTGTATTTTTTAGGATAGAAAGTGATGAAATAGGAAGGTTATATTTTTGTATAATAATATATACTCGATAATTATTGAGTAAATTTAGCATCAATGACTCAAAACTAGTATCTAGAACTATCTAGGTGTGACTGAATCTATTGAAGGATGCTAAATTAGATAATGTAAATCAAACGAATTTTAAAAGATTGATTGGAATCCTACTCTACAAAATATTCTATAGACATGATATAGTATTTAATGTGATACTATTTTCTAGATATGAATGTGATTCTTAATAACCCCATTTAGTGGTATTTAAATTGTTCCCTAAATATATCAAAGTGAATTTTATTTTTGGACTGATGTATTGGAATATTGAGCACCCAAATTAATTTGGATCCACTAATGTAGTTTGGGAAAATTATTGTGATGAAAAAGAACTATTTATGTTATATCAAATATTTTGGAGAGAATATGTGTGCTTTTTTATTTATAATAAATAAAACAATGTTACATTGATAATAATAGTGGATAAATATATTACTGCTATGAGTGATTTTACACAAATGATTTGGATGTAAGATTATTTTGAAGATTTGAGGGTGAATATTTAAATACCTATTATTAATTCATATGATAATGAATACACTATTAAACTTTTTAATAATTATTTAAGACACTCAATATCTAAGTAGATTAATATTAGGTTTCACTTCATCAAAGAGAGAGTTTCCAATAATGATATCAAGGTATAATTTTTTCCTAACCAATACTAATTGGTTAGAATTTTCACCAAGGAAATTTATAAAAAAATATTTAGTCATCAACATTGAAGAAGAATGTTCAAACCTACCGGGTATTTTAATATAATTTATAAGGTGAACCCACACTTTTCTTTCTATTGTTTTTTCAAAGGGAGATAAAATATTCACAACTTTGAATGGGAAGATGTTTATTATATTCATCAATTGTGAGTATAGAGGATGAAGTTATTTTAAAAAAGTGGAGTATAAATAGATGTTTTGATTTTATAAATTGATGGGGTGGGGGGGGGGGTCATTAAAATTATTTAGATAAAATTTTATTTTTATTGAGGGATGAAAGTCTCGAAAAAACACTACATTATCCTATGGCTTACTGTTAGGAAATATCTCTTGTATGAATGGATGTGATTTAATATACATTTAATGAGTTTTTTATTTTTTGATGAAAAATTAATTGAGGTTTCCAATAAATTCAATAGGGGATATTGAAGTACCCCATGGAATTTTCCAAAATTATATTTGTTATAAAATATTCATGTTTTAATCATGGGAATGGAATTTAGAATTATTTTGATATGAGTTTAAGTGTTTTATAATTCCTTAGGATCATTATAAGTTATATGACTATTTTATGAGGAATGAAAAGTCTATTACGAGGCTTAGAAAAAATCCTAAGTACTTTAGACTATGTTAGGATAATATAGAGAAGGAATTTAAATTAATTTTTAAAATGAACAAAATTTCCATAAGGATGATTTTAGGATATATAATTCTTACCAAAATTGAATAAATATTATTTACAAATCCATTATATTCAATGTATTAATTCCACAAGGACGATTCTAGAGTTTGTAAAAGTTATTTGGAATCTTTAATTGAATATGAGAAATGAATGTACTTTTCATAGGTATAACTAATGTACCATGTTAAGATGATTATAGATTTCATATGGTTTATGTAAAATTATAATTATTATTTTACTACTTCATAAGTATTATTGACATATAATAATTAACTAAGGAATTTAATATTGAATATTTTAAAAAAGATATTAAATTTATTTGATGTTATATACTAATCCGCATTATAATTATCATCACATTAAGAATTTAATATTCAAGACGATTTTGGAGAGTTCCAGGATGTAAATAGGACTTCCATATCATAATGATTCATTCTAACACATGAACATGCAATAATTCAAAATGATTTTAAATGATGTGTATTTTGTAGAGAAAAACAAGTAGTTATAATTCAAATATTACATAAAGAATATCTTGAGTATCTTATAGATTTAAATAAATATCGTGATTGGGATTTGAATGAGATAAAATGAGGTCAAACATGAGTGTATTTTAGAAGCTGATGAACATCTTTGAATGTAATAATTTGAAAACCTATAATAAATGGGATTTTATATATTCAATTACGGAAATAATTTTAATGATATTGTGTAAATATATAATAATAAAATAAATTAATTAAGTGAGTTTTAAAAAATAATAATTAAGATGAGAATTAGATAATATGATGAATTGAATAACCACTGTATCAAATATATAACGAGAAATAATGAAGATGAGAATTTATCAAAATAATGGAAGAATAATTTTAGAGCCTGTAAATTCTATGATTAAAAGCTAAGAACTTGATCATTTAATATCTAAAGGAATATAGTGAATACTATTATGTTGATATTCAAGGCTTGATAAGAAAGATTTTCATTCATTATCATAAAATAACATAGAGTATGGAGTGGTATTTCTAGGTCAATTATGAATTTATTGTAATGGTAGTGAGAAGATAGGATCTTAGAGAGATTCATGAGATCATAATGTGAAGTTTTCTCCTGGATGATGTATGAAGGGATTGTTAAGATTCCTATTGTAACCAATTTCAATTATTTCTGATGAATATATTAGATGGGTGATTAACCGATCCCAACAAGGAGTAAGCTTCTTCCAAAGGTGAAAAATCATATAAAAATTAATGTGCCACATCCCACTTAATTTTTTTTATATTTGGGCAAGGATATGAGATAACCATTGAGAGGATCCAGATCTTAACTAATCAAACAAATTTATTTAGAAAGAGGAAATCAAAAAAATAGAATCCTTGATTCATGTTTCCACCTCTCAGTGATATAACTTTATCTGGCAACATAAGTCTTCTCATTCATTAAAAATTGAATACTTTTCACTAAAGGTTTTATCTAGATATATTAATTAGTTTTACCTCAATATCATATTATTTATTTTTATATTTCTTTATACCATATTTTATAAATAGAATACTTTGTTATATATGTTTTCAAAATTATCACTTCCTATTACTATTTGGTTTTCAATGTTTATGTTTTATTCCCTTTTGATAAGTTAGAAGGTTTAAGTGAAGTATATTGAATGATATATATCTCTTACTTTTGTAGAGTAATGTCTCAACTACTGGATATTTTAGTCTTTATATACTCATTTATGAATGATAAAATATATATATAAACTTTTTTTGATGATTATTTTCTTAACATTTATATTAAAACCGATTATATTGAATTATATATATATATATATTAATATATATATATATATATATATATGTACTAATTATGATTTATAAATATCTCTACCATGGTAGAAAATTTATTTAAAACAAATTTAAACTGATTTATTTATCATTCATGAGCCTTTTAACTCATATATATTTTTATCAAAATAATTTTAGAATATAAGTTCAAATTCTTCTTCAAATTACCTTATTTTTTATTGGATGGGAGCTATTCAAAATGGGAAAAGGACAAAAAGATCAAAATTTATCTTATTCCACAAGGTAGGATTGATCGTTCTTCATCTATGTGATGATATAGATAAAACCTATATATACTATCTAAATGTGTAAGGATCATCATCCATTTATGTATTAATATAAGGATCCCATAAGATATGTATTAATCTTAACTAACCCTCAAAAATGTAATGTTACTTTTTGGAATATTTCTTTCTTAATCATTTAATGTTAATTTCTGTTAAAATCCTAAAATAGGTCTAGGATATATTAAATATTAGTTTTCTCTCCAGTTTTATGAATTAAAGAAATATATTATTAAAATCATCATCCTAGTCAGGTTTTGTGATCAATTCTATAACAGAAAATTAATTACATACACATATTGAAATTTTAAATTATTTAAATCTCTATATCTAGGTAATATTAACAACTATATAGACATTTCAATAAATATATTATGAGAATATAATTGTCACATTTTTGTTAACTTAGATTCAGTCTTCAAGACCAATAATTTATGAACATTATCTTGATCAAATTCCTTTTCATTAGGAGAAAATATATTATAAATCCCATGATTACCAATGTTATCTATTTTGGATAGATAATTAATTGTAATTTACGTTATCTTCATGTAAACACATCAAATTTATATATGAACATTTTTTGATAGTTTATCATCTTGAGTTTAAAATTTGTATATAATTTCATAATTCATCAATTAAAAAGATATTTCTTATAGTAACATATAAATAAACATGACTATATTTGAAAATGTAATATATCAATTAAAATAAGCTCACAATTAGTTTTCTATTCAAATTCAATTATTTAACAATATAAGATTTTGGTATTATGACAAGTTTTTTATCAAGTTGTGATTAACTTGATAATGAATTAACTTGTGATTCTAACTTGGATCCCGTTTTGAATCCATGAGATTGTTTTCTTGTATTTAGTAAATTAATCATCAGTGTAGTTTTTTTAGGAATCAAAATATGTTTGGAGATAAAATATGAAATTGTGATTTTTTCACAAACATGGGGAAAATGGTAATTTTAATATAGTACATAACTTCATATAAATTTTTTGGAGGTTCCATTGAGTTTAGAATATTGTATTTACTATTTTACTAGATTTTGTTGATTTATTAAATATTTTAGCATTGAACACCTTAATTTTATTAATCTAATTGATTTTTTATTTCACTAGAATCATTATTTAATCATAGTTAAAAATTATGATATCTTGGTAATTTAAATTCACAGTTAAAAATCCATCAGTGTAGTATTACTTTGATAAATAAACTTAATTATAAGTGAATTTTGGTGCATTTGTGTTATGAGAAGTTGATGAGTCAATTTTATTTCTTTATTTGTTTAATTTTTTTTATTAAAGTGTTAGTGATCATTCTATCCTTTTAATTACACCCTCAAGGTGAGGAATGAGATAGGTGGGTCATGGGAACTAGATTGATTTCGTAGAATCATAACCATGGTGGGATCATTTATTAACTTTTCTAATTAATTTATACATCATAAATCATCGTTTATGGAAACTACCATTGATGTTTTAAATAATGATAATTCTTTTTATAAAAATATAATTATTTATTTACTTATGTTATTCTTTTACTTTTCAAATCGCAGTGGATCATTTTGACCATCATGTTTGATGATAAATTCTTACATTAATATTGATTATTGCGTGGGATTGTCCCTACCAACATTCTTTGGATGTGGTCTTTTAATTTTTCAATGATAAAAGATGGAAGCTAAAATATTAATCTTTTAATAAGTAAAAATCCTAGTATATGATGAATTATGTAAAACTAGTGTAATATATGAGTTTTCTTATTGAAAAAATAGTATGACGAGGGTTGGGTCATCATCATTAGAGGAATGATAAAAATATGTATCTTATAATACATGATGCACCAAATTTTTATATACATCTCCATATATATAATTGAAGATAAAAACATGTTTTCAACAAATATTTGTTGTTTTATGAACATATTCTTTGACTTTGGTGATTCTGTTTACTTTGATGAGATTTCTGTCTAAATACACGAATCAAGGAAAGTCTGTGAAAATATTGAAACTACACGGCGTGTAATTTTATACACGCCTTGTACATCCAGACAGGGACACAGATCGAAGGAGGGAGTACACGCCCATGTCACCAGGCAGAGGATACATGCCGTGTGAGGCGGCGTTACACGCTGTGTACTACTCTCTAGAAGCGGTGGTTTCTAAGAAAAGTCCACAAGCCCATGTGGTCGTTGAAGGAGTCACAGCGCGTTTGGAATTCTACACGCCGTGTCTGCTATTCTAGAAGGGGATGGTGGCCAAACCTATGATACGTCATGCCGTGTATAGTGGCACTACACACCGTGTACACCCAACCACGAGGCGACGTCGTATTAAACAGTCAATGACGGCGTGTTAGGCCACCTACTAGTGGAGAAATTGGCGCCAAAGCGCGTTGACGAAAAGTACATGGCGTGTACTTTCTATACACGCTGTGTACTTTATTTTTCTATAAAAAGAGGCATTTGCCTATGGATTTGGGAGTTAAAAAAACCATTGGAGGAGAGAAGAAGCTCTGTTGTTACCATTCCCGAGCCACTGTGGTTCCATAGTTCCATTATTCCACCTTCTGACACCGTACCTCAACGCTTACATGATTAATCTGTTAGGTATCACATGTGTCATTTCAGTCCCACTTTCTATGTGTAACTAAACCTATCATGTTGGGCCGTCAAAGCCCTAAATTTTGATCTGAAGGAAGCTGAAGAGAAACCGAAGGTCCAACTGTCGGAACTATATGAGATCCGATTAGAGGAATACGAGAATGCCAAGTTGTACAAGGAGAAGACATGATCCATTCAATATCGGATGATATCACGAAAATATTTCCCACACGGTGATCATGTACTTCTCTTTAATTATCATCTTCGCTTATTCCCACGGATGTTAAAGTCACGCTGGTCGGGAAAACTCCACGTTGTCCGCGTATTCCATCATGGAGTGGTAGAAATTTATGGAGAATATGGTCAACAATTCAAGGTAAACGAGCAGTGGTAGAAAGCTTACCATCCTACAGACAACATGGTGGGAAAATTTTCCACCATACACCTCAAGTAAGTAAGGTAAGTAGGTAGAGCCAACGACCTAAAACAAAGGTGCTTCCTGGGAGGCAACCCAGAGGATACACACCGTGTCCAACTTATATACAAGGCATGTACTGATATTTTAAATTTATAATATTAATAGTATAAATCTCTAGAATAACAAATAAATACCAGGGATGATGCCGGTGCCGATGGCAAAGTCACTGGAGTTTATTCGAGCCATCCTCAGTTCGAATCCTCCTAACCTACCTTCGGCACGGGGTTCCTCCTTTTATTTACATGACGTGTGTGGTATTTTCCATATATATATATATATATATCTCTGTGTGTGTGTGTGTGTGTTTAATAAAACCCATGGTGGGGATGGACCGGTTGGCTAGAATCATAATTCGGTTTTAAAAGACCCGGGTTCGAATCCAGACAACTGTCCCATTTCCATCATTTGTTCTTTTAATAAAACCACACGACGTATACTCTGATATAAGCCGTGTGCGCTATGTTTTTTCAAATATAAATTAAAACATTTTTAAAATAATCAATTACATGCGGGTGAAGTTGGCGGATTGGCAAAGTCTCGGCACCAGGTTCAAAAGACCCGGTTTTGAATCGCGCTAATCTCCCCGCTTCATCCCCATCCTTTCCTAAATAAAAACCACATGCCGTTCTTTTCTTTATTTACGTGTATATAGGCCGTATAGAATAAATATATATATATAAAATAAATATGGACATCGTAACAACCTTTTCTCTAGTGGGTGAGGGCGTCCATTCGAATCGGCCGATCGCTGGTTCGAATCCCACCCCACGCACTGGACAAATGGTTGTACTACTCTTTTTCTAATTTTAAAATACATGGCGTGTATTTCCTGATATACGTCATGTGTAGTATTATATATAATAGAACATGTAGATATATCTATTTTGTTTTAATTATTAATAATAATTAATATATAGTTTACTATAATAATTGTATTTATTTATATAATTAAAAACAAATTCGGGATACACGGCGTGTACCAAACATACATGCCGTGTACCACGACTATATAAGCCTCGGTCCACCCGGCTTGAGACCGTGTCGCACGGCCACCCCATTTTTCTCCTTTCTTCCCATTTCTTCTCCCGAATGCCACCCGAACCCCCTTTTTCCAGAGCCGTCGATTTGGGGAATTTCCAGTTCTGATTATTCTCACAAGCGATCATCGGTCATGGTACGCCGTTCTTCACCATCTATTTCAAATTCTTAGACTTGTTTAGGGTGTTTATCGGATCGGCTGACCGTTCGGCTTCTGACAGTACAGGACCACGAAATGATGAACACGCGCCGTGTACTTCTGTACACGTCCATACACAAAATATTTGAAACATTGAATATACACGGTGTGTATGTTCGGTATACACCATGTAGACCATTTCTCTTGGCTGACCCATGTCTCCCCTCTACACGGCCTCTCACCCCATGTTCTTATACACGACGTGTGTGTTCAGTACACGCCTTGTTTGTGAGATGTTTAGCCAGCCCATGTCTCACCCTGTACACGACCATATTCTTCATGTGCAGTACACGCCGTGTCATGTACCTACACGGCATGTATTGTTTTCTTTGAAAAGATAACAACATGGTCGTGTCATTTATATTAGACGACCACCTGCAATTTTAGTGAACACGGCGTGTATGTTCGGTACATGCCATGTTCTGTTACATGGTCTATTTCCACCCTCGGCATGTCTATCCAGGGAACACGTGATAATCTATATTCTTGACTACACGCCGTGTACTCTGGAGTAAACGCCATGTACTTTTATTTTCCAGTTTTCTTATATTCTCTTTGTTTTATTTTCTTCCTTTTTATTTTTATTTTCTTTTGTTTTCTATTTCATTCTATTTAAGGATATGTCAGATCACGATCTTTCCCGAGGGAAGCGCCCAAGCTCCGCCACCGAGAGCGAGAGGCCTAGCTATCGTCGGATCTGACTCCGACCACCTCCGCAGCCGGACCCAGACGCTCTGGTCTTTGAGCTCCCTCCATTGGCCATTCTGCTGTCACTCACTCCCTCAGATGAGGCCGAGCCTACTTCTGCTACACCAGCTTCCACTTTCCCCATACTATCATCCTTAGTAGCTGGTCCCTCTTCGAGCACACCTTCCACCGAGCCACCTTCTACTTTGTTAGATCCACCTCTAGAGCCAGACATTGCTGCTGAACCGGCACTTGGGCCGGGACTAGTAGGTGCTCCCTATCCCTGCATGGTATTCCCGGTCACCGACCTCGCATACGATAGGTTCCGATGGTTCTCTCGTCGGCCGATACCGTTGAGTGGCCGGTACCTTGACACCAGCATTCCGCAGCGACTCAGTATTTGGGAGGAGTTGGAGGTGCTTCTCAGGAACACCTCACTCCTTGATATTTTCCAAGTCATCACTCCTATGTTCCGTGATTTATTTTTGGAGTTTGCATCCTCATTTGAGTTTGATGGAGTGGAGTACCAAGAGACACTTGGAGATGCGGTGCCCGTAGTTCGATTCCAGCTAAGAGGCCGATGTTTTTCTCTTACGATGACAAAGTTTGGCCGATGGTGTGGCTTCTATGCCCATCCTATCACCCCACCACCTGTTTCTGACTTGACCCAGCCTGGGCGCTCTGACCTCGTTGCCATGTGGCCGGAGATCGCTAGGCCTAACCGCCGGCACTCCTCCACTTCCCAGAAGAGCACTCTTATAGCCGACCTCATCCTTCGCTTCACCCACCAGTGCTTCAGCGCCATCCTTTTCTCCCGCCATGAGGACATGGGGGTCGTGACCGGCCTTGACATGGAGCTTCTTACCTGTGTCATCCGACACGACTAGCGGGACCTCTCCTACCTTGACACCTCCTATTTCCACTCCATGTTTACTAGCCGTCAGGGAAACCTGAACGGCGGGTTTTACACCGCCCCTCTTACCCACCACTTGGGGGTATTAGATCCCTATTTACCTCATGAATTGTTAGGTTTACCCCAGCGGATGGACTTTCTCATGCTCATTCGCATGGGATTGGTCTGGAAGCAGGGGTGACTACATCATTGCTCAGGATCGAGCTCTGCCACCTGCTGACCCCCCTGCCCCAGCTGCTGACCCTGCTCCTCCTTCCCCACCCCATCCAGCTTCTCCCCCTCACCCACCTCATACAGACCCCACTTCTTTTGACCTTCCTTCTTATATCCCATCCCCCATCCCACCTACCCCAGCACCATCAGTCGATCCGCCTCTTTACCTTTGCCTTTCCACGATGGAGTAGAAGTTAGCTCATATCATCAGCCACCAAGACACCATTTCATGCCATTTGATTCGTCTGGATGGCAGCTAGGACCGGATGGAGCATCTGTTGGTGCATATTGCTCAGCATCTTGGTGTTCCACTGCCTCTGCCACCAGCCTCTACCTCCATTCCTGGCCTTTCTACTACTACTCCACCGCGCTCTCTTATGTAGGCCACAGATTCCGTTCTGATTACTACGGTGAGCTCTGCTGTTGCCTCTTCTGCCGGGCCTAGGCCTGCTGCTGAGCTTCCTATCTTGAGTCTCTCCCCTGCAGATCCTCCTTCCTCAACTCCCCTTCCCGATACAGAGTCAGAGCCTCCCACTTCCAAGCCTCCTCTGCCGTCTCTACCGGCCGATTTTGTACAGGATGATGCCTCCCCTAAGGTGACCCCATGCTAGTGACATTTTTCTTTATCTTATATATCTCTTTTCTCATTTTCAGTACTGTGATGTTATGCATGTTTGCAGTTTTCCTTTTTCTCGACAGTCACAGGTACGGTCATGGAGCACCTTGGGCATCACTTTTCACGAGGGGAGTATTTTTCAATTTTTTGGATTTACTTCTTCCACTGCTTTCCCTCGTTTTGCCCACCATATCACCCCCTTGCCCACCCTTTACCATAGTATTGCACTTTGTGTCCCATGTGCAATCTTAAGTGTGGGGGAGAATCTATCTCTTTCACATTAGTCTTTGGCCTTTAACTACTCTAGGAGACATCATTATTAGATTCTATACTTGAAAATTTAAAGCAATTTTGGTTAATGATTCTTATAAATGATAGAGTTTTCAGTATAATCTTTTGGAAAGGTTTCATGCTTATTTTAGTTTTTTTAAGTATTTTAAAATGATTGATAATATAGTTTCAGTTGCAACTTTTCATCCTTGATTAAATTACATTGATTAGGATAGTCATTTATATGCATGTCATGACCTGATTGTCCCTTTATTATTTTTCCACTCCTGAGAGGTATTCTAAACCCTTTTTCGTATTTCTTTTCTAATACCCTCCTTCTTGAACGATTCTTAGGATATGCATCAATACTAGAATTTTCAAGATTTTTTTTCAAAACATGAAGAATTTTTTTGAATTACATTAAAATGATTGAGGAATTTGATTATTTCAACCCCTTTATCTTGAGACCTACCCTAAATTTAATCTTTGCTAAGCCCATAGAAGCCATGAATATCCTTTATAGGAAGCCACATTACAAACCTATTTCCCTTCCTACCCTATTTCTTTTTAAACTTTGCATGATTATTCATTTGAGCTTTAAAGAGTGAGTTGGCAATACATGGCATATTTTTATGTACTACCATGAAATAAAGTGTGGGGGAGTGCCTCTTGATTATTTGGGACAAAATGGGTTGCAAACATCTACTCATTGTATTCATATGTGTTTACCTTATGTTTTGTTATATATATATATATATATTAAAAAAACAACAAGGGGACCTTATGCTTATTTGCCCATGAACCCTACTTGCCTAAGCAAGATGGTGATGATTACAAAATCATTTGACTGAGCTTGTGAAGGATGCATTTTCAGTGAGTTTTACTTTGAATATCATTCAATATTGTTTAAAGGAATTATCCTTCCTTTTTCAAGCCTCAGAATTTATTTTCACATATGAACCAACCAACCCTTAGCCACTGAGACATCTGAACCTTATTGATAAAGCCCTCATGATTTTTGTGATTCTATTTTAATGAAGTAGAGAACATGATATCTTGAAAACCTATGGATAGAGTGTATATAACTTAGATTTAGCATAACTTTGATTAAAAACATCTTGAGTGTCTAGTGTGATTTTAACTGGTAAGGTAAATCATCAAGTGGCATGATTATTTTTGAAAGGTTGAAAAATGTGTTGTAAGAGGATGAGAGTAGTTAATTGCATTATATATGATGCATGATTTTAATATCTTTTGAATTGAATTTGTTTATTCCTTTTAGAATTTTTCCTTACTAACTTTATCAGTTATACGTTTGATTAATTAAATTCCTTCCTTTTAAAGTATAGGCTCTCTTAATTAGATGTTGAGATTTTGCTTGAGGGAAAGAAAAAGACTAAGTGTGGGGGAATTTGATGCACCCAATTTGTGTATACATTTCCATATATATAATTGAATATAAAAACATGTTTTCAAAAAATATCTGTTGGTTTATGAAAATATTCTTTGACTTTGGTGATTCTGTTTACTTTTAGGAGCTTTCTGGCTAAATACACGAATCAAGGGAAGTCTGTGAAAATTTTGAAACTACACGGCGTGCACTTTTATAGAAGTCGTGTACATCCAGACAGGGACACAGAACGAAGGAGGGAATACATGCCCATGTCACCAGGAAGAAGATAGACACCGTGTGAGGCGGCGTTGCATGCCGTGTACTACTTTCTAGAAGCGTTGGTTGTTGAGAAAAGTCCACACGCCCATGTGGCTGTTGAAGGAGACACGACGTGTTGGAATTTCTACCCGTCGTGTCTGCTATTCTAGAAGGGGATGGCGGCCAAAAATATGATACTACATTCCCTGTATGGCGGAGCTATATTCCATGTACACCCAACCACCAAGCGGCGCCGAATTAACTAGTCAAAGACGGCGTGTTAGGCCACCTGCCAGCGGAGAAATTAGCGCTAAAGTGTGTTGACAAAAAGTACACGGCGTGCAATTTCTTTACACGCTGTGGACTTTATTTTTCTATAAAAAAGGCCTTGGGCTACGGATTTGGGAGTTAAAAAAACCATTGGAGAAGAGAAGAAGATCTGTTTCTACCATTCCCGAGCCACCATGGTGCCATAGTTGCACTATTCCACCTTCTGACACCCTACCTCAATGCTAACATGATGAATCTGTTAGGTATCACGTGTTTCATTTCTCTCCCACTTTATATGTGTAACTAAACCTCTCATGTTGGGGCTGTGGAAGAAGGGATCGTAATTTGTATGTTGTTTTATATAGTTGCGTTTTATCGTTGTAATTCATCTTACTCTTCTTAATCTACTGTTAAATATAACTGAGAATTCTGAGCCGGACCAAGGGAAGAATTCTCAGTGATACAAAATAAAAGTAATGGTGAAAACATCCATGACCATTGGAAGGATTTCACTGATTCAAATAATAGAATGAACATAATAAAGATTTAAGAACACTGACTACCAGACCAAGGAGTCAACTGCTCTAATTCCAAACAAGAAGAACTGGACCAAGGAAATCTACTATCTAAATGAAATCTAGAATGATTGAATTATTATGAACAACACAACCATTTAAAAAATCTGCATAAGAACTCCTTAATCACCACAGCCTCGACACGTCTTTTTTTCCCATTTTAAAAACTCTTTAAATTTACCCGTTGTTTTCTTTGAAACTGTATTCATTTCTTCAAAGTAAATAAATTTAGTTTCAATCAAAACCCAAAATCAACCCAATTGATTCTAAATTCTGCATACTTCACCTAATTATGTATTAACTCAATTGAATTCATGCATGCCATAGTTCCCTGTGGATCGACCATGATCTTATGCTGTACTAATGTTCTAAAGAACAGGTAATTAATTGGGGGCACATAACTTCAATCAACAACAAGCGAGACCAATACACACACATGAGATACATTTATAATAAACTTATAAATATTTTCTAACATAGTATAATTTAAAATCCAAAAACATCAATAATATAACCTAGTAATGGTCCTAAGAAATCATCGAGAACATAAATATTTGGAAAATATTATTCTTTGAAATATATTAGGCAAATTGAAGAGTGAGAAAAAAATAGTCACTGAATATACTTTTCCAAATGAGCCACATTAAAATTAAGAATGTTCTTAAAATAAATACCACCAATATCTTTATGAAAACACAATTTATCCCATGATAAAATTTTATTTTATTCAAATCATTACTAAATACCCCCCAAATATTACCCCAAAGTATATAAATATCAGGAAAAAATGCTACTAAAATTTTAAACAACTACATTATATTGGTTGGAATAGACTAGGAAACAAATTGAATAACAAACATTCCCACACTATAAATATTTTTATGATTCTAAACATTAATTATTTTCTACATCATATAAAAAATAGTAGAAAACCCCTATTTTTTGATATTTTAAGAGGGGTAGGAAGTTCCAAATACTAATCGTGTGTTACAAACCATTTAATTCCAATTATATTACAAAATAAATGAAGATTTTGAGTCACCACTACTCTATTAAATAAGACGTCATATTTTTAGAAACTGACTCTTTTTCCTAGTTCAATTTTTTATTTGTCTAAAAAATATATAACAGTAAGTAACCTTTCATGAGTGTATCTATAAAAATTGAGACAATACACAACAAAAAATAGGTGTGTAACTTCAAGACCATACCTATATACCATAACATAATGTATCAAACTATTTTAAGCTTACCTTAAAATATGATTATTGAATATATCACGAACTAAAATAAACAAATAGGGAGAAATAATATCACATTGTATTAGTCCTCTAAGTAGAATAATAATATCTAAATATAAATAATTAAAAAATAATTCTATAAAAAAATTAATAAAAATAATTCATGACAATGGAAATCCATTTCACCCAAAATCCCATCTTCTATATGACCATCTATAACAAATTTCATTTAAACTTATCAGAAGCCCTCATCATATTTACCTTCAAAGTAGCCAGATCTTTGAGTAAGAATTAATGGGTCTTAATGGGATCAAAAATTTCAAAGGATATCATAGGATTATCTTTAATAATACTATATGTTACAAAATCACTCTAATGATCATTATAATATATGATAGATTTTTTTAAGTCAATTAGCCAATGTATTTGAAAATATTTCCATTAATAACATTCCAAAGGACAATGGGATGGTATAGAAGTCTTAAAATGTAGAAGGATTCAGTATCCTAATAATAAGATAAATCGGTGTGATAAAACATATACATATAGATATACCCATTCCACCAACGATTAAATAGTTTTAAACATCATCCTTGATAACACCCCAATACCTTTGATAAAAAATTGCAAGCAGACCATCTGGACACAATTTTTTTTTAGGATGCATAACTTCAATTTCATTTTTTAACTTTTAGTTAAAAAAAGAGAAAACATAGTTTTTTATTATATTTTTCAAGAGTATTTTTCTAAATATATAATAAAAGACATTAAAAAAAGAAAACACAAATCAAAGACAATATTAAATTTTACTACTTAAAATTTTAGACCACAAAATTCAAAACATAAAAGTTATAAAAAATAATCACAAAATATTAATACAAAAAAATGATTACACATAAAATTTAAGAAACTTATTACAAAAATAAAAAATTAGAAACAATATTCATATAAGAAAAACATTATAAAATATTATTTAAAATATGTTCATTAAACATTTATAAACAACATTTGATAACAATTAACAAACACATTTTATATATAAAATTTTCATAGAAAATTTATGTACTATATTCACATGATATATTATAATTTACTTATATATAAAACATATACATGATATATATTTATTAAAATTTCACATAATATATACTTACATAATGCATTGAAAATTGAGTGTGTTATGCTTTAAATATATATATATATATATCTCAGGATCAGAATTTTTATCTTTTTATCATTTTATAGACATTATACATGGAATATATAATAAAAAATAAGTTTTTAGTATTAATTTCACTTTTTATAAAAAAAATATAGAAGTTATATTTTATAAAAATATTTAATGGTTTTAGGTTAAATTTTAGAAATTTAATGATATAGAACTTGGTGTTTAATTTTATATGTTTTTATCTTTTGTGTTTTATTTTTAAAAATATACTTTGAATAGATATATAAAATACTCATGGAATTTAATTCATGTTTTCTATAGTTTCTTTTAAATTATATGTATAATTTCTATTGTTTAGTGGTTTTTCTGTTTTGTTTCATGTCAATTATCATGTTATTAGTTTTATTTTCAATTTTTTTTTGAAATTAGAATGATTCATTCTCTAATAATTAATAATAGAAATTGTTTCTTAAAATTTTAACCCTCTTATTTTTTTTTTGTTTCTCAGTTATTTTAATTATTTTTCTACTTTAAATTTATTTTGTTTTAGTTTTAGTTTTATTTATATTTTTTACACTTTTTTTGAGTTTCTATATATTTTTGTATTTTTAATAATATATTTTATTTTGGAAATTAGAGAATATATTTTTTTATAAAACAATAATATATATTGATTTTTGAAATTGATTTAATTACAAATTAATTAAAAAAATTATTTTTTAATTTTTTTATTTAAAAGTGGTTGGGGTATCCTTGAGGGTTATTTCAAAAAATTATAATTTTTAGCAGAGTTTAAGAAAATTAAAAAACTTATGTTTTTAATTTTTTGTGTTCACATGGTCAATATATTTATCATTAGGTCTCACAAAATCCTAAAATCATTTCTGGATTTTTTCAAAATCTACAAATCACTAAAAGAATGAAATGTTTTCACACTTTTTTTATTTTTATATATAATAAAATTTGAAATATTATTTAAAATATTATTGCTCTATTTTGAATTATGTTCATTAAAGAAATCCCAGAATATAAGTTCTCTCATTTATAAGGAAATATCCTTTGATATCCTTTATCGATTTTCCATGTGGGATTCAACTTCTACGTTACAACTATTAGATTAATAATATATCCTTAATAAGAATACTCATATAATAATATATGATTGATAATATAATTTAAAAATAGAGATTTGATTATTATAATTAATAATTAATAGAATGTTTAATGTAAATAATAATATATTTATTATAATTACTAATTAATTAATATAGCTATTACTCATAATATTATTAAAATAAATTTAAGTAATAATATTACTAATAATTAATAATAATATCAATCATAAATAATATAATTAATAATTAATAGTACATATAATCTTTAATAATATGATTGTTATAAAAAATTTTAATTAATAATTAGTAATTTATATTTAATAACTGATAGTGGAAATAATAATTAATTAATATAATTATTACTCTAAAGTATAATTATTAATATTAATATAAATTAATTAATATAACTAATAGTTAATAATATAATTATTAAGTAATTAATTACTCTCATGGGGTTGGCCTAGTGGTCAGGGTTATTTACTTATTACCTATGGGATAAAGGTTCAATTCATACTCAGTAATGCTTATTGTTGTAATTTCATGTTTGTTTATTTAAGACTATTGATAATGTGGCACTGTGTGGGGAAATAGACATTTTACACAACTCAAAAAATGGGAAGGTAGATTCCATGGATCTTTAATTGATTTATAGGGAACTGTCTATATATCGTGTTATAAACCTCAAATTCAGAGACACCATTCTAAAACCAATTTGTTGGAGTGAAGTTGGTGGTTCTGAAACTGGAAGCACTATATGTGAATATTTGAATGAGGGAACTTCACTCTAACTATTACACAGAATCACCATGATCACAGTGGATCTTCTAAGAACACACTAAAGTGGTAGAATTAATTAACCCATGCTCACAAAAAAACAATAGTTGGGATTGTAATTGTTCAGACTTAGTCCCACTCCATGGGAGAAACACAACTTCTTTTATTAGTAATGGAAGAGAAGAGAATAACTATAACTTTAATAAGATGAAATTAACAATTTATCCCACTCATCCATTTTTATATAACTATAACTGGTTAAACAAGTTTCATTACCTTTCAAACTTCATGGATGATCCTCCACTCAATCAGAGTTACTGACACATGCACAACCTCATCTTCAGATCCACCGTGAACAGTGTAAAACATTTGTTTTTACTCTTATGAATCCCTCTAAAGTTTCCTACATTTTTCTTAAAACCTCTAATTTACTCTTACATATTAAACGTAGTTAATAACATGCAATTCATTCAATTATTCCATAATTTCATCATCTAGAGTCACTTTTCATTTCTGTTGTTGCCTACCTATAATTAGGGGATTCCTTTATTCCAATATACCAATTTAATTTGGTTTGAGAAAATATCTACTAGAATCAAACCAATAATAAGATAAAATGACTCCATCAGAAAAAAAATTCATATATAACCCAACAATCAACCACTTGAGAACTATTTTCTTAGCTTCTGTAAATTCGTTTGGAGGACTTAAGTAATTTTAGACTTTTTTCCTCTCACAAAAATAGTTAGTGAATCATATTTTCTTACTTTCTTTTCACTCAAGTGTACTAAATGCATATATATACCTCAAAATTTCCTTGAATATATCATTTTAAGATTATTAATTTTATTTTTACTCACACCTCTCTTACATAGTCAACCTGCTCAATCTTATGAGAGATACTTTTTGCAGTCCTGGTATATTCATGTTGGATATTTTACCAATTAAGAGTTAATTAAAAGATTTTAAATATCTTGTGGTTGTTGAGATGGTCAGTATGAATAATTTTAGGAAGCGATAGGATCCAAACCATGGTGTAAGGAATTGAATCATTCTCTAATGTGCTTTATAAGGATAATTTCTAAATTAGTAAGGATCATTTTCTTTTCCAAAAGATTGAGTTTTTGGTTCCTTGTTGTATCAAAGGTAGCCATATTATAGGGATTCCCATGATGTTTTTTTGCACCTTGTAAATTTGGAGGCACTTTCACCATGGAAGGGGTAACAGAACATTGTAGTCCCAATAATAAAGATGAATAATGAGGACCACACCACAAGTAGTTGGGTGATCTGTGAATAAAGACCGAAACATATTTATTTTTTTATGTTTTGCAAATACTTATACCATAGAAAATATAGCACATTACAGATGGGTTGGTTAGGTATAAGTATATATCGTATAAGGGGTTTTTCTCCATAGAGGATATGTTTTTGGCATAGGGGAAGAGGTGAGTTATTCAAAGTCTACAAAACTCCACATTGTGGATAAGTAGACAATAATATAGAAAGTACAATAAAAAGGAAGTTATTTTGATTAAATTTCTTGGATCTAGTGAAATATGGGAATCATGATGACAATCAGGAAGAACACACGAATCTAACAATGTTCTGATTTGATCACACTACAAAGGGGGATACAACACAATGGAGAATATTGACCAATGCAATTATATCTGTTAAAATTTATTTTAAAAATAATGAGTAATGGTTGATTTTATTAGAAGTTAATGGGTGGTTATAAAGAGCCATTATGTGGGTTTAAGGTGGATATTGATGAGACACATTTCAAATACAATAATTCCTAAATTTAAAATTATAATTGGATAAAAAAAATTAAAGATAAAAATACAATGTATAAAACTCCATTGTAGACTAGGTAATTGATGAAGAGAAATACATTAAAGATAATGGTGTAAAGAATAACATGAAGTACAATGATGAAACTCTCACGGTGTTTGTGTTTTAGTTTTTTGAAATATTATTTTATGAAATTTCTGTATCACTTGTTTGTGTTCCTTATCTAAAATAATTTCACAATGATATTTAAATAGGGATTTCCCTTGGATTGGTAGTACATACTTAAATATAAATTATAAAATCAACAATGAATATGATTAACCCCTATTAAATTTACACGCCATCAACATATGCTCCCTTGACTACCCCTTTATAGTGAACCATATAAAAACCAATTATCTCTGCATTTATTTTTTTATTTGTATATCAAATTTGTGTATTTGGAATTTTAGGTTTACATTGATCTATCTGAAATGAGAAGAAAATCTATAAATAAATAAGAATAGTTATTCACCATAATTCCCCGTTCTTTTAAGGTGTATTTTTAACAAACCCAAACTCATACTACAGAATCCATTTGTAAAAATAGAATATTTAAATTTATTTATTTCCTACTGATAAACATGACTCAGTTTTAGATATCCAACCCATAAAACATAAAATAGAAATATTAAATCTCTTACACACTTTAGAACCATTTAGGTTTAGAGTTTTATAGAATTAAAATAAACTATTCCATAACAAAACATATATCTTCAAGTGTTCATTTTTTCAACTCTACCTAAAATTTTTATTCCATTTTAATTCTCTAATTTCTCCCATAAAATATATCACAAATGAAACCATTCTAGAAATAATTAATTTAATAACATTATTTTAAATATAAGGAAATGTAAAACATAAGAAGGGATAGATCGAATCCAAAGAAATCATAAATATAAAAAATAATAATTTTGTTTTCACGGGTGAGGATAAGATGTGAATAAGGGTATGAAGAAATAATCAAAGTTAATGGGAATAACACTAGAAAATTAATTCCCTTCAAAATGTGGGTCATTAAATATGTTTCGTGAATAAACCATTATTACTGGAAAGAGTTATGATAATCAATAACCATGATCGATGTGATGTAAATATTGAACAAATGAACCATTAAAAACTCATAGAAAGCATAAATAAAATCGGTTGGTATCTCTAACATTATCTTGATTACCCATGTTCACTCATGTCAGAAATAAATGGAGTTTAGTTAATTCAATAGGAGAAACCTTACCTGTTAACTCCATATTTCATCCCTTTAAAGACAAGGAATATTACTCAATGCATTGGATACTTATATCCATATCACCCATTGTATAAGCTATATCAGGATCACCCATTGTATAATATTTACTAGACTCACATATCATATAAGCTGTATCAAACTCACCCACAATCATCAATAATTTCCAAGTATCATACATTAATATTACACCTTGAATCTTGAATTTTAATCAATAAACATTTAACAAAAACTCATATTCCTTAGTAGGATATTTTACTAATGGGAACGAAATGGGTTTCATGTTAATATCTTTAAAATAATAATCGTAGTATTTTTATAGAAATAATATGGATGGTATAATAAGATTATATTCCCATTATATAAATAATTAATGGATGTTGACATAGATTATACTACAAATAAAAATTATTTTAATTATTTCTTGGAAAATAATGGATAATTCCCTTTTCTCTTGGAACCTTTAAAAACTAAAAATTTATAAAATATTGAAAAAAATTATTTTCTCTAAAAATAATCCTGATAATATATGTAGTAATATTTAAATAAAATATAGTCATTGTGATAGAAAAATCAATCCATGCTGTATATGTTTAATGAAAGCATTCATTTTAAATTTTTATAAAAATATTATTTTTTTGGGCACTGGCCTGTTTAATATTTGGAGTTGTGTTTTTCCTTGAATTTATCTTCTATCTCCCCTATTATTTTATACATTATTTTTAAAAAAATTTGGTACCATAAGGCACCTATCGTTCATACAATCAAAAAAATGTCAAAAATAATTTTTTGGAAATTGTTTTGACATAATCCATTATAAAAATTTGTAAATAAATGAAATGTTAGTGAAAATTTCATTTATTAAAACGTTTCATGTATAGGTAAGGAGTTTTATAAAATTATTTTAATAGTGTGGACATTTAATAATAAGTGATTTAACAAAAGAGGAAATAAGGTTGGTTTTTCTTTAAAAACATTTTATCAATAATTTTAAGTAATAAATAGTGAAAAATGAAACTAAATCATGTAAACCTAAAAAACCAAGTATAGTAAAAATATTTGGTTTGATTAATAAAAATAATATAATTTCCTCCCAAGGAACCTTGAACTTAAATAATCATGAAAATAAATTAAATTATAACATAATGACTTTAACCCTTTGGTAGCATTCGAATAGAAAGTAATTAAAATGAAGAATAAGATATGGATCAATAAATACCATGAATTTCATGAAGTAATTTTTCAAAATAAATTCATGAAATAGTAATTACACTATACAAGTATATCATGGTGCACGACATGAAACATGTATCATGAAAATGATATTTTGAAACAGAAAAACCTTGAAAAGTTCATAACTTTTGAGGTGATAATTAATCCAGGATGTGATTAGGTTCTCATATATAAATCCATGTAAAAAAACTTAAATAAAAAATTAAATAATTTATAGATCAATTAACACATATTTATGTCATAAAAATGTCAATGAAGAACTGTTATAACCCAATGAAAGGAAAATGAGTTAAGAAATCACTTACCTTATGTCTAGACTTTCCTTGTATGTCCATTAACTCTTGTATAATAAAAATATATAAAAAATTTATTTATATAGTAACCATTTAATGTTTTATTAATTTATAAAAAAAACAATTTTTTCACTTATTTCACAGAAATAGTTAATCACTTATTTGGTTAATTTTATATCAGACGTTCTGAGGATGTTTGATTCATAGTTTCAAAACGAATTCAGTTTTTTGACCGTGGTCAAAGAGTTTATTATTAAATAATCTATAGAATGATAATATTAATGAAATTATTATAATTTTTATATATTAAATAAAATTTTATATCCATCTATGGAAGACTTATATAAAGAAAACCACATCATTTCATGGATATGATAGTCCAAATATATGCGCAAATGTTGTTATCATTTTCCAATAGATAGAAGTTTTATAAAATAAATGAGAAATTATATTGATAAAATGATAAATATTTAATAAATATCATATATATATATATATATTAACTTCATCTTTATAAATATCTATTATATGCGGTGATGGAAAATGAAACACATTTCTCCATAGAAGTGGTAGTCCATATATATGAATGAATGATGTTTTGTATCCCTTTTTGATAGAAAAGGAGATTGAAAAAGAATCCACTATTGTCAAAATAACATTTTCGCATATATGATATTATTATGGTATTATATAATCATGGTTTAATAATATTATAGGGAGTTATAATAATAAGTAAAATGAAAACACACAATTAAGAGTTATACCTCTTCTTTAGAATACCACATTTTCTTTACACCTTAAGCATTGTAGATTTTTATTTTTACGAGAAAAGATCCTATATATCATGAGAATGAATGTTTTTAATGTATTTTTAATGTATTTTATATGCTAGAGCTTTCAAAAGTTCTGTGGATGAGAAGTGAGTTTGGGTTCTTTTATTAGTGAGGGAAGGGATACTCTTGGTATTACTTAATATATTAAATTAATAAAAATTAATTATCATAAAAAGTGGTAAAAATTAATATATTTAGAATATATGATAGGGATTATTTTCAATATTATAATAAAATTAATGTTTTACAAGTTTATGTGATTTTTTCACCATTGTCTCTTAGTTTTATTCCTAGATAACATTTTTTTTATTATTTTCGTGATATGAATGTTTTTTACACTTTATGGTTTAATAAAGTTACAATAACAAGAAAAGCGACCAATAAGAGGAATGTGGTTAATATTATAAACCATACAATATTAAATTTACTAAATGTATGGATCTTATTAACTTTAAATCATTAATTAAAATTTTCCAAAACATAATATATCATTATTGTCATTTTCAAGACTATTAACATTATTTACTTTAATGACATAAATATAGTAATGAAATTATAATATCAAATTTCAAAAAATATCTAATATTAAATAATTATCTAACAATTTAATGGTACACAATAACTCACCAAACAATATTAGTTTTAGAGTTTCTAATATCATTTAATTTATTTTCTTACTACTTGTAGAAGTGTTTTATGGATGTTATGTTCATATGTAAGGTAATTATTTGATCACTAAAAATTAAACATAAAATACCATGATATAAAAAATTCATTAATATTTAAAAAAAATATGAGATAAAAAAATATCATTTTATATATTTTAAAAAATAATAAATATATTAAAATAATGAGTGTCATTTTGTTTTTATTTCTTTTATAAAATCATAGTAAGTTCATTATCAAAGGAAAGTGGCTATAAATGTCCAAATCTTAGGAAAATTGTTGGTAATGGTTGGAAAAAACTTATGAAATAAAGTAAATATAAGTTTTGTGGAGAGCTTTATGCCACATCACAATTATGTTAACTTTAATTACCAACTTACCCTTGTTGAGGTGACACATATTTACAACATTAACTATTAACATTTACTAAAAATAAAAGAGACCTATATACAAAACATTGAAAATCAAGATTCAAAATATGGAATCTATATTCAAGAATAAATTTATAGAAGTGGTAAGAATAAAGTTTAATATAAAAGCATAAAATGTAGTGAAAAGCAGGTTTTATAGAAAAATGCATTTTTAAGACCAAAAATGAACTTATGTCCAAATAAGACATAATTTTGATTCATATTTAATTAATTAGTTTATTAATTATTATGATATCATAATGTTAATTTATTATCAAATATAACTTTTAAATCACTATGTTTAATGAAAAGAAAAGACAATTATCCAAAAATCAGTATTTTTCAAAATTCATTGAAAAATCAATCTGTTAAGAAAAATCCAAAAATTTTAGTTTAAGCTAATTTTGATATGATAATTTATTAATTTATATACTCATTTTAAAATACCATTTATATAATATGAATAAATTAATTATAATATTTTCGCATTAAAATTAATAAAAACATTTTTGAAGAAAACATATTTTTGAAGAATAAAATGAAATTATTGAAAACTGAGTAATTATTTATTATACATTAATCAATAAATTTAAATTTTATAAGACCCATGTATATCTTTTTCATAATAATGTTATTACTATTAATACCTACTAATTTGCAATCTAGTTTATAGTGGTCACATTTAAATAATAATATTTTATAGTATATGACAATTTTCTTAATGTTTATGGCTGCATGTTAAAAAAACTATCGAGAATAATTTTCATTTAAAATTAATTTTCAGGTTTTTATATTACACCCCTTATATAAATTTATTCCTGTCATTTTTATCTCATTTTTGATAAAAATGGTTTAATTTTTTTTAAAACTAGTTAATTTCCAAGATGAGGAGATAAAATATATGATCATGGAAGGATGAACCTTTTTAATATTAAGCAAACAATTCACATAAAACCCATATATTAATAAACATTATTTTGAAAATAGTTACATTGAAATATAAAGTTCATTGAGAATAACACAATACTATGTTTTCAAAAAGGAGAACATTTGTGAGTTGTGAGATTATGGATATGGAGTATAAAAGTAAGGTTAAAATAATTATGGGGAGTGATATATCATGTGATTATGAGAAATTTAATGACCAAGAAACCATAAATCATTATGGTATTATGAATACTACCAATTCATAAAAATCTAAGGTAATAAGATAACTTTTTTGTTTTATGATCATTTTCCTAGAGTTGGGGAATTCCTTTACCATCAAGAATAAGAATATAAGGTAATGTACTTAGTTGATTTTATTCAAAACCATAATATCAATTTCATTCTTCATTTAGTTTCATGTTTAAATAAAATTAAACCTATATATCATATTTTAATCTAAATGATGAGTATGAATATTTATTGTCTGAATAATTATAATCATTTTCTGATTGACCATGAGGTAAAAAAAAAGAATAAAAATATAATTTTCTTGTCTTTACTAAAACAAAAATGGTAAGAAAATGATAAGTTAATATCCAAAATGAATAAATCATAACATGAATAAGTAATAAATTAATATTATAAAAATTAACAATATCAACAAAGGTTCAACTGATACCATTATATTAATTAATTACCTTATATCCTAATTAACCTAAATAAAATAATCATTAAAGAATGTTTTAACCTCAAATGCTGTCACATACCATTCAGATTACATCCCAAAAAATATAATATAATTCTCTTGATATAATCCTCCATGTAAAACCTAAGGGTTACACATACCTTAACCTAATAAAACATATCCCAAAATATCATTAATCACTTAAAAATACCACCAATTGAATCCAAAAAAGGGGGGTATATGACTTTGATATTTTGATAAAAATTTAATTTATAAACCTAATATCATGTCCTTAAATCTTATGTTAACATCATATATAATCATTATAATCTTAAAAGATATCTAAACATTGTTCAAATACAGACTATAATATATATAAACCAAAACTCTTGAATTTGATGTTAAAAACATAATCTTTACATTTCTAGTTTTGGTACCAATAAAAGTGGTCTACTTTTAGCTATCCAAAACATACAAAATGAAAAACAAATATGGGAATACTTAAATAACCAAGGAAATTTTAGTTTTAGAGTTTTAGATAACTAGGAAAAACTTTTACCAAACTATAACCATGCCTTCAAGTGATAATTTTTTCCACTATACCCAAATTTTATTATACAAAATTATGTCTTTAAAATATCTTATAAAATTAATCACACATGAAACATTTCTATAACTAATTAATTTAACATCATTATTCAAAAACTAGGTAAATTTAAAACATAGTAAGGGTGAGATAAAATGCTTAGTAAGTGTAAGTATGAGAATTAAAAATTGAATGTAAACAGTGAGAATAAGATAGTAATAAATATATGATAACCTAATCAAAGGTCATGAAAATAATATAAGAAAATCCATACAAATAAAAACTAGGATTAATAAACATGTTTCATGGAATAATGATTTAAAAAAGGAAATATTCAAGAGAATCAATAATCACAATCCATGTGATGTTAATCTTGATGAAAGGAACTATTAAAAACCTATAGAAACCATAAATAAAATGTGTTGGTATTTTGTAAAATTATTCTCAAAACATGTTTTAACTTATTTCATAAATAAATGGATCCTAGTTAAATCCATAGGATAAAATCTCATTTTTAATCCCTCCTTATTTTTTAAAGGCAATGAACATTACCTAATGTATTGGGGAGCTATACCGGGCTCACCCATCACATAATATGTATCAGTCTCACCTATCATATAAGATATATCAGGATCTACCATTTTATAAGTTTTTATCAAGGACACCCATCATCATTAATAACATATAAGTACAATACATGAATAATACACATGAAAGCTTTTATTTTCAGTGTCAAAATTTTAACAATGTCTTTTATTACTTTCTATCTTAATTTACCATGGAAAAGGAAAGAGAATAAGGATAATGTCATTAAAAAAATGAGCATAATACATTAAGATAAATAATATTCATGATATCATAATATCCTATTCATATAAAAGAATACACTAATATTTGTTTCCATAGATGAATTAATATTTAAGAAATTTATTTGGAAATAGGAGATAATTATATTTTATTTCAGTTCCTTTTAAAACTAATAAATAAAAATACTAAAACATAATTTTTCTGAGAATAAAAATGTAAAATAATAAAGTAATATTCAAATAAAATAATTTTCATAATGGTTTGAAAATATGTTAAGGTTTAATATGTTAAAAGAAAATATTCCTTTTTTTACACTTTGGTAAAAAGTAAAAAAATGAATTGTTGAGAGAATTTTTATAAAGATTTATTTTTAAATTTTTTAAAAAAAATTAAAATTTAGTTAAAATTAAAATTTTAGAAACATATCAAGTGTAGTTAATAAATTTTATAAATTAGTTTGAAGTGTGTGGATATGGAAGATACATTTTTCGACCAAATAAGAAATAATATAACCTTTTCATTAAAAACATTTAATCAATAATTTCATTTACCAAAGTTGTAAAAATGAAAGTAAATCTTGAAAATGTAATAACATACCAATGTGTAATAATATATATGTTTTTTAATAAATTATGTTCATAAAATCCCTCCAAAAGTATCATTGAACAAAAATAATCCTTAAAGGAAATGAGATTGTTACATAATACCATTACTGTTTTGGTGACATTCAAATCAAAATACATTGAAATAAATAATGTGATATGGATTTTTAAATTCCATGAATTTAATGAATTTTTTTTTAAAAATTAATTAATGAGGAAGTATGTAAAACATACCAAGAAATCATAGTTCATGATATAAAACATGTTTCAATAAATTGAGATTGATACAAAGAAAACCCTTTTGAAGATTATAAATTTTGAAGTTATAATTAATCCACGAAGTGATTATGTGATAATATTTAAATTAAAATAAAAAATATTAAATAAAAATTAAAAATTTAGATATCAATTAATACATAATCCTGGAATTAGAAAATCAATGAAGAAGTATTATAACCTAATTAATGGAAATTGAGTTAAGAAACCCCTTACATTGAGTCAAGAATTACAATGTATATCCTCTAACTCCAATATAAAAAACCGTATACACTATTTAAATTTATAATTATTTTTTTTATTCTTAATAATTTATCATTAGAGAAGCTATTTAATTAATTTTAATGACATATTTTATTTCATAATTGGTTATGTTTACATCAAACATTTTGGGGGCGTTCAATTCATAGTTTCAAAAAACATCGGTATGATGAGCTTGGTAAAAGTAATATTTGTTAATCATATAACAAATAATAATCATGATATAATTATAATTTATATTTATTAAATTCAATTTTATATCCATGAATGAAATTAAAATATTAAATTTAATCACATCGCTTCGAGGAGGTGGTAGTCTCAAGTGCACATGAACGTCATTTTCATTTTTCAACGGATTAATGATTATGAAAATATAGGACATATTATTTTTAAATAATGATAATTGTGTCATTAATTTATTATATTTAAATTAAATACATAATTAAAATTATCCATTAGAGTTATTTATGGAATACTAAATACATCACTTCATGGAGGTGGTGGTCCATACATTCACATGAATAATGTTTTCATTGAAAATTCTATTTAAAAAAAGACTAAAAATGGATATAAAATAACAATAATAAAATTTCATTGTACACAAGACATTGTTTCTATTATATCATCATGGTTTAAGAATGTTTTATAGAGGTAGAAGAAGTAAAATGAAAATGTACAGTTAAGAGTTATACCTCTTTTTTAGAAAACCACCTTTGACATACAACTTAATCCATCTAGATTTTAATTTTGATAAGGCCATATCCTATTGGTAATTTATTGGAAGGTTTTTAATATAGTTGGATAGGTATCAGATGTTATAAAGTTATCAAAATGTGTGAGGAACATAGGTGAGTAGGTTTTATTTTATAATTGAGGGGAGGATCACTCTTGTAATTATTTAATGTATTAATGTTAATTTTTATGGGAAAGTGGAATGAAAATTATATATTTAGAATATATGATGGAAATGTGTTTATATAGTCTTACAATATACCGTTTTTATAATTTAAGGTTATGTTTTCAACACTATCTATTAGTTTTAATACCCCATTAACCATTTTGATAATTACCGTAATATCAATGTTTGTTACAATTTAGGGATCATGAAAGTTACTATAAAAGGAAAATTAACCTATAAGTGGAATATGGCTAACCTTATTGACCATATTAAATCCTATGTATCAAATATTAGATTTTTAAGTTTTTCAAATCATTAAAAATAATGTTTTTTAACATAATTACCATTATAACCACTTTAATAACTATTCACATACTTTGAATTCAATTACATAAATATAGTAATGTAATTCACATATAAAATGTTACCACATATTAAATATGTAATGTTTACCTAAAAAGTCTTGGGAAACTATAGTTATCCCAAAAAAAATATTACTTTTAGATTTTTTAAAACCATTTAATTGATTTTTATACTGCTTGTACAAGCATTGTGTCAGCATTTCCTAATCATTTAAGGTAATTATTCCATCAAAAAATATTAAAAATAAATTAAACTGATAGGAAAAACTAATTCATATTTAAAATAAAAATTTATAATGGAACATATCCTTTTTTATTCTTATAGAAAACTATCAATGATATTAAAACAAATAGGGTGAATGTTTTTTATTATTTATTTAAAATCATATTAATTTCATTACCAAATTAAAGTGGAAATTAATATCAACATTTTGTATCCTTTAATGGTTATTTTACAAAAAATTGTTCAATAAAATAAATACAAGTGTTATGGGGATTTCAGGCATTTCCACCGTAACATTATCCTTAATTACCCTAGTTACCCATACTTAAGTGATGAATATTAATTACAGTTACAATTCATATAAACCTAAAATAAAAGGAAATCATTTACAAAATTTTAAATTCATGATTCAAAATATGGAATCCAATTTTCAAGATTCAATTTCTAGAAGTGAAAAAGTTCAATTTTAGCCCAAAAATGTACAAATACCAATATTAGGTATAATGATGATTCCTATATAGCTAATTATATTATTTATAATTAATGTATATTTATCTTAATTTATTATAAAATAATACTTTTAAATTAATTTATTTAATTAAAAAAGGTATTTTTCCGAAAATTAGTATTTTTAACTATTCAATGAAAAGAGAAACTTTTTAATAAAATTATAAAAATTTCATCAAAAAATAATTTTGATATGATGATTAATAAATTATATAATGTATTATTTTATTACAATTTCAACAAGTATAAGAAATTAATTATAATATTTTCTAATAGAATTTCATAAAAAACAATTTTGAAGAAAACATATTTTTAAAACATAAAGGGGATTTACTAAAAAATGAGTACTTATTTTTTAGGAATTAATCAATAAATTTTCATTATATAAATCCTTTAAAAATATTTTTTATAATATGGATAATAATTTTTAGACTAACAAATTTAATGGTTAGGTTAAAACAGTCACATTTAAATGAAAAAATTTATAGTATATCGTAATTTTCTTAAAGCACCTTGTTGTGTATTAAACAATATATTAAGAATAGTATTATTTTGAACTAAATTTTTAGGGTGTTATAATATTAGGAATGTGGGTATAAAATGTGGTATCAAATACACTATTTTCTTACATAATGAATCTATTTCTATTACAGAGAATGCAGTCAATTCTAAAGGTTTTACTTTGTTTATATGTCTATAACTTTTGGATATGGAAGAATCCTAGGATATATCACTTGAAATCTCATTGAATTTTATTTTTCAATGCTTATTTACATGGAATAAAATCGAACGATGCCATGATAATGTATATGACTTATGTGAATGATAAATTGTTTGATGATGAAAATAAGGATCAAAATGATCTATTTGGGGCCTTATCTTACCAGATCTACATGACAGTAATGGATTTCAACTGAGAAAATTCCATTTGGGATAATTTAACAAGTATTAATGAAAGGGATGACAAGGTGATGGTGGCTATATTTCAAGTTCTAAAAAATGAGTTTGATGATCTGAATATAAGACAAACTGAGAACATAAATTCAATAGTATATAATTCCTAGTAACATAATCAACCCATAATTACATGATTTATAAAAATGGTTTATATTTATTCCATTTCCAAAAAAATTTAGGTTTTTTATTTTTTTTATAATTAAGATATCCATTATATTACATAAATAGGACTCATAGTCATTGTCCATTTTTATATAAAAACAATATTCTTAAGATTAACTTCACATTTCATTCATAACATAAATTCTTTATTCAAGAAAAAATTTATTAATTTGGAGATAGACTTAATAATTTTTCCTAATCATATTTTGACCATGTGAAAAAAAATTTAAAAATATTGTATGAGAAAACAAAGCTCAGCAAGGGATAAAAATTTAAACAATCTGGTTAGTCTAGTGAGAAACATGAAAACCCTTGAAAGCCTTTACATTTTTAACAATAATACATTAGACACATAAGAAAAACATATCCATGTGAAAAATTAAGACTTTTCTAAATTAAAACCATTTAAATACATTATAATCATAGAAAAAGCATATAGAAAATATGCAGGATATATGGCCACAAGAAAACAAACCATTCACATTTAAAAGTTGACATGTTTTTTTACCATATGAAATCAAATTTCTCCATAAACAAATTTTAGAAAACATAAAATAGTTATTGGGGATCATCATGTTCCTTACCTATTTTTAGTCTTGTTTAAATCATATCTAAAATAACTAAATCCTACATAATTCTATAAAAGTAACTCACCGGATTTTCTCCATTATCTTCACCTTCAAAGAAAAAATCGCTAGCCAATTCATTTGAAAGCTATATTGGGTTCACCCATCATTATTGTAATGACCCAAAATTTTCAATAAATTTTGTTCCCTAATTTTTGTGGGTTAGTTTATTTTACACTCAAAAAACTTTTTCATTTAATAAAATGAGTATAATTAAAATAATACCGTTGGGTTTTGACTGTTATATGACCGTTGGTCAATATGACCATCGAAAACTAAATGTTGCGATTATTGTCAATAAATACAAGTGATCTTGATTAATTAAAATAGAAAGAAGATTTCATGGCCCCATCCAGTAGTCTTGGGCCAATCAAAGCCCATTTGACGGAACTCGAGAAGGAGGTAACACCTTTGGGATTTTCTCTAGACCAAACCTAAGCCGAACATAATCTTGTGAAGCTGGAATGTAATCGCCTTCACGAGAAGTTCAAGCTGATAGAAATCACTACTCGGGCAATGTTGTCCAAGCCGACCCAACATTCTATCACCCTAGCACACCTTACTCTTATGTCCTATGCTGGTGTTATAAGGGGCTATGTAACGAGACCATAACTACCTTGTGTAATCCTTTGATTTAAATAAAAATTGTGATTTCTTCTTATGGGGAAGTTTGTGAATTTTCAAATGTATGGATAAATATAGTATGCATATTATTGATGAATTATAGAAAAAGGTTATTTTAAAATATTTATGTAAACCTTAAATAATTAAAAATTTGTAATGATTTTCAAAAAATATTCTTCTACCGTTTTGTTCAGTATGAAATTTAGAGTCTAATAAGATCAACATAATTTTTAATGAATAGTAAATTATGTATAGTGATTTTCTGCTTATGATTAGTAATGTGACTAAATGGATTACGAAACTTCACTTTAGAAAGTATTAATATAATTTAGGCACCTTGATTAAGTAATGTGATTAAATAAAATAGGTAAATAACTGTTTTAGAAATTGTTGGTTAAGTATTAGTCTTTTGGGTGAATAGTGTTTTTTATTTAAAAATTAAATAAAAAATATTTAGAAAATAATTTTCATAAAATGGAGTTCATTTTTGAAATCAGAGCATCGATATTTGGTTAAGGTGAATATTTGGGATTTTTCTGAAAGAGTTGAATTTTCAGTGAATAGTGTTTTTATTTATAAATTAAATTAAAAATATTTAGAAAATTATTTTCATAAAATTGATTTCATTTTTTAAATCAAAGCATCGATATTTGGATAAATCGAAATTTTGGGATTTTTCTGAGGAAGTTGAATTTTTGGTGAAAAGTGAAAATACAGTTTTTGAGTTTCAGGTGTTTAATAACATCATTAAGGATGTAATAGTTATGAAATAATTCTGGTAGACCTATGAATAGTAAGATAAGGTATTCGGTGTCCCATGTGGCCAATACCATGGGCAAATACCATGGTCAAGCCTATAGTTTTTCCAATACAACCGATGAGGTGTCCCTTGGCAATTAATGCTTTGTTCCCTCACTTCTATTATAAATACCAAGCCGTTCCAAATCATCCACAATGATGTTGTGGTCTCTTTACCATCCAAGGAGTCCTCTGAAGGAGCCCTCAAGCCTCCCAAGGTCCCAACCTTCAAGCTTTCGAAGTTACTCTTCAAGGTAATGGATCCTTTCACCCTTCTCTTTTAAGCCCTGACATTCTTTATGTTATGTCTTCAAGTTTCAATCTATTTTTATTGAGGGTATGTTCAAATATGTTTTCATTACTACCCATTTCATGTATAAGTTTTTACAGACTCTTTCCGATCTCATCAATTTGTTTTTTGAATTCTATGTGATGCTGTTAGGCTGCCGAATTTTTTGTAAAAGGAATCACGTCTTCTCTTTTCTTTCATGTTTCCTTTTCATGTGGTATGTCATTAAAATTTACATAACATGTTCTTAGGTCCATGTTATTCTATATTTATATTGTATTATAAGTTATTTATGAGTGGGTTACTCTTGTACCCTCTCTTTTCAATGTTTTCTAAAACCATGTTGTATAGCCGTTATGGTTCAGAAATTTCACCTCAAAATTCCTATCTCTTTCTCTCCAGAAATTCTCTCATTTTATTTATGTGAATATCCAGAAATATGTCATTTATTTTCATGTTCATAAATATATAAAGATTATGTATTTTATTCAGAAATTGATATACATATAACCATCACTCCCTTTCCATGGGTTATAATTGGCATGATGACGTTATTTTTTTTAAGAACTTTTAAAACGTCACAATCTTGAAATGAAACCATTTGATTTATTCTCCAAGGGTTATTTATGAAATGTTTTATTATGATCTATGTGGATCACATTTTAGTAAAGACATATTAAGGGTTCTCCCTGATAGCGCTCCAATGCATTGGGTAAAGAATTAATCTCTGGAGAGGACAAGTTTTATGATACCTTGGTGAATAACCTTGGTAATTTTTATGACACCTTGGGGATGGACCTTGTTGATATGTTCATGAATGTCTAAATGAAATGCTGTAGCCACATATTCAAGTTATGTTCCATGTTCTTTTCTTTATGATATTACAATTCTTCTATTTCTCATTTCTTCAGGTTTTTATTAAATTTATTATTGATATCACAAATATATTGACCCCTTGTTTACCCTTACTCGGATTTCTGCTCACCCTTTCCTTTGAATGTATGTCTCCAGGTAATGAGATGCAGTAATTCTTATTAGGATGAACTTATGATGAAGCTATAAAAGTGGTTTAGAAGAATGTTTTATGTTTTTCTAATTATTTATGTTCTTGATTTCCATGATACAAGACTTTAAAGATTCTATGTATGTAAAATGTAATGAAAACTTATGTATTAAAAGGGAAGGATGTTATAGCAGGTATCAAAGAATAGTTTAGTTATTTATGGAAATTAGGATATGAAAACTATTGGAAGAACCCTATATAAATGTTTAAATATTGGAAATATTCATGGTATTTTGGTGAGTATTAAGTAAGTGGTTTATCAAGAAAAAACATCCCTATCTGGATATGAGCAGGTAGTGGTTACTCTTGCATAGATGTACATAGGGGTAAAACCTAAAAACACCGCTTTGAGCTAGACTCGAATGGGAACTGGTACACGACAACGGGCCTTGCTGTACTCTTGGTTATGACACTACTGGGGGATATGTTTGGTTAATCGCAAGCTTTTTATGAATCATTATGAAGGAATTATAGAAAAATGTAATTTGTCTAAACAAGAAGTTTTAACACATAAAATCCTTTTTAGTTAAAAGATTAATAAATAAAATAAGTTTCTCATGAAGTATTTATTCTTTTAGAAAATTTCCCCATCATCTACGAATACATTGATGTATTTCCTGAAGAGTTACCCGGACCTTACCTAGAAAGAAAGGTAGAATTATCCATTGAACTCGTACTTGGATCTCATCCGATGTCAAAGACCCTCTATAGGATGGAAAATGTGGAGATATAGGAATTAAAGAAAAAGAATCGAGGTCTTTTGGAGAATGGGTATATCCGACCAAGTGTGTCTCCTGGGGGATCACAAGTTCTCCTTGTGAAGAAGAAGGATAGATCGATGCAGCTATGCATTGATTATAGAGAACTGAATGGGATCACACTGAAGAAAAAATACTCTCTTCCATGAACTGATGACTTATTTGACCAAATTCTTGGGACTTAATTCTTCACTAAGATTGATCTTCATTCTGGTTATCATCAATTGAGGGTGAAGAATGATGATATTCCAAAAATTGCCTTCTAATCAGGATATAAGCATTATGACTTTGTTGTTATGCGCTTCAGACTGACTAATGGACCTGCTATTTTTATGGATCTAGAATAAGTTGATTTTTGAAACTTGTGTTTTATCAAATGGATATCCTTTATATAGGAAAATTATTTGAGGATTAAATGATAAATGTTATTTTGGATGATGTTTTCTCTTTTGGAGTATTATATGCCTAAGGGAAATAAAATACTAAAAGATTTAATTTGAGGAGGAATGGTTGATTTTTTTTGTAGGAATTTATGTATTTATTGTAGACATATGGTGTTTTGGGTTATTTCTAGAAAATGATGAACCTAACAAAGAGAATATGTGAATAGTTTAATTAAACTTTAGTATGAGACTTTAATAGTAGTCGATGCTATTTGGATATAAATGTTAAGATTTATTGGGGAAGACTATGTGATTAAATCTTTCTGAGTTTTGGGTTCCAATCTTAGTTGTGATTATTCTGAAGAATTTTAAGGATGGTTGTGTATTGAACGGTCTTTCGGGAACTTTGGGTACTTTTTTTGAATTTTGGATATTAATAGTCATTTTTTCTTTTTATAAAATATTTTCCTTTTTGGGGATTATATTATCTCATACTAACCTTTTTTGTTTTAGTTGATGACTAAATACATGGGAAAATATAGTTATTATTTTGTGGATTATGTGATTATCTAGAAGATAAATCTTGTTCTTTTGATGAGACCAAGTCTTTTTGAACTCTCATTGTTTGGAGAAAAGATTAGTCTTGGTGGAAACGTATTATGGGATGAAACTATACTTGAAGGTAAATATATTTCCTCTTGTTTTTATTCTATATAGTAAATGAATTCCTCAAAATTATGAAAAGGAATGTAAAACAAAAATGTTTCTGGTTTACTTTCCCTACTGGGAAGTCAAAGACTATTTAACACATCTTATTTTTGTGATCTTCTTGTGGTTAATTTTCGCATAATCATGTTTTCTATCACTCTCCATCAGAACATGACCCTTTGTTTTCTCTTCCATATCCTTGTTTTCCTACATATAATTCTAGTATGGGTTAACTCAGGTGACCTTTGCACTTCCCTTTATTTCTTTTAAAGTAATTGTTTTACAGACCCTTTTTCCGATGTGGGACTTTGAACGAAACTTCCAAGCCCAATTTTTAAATTGTGAGGACGCAATTTCTTAAGGGGGAAGATTGTAACGACCCAAAATTTTGAATAAATTTTGTTCCCTAATTTTTGTGGGTTATTTTATTTTATACTCAACAAAACTATTTCATTTCATAAAAGGAGTATAATTAAAATAAAACCGTTGGGTTTCGACTGTAATATGACCATTGGGAAATATAACCGTTGGAAACTAAATGTTGCGATTATTGTATATAAATACAAGTGATCTTAATTAATTAATATAGAAAGAAGATTTGATGACCCCATTCAGTAGTCTCAGGCCGATTAAAGCCCATATGACGGAACTCAGGAAGGATGTAGCACCATTGGGCTTTACTCTGGACCAAACCCAAGACGAACATCATCTTGTGAAGCTCGAACATAATCGCCTTCCTAAGAATTTCAAGCTGATAAAAATCACTACTTTGGAAAAGTTGTCCGAGCCGCCCCAAGATTCTATCACCCTAGAACACCTTACTCTTAGGTCATATGCTGGTGTTATAAGGGGCTATGTAACGAGACCGTAACTGCCTTGTGTAATCCTTTGATTTAAATCAAAATTGGGATTTCTTCTTATGGTGATGTTTGTGAATTTTCAAATGTCGGGATAAATATTGTATGAATATTATTGATGAATTCTAAAAATATTATATTTTAAAATATTTATGTAAACCATAAAAAATTCAAAATGTGTAATGATTTTCAAAAAATAGTCTTCTACAGTTGTGTTCAATATGAAATTTAGAGTCTAATAAGAACAACTTAATTTTTAATGAATAATAAATTATATATAGTGATTTTATGCTTATGATTAGTAATGTGACCAAATGGTTTAAGTAAATTCACTTAAGAAAGTATAAATATAATTTAGGCACCTTGATTAAATATTGTGATTAAATAAAATAGGTAAATAACTGTTTCAGAAATTATTGGTTAAGTGTTTGTTTTTTTCGGGTGAATTGTTTTTTTATTTAAAAATTAAATTAAAAATATTTAGAAAATTATTTTCATGAAATGGAGTTCATTTTTGAAATCATAGCATCGATATTTTGTTAAGGTAAATTTTTGGGATTTTTTTGAAATAATTGAATTTTTAGTGAATAGTGTTTTCATTTAAAAATTAAATTAAAAATATTTAAAAAATTATTTTCATAAAATGGAGTTCATTTTTGAAATAAGAGCATCGATATTTGGTTAAGGTGAAATTTTGGGATTTTTCTGGGGAAGTTGAATTTTTGGTGAATAGTGAAAATACAGTTTTTGAGTTTTGGGTGTTTAATGACATCATTAATGATTTAATAGTTATTAAATAATTCTGGCCGGCTTTTGAATAGTAATATAAGGTATGAGGTGTCCCAAGTGGCCAATACCATGGGTAAATACCTTGGGTAAGCCCATGGTTTTTCCAGTACCACCGATGAGGTGTCCCTTAGCAATTACTACTTTGTCCCCTCACTTCTCCTATAAATACCAAGCCTTTACAAATCTCCCCCAATGAAGTTATGGTCCCTTTACCTCCCAAGGAGTCCTCCCAAGGATCCCTCAAGCCTCAAAAGGTCCAAACTTCAAACATTCGATGTTACTCTTCAAGGTAAGGGATCCTTTCACCCTCCTCTTTTAATCCATGACTTCCTTTATATTCTGTCATCATGTTTCCATCTATTTTTATTGAGGGTATGTTCTTATATGTTCTCCTTACTGAAAATTTCATGTATAGTTGTTTAGAGACCATTTATTCTCCCATCAATTTGTAATCTGAATTTTATGTGATGCCGTTAGTCTGCTGAATTTTTCACATATAATTGTTTAGAGACCCTTTATTCTATATTTATATTTTATTATAAGTTATTTATGAGTGGGTTACTCTTGTACCCTATCTTTTCAATTTTTTCTAAAACCGTGTTATATAGCCATTATGATGTATAAATTTCTCCTCAAAATATTTATCTCTTTCTCTCTAGAAATTCTCTTGGTTTATTTATGTGAATATCCAGACCTATGTCATTTCTTTGGGTGTTCATATATATATAATTATTATGTATTGGATTCTGGAATTGACATACATATAACCCTCACTCCCTTTCCATGTGTTATAATTAGCATGATGACCTTATTTTTTTAAGAACTTTTAAAACATCACAATCTTGAATTGAAACCCATTTCTTTTATTCTCCATGGGTTATTTATGAAATTTTTGATTATGATCTATATGGATCACATATAAGTAAATACATATTAAGGGTGCGCCCTGATAGTGCTCAAATGCATTTGTTAAAGAATTAATCTCTAAAGATGACAAGTTTTACAATACCTTGGTGAATAACCTTGGTAATTTTTATGAAACCTTGGGGATGGACCTTGGTGATATGTTCATGAAGGTATAAGTAAAATATTATAGCCACATATTCAAGTTATATTCCATGTTCTTTTCTTTATGATATCCCTATTCTTATATTTCTCATGTCTTCATGTTTTTATTCAAGTTCTTATTGATATAACAAGTACATTGACTGACTTGTTTACCCTTACTGGGATTTCTTCTCACCCTTTCCTTTGAATGTATGTCTACAGGTTATTAGATGTAGTAATTCATCCTAGGATGAACGTATGATGATGCTTTAAATGTGGCTTATAATAATGTTCTATGTTGTTCTCATGTTTTATGTTCCTGATGTCCAATACACTTGACATTAAAGATCCACAGTTTGTAAAATTTAGTAAAAAGTTATGTAATATAATGGTGGGATGTTATAGTTATGAGCTATATAGGGATCACTAATCATAATCTATAATTATAAAGTACTATATTGTGATTTTTTTGATAATTCACGTTTTCATCATAAAACCCTTGAAAAAACATATAAACCCATAAGTAAAAAACTTTTTATTTTGTTGATAAAAATGAGGAGAAATACCCCTTTTCTTTTAAAAATAATTTAAAATGAAAAATTACAAGATATAATTATAATTTAATTCTATTTTTAAAACCCAGAATTAATGAATATTAATATTTTTAATTAATAAAGGACATGATGGAATGAAATTATGATAACACCATATACATTAAAAAAACATTCTTTTGAACATTGGTAAAAATATTTAAAAGTGAAATGTTTGAAAAATGATATAAAATTTTCTTTTTATATGTTTATAAAGAAAGTTAAAAGTAGTTTAAAATTAAATTTAACATCCTTATACGTATAAATAATAATATTCATTGAACATTTTATAGAAAATGGACATATATGAAAAATATTTCGAATTAATACATTAAAACTAGGATTTAAAGAAATATCCATTATGGATTTCATAACCTAAAAAAGATACATAAGATGAGATGTTGAAATGGATTTTCAAATAACTTTGTTTTTAGTAAATAAATGATAAAAAATTCTATACGGTAGTTCACACACAACACAAAAGAAAACATGTGGTGAAAATTTCACAAGTCTAAATGAAAGAAAATTGAGATGTGAAATCCATTACCTCACCACCCGACTTTCCACATAAGTTATTTAAATCCTATATAATAATATTACATTTATTATTTAATTCATAAAATCATAAGATATTATTATATTATCATATTCTATTATATTTCATTTATTACTATCTTTATATTATTACTAAATCGATTAAGTCCATGCCATATGTTTTTAGGATGTTTCAGTTCATAATCCCCAAAAAAATTGGTAGGGTGACCAAGGTCAAAGGATTCATTATAAAATCATATAAGTAATATTAATCATTATATAGTTATAAATTATATCTATAATAAAAAATTTTAAAACCATAAATGATATTAAAACATGAAAAATTAATCACACTCCTTCGTAGAGATGCTATCCCACATGCACAGACAAGCGATGTTATCTTTTTTCAATGGTTTGATGGGTAAGAATGTTAGATATATATTATATTTATAAATCACCATTTTTTAATTAATTTCATATATATTCCTTAAATAAAACATAATTACCAACCTTTGGAGGTGGTGATGGAAAGTGAAACACATCTCTTTATGAAAGTGGTAATGCATACGTTGACACAAGATATGTTTTCATTTCCCATAAGATGAATTATGAGATATACTAGTTTTATCATTATATATATTATAATTATGTTATTATTAAATAATTCTTAATGAATATTTTTATTATAGAGACCAAGAAATAAATATTAAACACTCGATTAATAATTATATCGCTTCTTTGGAAAACCTCATTTGGATTACAACTGAATACTTATAGATCGATATTTTGATGATAAAATTATATATACGATGTGGGTAGGTATTTTTAAGATATTTTTATGTTATTTATAGTAAAAAACAGTTTTGTGAAATGGTTCAAGGAATATAGTAGAGGTGGTCACCTTTTATAAGTTAGGGGAGCGGTATACATGTAGTATTTCTAAACTTTTAACTATTATAATGTCTTAATCATCAGAAAGTGGATCCAAAAAAATTAAATGTATAATATAATGTGATATTTTTAGATATAAAATCATAATAGAGGAATTAAGATAATATTTTTTGGCCTTATCACTCAGTTTTAACCTGAATTAACTAGATTTACCTTATACTGTGGTAACACATTTTTTCCATGTTTACTATTTACAAAGAGAAAAAATAAAATTGAAATAATCAAAAAACTTAAACCCTTAATTCTAAATTTTTAATCCACTTTTATGTGTTAAATATATATATATGTGTCATAAATTTATTTTAAAATATGTTTTCATTATACAATGAAAAATAGTTTTTAGAAATTTGTGTTTTTAAACACAAAAATGGAATTATAAGAAAATAAAATATAATATTGATTCCTATAAAATTATTTAGATTATGAAAAATAAAATGTATATTAATATAATTTAAACCTAAATTCAAAAAATAATGGTTCTTTTAAATTAATTTATTTTAAGTAATGACATCACAATTTTTCAAAAATTAAATTTTTTCACTATTCACACAAAAATAAAACCTTCAAGATAATTATAGAAAATTATTCATAAGACTATTATGACATGATGATTTAAAAAAAAATCAATTTATGTTTTTTTCAAATGAAAATAATAAACTTTTAATAAATTAATTACAATATTCATGCGAAAAAATGAAATAAAAACCGTTTTTGAAAAAAATATATTTTTAAAGCATAAAATGAATTTATTTTCATTAATTTCGTAATAAAAATAATTAAATTATTATTAGTTAATTTTATTGGATATATACTCTAATCAATTAATTAATGAAATTTATAAATAGTTATTAATTTAATCTATTAAGACAAAAATAAATTGTATAAATAAAAACTATTTTATGAAAAATATACCTTTTACCTTCAAAAGAATTTCTCTTCACTTATAATTGATAATACAATTATGATTGGTTAATAATTTTATTAAAGAAATTAGTTTTGAATATATTCCAAAATATTTTTATTATTATTCATACTCTCAAAACAAAAGGCTAGGTTATAATAGTCCCATTTATATAAAAATAATTATATAATATATCATCATTCATTTAAGAACCATGTTATATATACATCAAAATATCAAATTTAGTATTATTTAAATTAAAAAAATTCAAAAATAATGGGGTTTTACATTATGAAATCCTTAATGAAATTTTACACACATAATTTTATATCATTTCTAATAGAAACTATTTTAAAAAAAATTAAAAACAATTCCATGGATGGATGACAAAACAATCAATCCTAAAATGAAGAAGAATTTTAATTTTTAAAAATACCTCTTCTAAAAACAAACATAATAAAAATTATTAAGAAATCATTCTATAAAAAATAGTTAAATTGAAATATGATGGTTACATGGAATAAACCCTAATAGGGTATATAAATAAGGAGAATTTTGATTGAAATTAAAAATAGGGACATGGAAATATGATCTACTTAAGAGATAAAGTTCTAATTTTATGTGAAGATAAGAGACCATGAATTTATCAGAAATAAGGGTAAAAGGATAAATTTTTATTTCAAGATTAGTTTCTTATAATTTTGTTTTTATTTTACAATCATGATAGGAAACACATGAAAATATACATACTTTATTTATTTATATTTTATAAGTAAGGTTTCATCCTTTAGTTGTGCTTCGATAAATTAACCCTTCCATCTCATCTCTAACTCCAAGAACTGAATATTCGAGATGAGTTTTTCATTGTAGAAGCACTAAGATTTACATTCATGGGATAAAAAGATAAAATAATTAAAAGTTATTTCTCTTATTTTTATCCGTACACCAAAACCAAAAATAGCAATAACAATAAAATTTAATATCTAATATGAACAAATATAAATTTTAAGAAATACTAGATTAATCTTTAAATACTAAATAATAATACCAAAAGTTAAAAAAATTAAACATTACCTAAATAAGTAACCTTAAAACTCTCCAAAATATTCTTGACCAAGTTTAAAACATAATAATTAAAAACATTTGATCACATATTATTCGAAGATAAAATTAAAATTTATCTCTAAATTACATTAATCACTCCAAAAGTCACATACCAAAAATATATATACCCTAATTATATAATATCCAATATTTTCCAATATTTTCAATAAATATATTAAAATATCATAAATCTAAAATAAAAATCATACATAATTCCAAAATATAACTCAACTTTTATTCCTAAAATAAACTCCCATATTGACCAAAAATATTTACACTTTCATTAATAATATTATTTTCTTAATACATTAAACATTTTAAATCATAAATTTAATCAAAAACTCATCAAATCACTTTTCAATGCCTTGGTTACCTATAAAATAAATAATATGTTCCCAAAATGTAGTATATCTTTTATCCAAATTAACCATTATTACCTCAACATAAAAGATTATATTAACCCTAACATTTATCATTTTCTTTAAACTTATGTCAAAATATATATAAAATCATTCTTCCCTAATAAACCTTTTCTCCACATCATTAGTTAATCATAATGGTTACATATACCTCAAAAAATTGTTAAATAACAATAAAAATCTCACAAAGTAACCCCTTCACATAAAACCCCAAAAAGGATATCTATTCCTATAAACATGTGATTAACGTTATAATAATTAACCAATGATGGTATTTAAAAATCGTAAAAATATCCTCACCTCATTCATCCTAACCACAAAATTTATATATACCTTTTATAAGATACCAACTATAACACCTCGTAACATAATTAAACCATAATTATAAGATTTATATCATGGTTTAAACTTCCTTACATTTCTTGGTAATTTAATGTTTGTATTTTTAGATAATTTTGAAAAAATAATACATTACTAAGGTAATACTGACAAACAATGTCTATTTAACCCCCAAAATAGGATTACTAATTTTAACATCTTATTTCATTCATAACACACTTGCTTCATTCTAGGAAAATTTCCTTAATTTAGATAAATGATTTATAATATTTCATACTCATCTATAGGACTTATAAAAAAAATATTAAAATATGACATGGGAAAAAAATAACAATAAGGGATATAAAAGTAAAAAAATGAGTTACTCTAGGTCGTAATGTGAAAACCCTTGAATACCATTAACTTTTTAAAAATGAATCTTTAAACAAATAAATAATGCATACCCACATGAGAGACTAAAATAGTGATAAAATAAAACCTTTTAAACCCATTATTATCATATAAAAACCATTAATGTAATATAATGGATATGAGACCTCATGAAAAACGCATTCACCTTTAAAATTTCACAAATATTCTTCACCTTATGAAATTAAAACATTTCCATAAAAACATTTCGAATTCATAAAATAGGTATATTAGAGATTAATTTTCATGTCCTATGTTCACTTGTGTTTAACTATTTAAAAAAAATAAAATCTTAGTTAATTCTATACAAGTAACCTACCTGTTTATCTCCCTTATTTAACCTTCAAAGAATAAATTATTAACAATGAATTAGAGAGAAATACTGGGCTCCCCTATCATCATTATATATATCTAACTTACTCTTCATCATATACAATGATTAATTATCTTATCATGATTTTTTTAAGATTTCATTTTTTATCATAAAACCATTGAAAAACGCATCAGAGGCCAAACGAAAAACACTTTCCATTTTTTGCTAAAAAAGTGGGAAATATCTCTTTTCCTTTGAATAATATTTAATATAAAAAGTTCCTTTATACAATGGGATGTGAATATAATTATTAAAACCATGAAAAAATAAATATTATGGTTTATATTGAATATTGGACATGACTGTAGGATTTTCATCTCATACCACATATGTTTTAGAAACATTCGTTTTCCCCATTGGTAAAAGGACTAAAAAGTATCTCATATAGAAAATGTTTAAAAAACTACTTTTTAAAAATATATAAAGAAAAAAAATTAGTTTGCAATTAAATTTTAAATTCTTTTATGTATAAATAATTACATTATTAAATTTTGTTAAGAACTTGTACATTGGAGGAAAATATTTTAAAGGGATACTTTATAATAATGTTTTAAAGAAGGATCCCTTACAAATTTCACAAATTTTGAATTAAAAGGAAAATAAAGAATGAAAATTCAATTGTATTTTTAGGAATACTTTTTTTTATAAATTAATGACAAAATAAATCCATATAGATGTTTATACACCATAAAAATATATGTGGTGAAAATGTAATAAGTCTCAACCAAAGGAAATGGAGATGAGAAATCCCTAACCTCATCTCCTGACTTACGATGTATGTTCCTTAAATAATGTATAATAAAATTATATTAATTATTTAATTGAGTAATAAATTTTTTTATGTTTTTTTCTTGTCATAATATAATTTTTTTATTTATTAACATGTCTTATATAGTTACTCAATCAATTAATTTTATGTTGAATATTTTGAGAATGTTCAGTTCATAATCCCCAAAACAACATCAGTAGTTTTACCAATACAATGAGATAATTGCATCATCATATAAATATAAATAATAATGAAATAATAATTATTTTTTATATTAAATTCAATTTTATAACTATTTATTAAATACATACATGAGAAATGAGTCATGTCGCTTCACGGAGGTGGTAGTCCACATGTCCGTACATGCGAAATTATCGTTTTCCAATGGATGAAAGGGTAATAAGGTAGTAATATATTATAGAATAATAATTATTCCATTAATATCATATATATTCCCTAAATCTATCATAATAACCACACTTTTTAAGTGGTGAAGAAAAATTAAACACATCGCTTCGTGGAGGTTATAGTCCACACGTATATAAGAGCAATGTTTTCATTTCCCATAGGTTGTAAAAGGATATGTAAAATAGATTTACCATAATTGTAATAAATTTAAAGTATAATAAATTTAATTATTTTATTATTTAATCATGGTTGATTAAGATTTTAAGGAGTTATAAAATGAAATAAGAATGAAACAATCAGTTAAGAATTATACGTCTTCTTTTGGAAACTTTCATTCACTTGGACCTTAAGCCATCCAAGTTGGTCTTTTGGTGAGAACAAGATATATAGGATATGGTTAGGTATTTTTTTAGGTTTGGGAAGGTATGGTATGAAATATAATTCTCAACATTTATGGGTAAAGGCAGAGAGGATGTGTCCTTTTATAAGCGAGGGGAGTGACATGCTTATATTTTTTCTAAACATCTAAATATTATTAATTAATTTTCAAGGGAAATTGGCTCCAAAACTATAAAATTTAAATAATAATGGGATAAGGTTTTAAATTTCATCTTCTAATAATAATTAAGTTAATATTTTTTGGCCTTATCACTTATTTATTTCCTTAATTAACCATATTTACCCTTTACTGTGGTGTCACATTTTTACCATGGTTATAATTCATAATGACCAAAAATGAAATTTACCTCATTAATAATGTTTAACCTATAAATTACACAAATGAAATTATTTTTTTAAGAGTCATTTTATATAACTGACTAAAATTAATTTTTAAATAACTATGAAAATCACAAAGGAAAGTAGTTCTTTGAAAATTAAAATTTTAATCATAAAGATAAACTTACTACAAAAAAATATAATGTTTATTAACATGAAATAATTTATATTATTTTCATTATTAAATGGATATTACTTTACTTTAAATGAAAATCAAAAATTTAATGGGACTTTTAAATTACTTTATTTAAATAAAAGAAATGAGTGTTTTATAAAATGCAGCATTTTTGAATATTCATTCAAAAATAAATCATTTTAGAAAAATATGAAATATTCATCACAAGACTATTATGAAATTATTATTTAAAAATTAAATTTACTTTTTTCTTTTAAAATTTATAAAAATTGATTAGATTAAATATAATATCCATGAAAAAATGCAAGAAATAGTCTTTTGATGAAAATGTATTTTTCAAGCATAAAATAATTTTATTTTCATTATTATCAAAATAACCATAATTAAATGAGTGTAAATTTATTTTTATTTGAAATATTATCTACTAATTTAATTAGTAACATTTATCAATAGTTATTAACTTAACATATTAAAATAAAAAATAAATTGTGCACATAAAAAATATTTTATGAAAAATATAATCTTTCCTTCAAAAGATTTAATCTTAATATCTAAATAATTAATAATATATATATTATTGATTATAAATTATTTTAAGGACAAAATTGATACATATATTTCATAATATGGTTATTCTTATTCATACCCACCAAACTAATAACTGGGTTATAATGGTCATATTTAAATAATAATAACCATACAATATATCATCATTTATTTAATATTAGTGTTATATATACCATATTATATCTAATGTAGTATTATTTTAATAAAATAAATTATATTTTTTTGGTGTTATATCCTCACTCATTTATTTGAAATTGTGGGATACACCCATGTGATTAGCAATAAAATGAAAGGTGATGATATCATGTAGAGGATTCTTAGAAGATTTCTATTTTTTTATAATGTGTTGGTTTTTCCCCATATAGAATAAGATCTTAAAAATAGGATCTGGATGAACATCATAATAAGTCGGTGTATTGCTAGATGTTGGAAATAACATAAAGTACATTTGGATTATCAAAAAAAGATATTAATTTCAAGGATTTGAAGGATAGTGATATTCAAGAATCTAGAATCAATGATAATGATATAAGTGATGAATTTAGGATACTTGTAGTAATAAGATTTAAATGAAGAAAAATAAGGTGTGATGGTAAAATCCAATTTTATTGTTTTAACTGTGGAAAAGTTGGAAAAATTGTGTCATGATACCGAAGAAATGCAGAAAATGTAGATAATGACGATATGATGTCAACATCAAATTTTTTTCCATGGGATGAAACATTAAATTCCAAAGCTCCCTTGGGAACTGAATTTAGTTGAAAAACCTACTTGTCAAATAGGGAAAACATGGTGAGAAGTTCATTTAATATAATAAATTCTCATTCATCTCAGATATAAAAGATGTTATGATGAAATCTGTTGTGGGAAATATTTATAAAGATGCAGAATAGAATCAACTCAAGGAATTTGTTAACGTGAAAGTGGAACTTGAATGAGGTATTGAAGAATTAAACATTGAATAAAATAAAAAATTAAATATAAACGGTTTTATGAAATAATAAAAAATAAACATTGATATACATTTAGATGAAATTACTTAGCTAGAGAAGGTCGTATAAGAACTTGAGGCATATCAATATATTTAATAATAAGTGATTGATTTGAAGATAGAAGTGGAAGAGTAGGAAAAAATAATTAATGATATCAATTACCAATTAAAATAATGAAAGAATAAAGTTGATTTTCTATCAAATAATTTATTTAATTACATAAGAATATTAATACTTAAACAGATGAGGTTGATGATCATAAAAAGCGATAGTTTCAAAATATCTCAGACAACGTGTTTATCATAAAAGTAGTAAAATGAACTAGTTTTGTCCCAATAAGACTACACTATAACTCAGGAGGGGGGATTGAGTTATTTGAATTGTTTTTGACATATAAACCCACCATCTTTTAGGTATGCATAACATATGATCTATTCTTTAAGACAATCAATAATGAGAATAAAAGCACAAACAAAAGTCACACAAAAAGATTTATATTGGATTAAGGAACTGGAATCCCCTAGTCCAATCCACCATTGTGACATCCAAAATATTTTTTATATGAAATTCCCTTATTGAATGAATAAGGGCGTCATTAAGTAATTTAGCTATAGAAAACACATACAGTATTTTGGTTATTTTAGACCATTATTAGATAAATCAAATGAGATTTAAAAGACCATAAATAATCACCATTTTTGATAGTATAGTCACTATACAATGGACATTAATATTATTATGTTAAGGCTTATGATAAGTTCAAATTTAGACAGATAGAAGAACCGATGACCTTAACTAGTAGTATTGAACCCTATAAATCACATTTATCAGAGCTTACGAGGGAGATAAAATCAGTGGTATTCTTCATTGACCAATCCAATGATTATATTCAACAACTAAATCATGATAAAAACCATTTATGAGATAATTTCAAACTTATCAAGATCATGACCAAAACAATGTTCTCCGAACCACACTAGGAAAATATCACCATCACACACCTTACCATTCAGGAATTCACTAGTGTAATATAGGGATTTGTGTCTAGATATTGTGCATATAATTTTTTTATATTTTTAATAAAATAATGATTTTATTTATCTTTTATTACATTATACTAATTAAAAAAATAATTTTTTTTGGATTTTGATACAATGAAACACAATTTTTATTCTTTTGGGAAATATGTTGTTTCAATCAATATATCATATTTTAATGATGTTAATTTTTTTTTCAGTAAATGATAATTTAATAAAATACGTTTTTTATATAATATCTATTAAATATAAATGATAATATATTTTTATGATGTCAAAAATAATATTATAATGGTCTAATAATTGTTATAGTAAAAAAACATTATTTTTCATTCATTACAAATTTTTGGTTTAAAAGTATAAATTTCTCATACTTTAAGGATTATTTGGATAAAATATATATTATTTTTTAAATCATAATGTCAAAATTTGGAAACGTTTATTTGTTCATAATTTTTTGGATATTTTCCAAATATTTGGTCAAAATTAAATATGTTATAAATATACGGTGTATTAAATAAAATCATAAAATAACGAAAGTGTTGTAATAAATTATATAAAGAGTATAAAAAAACCATTTCATGTTTCCCATTTGAAATATTTTATTTTTATTTTATTTTAATAATTTTAAAAACCAAAAATGAATTCTTAAAGTCCTATATTATATTTTATGCTTTTAAAATCAACTTTTTATAAACATGATTCTCTTCCACATCACCAAGGGAATTGTTTTCTTGATTTTGGTTCTTCTATATATAAAATAAAATAAATTTCTCCAGTTTTGAATAAACCATTGGAAAAACAATGGTATGGTGTGTGGTTTTGATTAATTTATCATATACTGTCCAAGAAATAAGTTTGGAAATTAACAAACAATTCTTCTATCTTTTTCTATAAAATCCCACCAAAAATCTCATTCCACTTCACTAAACACCATATAAAAATGGAATTAATCTACCTTTCCCTATATATTTTCTTTACAATGTTCCCCCAATCTATTATGAATCTCCTCTAAAGATTTTAGAAGCATCCTATCTAGGAAACGGAACATCGCCTTCTCCTTTATTCAAGCACCTTATTTAAATTATTCATTTTTTTCTTATAACTTTTCATGTTGTTATATGTTTCTAAAAATCATTGTTACTATAATTATAATTTAAAAGGGATTATATACTCATTTCACTATCATTTAACCATTCCATAAATCTCCATATACCCCCGTTATACTACCAAAATCATCCTGTTATTTTCCCTTCCAAATATTTTTATAGTGAATACCCATTACCATATCCAGTAAAAGGTATTAAAATATTCGTAACTATACTTAATTAGTTGAGTATTTAAATTTATGTAACCCAAACTAGTTAATTAAGGGTTTAAAAGTGATTACAAGCATCCTTATGTGGCATGGTCTATGTGAAACACTTATGCATGTACACGATATGAAAGTGATGGGTGGGCCTAGAATTATATATCCCTAAAATGTATTGGGAAATGTTCTTATCTCATGATATTCCATGGATGGTGCATTAGAGTTTATCTTAAGCACATTATGTTATGATTTATTGTCTATTATTTTTGACTTATGTTTATGATTTCATGTTTTATGTTTTTGATACATTCTTGTATATCCTTTATGCTATAATATTATATCTTGCCTCATTTTTCAAGGTTATGATTCTAAACCATGTCATATTACCTTTATATACATATTATATCACATTTAATACCTTAACTCATTATATAATTTGATTATTCACTTATTGGGATTTATATCTCACCCTTTTTTTAGGTATGCCCTCAGTTATCACCTACAGTTTCAGAAGTGTGATGGAATTTTAGAAGCATGTTATGGATGTTTTAAATAATTTAATTATATTCATGTTGTAAGTTATTATACTAGTATTACTTACCAAATACACTAGACTTTATGATCTCTAGGTTTTTATAATTTATGCCTTTATGTAATAAATCCTAAATTATGGTGTGTTAATGATTTGGGATGTCCTAATTGGTATCAGAGAAGAGTTTATTTATTTTATGAATAAGGATATGTAAAATCTCTAAAAACAATCTTGGTATAAGAATAAAAAAACGAACAAATCTCTAATTTTTGGTAAATTCTAGAGTATGTGGTTTTTAAGAAAATGTATCCATGTCTAGATACTACAACTGGATGTGGCTTTAGCATAGTTGTACCTAGGGGTAATAACCCCCAAAAGGGATCTTTTGGATGGACTCAATCATCAACTAGTGAATGAAAATGAACCTTACTACACAACTATTTTGAAACACTCAAGGGACATGATTTGGTAGATTCAACATATTTTTAATTACTATTAAAAAGGTAATAGAAATTCCAATAACATGTTATGTTAGAAAATAGATCATGGATAAATTATATTTAAACCTAGAATTTCATTTTCAATGTAATGTATATATTTTGTGAGTTACACCTTAAATTTTTATTTTTTCCCATTTATGTGTTTAATAGATTAATCATAATCAACAATAATTATCCATTTTTTCTAGTCAATATCCAAAAATTACAGGAACAAAGTCAACAAATAATATGTGGGGATATGTGATGATTAACAAATGATATTCCCAAACTGATGGGATCTGGAATAAGAAAATCCATGAAAATACCATCTCAATAGACTCAGGTTTTTAATAGTAAACTAAATCATGAGAAATGACCAAATCCTACAAAGAAATATCAAGTCTAAACTAATATTTTTTTTGACAAAGGCCTCCAACATTCAATGGATCTTATGATCCTTTAAGCATACAAAAATTGATTAACTCCATTGAAAAGGTATTATCTATCTTTTAGTACTATGAGTAAGAAAAGGTCATGCTAATTGTTTTATAATATAGAATGATAAGTTGATAAATGATAAAATTGGTAAAAACTACAAAGACCTAGGAGAGATTAGAATAATGTAGTGAAAGAAATTATGGAATTTTTTTGACAATTATTTTCCTCACACTCTCTGAATAAAAATAGAGAGGGGCTTCTTTAGGCTCAAGAAAAGGGATGATTAATCCATTGAAGTGTACAAGGAAAACATCTCAAGACTTGCTTGATATGACTCTAACTTTGTCTTTACCCTTGAAATTATAGTTGAATGCTTAATTTGTGGGTTAAATATAAGTCTATGAAATGACTTATCCATATAGGACTTTCTTATCTATGTGGAAATGTTTTTATGTTCCCTAAAAGTCAAAATAGTGATAAAAAAACTTAAGGGTATCAGGAGTTTAGATACTGGTAGTGGAGAATATTATTTAATTTTGGAGGTGCATTGGAGAAATATAATGGGGGGAATAAAGGTACAACACCCCACTTTTCAAAAGTTTGGGAATAAGTATCATAGTAATTGCCTAAATGAGACAAGGAAATGATTTATATGTGGGAAGGAATGAAATCTTGCTAGCAATTACTGAAGTAAGAAACCCTCTAATGTGATGCGTGAAATGAATTATATAGTAAAATCTATGATTATTCTATAATTTTTCAACTACATGGATCCTGGAATCTATAATAATCAATACCCTAATCCAAGGGTTGTCGATGACAACCAATGACAACAACCTAGAAGGCCTAGATCAAAAGGGCTATCTTATGAAATTAAAACTACTAAGGTGAATCCTAATAAGGAAGTGGTTAAAAGTAAAGTAGATATTAAATCAAGAATATTGAACATATATTTTTATTATAGTTTTACAAATTCTTTAATTTCCAAAAATTTTATTAGAACTATTCAAACACTACTTCAAAACATGGAAGTAGAGCTTGCAGTAAAGACGATGAATGAGTTGATTATTGCATCCTAAGTGCAATGACCTTGAATTTTATCAATATAAATTCCCTTATTATAATAATTTCATATAGTATAATCAAATAATATTCATTAATAACACAATAATGACATTATAAATGAAGAATTAATGATTTAAGTAGAATTCAGAGAAATTAAGGAACCTAAACAAATGGAATAGTAACATGACCTCTGGAAATGAAATATGACCATTATGAATAGTAAACTAGCCAATAGAATAGTAACTTATCCCATGAAATTATAAATAAAATTTGGGTATCTTATAAATGAAAATTTGATATTATTATATCATAGTATAAGTAAATATTTATTTTGAAAACTATTAATTAAGTGTTGGTATTTTAGTAAGTTATAAATATTTAACTACAATTTTATAATTAATTTAATTATTTAAAAGAAAATTTATCTTTATAAAATTTATTAATAAATTCATATTTTATTATCTTAGGGTAATTTTATGATTCCTCATTTAACTTTTCAATGTGTTATAAAATCAGTTATTATTTAAAAATTTGTAGTTTTGAGTAAATGATAATATTAATTAAAAATAAATTTTTATACATTTATAAATTTATTTTCATAAAATGGATTTCATTTTTAAATTCTACATGTTGAAAATTGTATAGGGATTATTTTTGTGATTTTTATAAAATATTTTAATTTTTGGTGAATAGTAAAATACGACGATTTACAATTAATGCTTAATACATGAATTTTTTTTAGTGATTTTTGTGGGAAGGATGAGGTAATCATTATTAGTTAGAACAAACATACACTAGTTACTATATTCAGTCACACTAATGGACACTATTTCTTGTCTTGAGACAAAATAGTAAACTAATTATTTAAATAATGAGAAACCACCCCTCTCCTCTAATATACAGACCACCGTTCACCACCTCTTCACATCACACATTGTAGGATTGGAGAATTTTCCAAATTATAACCAATACTCTTAAAGAGAACCTCCCGAATTTATATGAGCTCAAGGTCTCATAAAAATACTAAAACCTTTTCCCTAAGGTGGTTTTCAATGAGTAGAAATTCAAGAGGTAAATTCATTATTTATTTTATTTTAATTTATTTTCAAGTTATTTTATTATTATCTCATCACATTTACTCTTCTAAATTGTATGATAACTCGACTAACTCACATATACTGTAATTTTATTTAATAATTCATCATTAAACCCCTATCATCTATCTTTTATTCTAAAAATTAAAACAGCATTTGTGAAGTGTTAGTTTATTGCCTTCAAGGACAAATTTTTTTCATTTTCCATTAACACATTCAAGGATGATCATAATAAAATTTTTATGGATAAAGAAATTATAATTATTTTATTTCATCTAATTTAATGTTATGTAATCATTATATACACATGATTTCAAATAATAAAACGAAACAAGTTCATTGTGAGAGAAAAACACCCAAAATAATCCAAAAAATTATCACTAACCATTTATATAATGCTTACTCTTCTATAAAAATAAAAAATGAATTATATAAACATTCAACCTTATGGATTTCTATTAATAACGTATAAATTTATTTTCATATTTCTATTTCCTTGAACATATATACTCTTTTACAAGGAAACTAATCCTGGAAAATGAGAAAACATGCACTCCTGAAAGTTGAAATTGAACAACATAACTCATAAAAAAACCATGAATGAACTATATAAAATTATAATAAATAAATTAAATATAAAAAATATTATTAATTAATTAATTAATTAAGTTAACATGATTATTCAGGATATTAAGAACAATGACAGAACCATTTTTGACAGAAGGTAATGGATTCTACCTGAACCGTAATTTTTTCCTTCAAGTTACTCTTTATATATCTTTACTCCTATTTGATGAATATTAATTTTTTGTTTAATTATTATAAATAATGTTTATATGTTCCAAAATCATAGATAAAGATCATATTATACCTCTTCTATGGGTAATACATATTTCAGAAAGGTTCCCTTTTACATTCTTCAAGATAAGAAAACCTGATTCAAGGGAACTTCTTGATTTATTATCCACTTCTAAGTTCACTACATAATTTGTTCTAATCCATAATAACTGTTATAAAATCACTCATTTTATGATGAAAACTGTCACAATTCATTTCTTATTTTTTAAAAAAATTATTATTTTTTTTGAAAGTATCGTTAATATTTTCCTCAAACAACACTAAAATGTTTCATTTATAAGGTTTAATAAACAATAATTCTATATGTTTCCACTTCAATTGGATATAAATTAAAATTATACATGACTATTTTACCTTATGAATTTCATTGTATGTTTTGAATCTATTCTTTCATTGAAAAATTTATGATATGCTCAATGGTTTTTCCTTGTGACATAATTATAACACCCATTTCCTTTGAGGGGTAACACTTTTGTTTAATATTCATGTGGAACACAGATTCATAAACATGTTATGATGGGTGTTCCCATAAAAGTATCAAATTAAATGGGTAAATTTTTGTCTCATGAGATGTCATATTGGGAAAAGGGGTGAACCAATTTCTTTTATGGGACTTTTTCCACTATGTTGCGTAGTTTTGGCAGTTATCCCTGACTCATGTTTATGTCATGTATGATTTTTCCACATTCCTATGATGCCATTATTATATGATCCCATGTTATACATGCTATTTTGTATATTTTTATTCAAGTTCCATGCCTTTTATGTCATTATGTTTCGCCTTCTAGCACATGTACTATGTTTTATTCCTATGCTTACTCCTTTAATAGGATCATTATCTCATACCTTTATTCATGTATTCCCCAGGTAATCCTAGGCAGATATAACATCTCAATGGAAGTTATGATATAATTATGGAGATTAAATAAAAAGATGTTTTTATTCTGGATTTCATGATGTTTAATTATGTACCTAATATATAAAATATAGAAGAATTTTCGTTCTTTGGATTTTAAATGTTTGTTAATAATGTAATAATATGTGAAATATGTAAGAATCTCTATAGTTGGTATCAGAGGAAAAGTTTTGATTTTTTTTTTCAGATTAGGACCATAAAACTCTATAGAAAGAATTTTGGATAATACTAAATATGAGAGAACATCCATACTTTTTTTTAGTATATAGTGAGTTGTTTATTAAGAAAATACACCCGTGTAAGGATAATATAAGTGGGCGTGGTTCTGGAACAGACGTACCTAGGAGTAAAAACTCTAACAAGGTGTTTTGGTCATGACTTAGAGTAATCTTGTACATTTAAATGAGCCTTACAACACACATTGTTGGTCACTCCCACTAGATTTGCGTTGGTAAATTCATAAACTCATTAGGAACCATTATTAAGGGAACAAAAAAATGCCCATAAGAATATATTTTAGGAAATAGATCATGGATAACCTAGATTGAAACATAGGGAATCACAAGTTTATCCTTTTATGTTCAAATGTTTCTTTTATTATACTTATTGACTATGCATTCAATCCCATAATTATACTTTCTTTTTTCTTAGTTAATGACTAGAAATTCAATAACCCATTCAAACAATTATTTTGATAGGAAATGTGATTATTTCATTAATGATATGCCAAATATGATGGGAATGGGTGGTCAAAACAATATGACAGTACTTGCATAGATGGATTAGGATATTAATAATAAATTTAATCATATTGAATTCCCTCCTTCTCAAAATAATGAAAAAGTTGGTGTCAAATGATTCATGTAGAAAAGGCCTCCCATATTTAGTGGATCTCTTGATCCCCTCCTCATGGAATAATGGATTAACTCTATTGAGAATATATTTTCTATCCTCCAATGCTTAGAAGAAGAGAAAATTGGCATAAAAGCTTATCAATTTTATGGGGAAGCTGGTCAGAGGTGGATACTGATCGAGAACAAAAATCTTTTGGATGAAATTGATTCCATGGAATGGGATTATTTCAAGAAATTATTTTTCAATAAATATTTTCTTCGTACTTTCCATATTAAAATGGAAAGGTAGTTCCTTAGACTAATGTAAAAGGAATATGAGTCTATCAGAGTGTATAAATACAGATTCACAAGGTTTTCACGATACGACTCTAGATTTTTCATGAACATAGAAATCATGGTGGATCACATTTTTAGCATATTGAAGCAAAGTCTACAAAAATCATCGAAAATTAGAGACTTCGACGGTTATGAGGAGATTATCCACTATTCCCTAATTATTTAAATGGATATTCGATACTCTCATTGTTCTAATGGAATCATTGAAAAAATTTTGGAAAATGATGTTCAATGTGGGTGATAAATCTCATGATGTAAACAAGACCTTACATCCCATGTGTCAAAAGTGTTGGAAGAAGAATCCTAGAAACCAATTAAATGTAACAAAGAGGTGCTTCAAATCTGGAAGATAAGGAAATGTAGAAATTAAGTTTTGATGGGATAATATGGATCCCACTTATAATTAAGATAAAAGGATGGTTAGGATCAACACTCACCCTATAGTACAGTGTTTCAACTGCAAGGTGAAAGGGAATTTTGCAATCCATTGCCCTAATCCAAGGGTTGTTGGAGGAAATCAACAACAAAAATATACAAGGAAGAAAGGATGGGAAAATTATATCACCACTATAAAGGTGGATATAAAAAATGATGTTGTTATAGGTATGCAAGTTATTCATTCAATAATAGAGAACATATTATTTGATTCAGGTTGTACTCATTCTTTAATATCTTGCAGATTTATTAGAACTATTCAGTCACCACCTCAAAATTTAAGGGTTTATTTATCAGTGAGAAAATCAAATGGGGAAATTGTTACATAAAAATTTTATAACCAATCCCCTATTAATATTTTTAGACGGAATATCTCATAAAATAATTCCATACTCCATTTGGAAGATTTTATGATGTTTTGGGCATGGATTGGATATCTTTATATAAATCCAATATCAAATATTAGGCAAGGGAGATCACTCTTCACATCCCACAACATCCTCCAATTCTGTAAAAGTGTAAGGATGAGGATGGATCTCCTTCAAAATCATCATCTCAAGTGTGGATTTTTCTCTTTATGAGGAAGCATCTCTATCTCAAATGATTGTGACAAAGGAGAGAACTATTCTCAAAGACATGCCAATTGTAAGGGACTCCACTGATGTATTTCAAGAAGAGTTTCTTGGTATTCCGATTTATCGAGAGGTTGAGTTCTCAATTGAACTTATCCTTAGATATCTACCAATATCATATACACATTATCAAATGGCCATTTTTGAGATGGAATTACTAAAAAATCAATTATAGGAGAATTTAGAAAATGATGTTATACACCAAAGAGATTCGCCATGCAGTGCACTAGTCCTATTCGTCAAGAAGATGGATGGATCAATGTGCCTCTATGTTTTTTATTGTGAGATCAATAAAATCATGATAATGGACAAGTATCCGCTACTATAGAAAGATGACTTGTTCAATCAGCTTCATGGGTATAGATATTTCTCCAAGGTGGACCTTCTGTCAGGATATCACCAATTAAAGGTGAAGAAGGAAGATATTCTCAAGACTACCTTTTGAATGAGGTATGGAAAATATGAGTTCCTAGTTATTCCCTTTGTACTAAATAATCATACAACAAGTTTCATGGATTTAATTAATAGAGTCTTTAGATATTACCTAGAAAATTTTGTTGTAGTTTTATCGATGATATTCAGATATACTCCAAGAGAAAGGAGGAAAATGAGGAGAATTTGAATATTGTGATAAAGACTTTGATAAGGTAGAACCTTAGAAAAGTATAGTAAATGTTAATTCTTGATGAAGGAATTATCATTATAGTGGAATATAATCACAAAAAGGGATATCTATGGACCCCTATAAGAAAAAGGAAATCAAAGAGTGTCCTAAACCGACATTTGTAATGGGGATCCATAGTTTCCTTGGTACACCTGGTTATTATCAAAAATTTTGGAATAAATTCTCATGATTTTCAAACCCACTAACCAAGATGAATTAGAATGGAGAAAAGTTTGTCTAGACCAGTGAATGTGAAGAATTATTCAAAGTGTTGAAGAAGAGGCTTATCACTTCAATGATAGTCACACTTCAAAAAAGTAGGGAACCATTTGTGGTGTAAAAAGATGCTTAAAGAAGGGATAAGTATATTTACTGATGAAAAATGATACAATGATAGCCTATGCCTCAAGGAAGTTGAAACTTCATTATAAAAACTATCCCACACATGATCTAGAGTTGGTAGCTGTGATCATGGTGTTGAAAATCTAGCGACATTATCTCTATGGGGAGAAGTGTGAGATGTATACTGCTCACAAGAGACTCAAATATATATTCCTATAGAAGAATATTAAAATGTTCTAGTAAATATGGTTATATCTCATCCAATATTATGAATGATCAATCCACTACCATCCTGGTAAGGAAAATAAGGTTGTCGATGCTCTATGTAAAAAGGATCATTCATCTTTATCAATGATGAGAATTGAGAAGGATCCAATATTCTTAGAACAAAAAACAATTTACATGGAAATTTTTATGGATGTAATGTCATCAATACTCTATAAAATGATTTATCAAACATCCATTGTGGAGAAAATAATGTATTCTACAAGAAATGATGAGGAAATTCAGAAGAAGGTGGAAGCCATGAGAAAGGGGAAATACTTAGAGTTCAAAATTAATTAAGAAGGAGTCATGAGATTGGGGTCATGATTATGTGTACCATAAAATATAGAGATAAAGAAGGAGATTCTAAATGACACAGAAAGATCAAACTTATCTATTCACCTAGGGATCACAAAGATGTATCGAGAACTTCAAGAGAATTATTTTTGGGACAATATGAAAAAGGAGATAAATGAAGATACATCAATATGCCTCGTATATCAGCAAGTAAAGGTTGGACAGAAAAAATACAAGGAGATAATTACACCACTACCCAAACCAACATGGATGTGAGAGAACATTGACATGGAAATTTTCTTTAGACATCTGAAGAAATCTAGAAGAAACAATACTATTCAGGCTATTGTGGGCCATCTTACAAAGACAACTCACTTTATCACAATTTGAGGGGAATTATCACTAGATAAACTTACATAGATATATATAAGAGAAGTGGTATGGATACATGGAGTACCACTGTCAATAATATCATATCATGATTTGAGATTCATGTAAAATTTCTTAAAAATTCTCTAATATTCTCTAAGCAATGTGCTGAATGTCAGTACGACATGTCTTCCTAAAACAGATGGCCAATTGGAATGGAATATTTAGACTTTGGAAGACATATTGAGAGCATTTTCTATAGGCTTCAAGGGATAAAGGGACATATATCTTTCTTTGGTTGAATTCTCCTACAATAATAGTGTCCACTATAACATCCAAATACCTCTATATGAATCCCTTGACGGGAATGATGCAGAACACCGACATGATGGGATGTAGTTAGTGAATGTAAGTTTCTAGAACCTGAAATATTTGAAGAAATTGTGGAAAAGGTAAAAACCATCTACCAGTGCATCAAGGTATCCCAAATTTGACAAAAGAGCAATGTAGAAAATCATCGATGAGACATTGAGTTTAAGGCTTGATATATGGTATTCCATTATATATCTCTATGGAAGAGTATCATGAGATTTGTGAAGAATGGAAAGATACTTCCAAGGTACATATCCTCTTCAAGATCCTTGATCATGTTAGAGCTGTGGCCTATCGACTAGTACTTCCACCAAACATGTATAAAGTAAATGATGTATTCTACATATCCCTCTTAAGGAAGTCTATACCAGATTATTTACGTGTATTGAATTTAGAGGTGCCACAATTGGAGAATGATCTATCTTACAAGGAGAAGCCAGTGACGGTCTTAGACTGTAGAGATAAATTTCCACACAAAAAGACTACTCAAATGGTCAATGTACTATGGAAAAACCATAAGTACATAGTGGAAAAATGGGAACTAGAGGATGTTATCAAGGATAAGTACCATCAAATATTATCCCCTTAGTTTTAAAAATGAAAATTTTAAAGGGAGAAAGTTCATAATGGGGGAAAAATTTAACAAAACTAATTTTTATCAAGGTAAATTCCCTTCTTATAATTATTTTATGTAGTATAATCACATAAAATCACATTAAGAACACAATATAAATATTATGAATGAAAAATTAATGAAATAAGAAATATTCTTAGAAATTAAGAAACCTTAACCAATGGAATATTAACTTGACATTTGGAATAGTCATATAAAACATATGAATAGTTAATAGACAAATAAAATCGTAAACTCACCCATAAATGTACAAAACAATTTCGGTACATTATAAATTAAAGTAATATATAATTATTTCAAAGTTAATTAAATAAATGTTTTGAAAATTGTTAATTAATTTTTGGTATTTTTTATGTTATAAATATTTAAGTACATTTTTAAATTTTATATAAGGATTTAAAAGAAATTTTTTTTTTCATAAAATGAATTAATATATTAATATTTGGTTATTTTATGATAATCTTATGAGATATTATTTAATTTTTCAAAGTGCTATAAAATTAGTTATAATATGAAAATATTTATTTTTTGAGGAACTGATGATATTAATTAAAAATTAAGTTTCTCATATTTAGAAAATTATATTAATAAAATAGAGTTCTTTTTTTAATTCTCCATGTACATAAATGGTTGGGGAGAATTTTTAGGATTTTTCTAAAATACTTCAATTTTTGGTGAATAGTAAAATTTGTCAAATTATGATAAATGTTAATACATGAATTTTAGAGTCACTGTTAATGTAATTATGAGGTAATAACCATTAGTTAAAATTCACTTTTAGTAGTTACTTTATTGAGTCATAGGAATCAATTCTATTGCTTGCCTTCATCCAAAATAACTAACTAATGATTAAAATAATGAGAAAACAACCCCTCTCCACAATAAATAGCAACACTCACCACATTTTCACCTCACACCTTAAGAGATTTGATAATTTTCCAAATTCTACCTAATAATCATCCCAATCCCCTCCCCCACTTCTATGGAATATTTTTCTAATAAAAAGTCTAAAAAAGTTTCCTTAAGGAGGTTTTCAATGTTGATAAATTCAAGAGGTAAATTCATCTTTCCTTCTCTTTCAATCATTTTTCATGTTATTTTCTTTTTCTCTCATCACCTACTGTAATAAAAATGGTTTGATAACTATAGTACCTCACATATAATGTAATTTTATGTAATAATCCATCATTAAATCCATAAACTCTACCTTTTATTAAAAAGTGAAAATGTTGTACTTGGGGTTTTAATTTTTTACCTTCAAGAATGAAAAATTTTAATTTTCTATTAATACCTTAATAGTTGGACATAACACCATTTTTATGATTAAAATAATAAGAATATATTTATTACATCATATTAAATGTTTTTGAATCATTATATACACATGATGTAAAATAATTAAATAAAAAAAGTTTATCGGGAGAAAAAATTTCCCAAAATAATCAAAATGATTATCACTAGAATCTTATATAATAATTCATCCTATACTAAAATAACCAAATGAATTATAATTTTTTTTGACATTTTTTATGTTCATTAATATATTATAACATATATTCTATATTTCTATATCCATGAACTTCCATACTCTTATACAATTGAACTGATCATGAAAAATTAGAAAATGAGCACTCCCGAATGACGAAATAGAACACTATGACTTAAAAATATAGTAATAAATGAACATAATAAAATTATAATAAATCAATTAAATATATAAGATATTATTATTTAATTAATTAGTGAATTTAATTTCAATATTCAGTACATTAAGATCAAATGTATAACTGTTTCGAACAAAAGGTAATGGATTCTACCTGAGCCCTTAATTTTTTGCTCGGGTTACTCTTTATATCTCTTTACACTAATATAATGATTATTTATTTTTGTGTAGTTCTTATAAATTATATTTATATATAATAAAATCAAATATCTAGATCGTATCATCCCTCATTGACATGGTAATATGTGTTTTTATAAAGGTTCCCTTTTAAATTCCTCCAGATAAGCAAGCCTGATTCAAGGTAACTTCAAGATTACATACTCATTTCCATGTTCACTCCCTTTACAAGATTACACTTAAATTGGAAATAAATTATCATGACAGTTGCACATTTTTCCTTATTAATTTCCATATATGTTTTGAATTCATTATTTCATGGAATATATATGATATTCTCAATTGTTATGCATTGTGACATGATTATGATACCCATTTCATTCCAAGGGTAACCCTTCTGTTTATTCTTCATGTGTCACACATATTCATGAACATGTTTTGATGGGTGACCCAAGATAGCACTTGAATGAAATGGGTAATGTTTTGTCTCATGATTTGTTATGTTGGGACATGGAGTGAACTTAATCCCTTTACGTGTCTCTGTGCTCTATGTTATATAGTATTGTTAGTTAGCAGAGACTCATGTTTATGTCATGTTATTTGTTCTTTCTATATTCCAGTGATTCCATGATTATATTTTCCTATTTTATATTTGTTATTATTCCTTATTTTTATTCATGCTGCACAACTTTTATGTCATAATTTTATGCCTTATAACCCATGTTCTATGTTTTATTCTTATTACAACTACATTAATGGGATCTATACCTCATCCATTTTTTCGTGTATTCACCAATTTATCCTATGTATATGTAAGATATCAATGGAATTTTGGATCTAATTATTGATATTGAATAAAATATTTTTTTATTATTTTTTAATGATGTTTAATTATGTACCTAATCTTCCTAACACACTATAATTTATTATCCTTGGCATATAATTTTTGATAATTTATGTAATAATATGGGAAAAATGTCTGGGTCACTATAGTAAGAATATAACTCATCCCCTATCCATATTTGCATGCTGAAATTCCCAGAAAACATTTTTGTACTCCCATTAATATTATTTAGTAACATTTTTTCCATGTATTGGATTTCATTATTTAAATCCAATATAGATGTTTGAGAGAAGGAAATCACCATTCATATCACGAATCATCCTCTAATTCTATAAAACTATGGGGAGGATGAATATCATTTTTTTATCATCATATCAAGCATGGATATTATTCCCCTATGAGAAAGAATATATTGAATAGAATATTAAGACTAATGAAAATGTCATCATTAAAGACATGCCCATTGTGAGGGAATTCACTAACTTGTTTCCCATGAATGGCCTAGTATTCATCCTAGATGCTTGTTTGAGTTATCAATAAAACTTATACCCAAATATATTCCCATAGCCAATAATCCATATAGAATTTTCACTATTTATCTTTGGGAGCCAAAGAAGTAGCTACAAGAGAATTTGCATTTAGGGTTTATATGCCAAGTTTTATATATAGGGTGCACATATCCTCTTCCTCGAGAAATATTATGCGTTAATGAGTCGCTAAATTGATTATTGTGTGCTCAGAAATATTATCATATGGAACATGAATCCTCTATAATGGATTGATGAATTTTTTTATCAACTAAATGGAGAACAATACTTCTCTAATATAGAACTTCAGTTAAGAAATTGTCAAGTAATGATGAAGTAAGAGGATATCCCCAAGACTAATTTTCATATATAGTACATGATCTATGTGTTCATAGTGATTCCATTTTAACTTACCTAATCTAAAAAATTCTTTATATACTTGATGAATATAGTATTTAGTAATTTTCTCTATTTTTTTGTATTTTTATAGATGATTTTTTCATCTAATATAAAAGTAAGGAGGAACGTGAGGAGTATTTGAATTCTATACTAAAGACATTGTGAAAGGAAAATTTATTTGAGAATTATTGTAAATGTAAGTCCTAGATGGATAAAGTAACTTTCCTATGACATATTATCAATATAAAAGTGATAACTATTGATCCATAAAAAATAGTAAATCAAAGGATAACCAAGAACAATATCTATGATTGAAATATGAAGTTTCTTTGGATTGGATGGGTACCATCATCAATTTGAGAGAAACTGATCATGATTATCAAGACCTATAACCAAACTATCTTAGAAAGGTGTCTTGTTTTTCTTGAATGAGGAATGTGAATAGGGATTTAAAGACCTGAATAATAAGATTATTGTTGCACCAACGCTCACATTACCCCCAATGGGAAAATATTTGTGATCTATAGTGATGTTTCCAAAAAAGTGATTGTGTTTTTTACTCATCCAAGATGAAAAGGTGACAAAATTTTCATCCTACCAATTAGATATCGATGATTTCAATTAGCAATTGCATGATCTAGAATTGGATGTAGTGAACCTGGCATCGAATATTTGGTCACATTTTATATACACAGAAAAGTGTGACATATATACACATCACAAAATCATCTAGTATATATTCACATAAATGGATCTTAATATGAGCCAAGAAGGGGGTTATATTTGATCAAGGATTATAACTATTTATAACGTTACCATCATGGGAAGGCGACCAAAGTGGTAGATGTAATAAGTATAATGGATCCTACAACCTTCTCCATGATGTGGTTGGAAAGAAATCCAATATTCATGGAAATGATAGAAATGGGAATAATAAAAGGATTTCATATTACATGGATCAAGTAACATCTAAACCATCTATTCAAGAGAGGATCAAGGAGGCCCAAGAATATTATGTGGTGCTACAAAAGAAGGTATTGAATATTCAAGAGTCCAAATTTTCTAAAGATTGATTTAAAAGGTTTAGAACCTAGATCTGTGTCCCATCAGAACCAAAACCGATGTGAGGAATTTTAAATTAATGACATATCTTATCATTATCCATTTATCTAGGATGAACAAATCTGTATAGATATTTAAAAAAACATCCGGTGAGATGACATGAGAAGAGATATTATGGATTTTTTATCTTGATTCTTGGTATACCAACATTGAAAGGAGGAATGATATAAATCTAAGGGTTTATTGAAACATTTTTCAATACAATTATGGAAATGGGAAAAAATTACTTGAGATTTCATCACAGGAATCCCCAGGACCCCTTAAGGAAATTACTCCATCTGGGTGGTAGTCAATTTCAATACCAAGTATGTGGATTTCATCGATATCATGGAAGATTTATCTCTTGAAAAACTCACTATGATATAAATAAGGGAATTGGTAATACTGCATGGAGATCCACTATATATTGTATCTGCTTGAGACAGGAGGTTTACATAATGGTATTGTATAAGACTTCCGTAGTATTTGTATATAGTGCTGAGCTTTATCACTTATTATCACAATCAAATATATGTTAAATCTATAGAAACCATTCAAACTCAAGAGGGTATAATGATATCATGTTCAATAGATTTCCAAGGATGTTAGGATCAACACCATCCCATATTGGAGTTATCATATAATAATTATTTCCATTATATCATTTGAATAAAACATTATTAGTTTATATGGGAAGAGGTTTTTAATTTCATAATCCAAGGATGATGTTTAAGAGAGAAATATGATGAGACATGATCTTATTCAAGAAATAATTTAGATGGTTCAATCCATTTACCATTTTATGAAATCTATATGTAGTGGATAGAAAATCAAGGTAGACAATAACTGATGAGAACTAGAGATTGAAGTGAATTTTAAAGTTTTACTTTATATATCACTGTTGAATAAAGTCACAATTTTTTAGGAAGAAGGGAAAGATTGGCCCTGGATACATTGTCCCCTTTAAGATCCTTTACCGTATAGGAGTAGTGGAATATCAACTATAACTCCCACCAAAACTATCTGAAGCATATGATGTGTTCCATGTATCCCTATTAAAGATGTACATACCAATGTCCACACGTGTAATAAATCTTGAGGTGGTACCATTGGAGAATGATCACTCCTACAAAGAGAAACTGGTGAAGTTATTAGATCATATAGATAAGGTTATATGAAAAAATATAACTAACCTTGTCAAATTTTTATATTGGAACCACAAGTTTGAGGATGTTACATAAGTTTCAGAAGAGGAAACAAAACAAAAATATCCTTATTTATTTTAGTATGAAATAAAAATTTTGTGTGTGAAATTTATGGATGGGGGACAAATATAACAACACAAAAGTTTTTAAATGAAAATTTATTTTGGAATGAAAACATTCATTATTATTTACTGTGGATATTGAAAATTCCCGAACTACATTATTTATTTTATAACATAATAAGATATCATATCATATTTAAGATAATGTTAAGAATCATACCCATTGATAATATTGTCTTTGTACAATGACAATTAAGATTAGTATATTAAGGGTAATGATAAATTCTAATCGACACAAATGATAGAATCGATGGCCTTGACAAGTTGGATTGAACCCTATATAGTCCATTTATCAGAGATTTTGAGGGATTTTGTATCATTGGTATTTAACATTGACCAACCCTAAGGCAAGATACAACAACTAAATCATGATCAAAACCATTTATAAGAGAATTTCAAGATCGTATAGATCATGATTGAAACCATGTTCATAGAACTACCCCATGAAAATATCACTATCACACACCTTACCTTTAGGGAATTCACTGGTGTACTAAATGTAAATGTATATAGACACTAATTTTATGAATTTTTATATTTTTAAGAACATAATAATAATATTTATCTTTTATTACATTATAATGATTAAAAAATAGGTTTTATAAAAACTCAATTTTGATACAAAGAAACAAAAATTGTATTTTTAGGAAACATATTGTTTCAATCAAGAAACCCTATTTTCCTGAATTCATGAATTTTTGAAATAAATTATATTTTAATAAAATATTATTGTTAAATAATATTTATCAAATATAAATGACAATAATATTTTAAAAAGTAAGAAATAATTTTTTAAGGGTATGTAAACTATTATTATAAAGATACAATATTTTTTATTAAATTTTGATTTTTGAATTAGATTATTCAATATTCATAATTAGATAATTATTTGGAGAAAGTAAATATTTTTTTTTGAAATTAGAATGTCAAAATTATCCAATAGTTGTATTTTCATAATTTTTAGGGAAAGTAAAAACTTTGGGTCAAAATTATATATGATATAAATATATACTATGTTCTATGAAATTATAAACCCCTCAAGGTATTAAAATAAATAATATAGATTATACATGAGCAAATTTTTTTCCTTTAAAATAATTTATTTTTGAGATTTATTTATTTTTAAAACCTTATTGAAACCTCCGAAACATATATTATATTTTACAGTTTTAAATTTAATTCTTTATTAACATGACCACTTACACATCAGTAAGGGTATTATTTTAATCAGTTTGGTTCTTATATATATAAAATAATTCAAATAAATCTTCTTTGGTTGAAACCATGGTAAATAACCATGGGAAGGTTTTTGGTTTTGATTACTCTATCATATAGAGTCCAAAATCTATGTTTTGTATTTAATAAAGAATTATCTTCACTTTTTCTATATAAACCCACCCAAAATAACATTCCTATTCATTAAAAACCCTTTAATCATGATATTAATATACTTTTACCTATATAAAGTCCTCTCAATGTTCCCCTAATCTCATAGGAAACCCCTTCCATGATTTTAGAAGCATCCTCCCAAGGAAAGGGATCTTATCCTTCTCCTCTTTATTCAAAAAACATTCTTAAATTACACATTTTATTTCCAATTCTATATGTTTGGGTATGATTTTCCATATCCCTTATACCGTCCTTATGATTTCAATGTTATGAGAGACCTCTTTACCTCTCATTTAAACCTTCCCCGAATCATTATGTACCCCAATTATGCTATCAAAATCATCCTACAATTTTCCTTGCCAAACATTTTTATAGTTAATACCCATTATAAATTCAACACAAAGGTATTAAAATAGTTTTAAATATCCTTAATGTAATGTGGATTTACCTTATTTAATCCATGCTCTTTAATACTAGGGTTAATAATGATGAAATACACCATATTTTTAATGGTCAGTGTTACATAGTTATTCTTGTACATGATCTAAAAGTGATGGGTGGGACTAAAACTATATATCCCTATAATGTATTGGGTAATGTTCAAATCACATGATATTCCATGTATGGTGCGTGACATGTTATACTAAGAACGCTAAATTAGGATGACTTTGTTATTTTCCTTGACTTAGGTTTATAATGTCATGTTTTATGTTGTCTCTATATTTCTGTGTTTCCTTCATGCTATCATGGTATATCATGGCACATTATTATAGATTGTGATTCTAAACCCTCTTATCTTACCTTGATATTCCACTTGGATAACATGTACTAATTTAACTCATGTTATGATTTTATTACTCCCTTACTGGTCTTTATAGCTAACTGTATTCTTAAATACACCCCCAAGTAATCCTGTGCAGTTTCAGAAGAACGATGTAATTTTAAGAGATTTTTATGGAAGTGTATAATAATATCATTTCATTTATATTTCAAGTCATTATGATATGTACCTAATTTCATAAATACAATAGGCTTCATGATATTTTTTAATTTTTTAATCGATAATTTTTTTAATAAATCATTAATTAATTCTTATTAAAGATATGAGGTGTCATAACCATCATTATTCTCCATGAGTTTAATGATATTCACTTGACCAATAATTTTACCGATGACTTATAATCCTTTAACATAGTACTACACGACTGAGTGTAAGTAGTAGATACTTAGTACTACAACAATAAGATATTTTAATCCGTATCTGACAAGTCTTTATAATGAACAAACATTAAGGCCGTTTTACCCAGAACCTCTACAGTTAAAGAGTGAAAACGATGAGTGTACATAATGAGATCGATGTTGTAAAATATTACTGATAAAATGAAGAAATATCTAGAATATATAATAGGAATAAGATGTATCTCAAGGAGGGTATTCTAAAATAAAAAAAATATGGTCGAGAAAACAAAAATGTAGATTGAAAAGATTCTTCTTTTTCTCATGTAAAATAGAGAAACATGCAAAATATAATTTTGAGAACCAGATTTTATAAGTGCTTTGGTTATTCTCTATTATATTCTCCACAACTTTACCATACACTAAAAATCAGGTAAATCATTACTTTTAATAGAATAATAACAAGTCCATAAAGTCCATGGATCTTCATTTAAAAACACATGTCATTTTCTTGTAAATACCACCAAAAAAGTATTGTCCATTAAATTATACATGAAATTGTTTCCTTTCTCAGTAATTTCTTATTATTATAATCATTTAACCAAAAAATGTAATCAGACTTTTAAATATGGAATGAATTCATTAACTCTAACTTAAATCACTCCAATGATAATAAAACCATGTTGTAGATCGATGTATCTGATTACAGATCACCACATAGTCAAATGATTCACATTTGAATTCCCATAGAGAAATTGATCTATATATCCATTCCTTACATAGTTGATTATGTATGTAGACAAACTTGAACGAGGATTATTTATGTAGCCAATTTTATTCATGCTGCCTTATAGGTTATGTATGCAAAATTCACTTAGACAAGTTGTAAAATGTATCCATTTGAATCCATATAGCCAATTTCACCATGTATCCAAATTACACAGCTGATTACTCCACATATCTGGTTCATGTATCAAATTTATAAACATAGATGATTTCTCATGTAAGCGATTCATTGACATAAGATATTTCCATAGAGTTGTTTACATGAAATAGTTATTTGATATAGGTGAATCCTTCTTATAGGGGATTGAAGTAGGTGAATGGTAGACATAACCATTTCTCCATGTAGCCAAATTATTGACACCACATATTTTTACATAGAAAAATTTCATAAAAAGTTTCATGAATGGCATACAATATTATTTAAAAGATTCATGACTGTGATAATGATAAAAACTGATGAAAAAGGATAAAAATAGAATCATCAGTAATATATTATGGTATTTTGGATCATCAAAACCTAAAGTACATAATATATGTTGAGAAAACATTAATAGTCCAAAATATACTCTTTTAGATGGTCAAAAAACCCATAATATAATAAACATGAAATTTTTAAAAGGTTTACATTATTTTTCATGACAATAAAAAATATATATGTATATATATATTGTTATTTTAAAAAGTAGTGTTTCTCTTTCATTTATCCCCCTTAAGGTGACATTTAGGTAAATATTTTCCTTTTTTATGTCATAAAAAATGATAGTTAAGGATAATGAAAACACTATTATTCTAGTAATTATAGTATAGGACTATTGAAGTATAGTGCCGAAATAGAATGTGGAATTTTGTAAAGAGTGAAATTTACTTAAAAAAATAAAGGGTATAAAAATATAAACAAAAAATTACTACGACAAGAATAAGAAAATGAATAAATAATATTTTCATTAATTTTCCAAATTCTTACTAAGATGCATCCACTGAACACCCACAAAAAAATACAATATACTAGTTAGAAGACGAAGGCTAATTAATAGGGCCAAACTGAGAAGGTGGACTGGGTTAACATAACATAATGGTATATTTGCTTCTAGAGATTGTTTTGGGATCCATTATTATTGGAATAACATCATTCCATACCTCTATAGTATCCCCAATGGAAGATCTGAAAATAGATTTGACTTAAGGATACTGAGAAGTTTGACTAATAATGGTTTCAAGAAGAACATGGGTTATATCAAAATTATAAGATCATGTAGAAACAAAAGGAAAATTTTCTAGATGTTCGGAGGAAGAAATTACTTCCCTAGATCACTAGGAAGTTTGGAAAACATCCGCCTTGGTTTTATCTTTTTGATATATTATATCTGGATCATAAAAAACATCTAATTTCTGTTTGGTACTTATAATTTTTTTTGGAGAAATAGGGACTAGATTTCCTCTTCCTTTTAAATAATAGAATTAATTTTCAAACATGTTGGTTCTGTTGATAATATAAAACTTGAAAAACTAAAGATTAATACTAGATGCCTATTTATGCATTTAAGAAATATAGGAATGACCATTTCTCGTAAACATATTTAATAATTCAAGATAACTATAAGAGAAACTTGAAGGGGAACTAATAAAGGTAGAAAGGTTAGTATTATATAGACTATATGGAAGTTATACTCACAACTTCTCTGTAATTAGGTCTATATAACTTTACATACCAATGACTGTTCCAATTATTTATTACAAATTTGTTTCAATATGAGATGCCTTCTTGATTAAACCATTTACCACTACTTCAATAACACTAAAATAATTTTGATAAAGTGGATAACTGGTAGATGGTGAAGAAATAAAAAGGGCTATATGGATAGGTGTAGAAAGTTAAACATGGGCTATTTGGTGTAAAGGAATAGGTATCGGAGGTTTATTTACTGCAAACGTTTTTCATGTAAAATAAACTGGGATAACAGATACTTCCTCAGACTCCAAACAAGATTCTCCTTATAATGAGTCTGAATATAGAACTTCTAATTTTTCATAAGGCCTTTATGTAAGATCTAATATTCATTTATTGTTTATAGTAAAATGACCAAGTGACCTATAAACCATACCTTGGACATTATTATAAAAATTTTGTATCTCATTTTACTTTCCATGTGATCTCTTATAATATCCCGCATTTCATTTAAGGAAATGTCAACTCTAGTACCAAGCTTCCTAATAGATTATATAAAATCTTTTAACTCACCCATAAATATTCAGTTTAACTCTTGACTCAATGCTATTATGAATATATCGAACTGAAGAGACTAATTCTATGAAGATACAATATTCAATTCTGAAATCATCTGATGAACTCCATTCTAAAAATATGGAACTAGTAATTGTTCTAATATAGCTATTTTAGAGGACTTGAATTTACTTATGAACTCAAATTGACCTATCATAAAATTTTGTAAAGTGTATAACCTTTCCTTAATTTCTATCCTAAAGGACTTAATCTCATTAAAATCTTCTTTTGACATATTATATTTCACCATTGGAATATATTGGAACTTGTCTCTCTAAGATGAAATCATCACTCCAAGATCATTAAACTCTAACTAGGTAGGATATAAAAATTTCAAATATCATACTATAAATTTTATATAATCAAGATATTTTGAACTTACCTAAAAAATAGCTTGTCCAACATGAGAAGCTATCTGAATATTCTTGATCAAATATATTTGGGTTTCTAAATTCCCAACAAATATTAAAAAATTATCCTTTGAGACATATTTTTCTTTGAGGTCACTGATATTATCCATGGATAAAATTATATACTTTTTCAAATCATGATAATCTCATCTGATATTATCAATATTATTTAATAGAGTGGAGGTAGAGGATTGAATTTTATAACTTTCTGAGCTCTTATTAATTGTGGGTGAATCCCAATGCACAAGAGGAGAAGGTAATGGAATTGGTGATGTGTAAGAATGTTCTACAGAATATATAACCACATTAATATCCCTATCTATATCAATATGTGATCTAGGAATAAGTGGGTCTATTCTATGAGTTTCACCATATGATTTAAATTTTTACTCAGTAGATATCACTCTAGGAATAGTCTCTATCAACCTCTCCTTGAGAACTATAAAAGTTATCTCAAAAAAATAATCAAATGGATAAAAGTATTTAACTAATATAGTAGATTTTTATTCAATATTATGTACTAGTAAAATATTAGAAGCTCTGATAACTAGAACTAAAGGCTCAGATTTGATAGACATTTTCTACTTTGCATCCCTAGCAAGCACCATCATAGTATGTGTTACATTCCTAGGTGGCGAGGATTTAGATGGACCCCCATAGCTACACATTCCTTACTAATTTGATTCAAATAATTTGAAGATTATTCCCATAAGTACCTCGTTGTATTAAAAAACTATAGATAGGGTATCATTTTTATGGTGTTTTACTACATATCCCTCATTTAGATCAATTAATTTATTTTTTTGAACTAGGGAGATCAGAGCACCGTAAGGGTAATGATTTATACTATCTTTTCTATTTTAGTTTTGATGCATGAACAACATCACATATCTTAGAAGGTCGATATTTATATTATTAATAAAGACATTTAATAAGTACATATAAAGAACAAACCTTTCTCCATCTCTCATAATCTTTGGGAAATCTCAGTTTGAACAAACATAAATAATAAGTTCCATTCTTCTTCCAAATCCTTTGAATGCTTTTTCGCAAAAGTATAGATTTTGAAATGGAAATTGAGTACCACTATTAGTCCAAATGAAACTATATAAACCAATTTATGACAGCAATTGAACTTCCCCAATGGGGATAAAAGAGAATATAAACCATCTCTATTGACAAAAGAAACACAACATTCACATTCACTCTTGATGACAAAGCATCCTCTGTTTGATTGAATTGGAACTCGATATTCTTCATAAACTCAATTACTTATTCATTAAATAAAAAACCAATTTATTCTGATTTAAAACATAAAAACTTGATACTTATGTTTATTCATACATTGAATTTTCATATATTTCATCTGAGCTACGTTGATGTCCTTTCCAGCAAGAACCTTGAATGATGTACCACTCCATTTTTTGTTCTTAGATGAACCAATGTTTCCCTCATCTTCATTCTTAGACTTTCCCATGGTAGAGTGGTCATTTGGATGCTGAGATATGATCAAGAGGATAAGGGTGACAGTTCCTCTTTTATCGGAAAGACAATACAAAAAATGTGTAACTGTTGAGAGAAGATTAGATATTAGGTCATGGTACTGAATCCCAATGGGAATACATACCTGATTCTATTTTGGATTGATTATAACTGAAATCTAAATAAAATAATATTGAATCTAATGAAAAGAATTTTATTTTCCTCAATTGAAATATTTAAAGAGAGAAATATAATAGAGGAATTTAATATCCAAAAAACATTAAAATAAAATATTCAGATATAACTCATAAATTAATATATTTCAGAATAATATGAATTAAATTCATTTAAATCAAAATAATCCCAATTCTCTTTTAATAATTTAAAAATGATAATATGTAAGGGGATTATTAAGAATATCTTTAATCTGATTGTAAATAGAGATAAATGAAAGAGTAATATCACCTTTTTGAGTATGATCTATCATGAAATGATTCATTCAGTCTATATGATTCATTGTAGAATGATTTATTGGATTATATGAAATGTTGATAACACTAGTTTTATCACATTTAATTTAAACTTAACTATAACTGAATTCAAAATCCACTAGGCATGTTTCGTTCATAACACTTCTGCACAAAAACTACTAACAATAATATATTCTGCTTAGAAAGTATATAATGAAACAAATATTTGTTTCTTATTAGGCCAGAATACAATGGATTAACCTAAAAATGGAATTTTACTGAATAAATATTCATGTATTGTCTATAAACACTACATTTTTCATATGAAAATGAAGTTGGATTAAAATATAATGTTTTTAGAAATATTAAATGAACAAAAATTGTTCCTTTTAAATATCTTAAAATTATTTTGGAAGATTTTAAATGGGACTCCTTAGAATTTTATTGAGATATAGAACAAAGAAAAACTATAAACATAATAACCGGTCTTCTATTGTCAAATATAAAAGGCTCCCAATTATTCTTCTACAATGTTTATTGTGAGCTGGATTCCCAGCATCATCTAGGTAAATATTTATATTAAAACTCTTATGAGTTCTGTACACCTTAAAATTTTCATGTCCAAGCCTTTTTAAATAAATTAAGTATTTATTTTATTTTATTTAGAACATTCGAAAAGTATTTTTGATTCATCTTAAATCCTAGAAAATAATTTACCCTTCTCATCACGTTATTATAAAATTATTTTTTTCATTTGTTTTTATAATTCATTACATAATATATTTTTTGTAGAACCAAAAATTATATCATCAACATATTTATGAAATAAAAAAATATATGAAGACAAATTTTTATTAAATATAGTGGGATATTCCTTACCTATAGAAAAATAATTGATAAAATAAAATAGCTTAAACATTCAAAACAAGCATGAGGTGATTATTTAAATACATAAAGATATTATGTAAGTTTAAATACTGAATTTGGAAAATTGGGATTTTTAAAACTAGGAGGTTTCTCAAAAAAACCTCATCCATTAAAAAACCATTTAATAAAGTAAATTTTACATCAATATGATATTATTTGAAATTCATATGTGATGCATAGGCTAAGAGAATCCTAATGGATAATAATCTAACTACAAGAGAAAATTCCCTTAATAATATATTCCTTCTTATTAGTTCTATCTTATAGAAACTAGTATATCCTTATTCCCAGTGATCACACCATGAATATCCAATATATTCATAAAAACCCATTTTGATTCAATGAAATTAGAGTCAGAGGGTATAAAAACTAATTCCTATAAATTGTTCCTCTTGAACATGTTTACTTTTTCTTACATTTATAAAACCTAACTCTCATCCTCTAAGGTTCCCTTTATAGAATTAGTTTCTAGTTGAGATAAAGAGGTAAAAAATTATACAACATTTACTACCCTCCTTCTAGTATTAATCTCTTTAACTAATATTCTTATGACTATTTATTTGTGATGGTTTTTATGGGGTTTAGGTTATTTTGGCATCACACAATCTGGTTCACTAGTATTCATAAATTTTGTATTTTATTCTAGTTAATTATGTTCCAAATCATCATACTTTATTATATTAAATAGAGATTTAAGTCTCATGTCTTCAAAATAATATATATGATCATCTATTTGGGTCATTCTGTTGTAAAAAGGATCACTTTCATCAATTTTCAAATGAGTTGATACATAAATACTCATTGATTTTTTATTGAAAACTATATATAATACATAATAATTAGAATATCCAAGGAATATTTCTTCATCATCCTTAAGATCAATTTTATGAAAATTATCCTTTGTTTTTAGAATATAAACCTTTCATCTAAATAATTTAAAGAATATAATTTTTTTGTTCTATTATTTTATAGCTCATTAGGTTATTTCATCAAATTAAGTGTTATTAGAACTCTATTTATGGAATAAATTGTTGTATTCATAGATTCACCCAAAAAATTAGTAATAGGGTTAAATTAACAAAACATTGTTCTAGAAATTTCTTGGAAATTACTATTCCTCTTGACAACTACACCATTCTATTAAGGTGCCCAACGGTAGAAAAAGTGTGTTTTATAACATGTTGTGAATAGTATGAATTGATCTCTTGGTTTTTAAATTCTCCTCAATGATCACTTCTCAAAGAAATAATCTTTACATATCTCACATTTTTGTAATATTTTACAAAAAATTATAAACATAGAACATGCTTCAATTTTAATACTCGAAAAGAAAACCCAGGAAAATCCTGAAAAATAATAAACTAACCCATAAAAAAGATTTTCCTCTTAGGATTTCAATTCTAGATGGCCCATAAAAATCCATACGAAATAATTATAGGGGTATAGAAGTAGAAACCTATTTAATTGGTTTAAAATATGACTTGTGTTTTTTTCTTATTTTCTGTGAATCACATAACTTATTTTTATTCAATTTATGTTGCGGTAAATCTAAAAATAATTCCCTTTTCATAGTTTTATCAAATAATAGACATTACAATTTCCATGTATTGTATTTCAAATCCATGATTCATTTATTTAAATATTTAAATAGTTTACTTTTTTATTCTAAAAGAATTAATATCTAGAGTACACACAATATCTATTCTAGGTGAATTAAAAATAATAATATTATCCTTAATGTTGGAAAATTCATTGTTTGAAATGTCTAAAAAATAACCTTCATCACAATGTTAAGAAATAATTATTAGATTATGATTTAATCCATCCACATAAATAAATTCATTAATAAGGTCTAGGCATGGATTGCCAACAAATACAACTCCCATAATGTCTACTTTGGCGTTATCAGCAAAGGTTATATAGCCTATATATATATTTTAGAAGGTTTGGGAAATAGATAAATATATAATAATTTTTTAGCATCCACCTTCTATATACCATTTTTTATTCATGATATTAGACATTTTTACCTTTCAAAGATAAACAAAACAAGAAATATTTTTTGATAACCATATTTTCTTGGGTCCACCAATATTAGAAACTAAATATTTTAGAACCCAAATCTATTTTTGTTTTCTATAAAAACCAAAATTAAATTTTTAAAAACATTTTTAAAGAAAAGAATGTTTGAATCCCTGAAATTTATGGCTTTTAAAATTAAAATTTATTGCATAATTACCTCAATCTCCATAATGAAAAAAATGTAATCATATAGAGGTTATTATTCTTAGAAAATGGTAGAGAATAATTTTTATAAATATTTGGTTTTTCACCATGACTTCCTAAAGAAGTTTTTTTACCAGATTTAATATTTCAAATGATTTTATTTAAATAATTTTCACCTTTCACAAAATGACTTTCATCATCTTTGAATTGTTAAAATTATTTGTTAAAATTATCAATCTTATTACCATGTCCAATACATAATGGAGAAGAATTTACCAACATGGTTTATAGATATAAAATTTGTTTATTTAAGTCCACTCTTTTATTAACAATGTTATAATATGACTTTTTTAGTGGTTTATTTTTCTATCTCATAGATTCATACTTAGTTTCTAGCATAGTACAATATTCATTTGAATCCTTATAATATTAGTTTTCAATTCATAAATTAGAGACCTAATTAGAATAATAATATGAATATACCTCATTAATGTGTTATATAAACAACATTTTGGCATTGTGATTAGAATTTTTATCTTCTAATTCCAAAGACGCGACTACACTAGAATCTTATGAAGCACTCCATGTGACTTTAATGGACTTATTGTCTTTATTATTATATATAAATTTCTTGATGTACCTTTTAACTATATTATTATTAACTTATATCCATGGAAAATCTAGTTTTATGTGAAAAAGATTATGGCATTCATATCATCTCACCACTTTAGGGTTTCAATCATTTTTCTTGAACTTAGGAAATGGTTTCTTATAGCCTATTATATTGTTATAGAACTGTAATAATTTTTTTGAAAAGTGAGAAAGATCATTATATGAAGAATAATACTTGATTTACCTTCATAAAATAGCTCCACTATTTTAATTTATTTTCGTTTCTTATCAACCTTTGATGTTGAAACTTTTAATGAATAATTATCATTTTTAACCAATCTATGATCCCTAGATTTAGCTTCCATCACAACCTCATACATCATAAGAGCTCATAGAAGATATTTTATTTTAAAATTAATGAAAACTATATATTTCCTAATACTATCCATGATCCCACTTATACATAGTGGTAGAATCATACTTATTTTCAAAGTTTCATTTCGATCAGAAATTGGTTCTCTTAAAGAAACATTGTTTTTAAAATATTAGTAAGTATTTCATATAAGTATGTGATACTTTATCCTTTTATCGTTTTGAAAATACTAAAAATATTTTTGGAAGTATTATATTTGAGTGTTTTCACGTTTTCTATAACTTCATAAGAAACTACTATAGTAGTTCACATTTAATGTGTTGTTTGATATCGTGAAACTCGATTGAACTCATCCTAAACTATTCCAAATATTATAGAATTTATTGATTTATTTTTTATATCATAACTAGATTCAGTGTCATAATACCATGTTTTAGGTTGTGTTTACGCAATTTTATAAGGCTTTAGGGCTGTAATATAAAACACTTGACCATGGTTATTTTGAAAAATTGTAATCTATTTATTCCATTAGCCATAATTATCGCCATTAATATAGGGTGATATTATCACCAATATACCTTCCCTACTATCAATAAAATAATACATTTGAAAGATGATCTCTAGAAATAAACCTTTGATAGATAATAATTAAAGAGTCATAAGATCTGATACCAGCTGTTTTCCTAAGAAGACAACAGTATGAATCAAGAGGGGGGGGGGTTAAAATGAGTTCCCTGAAAGTTTCTTGGAATAGAAAACCATCATCTTTTAGGAATGAATAAATTTTGATATTATTTTTAACACAAGATAAATCTAAAATAAAATAAAAAAAGAAAATAACCAGAAACATAGATTCATAGTGGCTCAAGGAACAGAAACCCCCTAGTTCACTCCACTAACACTATTCTTTATGAGCCTGTGGATTTTCACTAGACCAATACTTTTTAAGGATTTCCAATCCTTTTACCTGGGAATAAATTACTAGGTCTAAGTAGTCAAAAATTGTTATAATAGAAGCATGAGTTTTCAACTATGATTTGAAAAAGATTTGCAATAAACAACCATTAATGTACTTTTACCATAATCTTGTTAAGAGAAATAGGAAAAAAATGAAATTTTATAGGTTGAGCTCACAATTGTAAAATACAATTGATAATAAGATTAAATATCTAGGAGATATGATATTAATAGAATGATTATTGAGGATAGTCTTCTAAAATGACAAAAATATGATTGAGATAATACAACTAAATATTGTCAAGCTTCTTCTTCATCACATATAGAAAAAATAAACACACAAAAAATATTTTTTTGAATCAAATTGTGAAGGTTATTTTGTTTATCTATATTGTGCTCTTAAACAATTAACTACAGTCCAAAAAAAATGAAAAATTGAGTTTTAAGAGCACAAAAATTGATATGTAAAATCCTCTTCTCTAAATTTAAAAGCACATGTTCAGCTCCTAGAAATACCTTTGAAATAGTAATGAACATTAAATTATCATTTTTATTGTTTCCATTCTTTGTAATTTCCTATTATTATAATAATTGTTACCATTAAAATATACTCCAACATTCAAATATTGCATGAAGGTAATAGCACTCACTAAAAGTACTCCAACGTTAATAAATACTGGTCTGAATATTGATGTAACTGATTATATATCACCATGTAGAAGAATTCTATACACTTGAATTCAAATAGCTGAATTGATATACATAATTTTTCTTCATGTAGTTGATAATCTACATATATGAACATTCATAGGCCTTCTTCACATATCTGATTTTCTTTACCTAGCCATCTTGAACCTTTAACCAAATGTGACATAGCTGAATTGAATCATGTAGCCATTTCGATCAACGTAAATGATTTCACCACATATCAAAATTTTATAGATGATTATTCCATGTAATCAATGCACATGTATAGTTTATCTATGGATCTAATTTCTGACATTATTATTAAATCGATGTAGGTTATTTATATGTAGTCATTTCCACGATGTATCCATTTCATTTTGGTGTTTCCTTTACATAGGTGAATGATGTAGGCGAATGCTCAATGTATCTATTTCTCCATGTGGCCAAATTTCCCCCATAGATAAATTTTCCATACTTTGTAAAATTTCATCAAGTGTACAAAATTATAGAATAAATTATTTAATAGCATAATGGATTAGATAAATCCAAAACATGATGAACACATTGCAAAAAATGAATTATCAGCAATATATGATGGTTATTTGAGATAATCAAAACCTAAATTACATGGTATTTTTTGGAACAAAATTTATAGTTCCATAACTAGGGATGTTGAAGAAAAAAATAATAAAATGACTATGTGTAACGTGATACTCATATGTAAAGTTGAGATGTCCAAGGCTGATGAATTGTTTGAAAAAATAAGCGAAAATAAGTTTTTATTGAACGCTATCAAACAAAAAAGGCCAACTCAAAATATAAATATACTATTATAATGATTAAAACATGTGAAAAAAAGGGATGGAAATATTTTTCCATTGATGAATTTTCAAATATAGTAATTTCTTGGACATACCATGACCTAGTTTATAAAAGTGAAGTTTTATTTGAGAGGAGAACTTCCCCAGAGTTGGAATTGAAGAATGAGACTATATCGTATATATGGAAGATATAATTATTTATATATCTATTACTATAACTACTCTAATTTTGGTAATAAGGGAGTGAATTTTAGGAAAAGGTGGACTTAAACCCACTCTAGTGTGAACCAGAGACGAAAGGGAGTAAAACAAACATATGAGGTTCTATTGTAAAAAATTCAATAACTTTTGGAGGAAGAAAAGTATAACATCACAATATATAATATAAAAAACAATGGGATAATAATTTTTATCTAAACATTACTAGGAATATATTGTAAAGTGAAAACAAAGACAGGGAATACTCTCCTGGCAATGATAAATCTCAAAGAAACGAATAATAGTAGGACATGGAAACTTTACATTGGGTGTTTATCCCTCATGACGGAATATACAAATATTTTGTAGAATATAAAGAGAAATGCAGATTTCATGGTTATATTTAAAATTTTTGGAGCATTTAAAATCAATAAAATTGAAAAAATGATGATTTCTAGAGATAAACTAAAAAAATAATATTTTTCTTCTTGTCAATGGGCTTTAACTTTTTATTCTCTATTTAAGTTAATAATGTGAATTTGTATTGGAAATAATGTTTAATCATAAGGGATTCCCTTTAAAATTAAAATACAGTTATTATTTATTATAAGGAAAAAATATCAATGAACATATTTAGCCTTGAGAATATAATGTGATTATATAAATGCCATGACCCCAGGAACCCAGATTTAGTGGTTACTTTATTACATACTAATTAATATTGATCACATCCCAAATGACCAAATCATTTAGTAGCCATGGAAAACTATATAAATACATGAATTTCACCATACATTTGAAAAATTATAAAAATTACCTAGTATTTTATATGATAACACCATCATTACCATTATAATATCTCTATATATCAATCATTATAGATATCCTATCATTTTGGGAAAAGAAAACATAAGAATGGGGTGATCTGAAATTCTTAGTAAGGGTATGTATATCTTGGTAGCTAATAAGGAATGAATAATATTGAAATAATAAATAGTTATCAAATAATTAATATAAGTAATCACATGAGTTAAAAAATTTTCCTTGGATATCATAGATACTCAAATAATCTCGTAGACATCAATAATTGAATTTGTAATGATGAAATTCATAATTCTAAACATTTAAAACTTATTATCGAGGCTTAATGCAACGACAACATACATAAATGGGTAAGGCATAGGGAAAAACCCAATCTAGTTTGTCTCATTCGAACTACTGATGCATCTAGAGGCTATGTAATTCTGATCCTAACACACCACATAATAAATCTAATGCATTCATTTTATGAATAAACAACATAACTCAATGAACATGCTTCAAAAATCAACAACTTTCCATACTAGAATAACATGAATATGGAATATCGATACATTCCATAGTTAATCTAATCATAAACCAACTAGTTAAATATAGTGTATGGGAATTTTAGAATAAAACAATAAAAAAACATAAGATTAAATAAGTTATATTGACATATACAAAAATTATTTCACTGAAAACATTCTTGAAGAAAATACCCTTTTCACTTTGAAAGAAAATATTTAAAATATAAAAATGTTCTAAATATTAAGGAGAAATTTATATTTGAATATATCCTTATAAAATTTTATTTCTATCTTAAAATTAATTAGTCTTTATGATGGTGGGAAATCTATTCTTTTTATATACATTAAAAAGAATTCGTTTCACACTTTTGTAAAAAATTCCAAAAGTACCTCACTAAGAAAATGATAAAAAGATTTATTTTAAAATATTTTTTAAAAATTAAATAAAGGGTAAAATTTGGATTTAAATATTCAAAATATAATATTAGAAATATTATTGGAATTTTTTTAAAATATTGATATTGAAGAATAAGGACTTTTAACAAAAGAGAGAAATAAAGGTGATTTTCACTAAAACAATTATTTTAATATCTAGATTACCTAAAGAGTGAAAAATTAAATAATTTTTTAATTTATATAAATAAAAAAATTAAAATAAAATATATTTGTGGTTTTGATAGAAATTTCATATAATTCTCCCAGGAGAGACTTAAACATAGCAATCCCAAATAATGATGACATTGGGAAATAAACTCTTACTGCAGTTCTAACATTTTCATACTTGTTAGAAAATCATGTACAATAAAAAAATATTTAACATAAATATATTTTATAACCACATTCATATGAATAATACCATATATTATTTAATTATAATCCTTTAATATATGTTTATTAACAATTATTTGTTAAAATCAATGTTACGTGTAATAACTAATTCATTTTTCATGTTTGTTTTTGTTCAGTAGTTTGAATCGTTGTAATTTAATCATGGTTAAGAAATATATTGAAATATAATCATGATATAAATATTATATATATTAATTATGTATGTATTAATATAAATCCATATACTTTATACATTGAAAATTGAAATACATCATCCTTGGAGATGGTGTGCCTCACAAATGCATTAACAAAGTTTTCACTTTTTGATGGATGGAATGAAAGAAAGGTAAATAACAATTCACCTTTCAATAATAATTATTATATCCTATATGTAACTTCCTTGACATATAATCCACTAAACTGATTCCCTGAGCCGGGTTACAACATAACATCATGCATGCCTCCCCGTACGCTAGAGGTTGCCAACTAACAGTGAGGGTATATGAGGTCATGTGGGAAGATTATACCTAATTTACTAGAGTAATACACAAAAGAACAAAATATAAATTGTATAAAAAAATATAAAACAACCAATAAGAATTAGAGCCAACATTTCATGGATAGGATACAAACCACAAGAAACATGAAATATGACACTCCATGCCATAATGTGAAGTGGACAAAACCTAAAATGAAAGAAAAATAGTGGAATCCAAAATATTGTCCTAGGTCCATGTCGAGGACCTCATATATGCACATACCGAACCCGAATCACTTCTTATGTGTACGACCTTTTCCTCTTTCTTGACCAACAACCATGAAGTCTTTTAGGGTACCAAATGGTGGCCCAAACAGGGTGTTAGTACAACTCAGTAGGCCACCACCAGCAGTGTCTACAAAATATCTAGTCAATTATATAGTTCATGAATGTGATAAATAATTGAAATTAAAGGAAAAAATTACAATAATACATTCTAGATTATGTTACTTTATGTTATTCTACCCTTAAATCCAGGTTCACTACATAGTCATATCATGGTTTAGTTCAACGTTTTTCTTATGTTCAATGGATTTGGCATGACCAATGTTCTTAAGGTATATGAAAATAAATCTAGTCCTATCTCACTAGAAATCACATCATAATAACCATAACATCCTCACCTCGAAGCCTCAGTCCAGGAGGAATGCAACCATTAGGGGAACATAACTCTGTCCCCTTCCCTGACCCATGCATATTGAGGGTGGAGTATAGAACCTCAATAAAACTCTACTCCTGGGCGTAGAACCTCATGTCTATACCCCACTTTACAAATCCTTGTGAAAATACATATTTATCATCATCCACAAGTAACCACATCACAAAAATGCATATCTAATATCATTATAAACACAACAACAATATCAATAAATTGTAATTTAATATTATACCACAATCCATTACACACTGATCATTTATAAAACATAACCTTTTAACCCCAATTCAAATTTTCTATTCCTATCTCACTAAAAATATTCTAGTATAACATAATTCCTTATCATATTCTCATTAATCCCATTTAACACATTTACATGACAACCAAAAAATCCCTTAGCTTTAAACAACATTAGACACAACAAACTGCAATCAATCTTAACTCATTACACAAAATAATTAACACATTCTCTAAGTCTCTATATCTCATCGGTCAATTTCACACCTTATATTTTTGTCAGCCCATTCGAAAGGGTTGACACACCCCATGGGTGGCCTTAAAAATAGTCATGACATCATCTATGCATCATAAAGGGATCATGTGGGCTTAATTTTTTTATTTAGACAACAAATATACCACATCTTACCAATGGTACCATGAAAAAACATATATGAGAAAAGGAATAAAACCCTACATGCACAAATCTAAATATAAAATCTGGGATATAACATAAAGACCACTTAACTTGAATATGTTAGTGAACACACTCCTAATAGAATCCATAGATACAGATTCAACAACCCTTTTATTCTTCAACGTACTTCTCACCAGAAAAAGAGGGTTTTAGAGATTCAGAAGAAGATGTGGAAGAAATGGAAACCCTAAACCAAAAAGAGAAGCAAGGATGAGTTATGACATACCCAGATCTTAAATACATGATTTAATACAATCCAAATGGCATAGGATTGATGGATAGTCACCTCTTATAAGATCATGGAATCTTGTATCATTTCTTGGGGTTTAATGGAGGAGAAATAGAGGAAATCCCTAGTGGAGCATAAAAATCAAGTAATTTTACTTTTGTAAATTTTAAAACATTTCAAGGACACATGGTTTACCCCAATGGTTTTCTAAACTATGTGGATGCTACATTACAAAGACATCCCCTCACATAGTTACCTGGGATTTCCACAAAGTTTTCCCTAACCATGTGAAAACCGTGCAACAAGCCCCGAAACTTGTTTTTCCTCCTCTTTTATGCCTTGAACCCCCAAAAAATCACTGATTCTCCTCATGATAATTTGGAAACACATAATTGAACAAAATAAGGGACTTAAACAAAAACAAAAACAAACCTTAAAAAAATCCCAAATCTTACAACCTCTCCACCCAAGGACAACTTGTCCTTGAGGCACTCTTCTTGAGCATCATTGAACTTCAAAAGAAAATATATCATGCCACTCAATCCACATATCTAATTCTCACTCCCATGTTTCTTCCCGAACGTTTCCATGCTACTATAGAACCTGAAACAATTGTACAAACGTTCCCCTAAAAAACTTCTCACTATAATCCATAATACTAAATAGATGCTCAACAGAGGATGAGACATGCTCAATATCAACATCATCAATTTTTAACACATGATATGGATCTCTATGATACTACCGAAGTTGTGAAACATAAAAAAAGTCATTCATACCACTATACCATTGTGCAAGATCTAATGGGTAAGCCACCAGTCTGATCCAATCCAGAACATCAAATGGCCCCACATACTTCGATGCCAACATTCCATGTTTCTGGATTCGTTGGTGACCTGTCATCGTAAAAAACCAAATAAACACACTATCACCCACACTGAAATCAATTGGTCTACGATACCAATCATCATATGACTTCGGTCTACTCTAGGCCATTTATATATTCTTCTAAACCAAAAAAACATTCTCTGACATCTTCTGTATGACACTCGGTTCTAATATCTCAGATTCTATAGCCTCTAGCCAATGCAACGAAGATCTACACGGTCTCCCAGATAGTGCCTCAAAATAATTTATATGAATTTTATCCTGAAAACTGTTGTTTTAAAAAAACTCAATGAGTGACAAGTTCCTTTCCCAAGAACCACAAAAATTTAGTCCACCAGCTCTCAGCAAATCTTATAATACTTGGATCATACGTTCTGACTAACCATCGGTCTACGGGTGATAAGACGTACTCAAAAACACCTGGGTACCAAGATCATTATGTAATCCCTACCATAAGTGCGAGATGAAATGTGGATCATGATCCAAGACTATGGTTCTTGGCACACCATGAAACCGTACTATTTCTTGAGCATATAAATCACCAAACTGGCCCACTGTATAAGTCTCTTGGATCAATAATAAATGAATTGATTTTTGTCAGTCGGTCCACAACCACCTAGATCGCGTCATTCTTCAGAGGAGTCCTTATAAGACCAACAAATAATTCCATTGTTAAATCATTAAACTTCCACACTGAAATAGAAAATGTTGGCAACAAGCCACATGGATGCTGATGTTCAGCCTTCACCTATTGAAAGGCAAGGAATCATGCCAAATAACCTGCAACTTATTTCTTCATTCTGATTCACCAATACTACCTAAAAAATGTAGTTGTGGTTTGGCTTAATGGTAAGAACCCTATAATCCTACATGAGAAATTGGGGTTCAAAACTCATGGGGTGGAGGGTACTGCAGCAGTACTGTAGTGGAAGAAACACTATAGCAACGATAAGAACTATAACAAAGGCATGTCACTGTAGCAGTAGCAGGGCACTACAGCAGTGGCGGGTACTATGTGGCACTATAGCAGGTGAGTACTGTAGCAATACTATTCACAAAATGGGCCTTAGGCCAAAAATTTGGGCCTAGTGGACATGTAATTGGATAAATGCCCACTGGGCCTTCGCATAATGTAATGGGTCTTTCTCTACCCAGTTAAAGATGTATTTACTTTTATTTAATAATAAATGAGGCTTCGGGCCCAACTTATTTAAAACAACTACCTAAAAAGGGTCTCGATACATCTTAGTTAATATAGGATAAAATGAGCACTTCGATGCATGAAACTCACGTATTAACTCCTTCCATACACCTACCGACACCACAATAAAACTATAAACATAATCAACTCCATCGGCATGAAAATCCAAACTTGAATGTGACTCAACACCATTAATAATTTCTTTCATAAACAAACACTTCAGATGCACCATCTAACACCCCTTGATTCGGTTAAAAATCTCAGATTCAACTATTAAGGATTTAAGATTCATTTTCTTGTGCCCATCATGTACCTCCAAAAACATCTCACCAAACAAGGCCGTCATCTTCCACTCTGAACTGGATTCCAGAAACACCTGATTCTAAGTGTTCTAGGTCAGATAATTAACTACACTATTCCATTTCACTGGTGTATAGACCAACTCAAAATCAAAAAATTGTAGGTACTTGACCCACCTTCACTATAGAATATTAAAATCCCATTGAGACAATATGTACATGAGACATTTATGGTTGGTAAACACCGGGAAGGGTTCACCCAACAAGTAATACCTCTAATAATTAAAGTCTTGTACCAAAGAATCTCGCACAAGGTCATGAGTATTATAATTTCTTTCATATGGTCCCAACTACCTTGACCCATAAGCTACCACCCAATCTTCCTGCATCAACATTGCCCCATGTCCAACCCCAGATTCATCACAGAATGAGGTGTACCTCTTACCTAGTTTGGGTAAGATCAAAATCGGTGGGGTAGTCAACCACTCCATTGGATATTGAAAATCATTCTCACAATCCTATAACCATTCCAACATAACCCCCTTCTTGGTTAATCCTGAGAGTGGTTCTTCGGAATGATAGAAATATCAAAAACACATTTAGTTGTAAATGAGAAAACCCTGAAAACATCAAACATCAGAAATGTTCTTGGGATGCTCCCAAGACACCATAGTTTCCACCTTTTCATGATCCACTAGCACACCAAACTCATAAATGATGTGTCCCAAGAAGTGCACCTTATCAATCCAAAATAGAAATTTTGATAGATTAATGTAAATTTTATGTCTTCTTAGTGTACAAAAGATGATATCATGGTGTTTGTCATGATCTTCATGAGTTCTAGAGTACACCAAGATGTCATCGAAAAATAGATCCATGAACTGATCCAGATATGGGTAAAATTTCTAGTTCATTGGAGCCACGAACACATTCAGTGAATTGGTCAACCCAAAAAACAAAAACTAAAATTCATACTGCTCGTACCTGCTTTGAAAAGCTATCCAGTGTACATCAGAAGGTCTCACCCTCATCTAATGGTATCCCCATCTAAAATCAATATTATAAAAAAGTAAGGAAACTCTGATCTAGTTAATTATGTCATCGATTATAGGAAAAGGGTATCGGTTCTTAACCGTTATGTAGTTCAGTTTTATATAATCAACACATAACCTTAGTGATCTGTCATCCTTCTTAGAAAACATTGCAAGATATCCCTAGGGTGATGTTCTAGAAAGAGTAAACCCGTTATTCTCCAAATCCTCTAGTTGGAAATTATGTTTTTGGAGCTCTTCTAGTGTTATTTGGTATGGAAGAATGGAAATAGCCACCACTCCTAGTAGCAACTCAATTTTAAAATCAACATCTCTCTTAGAGGGTAGCCTCGAGAATTCCTTAGAAAATATGCCCTGGAACCGATCCACCACAAGAGGGAATACATGTTGTTCCACTACACCATTTTTGATAACAATGCATGAAACTTGGGCTGTGAGCTCTCTCGACTACTAAAAAATGGCCCTGCATGGCCAGCTTGAAAATCCCTCTCACCACAAAGGACATAAGTGTCTTTATCAGAAGATGTGAACATTACCCGAAATCGATAAAAATAGACAAGGGATTGATACACCACCAACCAATCCATTATAAATATTATGTTAAAACCTGAAATCTCTAGAACAAAAAGATCCCATAGAAAACTGTATCCACTAACCTCTAGAGAAAAATCCTTACAGTTCCGGATATCCTCATCTTATACCCCTAATAGAGTATCACGTGACATTACTCCACAAGCTCTCTCCACAGTTAATCCCAACATAACTACAAACTGAGTATAAATAAAAGAATGTATAGAAACTGTATAAAATAAAACCATAGAAAGTGTGGAAGCTAAAGGAATCATACCTCAAACCAATGATGGTCCCACCTCACCTCATTTGGGCATAGTATCATCCACATGGAGATGACAAGACAATCTACCCTAGACTCTACTATGAGTACCACGCACTACACTGCCCCATTGGTGTTGGTGATCTTGCCCCATATTTCCAAGTCCACTACCTATTCCATTATTATCAATGGAGCTCCAACTCCCTTCCAAATATGGGGAAACTGACCCCTATCTACACTTAGCATTTGCCTCTAACTTCCCTCATTTCCTGACTATTGCGGGTTCCTGCAGAACCTCTGCACCTGACCTAGCCTTTCGCACACCCGACACTTGACTAGTGGTAGGGGAAACTGGCTACACATGCGCCTAAAACTACTACACTGATAAAAAAATATCTTGTCATTAATATGAGAGTCCAATCCATTTTTTGGTCTACTTTGTGAACTTCTTCCATGGTGGAAGTTTCCAAAATGGTGCTTCCTACTCTCAGAAGTCGCACGACATGCTCACCCAGATGGCACTATAGGTTCACTACCCTAATATTCTTTTAGGTTCCCTTCTGAAATGAGGTCTTGATCAATAACTTTATCAAACCTTTTTAGATAGAAAATATTCACCTATGATTTGATCTCATGTATCATTCCCTCTAGGAAATGTTTCACCACAGCTGCCTCATATTCTGTAAATGTCAAATTGAAGCATAACTAATCAGTGAAATGACTAGCATATTCTATTGCCAACATTATCCCTTTGGTCAAGCTCATAAATTCTACAACCTTCTCCAGACTCAATGTTTCTAGGTAAAAATGTTCGAAAAACTAATCATGAAAATACTTCCACAGAATTTCTTCAGCCTGCTCTGTTTCAACCATGATTTCCCACAAATTCTTTTCTTGGCCTCACAGAATATCGGCCAATAAATTGACTCACTTCTAAAGATGAGTATCTAGGTGGGAAAGAATATTTTTAATAGACTCTATCCAGAACTCTGCTGGCTCTGAACCACCCTCTCTAGTAAAGGTTAGAGGGTGATGAAACTAAAACTCCCAAGTCATCTCAAATATACTCCTTGCAACCCAACCTAGGTACCATTCCATCATTTTTTTAAAATAAGAAAATTTATAATGAAACTGATCTTCCCTATCTTCCTGAATCACCACATTCTCTTGCTCCACCACTGGAGGAGTATTCATTTCGATTTCCTCCTGTCACCCGACCAACACATGTCTTCCTGGTGGAACATCTCTAAAATTCAAATAAAGAGCTTTAGAACACATTCAATAATTATTTGGAGAAAATATAAGGGAAGGTTGATCACTAGCTATAAACAAATGATTTCTCACACCCAACCCGAATAATCACAATCACGACTGGGACACTACACTTGGTCACCCCACCAAGGCAATAGCAAACCTGGGTAAACAAATCACATGGTTACCAACCTCACATATTACACCATTTTTGTACTATTTCAATATCCATGCTCACTTGGATCACTCTAATCCACTTTCTACCCCCTTTTAAGCATAATTATTTATTTATTATCTAATATTTTATTTTCCATTGTTCACATTTGTACCATTTCATTATTACCAATTTTTATCATTTTTAGGAAAAAAAATGCATCCTACTCTCCATTTCCCACGCAACCATCCCATGTGTGTGTACCTACTATGATGAATCTCACTTATATACATAGGTTCCTAGAATGATGCCTGAATGCACAACCTAGTGCCAATCCAACCAGGAGAAAAATATCTTAAAAAAATCACATCACAGCACATGTGTATCTCCAAATGGTGAAATATCATCAAATGTAACATCACACAACACGAAAAACCATTCCTTACTAGGGTGACTTGGGTTTTCCCTCATATAAGGGTTATATAATCCCTAGAACAAGCTCATTACCAAGGCCCGAAACTGTCCTAATCTCTTTTCTAACATCCCAAGTAGTAATAAAGAGAAAATAACTCATCTAATACCACTTTGTAACGTCCCCAACCTTGGATCCAATAAACTGGTTCCCTGATCCAGGTCTCCAGATAACCTCAAGCACACATCCTCATACACATAAGGTTTCTGACTAGAGACAATGGGATAATAGGTCTCATAGGGAGACTATACCCTCTTTACTAGAGTAAGACACAACAGAACACAATATAAATTGTGGAATCAAATAGGAAACAACCAATAACACGCATACTCAAACATTTCATGGATGGGATACAAATCAGAAGCAACAAGAAATATGTCATGCCATGCTACATTTCCAAGAGAATAAAACCCAAAAAATAAAGAAAAATAAATGAATACACAAAAATGGTCATACCTCCAAGCCCCAGACCTGATACGTGAACCTACCATACCTGATTCACTTATCAAGCGTATGGTTGTTTCCTCTTTCCAGACCTACAACCATGAAATCTACCCAGGTACCCAATAAAGACCTAAAAAGGGTCTGAGTACAACTCAGTAGGACACCACCAATTGTTTATACAAAATATCCAGTAAAGTAGATAGTTCATTAAAGTGATAAATAATGGAATGTAAAGGAAAAAAGTTCAGTAAACCATTCTCTATTATGCTCCTCAATGTTATTCAACCATTAAAGCCAGGTTCACTACTAAAGAATACCATGGTTTAGTTCACCCTTTTTCATGTGTTCAATGGATTAGGAATGATCAATGTTATAAGGAATATGGGAATAAATGCAATCCTATATCACTAGGAATCACATCACAATAACCACATTATCCTCACCTTGAATACTCGGTCCTTGTGGAATGAAACTGTTAGGAGAAAAGAACATTTTACCCTTCACAAACTCTTACATTTAGAGGGTGGATATTAGAACCTTGGTCAAACTCGACCCGTGGGTGTAGAACATAATTTTTATACCCCACTTTACCTAGCCACATGCACATTATTATTTATCATCATCAAAATGTAACCACATCACAACCATTCATAACCAATATCATTATAAATAGCAAAACAATATGAATAAATGGGAATATAACATTATGCCAAAATCTGTTAACACACTCATCATTTATAGAACATAACCATTTAACCCCAATTCCAATTCCCCATGCATATATCACTAATAATATTCAATTGTAACATAATTCCTTATCATATTCCCATTAATCATGTTTAACCCATATACATGATAACCAAAAAATCACTTATCTTTTAACCACATTAGACACAACTAACCACAATCCTTCCTAACTCATTACATACACCAATTAACACACTATCAAAGGTAGAACATTATTAGGGGTCAAATTCACCCCTTATATTTTCGTTAGCCCATTCAAAAGGGTCAGCGCACCCCTTGAGTGGCCGGAAAAATAGTAATGGAATCCTCTATGCATCCCACAGGGATCACAAGGGGTTAATTTGGTCATTTAGACACTCAATATACCACATATTATCAACTACACCATGAACACATCAATATGACAACAAGAATAAAACCCTAAATTCAAAAATCTAAATATAAATTATGGGATATAACTTGTACACCACCTACAATGAATCTGTGGAGAATGAACTCATAATCGAAGTATTAGATTCTGATTCAACCAACCTTTGAAGCCTCAAACTTGATCTCATTGGAAAAAGAGGGTATCATATCTTTGGAAGGATATGGGGAATAAATGGAATACCTTAACTTGAAATAGATGGAAGGAGGAGATTAGACATACCTGGATCTTCAATCTGCTACTAAGTGCACTCCAAACAACCCAGGATTTATGGAGAATCGGGTCTTGGATGATCTTGGAAGCTTGGTAAATTTTTAGGGTTCATGGGAGGAAAAATATAAGAAATCCCTAGTGGAACATAAAAATCACATAATTAATTTTTTCTAAATTTATTAATTTTTTTGGGCCGTACGGTTTTCCAAACCCTGCACAAACCGTGAAGATTCGACTGTCTGAAAACACCACCCTCATAAGGTTACTTGGGATTTCTGCAAGGTCTTCACTAACCATGCAGAAACTGTGCACCATTCCCATAAACTTATTTTTCCTCCTCTTTGGTTTCCCAAACCCCCATAACACCCCGGAGCCTCCTCATGATCTTTTGGAAACACGTATCTGACTAAAACAAGGGGCATAAACTCAAACATAAACCAAAAAATACCTTATGAAAATCCTAGATTGTGCACTATATATCCTATATATTTTTAAATATACCCTTATTTTATTCAATGTAAAGCATAAACGAAAATGCGTTACATAGGTTTGTTGAGGTGGTATTCCACATGTATGTACGAGTGACGTTATAATTTTAAATTTGATAGAAAGACGGTGGATAATGGTGATTTCATAATAAAAATAAAATTTAAGAATATATTGGACTGATTTTAATATTTTATGATAAATAAAATTTATTTATATGTGGTAGATTAATAAGTAAAAAAATAATGTTATTTGTTAAGAAAGATACCTCTTCTTTGAAAGAACTCATTTGGATATCCTCTTAAGGATCATAAGGCTGGTATTTTGGATAGAAATAAACCTCTATATTGTGGAAACAAATGTTTATAAATGAAATTGTTATGGATTGGTCAATATAGGATGTAAAAATTATTATAAAAAATATAGGTATTGTGTTTCATCTTGTAAGGGAGGTAAATGACACACTTGGAATTACTAAAAATATTAAAATATAACTACAACATTTTCAATCCAAATGTTTAAAAATTGATAGATGTTGGTCAGAGTGTGTATCTCAAGAGGGGAGTGAATTGATTACCAAATATTTTTTTGGTCAAAATGGTTTAAATAAGATCACCCAATTAATTTAAATACTACCTAGATAGTTAAAACAACAGATCAATATAATTATCAATATTCTAAAATACTTATCAATGATTGATCGAGTCTTAGTTAAAACACTTTGAAAATTATTTTAACTTTTTAAATGAATTTATTTAATCAAAACCTTATATATTTAATCATTAAAACTAACTACAAAATTAATGGTTTTTTGGTTTTTAGTTTATTTTTTTTTATTTTTAGGCATAGAAGTAAAACAAACAAAACACAGAATAGAAAAATGAATAGAAGAGGTCTAGTCTCAAGATGAGACATAGCACTATCCACTAGGAAATCATCTAATTCCTTGAACGTTATATAAAAATACAATTTTGATCCAAAGAATTTATTGGGTATGAAACAGTATGAAAACTATTTTCGGCCACATAGATACCTCTAACATTGCAATAGTGGGAGTGCAGAAGATAATAGGCCACATAGAAAACTCTCCCACAATAATCATTGTAACCATCAAGAAAAATTATTTGAGAAGATATGTAAGTATCTTCTAGTTTAAAGTGGGAGGTTGTGTGTGTATAAATAATGAGTATACACACACTACTCATAATTTAATGCAAATAAACAAATAGTGTAAGTAAAGGTGTATGAAATAATAGATTTTCTATATTTTATAAGAAATATAGCAAGTGACTCCTTGAACATCCTTTTAAATGAAACTCGAGTTGTCTTTCAAAAATATACAACAGAATAGAGGGTTGTAAACTCTTCCATTTGGACTTTAGAAAGTATTCTAGATGTTCAATGTTCTTTAATTATTTTATTGATGATCACATTTAACAATGATAAGTGTGAGAAACACTTCATAAAAAATCATCTATCTTCATGTGTACATGTATTTTTTTATATTTATATATATTCCTAGTCATGCAAATGAGGGATTCTACATACTCTTTTATAAAAAGCAACAACAGTAGAGAGAATCCACCTGATCTTCTACTCCTTGTACTACATATTTTGACACAAATTCTAATGCATATATTTCAAGAAATGAAGGAACATTCATTACAATTTTTTTCAGAATTAAATTTGATAAATTATTCATTATATATAATTAATTCAAAATAAATTGAAATAGTGGCTGTGAGTCTTTAGAATGGTGAAGAAATATATAGATGTCTTGAACTGGTGGTAAGACACTTTAGAAATGTCGTGAACTTGTGGTTATTCTGAGTCTCATGGTGAGACACACTTTGTTAGTTTCTAGATCTAGTGGTGACATAGAGTTTGGCAGTGACTCAGAGTCTGGTAGTGACTTGTCTCAGTGGTATGTCTGCTTAAAGGTGACTCAACTCAATAGTAGGTGAATTTAGTAATCTTCTAAAATTCATTATTTCTGGTGACTTCACATTGGTAGTGAGTCATACTTTGAGGAAGAAGCATTCCATACATTATCTAAATTATATTCTAACATTGACTTAAATAAATGATGAGTATTTCTAATGCTTATCCATTTTCCATAGAAATGGTGAGATATTTTATTGTGGTGACTCAACCTTAGCGGTGAGTCTTCATGGTGGTGACTCATCCTTAATGGTGAGTCTTTGTCTAATAGTGACTCAAACTTAAGAAAATATCAACAACCTATCTCACAAGATAACATGATAACATAAACCATAAAACTCATTAATTATCTTAATAAACAATATTTTTTGATCAGTAAAAAAGGAACTTCAAAAACCTCAACAAAGGTTCCAAAAATCTCTCAATTTTTAATGATCACAAATCATGGAATTTTATACAATCTATTAATCTGAATTAGTAGGGTTCTGGTTTAAAAGGGATAAACAAAGTCATCAGTATCAGAGATAATCAAGAAAAGAAAATATAAAATAAAACACTATGGTATTAAAAAAAATTAAACAGGTAGTAATAGAAATAAAGGGAACTATGAGTTTTATAGAAATAAATTCCATATAATATTTATCCCTCATTTGGTATTATAATAAACTGTATAATATTTTTAGAGGGTATAGAAAACATAATATGAATAAAATAATTTTCAATAATAATGAACCGAAGTTCAACTGATAAAAATTAAAAGAAAAAGTTTTACAAAAACATCAAAAAAATATATCAAAGACAAAAGTGTAAGATCAACACTTCTTAAGTTGAGATGATAGATCAAAATTTTATATTACCTTCTATTTATCTGAAGAAGAGGGTGAAATACGATTTGAGGGAGCTCTATGAATGTATGTGGAACAGCAGTGAGAATGGGAGTCTCTCTTATGATTTTTGGTATGAGTTCCTAAACATATTCTTTGGTAAAAAGGGAAAAGGCTAGAATCTTTCTAGTAAGGGTGCAAGAGGATCTATGTTCACACCTGATCAGAAGTGATCTAGCACTGTAGATGGAGGGTTAAAATGGGCTATAATTGGTATAGCCTTGTGAGGTACAAAAATAGTTCCATGGACATGCAGAAATGGTTTCATGAGATTTCTAAAATCCATTATGATGTTCACACCTCTCTGCACATCAATTATTAAGTCCTTATTCTCTTCCATAAACCGTTTAATCAAATTTTTCTTGACCTTTAACTAATTTAATTTCTCTTTACAGTCTTGGGTCACTTGTGGAATTATCAAATTCTATGCTAGATACTTATAGTTAGTAATCGTCTCATGCATGGTATAAATTCTAGATAGATAGTACTTGATATCTTTGGTTATGGTATCTCTATCAAATTTTATATCCTTCATGTACGCCCTAGTCATTAGGTGAGCATGATCATTATTGTTCTGAAACTTCATCAAAGTTGCCTCAGGTATGGAAGGTGCATTACTAGAAGGACCACATGAAAGACCACAGAGTTGTTATCACAAAATTGATCCGATGAAGTCTATATCAAGAGTGGGAGGTGGAATAGTAGTGGTGGAAGAAACTAAAGTAATATTCTATACTTTATCATGTAAGTCATCCATAATGGCTACAAAGGATGGCTTCCTTCCATGATAGATTTCATAAACTTGATCTCACCAGAAAGTATCATACTCTCAATCTCCACTTCCTAAATTTTGTGCATCATCTTCATTTGAATATATTGCTTCACTAGTCCAAAACAAATATTTTGAATCATCTTCAATTATCTTAGTGACCAAAGTGGGTTGGTTTATCAAATTCCCATAAAAATCTGATAAATGTTTTCACAAAAATAATTTAGGTCACCCTCAGTGACAATATCCATTGGAACTATAGATGCGGTAGGAGTATGCAAAGGTGTAGCGGCCATACCAAAATATTCTATAGGATTCATTAGAGCTCAAAATATTGATCCACCATATTTTGGTGGACTTCCTTCCTCATTCAAGTTATAGTAGTCTAAACGATGTCTGATATAACCTAGAATCATTTCAAACTCCTCAATAACTAGTTCCACCCTTTTAAAAGAAATATTACCATAAGTATTACCCGAAAAAGATTCTGAAACTGGTGATATATCCATTGGAGGAATAATTAATAATTTCTCATTAGACCTCTTGTCATCAGATGTGGGTGAATCTTCCAAGCTCTTATTAATTGAAATATCAATGGTATCAGGAACATCACTCAACTGTACATCAATAGATGTATCATTTCGATCAAGATCAAATTATAACTACTCAGCAACTAACTACTCAACCACAACATTAACCTTAATTTTATCAACTACTTGATTACTTTACAAACTCTAGGATTAATCCCGATCAAAAAATGTATATTTTACATCACTTAAAAGTTTTTACACAAGATTTTTACTTTACTTATATTTAAAACTAGATGCATGTAGAGGAACATCAATTTCGTGATGAAACTCATCCTTTTTAGCACTGAAAATGACACTTAGTCCTTGATGGCCATCAGAACCACCATCATGGTCACTTCTATCACTATTTGCTTCTTTAATATAACATTCATCTGCATTAACATCTTCATCTTATCTATTTTCTTATTCTTCTCCTTATTCTTATTCCTAATTTTATTTATCTTTTTTCACCATTTTCATCTTATAGAGAATAATAAGAAGATATTATAAATTTTTCTTCTTTGGAGACTTTTTTCACATCTACATCACTTACTTCCTTTAATATTTTCTTTATTTTAGGGAGATACCTAGGCCAACTAGGTGATACAAAAGTAATAAGTGGTGATTCTAATGATAAACCAGGGTTACTTCTCTCATCCACTATAAATTACTGATCATCCTTACCAACATCAGCCTCTTTATTTTCATTAGAAATAGAATTATCGACTAGTTTATATGGTTACAAACTAGGATCAATAAAGTATTTTGGTGTACATGAATGGTTGAAAAGATTGAAATCAACATATAATTTTCATTATCAACCAGCCTTCTCAATTTATATGGATTCCAACTTATTTTAATCCATTTATATTTAATCCTAGTGATCAATAAACCACCAAAATACACTAAAAATTCTTCAACTTTACAAACTAAACCTTTAGCTTCCAACATAATTGAAATAATATTATGATGTATGAGGGAATTTTATTTAGAGGTATCCTTACTCATCTCTACTATATGAAGAAGAAAATATCTGTATAAATTAATCATCTGCATTCTTTTTATAAGGCACAATTTATAGACATCTTGATATCTTAAAGTATAAAAGTGCCCTTTTCTAGGACAGATTATGTGCTTAATGATCATAAATAGAATCATGCACTCTCCATAAATCTCTAATGCAACTGGTCTTTAAACATTACCATCTATAGTAAAATCAATAAGGTAATATTCATAATGAAAATCATTATTATCATATAGAATGATTACTTGGTAGTCATTTTCAATACCCTTATGTGGAACCTTTAAATATTCTTCCCACTATCTTGATGAAAAGATGAACTTATGAACGTATATGCTTGTTCTCACCTAGTTGTCATTATCCTCAAATCGATAATCCAAAAACTGGTAAAACTCATGAACCAACCTAGGATATAATGGTTTCTTGTTGGATGATATCCAATCCAACCATCCTTGGTTCTGAATAACATGAATCACTAAATAATTACTTGAAAACAACCACTCTTCTTGATCTTATTTGTCATGTACTAAAACCCTCTTCAAAAGATCAGGATTTTGAGGTTTTAATGTAGTAAATGAACAACATGACTAACCATTATGTTTCTAACAAGAATGGAAATTTTTTACATAAGACTCTAAAGGTCTCTTCATTATATCCATGTAAATCATCTCAGTATGTTCAAGAAATGGGGAAAGGAAAGAAAAAGGTCAAGAGAGGAATGATTGCAATATGGTATGAGAGAAAAGTCATGAGCGATTGAATTTTGAAATTATATAGGTTCAAATTTATTTCATTTAGGGATTAAATAAATTAAAAATTTAATATTATGATAAACTTTCAAAATTGAAAATTGTAATTTAATTTTAATTGGATAAAAATTAAAATAAATAAAAAATAAAATCAGTAATGGTGCCTTAAAATTCATGTGAAAAAATAACAAGAGAATGAATTTCAATAGTGATACCTTAGATGGCGAGAGGTTTCAATGGTGAGAAGTGTCAACAATGACAAGTCTCAATAGTGAGAAGTATCATCAGTGAGAAGTATCAACATCGAGAAGTATCAATAGTGAAATGTATCAATGGTGAAACATTGAAAATGGGGATACATTAAAAATGGTGATACATTCACAACAATGAGTCATTCACAATGGTGAGATATTCACAATGGTGAGTACAAGGAAATTAAGCTCAACCAAGATTAATCATACCTAACACATGATTGATGTAATTCACACTCTAATAATTCAAATTTGTAGAATGTATATCAATAATTTAATATTATATACCACTATATTGAAGTGTTATATCACCAATTTTAAAATGATCTCACAAAAAGTGTTTTCTTATATCAATATTTTTTGTTCTATAATGTGATACCAGATTCGTAGAAATATTTAACGTACTTTTATTACCACAATTTATGAGGACATTCCATAATTAATATCCATAGTCATGTAATGTGTGTTTTATCCACAAAATGTTTGCACAACAACTACCTATAGTTATATAGTTAGCTTTAGTAGTATATAGTAAAACAAAATTTTGTTTCTTACTACACCAAGAAACTAGATACTTTCTTAAAAGGGGACATGTTCTAGATGTTCTTTTTCATTATAACTTATATGAAAAAAATCAACATCATAATAACTAACTATGTAAAATTCTAATTCTATTTGATATAATAGTCATAAATTGGATTTATATTTGTGGTATTTGAGAATTCTTTTTAGAGATAATAAGTCTGACTCTTTTGGAATTGCTTGAAAACGAGCACGCATGGAGACATGAAACATAATATCAGGTCTTATAGAGGTTATGTAGAGAAGAATTCCAATCATACATCTGTAAATAGTTTGATCCAATAGTTTCTCAGATTCATAAATATCTAATTTTTAGGTGGTACTCATAGGAGTATCAATACTCTTAGTTCTATCCAAGTTAAAACATTTTAAAACATCCTTTTCATATTTACTTGGATTTAAAATAATTTGTTCTTATTTTGAAAAAACTGAACAACCCAGAAAGAAATTAAGTTCACCCACTAAACTAATTTCAAATTCATTTTGCATCATTTTTTAAAACATGGTACATAAATATTAATTTTAAGATAAAAAAATAATATCAACTATATAAATTTTTACAACTAAAACATGTTTTGAATTTAATTTTATATAAATAGTAGGATCAATAATACCTTTTGAAAACCCTTTTTAAATAAGAAAAGAGTTCATACTATCATACTAAGCTCTAAGATCTTATTTCAAATCTGATAAATATTTTTTTAATTTGAAAACATGATTTGGAAAATAGGAATTTTGAAAACTATGGGGTTGTTAAAAATAAAACATCCTCAATTATATACATATTTAAGAAAGAACTATGTTCATCCATATGATAATGTTTGAAATCTAGATGTTTTGTATAGAAAAGAAGTATTCTAATGTATTAATGTCTGGATAATGGTGAAAAGGTCTCGTGATAACATATTCCTTCTTATTGATTATATTCTTATGCAACTAGTATAGAATAATTCCTTACTATTGTTCTTGATTAATCAACATTGTTTCTAAAAAACCATTAAGTAACTATAGTTAAGGTGTCTTTAGGTTTATCCACAAGTTCCCATACATTATTTCTTTAAAATTTATTTAATTCTTCTTTCATTTAAATTGCCCAAAAATCAACATCAATTTCATTATTGATGTTGTTTGGTTCAATATGTGACTCGAACACTTGATGGTCAACCAGATTTTTTTGGGAAGATATTGTATATTTTCCACTATATTGGTCTCTAAGTAAAAAATATAAAGGGCGGAACATAAGGTTCCTAAAAGCTCTAGAAAAAAGTTGTTTTGGTCTCCTCAACATTATCTACATGTTTAGCTTCATGTTAAGGAAGTTCATAAAAATTGGACGATTTTTCTGATAGCTTCATAGAAAAATTTATAGGATGATTATTTATCATAGTCCAGTATATATCATGAAGTGTTATATTATTTCATTCTAAAACTCCATTTTTTTTGAGATTTTGTAAGAACAGAGAAGTTATGACTAAAAAATTTTGTGAGAAAAAATATTCAATTAATTTATTTTCAAACTCACGTCAATGGTCAATTATTATAGTCTTAATTCTATGTCCACTTCATTTTTGTACAAATCTAAAATACATGGAAAATAAATATAAGGATTCACTGTTGTGAGCTCAAAAGAAAACCCATGTATACCTAGAAAAGTCATCTATTAGTACATAAATGTAGTACTTCCTATTTAGAATAGAAACTCTCGAAGGTCCAAAAAAATTTACTAATTTGTCCTAGAACGATGATTTTCCTTTTTTCATTGTCAGGAAAGGTTACATGAACACTATAAAACATTACTAGGTTCTTAAAAATTGAGTAGTGTCATATCATATTTCTTGAACATCCACTATCCATGTACCATATAAATTTACACGAGTTCCTCATATATATTTACTAAAAACAAATTTTATACAAGGAATGATTTGGTACCCAAAATTGCTTAGGTCTAGATGTGTTAGTAATAATTGATTTATAAACCCACATTTTTAATAGGTCTCTTATAAATAGACTATAATCTTTTGGAAATATAAAAATTCATTGGTCCATTTGAAAAGTATATGGTAGTTAATATTTCACAAATAGACTTAGGTGAAAATGTGATGTTAACTATTCTTATCTTTCTAGGTTGGTATCATAGAACTATAAAGTACATTGGAGAAATTAGTTTACCTAGAATCTGTTTAATATTTTTTCTTCCATTGGTAATACTTTCTAAATCTTTATTTATTTTTTCATTAAGAAATTTTAGTTTAATATTATACTTTAGCAACTAAGAATTTTTCTCCTTCTCCATAGCCATGTTAGTTTTAGTATTAGCCGATAAAGAAATCTATTTTTAGAACATTAAATTCATCCTTATGTTCATTAAATGTGTCCTCAAACATATTAAAATATTAAACAATTTATTCTTGAGACATATCATCTTCACTGTGTTGACATAAATAATTATTAGAATTAAGCACAAAAGATACAGTAGTTACCTTAGATACATTAGTCAAAAATCACATGTCAGCTCTGTCAGACATCTGTTTTAGTGTAAAGTCCATGTAACTAGATATTTCCTCAGAGGAACTCAAGGATTTTTTTCATGGATTTCTTGAATTATATATCATTATAATCATATTTATTTTTTATTTTAATTTTGAACAGTCTTCATTAACATGTCCTTTGAACCCTCATTCATAGTAATATAACTCATTTGTATTGTCATCCCTTCTCCAATCTTTCTTCCTATTTCTTTTTCTATCATAATTCTCTTTAGAACTAATCTTTCTTAAAATTTTCTTCTTCTTAAATTTTTTTTTAAATCTTCTGAAAAATTAGAACGTTTCCTCATCATTATTAAGTGGACATTCAATATCACGAGAACTTCTAGATTGTATATTTTACATTTACAGTTCTTTTTTGTTTGGATGTAGTAGACTTGAAAGCCACTGACTTTTTTCTAGGCCCATCGACTTCTTCTTTGTTGACTTTAAATTATTCTTCATACATCATTAACTTACCTATTAATTCATTATCCAGAAGTTTTATAATATCACATGACTCTATAATTGACATTGATGTCCCTATCCAAGTTTTAGGAAGACATATGACTAATCTCATGATCGGATCCTTGTCAGAAACTAGATTTCCCAGGGAGCTCATGGTGTTAAAATTTTTATTGATCCTTAGATACATATGTCAAATTAATTCCCCATGATTCATTTTAAATGTATCAAAATTAATATTATATGTATTCAAAATTATCTCTTTGATATTGGTTTTTATTTCATGATAAACAACTAATGTTTCCCAAATTTCAAATGATTCTTTACTAGAAGAATTTTTTTTAAATTCCTTATCTTTTAAGGAACAATATTGGGTATTCATAATTTTTCAATTATTATTATAGGGAAATTTTGTATCATCCTCCAAAGTACTCTTAGAATCCTTTCACAACTCTTACTTATCCTGAATAGAAGACTAAATCTCAAAACACATACATTCAATATGAATTTTTATTTTAATATTCCATTGAGCATAATTATTTCTATTGAAAAAAGGAGTTCTTCTAGTTGTAGATCCTTATTGTCCATTATCAATTTAATGAATAAAATTTAGAACTAACATAATTTTAATATCTTTAAAGTTAAACTAAAATTAATTTTTTTTGAAAAAAAACATTTTTATCATAGCTTAATACACTGATACCAAATGTCGGTTGGAGTGAGAATCTCAAGAGGATGTTGAATTAAGTACCTAATATTTTTTTTACCAATGGTGTAAATTAAATCCAAAAATTAATTTAGATAAACCTTGATATTTAATACAAAATATGGATATTAGTTTCAATATTTTGAAACATTTCTCAATGATTGATTGGGTCTTAGTTGAAATACATTGAAAATTATCTCACCTTTTGAAATTTATTTATTCAATAAAAAACATATAAAAAACTAATTAAAATGAAAAATAAAATTAATGGATTTTTTAGTTAAATTTTTTTTATTAAAACATTTAAATAAAAAAACAATACACACAATGAAAAAATTAATACAAGAGGTTCAGTATGAAGATGAGACTTTTTCATATCTACTGAGAAATCATGTACTTCCCAAATGATTATATAAAAATAAACCTTCTACCTGCAACATGGATTGGGTATAGAATAACTTGACAACTGTCCATGCCACACATGAACGACATCCCTAGTAATTGTGGGAGTACAAAAGATAAAAGTCCACACATGGAACTATTTAACAGTAACCATGGGAAACAGGAATAAAAAAGATTTGAAAAGATATCTAAGTATAGTATAGTTTAATGTAAGAGATAGTGTGTTTGTGTTTTTGTGTTTAAATATAGAGTATACAAAAACTAATCATAATGTAATGAAAATAAACAAACAGAGCAAGAAAAATTTTAATAAATAAAATTATTGGTTTTTTTGATAAGGAATAAAGCTCATGAATCTTTAAATTTGGCTTGAAATGAATATCCAGTGGTGTTTCTGAAATATTCTATAGAAAATAGTATCATAAACTATTTTTTTCTAAGTTTAAAATGTAATCCAAATGTTCAATGTATTTCACTTTTCTTATAGCTGATCACTAGTAATAATTCTTTATGTAAGGAATAGTTCACAACAACTCATATTTATTCACATGTATCCATATTTTTGTATTCAGAGATGTTCTCTATCGTCCACATGTGGGAGTCTACTTCCTCTCTTATTAGCTATAGTAGCAACAAAGAGAATCCACCAGTTCTTCTAGTCCTTATCCTGTATGTTCTAACATGAATTTTGTTGTGTCTTTGTTGAGAAATGAAGGAACATTCATTTAAATAAGTTTTATTATTAAATTCTAAAAACTAGTTATTAGATATAATTAATTCAAAATAAATTGAAACAGTGGTAGTGAGTCTTTAGAATAGTGAAAGAATCTGGTGTTTTCTTGAACTGGTGGTGAGACACTCTGGAAGTGTCTTGAACTGGAGGTGACTTCGAGTCTCCTAGTGAGACACAATCAAGAGGTGGATTGATCTGGCAATGACTCAGAGTTTGGTGGTGACTCAGAGTCTAGTGGTGACTTGTCTCATCAATATGTCAAGCTGCGGGTCCCTCAACATTATAATAGATCAATTCAGTTCTTTGAAAAAAATCCATTTCTCGAGGGGACTTCACTTTTCCGGTTAGTATTCTTATAATGGAGACACAATCCATAATTTATCAAAATTGCATTCTGGGGGAAACTCAATGCGATAGTTATTGTTTCAAATACATATCCATTTTCCTTAGTGATGGTGATATATTTTATAGTGGGGACTCAACCTTAGATGTTATTCATCTTGGTGGTGACTCATCCTTAATGGTGAGTCTTTTTATGATAGTGGATCATACATAATTGTTTTGACAATATGTCTCACATGAAAAAATTATAACATAAAACATAAAAGACAGTATTTATCATAATAAACATGATTTTTTGATCAGTAAAACAAGGGTGTCAACTACCTCAATGGAGGTGCCAACAATAGAGATTTGAATATAAGGTAGGGTTTGGTTAAGATAAAATAAAAATATAAAATTAGTACTGGTTTAAGTGGTGTATTAAACCTTATAATTTGTTTTAACCCCATTGTTAACCTGTTTCAAACTTAACTATAGTAGTGACATTTTCAATAATAAAGGGTTATAATATAACTTATAATGTAAAAAAGCTCACATAAATGGAAAATTAATGATTTTTTAAACTATATATTATCCCTCCTATCTTATATCAAGATGTTTTATGATTTTTATATAATTTAAGGAAATATTATATCCATACAATATCATTACTGTCAATTTTGGTACATTTTATTTACCTTGACTTTAAACACTTCAAGAAAATGGTGGAATTTGAATATAATCCATAAAAACGAAAATAGTATGTTATATTCAACTATAAAATTCTTGTAACATTATACCTCATACAAATTATATTACATTTAGTATTTTTAAAATGATTTTTTCTATTTTTTTAGTAATTGAATAAAAACTATGTCGACATTGCATAAGAATTTAAGGTAATTATATGATTTCCAAAAAATAAAAATATATTTCCATCATGATAATAATTTAATTACTATCCAAATAACCATTAATATTCATTCACAACTTTTTTTCCTATGTGAACATATAAGAGACAGTTAAAATGAAGAGAGTGAAATTTTATATTTTTATATCCTTTACACATTTTATATTTCATTTTCATAGAAACTTTACCCTAAAATAACTAAATATAGATCCTAAGGTGATAAGTGTAAAATTAAAATAATACAATGTGAATTAAGATGAAAAATGGTGTTCCCAACACTTAGTTATAACCTAGGTTATCCAGATTTATCCTTTACAAAAAAATTATTTTTACCAAGTCTACTATTTTTAATGCTTAAAAATATATGAAAAATATTTAAAAAAAATTACCTATCCAAATATGGAATTTGTTTTTAATGATTAAATTTATATAATTGGAAGAAATTACTTTTAAAATAAATTCATAAAACACGATGAAACAGTTTTTTATAAAAATATAGGTTTTAAGCATAGAACTAGATTTATTCTAATCCTAGGTGTATAAAAAATATTTAACGAATGATTAAAATTTTTATTGAATATATAATATATATATTTCATTAAAATGATTCACAAATATTTATTTATTTAATTTATTAATATATAAACAAATTACACATATAAATGTTGTTCAGGAAAACATTTCTTTTACATTAAAATGATATTTATTTTCAAATTTAATCAACTGATAACAAATGAATTAATTTTATACATTTGTACAACATATAATATTCATAATTTAGTTATCCCTATTCATACCTAGAAATTTAATTTCTTGGTTATAACAGTATACTATATTATGGATCATTTAGAATCGGGGTTGCATGTATCACAAGATTTTAATGAAATAAAATTTATTTTTTAAAATAAAATATCATGAAATCTCAAGGTGTTGCATTTTAAACCCATATTCTATTTTCACACCTGAAATATCATGACCCTAATATTAACAATTGATAATACATGTACCACATCACATAATTAGGTTTATACATAGATATCTCAAATTTATGGATTCACCATAATACATTGGTTACGAGAGTTGTGTTGTCTCCTTGAAATTTTTCTCTATGGACCATAATCTCCACCAGATATTCCTCGTGAGATAGATATTCCCCTAGTGGTGTGATTTTTCAGTTCATTACATGTAAAGGATTAGGTATTAAATTCCTTAAGAGAGATATATGGAACACATTATTAAATTCATAGAGATTTGGTGGAACTGCCGAGATATAATCTTTTATTCTAACATAATCTGGAATCTCAAAGGAAATAATATAACTAGGGATTAACATTCCATTCATTCCAAATATTATTACCTTATTTAGGGGATATATTCATTGTAATACCTTTTCATAACTTCAAACTTTAGATAGCGTTGATAATTTTCCTCATAACTTTGTTTTCCGACTCTAATCCACCCTTATGTGATGTTGATTTCATATAACCATATTTTATATTTCCTCTACTATCATGGGTCCAAATATCTTTTTTCCTATAACCTCATCCCAACATGTTGGAGTTATTCACTTCCCACCATATACAACTTCATAAATATCTATCTAAATGTTTGAGTGGAAGATATTGTTATAAGAAAATCTACCCAAAGTAGGCTATTGATCCCAACCAACATTGATATTCATAAAGTATTATCTCAACATATATTCTAGAGTTATAATTTTCCTCTTTGACTAACCATATATATAAGGATTATAATTAGTATGAAAACAAAATAATGTATCCAGATCTCTTTGAATACTTTACCAGAACAACTATGTAAAATTCAAATCCTGATCAGGTACAATTTAATACCGTACTCCCTGAATCCTTACCACATTATTAATATATAATCATGAAATATGATCAAGATAGAAATATTATATAATATAAATTTATTGTGATTACTTTGTAAGGTAATTGATGACCACCCAAATAGCATTAATGCCTTTCGACATTTTGGGGAGTCCGTTGACAGAATCCATGAGGATATTTTCCCATTTTCATTATAGTGTGAGTAATGATCATAACATCCCCTTAAATTTCAATATTGTAGAATTAAATTTCTAACATTTTTGGCCCGAAAATACATAATCTATAATATATCTCATCATTTTGTCCCTCTAGTAATACTCTTTGAAATCACCACACATCATTTTACTTCAAGTATGAATAGAAAATGATAAAAGTGGAGTTTCATCAAAAAAATAATTCTTCAATTCAGTTATAGATGGTATAAAAACTCAAATCACGAACCTTAATATTATAGCATTATTATTGTTTAACTTAAGAACATTACTCAACTTCTTCTGTAATTACTCATATTCTATCTACACCCTCTTATTCCCCTAATTGAATGATGGATGAACATTAATATGTGAAAGATAAGAAATGTCCCCTTTTATTATGATTTCAAGATCCATATTTTTAATATCAATAATTATTAGACCTCTTTTAATCCTCACTATGGAAAAACATTTCACAACCCGGCCTGCGGATGTCTGACCCATGACTGCCCCAAGCCCACCTCCAACTGGCTTGGGGAAGGCGACTGGTGCAGAGTATGAATATCCTACAAATGGGAGGAATTTTCTTAAAGTACATGTACACACACAATCATATCCAATTCCAAAAAATGATGAAATGTAAAAGAACTGAAAAAAATTCATGCATACATCTAAGATCCCATGATAGAGTATGACATAAAGGCACTAAAAATAGAAAAGGGGCCATAAAAATCCTAACAAAAATTGAAAAGTGTCCAACTTACTCCAAGCGCAATGAATAAGTAAAAAGTACACTCTCGGTAAACACCTTAGTCTATCAAGATCCACATATCCTCCACTCACTCCCTATCCTCCCATGAAATCATCAAAAAGGGTTATCGTCTGTACAAGACTTGACACGTGTGGGCCCGAATCGTGCTTGGGTGAGTATATCAATACTTAGTAGGACAAACCAAACCACTAAACATGATGAACCAAGTATATTAATCTAAATACAATATATAAAAATCAATATTAATTGAAACAAAAACTATATATACTCAAGAAAGACACCACACCATGAGGCGGTCATAACCAAATACCATCCACATGATTCTATTTGTAGAAACAATCATTCTGGGAGAACCCACTCCATGATCCATGTTATCGTTGAAGATGATCGATGAAGATGTTTATATAATTTGATCCCTTATTAAAAATAACACACTATTCTTAGAAGATTATGATACACAAATATGGTGTCACACCCAGAACCGTTGGGGGACACTACAATCCCAATCTGAATCAACCCACTACGTAGGGGATCATATGAAAATTATTATACAAAACCTACTGATGTATACATTTAGATGAAGGATAAATTCACAACTCATGGAGGTCACACTGATTCCACAAACTCAAACTAGGGAACCGAGGGGAGAAAGGATCATACTCCAGTGTCACAGAGAGACACCACAACTCGATCTTAGACTCGAACTCTATAGGGGATTAAAACATTGTGATGTGGTTATAATGCAACACTATACCCTCATGGGAAAGAAATAAAGGAATAAAATCAACCTATACTGGTCCAAACCAAGAAAAGAATGATATTGATGTACTCTTGAAGGGAGTAAATGACACGCCCCATGGATTACACGACGTGACCGACTATCCCATGTCCTGGTAGTGTGAAAGTGACTCACACAACATGTAGTCTCCATATACATGGTTTATAGAAGTATGTACATGGTGTGTAGAGATGCCTGGCATCCGTCCCATTTCCACTGGCCGTGTTCCTGTACTGAAATCTTGTGCGTGTATCAGTCTATGTATGCCAGGCCATTTCCATGTGAAAGTACACGACATGTCTCTCCCCATGTACTCCAACTCATGTCTGCTTACTATTGAAGTACACATTTAGTCAACTATGAAGGTTTACATACCATGTGATAGGGGTCACACACCATTTTATCATTATCTACCTCCTAGAATTCTATCCGCTACAAAAAGGGCCCCACATGCTGTGTTATCCCGAATTTCAAATAGTGTTCTATGAGATTTTATAGAATCCCAAATTCTTTATTTGCATGCCTAGACAGAACTTCTAGCCTCTGATATTTCAACATCCAAGTATAAACTCAAGATAAAACCTCATTTTCCATGCCATTACCGAATCAACATGTTTCATCACCAGATCTGATCACAAAATGGATCGAATTTACATTCTTCATTCCATGCAGAAGAACATTTAAGAACATGAATTTAAAAACCATTCATCATTATATTTAATGATGAAACCATTTTTTCACCTCCTTCACATCGTTCTGATACCATATATGTGATATCAGGTCATTTCACTAAGAAATATATTTGAAATGATTGATTGATCGAGAATAGTCAAACCCCAGGCCAATGAAGAACGACAATGGTGAAACACAGAATCATGGGAGAAAAGGTCTATCAATCCAGAGGAATGAACCTCGATCAATTTTTGTTTAGATATTGGTTTATTTCCATTATAATGGAAAATAAATCCATCAAAAAATTATACCAAATAATCTCTCCCAATAAAATCCCAAATAAATAAATCCCATACCACAATACACATGATCCATTTATCAATCCATTCATCAATGGATTCATGTTCATCATAAAAATTAAGAATGGGGAAAAGAAAATCAAAATCACATTCCCTAACTCGATTTGGATCGGTTTCTTATGAAGAATTAAGCAGTATTGTGTTCATAGGGAAGATCCTTAAAAATTGTTGTGCATCGATTTTCAATCCTCGATCCGTCTTCGTTCGGTAGAAAAGATTCCCATATCTTTCCCTCTAATGACCCTTGAAGTTCCTATGTTATGAGGCTAACCTTGGAATTTTCAAATAAGAATATATTTAAAGAAAAACAAGTTGTTGCATCAACACAATGAATTAAAATAATAATTATTAAATTATTTTTTCATTTTACACCTGGGAAAACTTTTCAAAAATATCCCATGTCGTACAATGTTAAGTCGATCATAGTGTAAAACCACCATTCAGATTTCAATGGTTTCCCCGAATTTATGATCTAGGGAGTTGTTTAATAGTTATTCAACTTTTCAAGAAAACTGTGTGGGCGTGTTATGTAATATATTTAATATATTTAAAACATTTTTTTAGGGAACACCAGGACTCAAAATTACACACTTTCTCAGCACCTAGTCTTAATAATAATCCATATAATATTAAAAAATAATACATGAAAAAACTGAGACATTAAATTATCCCCACTTTCGGTCTATACGTTCTCGAAAATCCCAAACAAGGGAAATACAAAGAGATGTGGGTATTGGGGATGAATCAAAGACTCCCATTACCATGTTACCTCATGAAGTGTCATAGGATTCCACCATTCACACACCAAAGGAATTCATCACCCATAAAGGATTATCTCCTACCAATCCTCAATCTCTACTAGGTACTGAGAAAACGTTTCTCCATCTTTGATGTCCAGATCACCCTAGTCGATAACATGCGATGGGTCATGAATGTACTTCTTCAATTATGAAATAAGGAATATTTAGTGTACTCAGTCTGACTTCAGAGGTTGAGATAAGAATTATGCAACCTATCCAACTCTATGTAATATATGTAAAGGGACAATGAACCTTAGAGATAGCTTGATAATTTGGCCAAATTTTCGTAATCCTCATCAAGGTGAAACTTTAAGGAACAAATGGTCTCCTTCCTCAAACTCCAAATGCCTCTATCACCTATCAACATATTAATTCAGATGTCTCTGTGTAGTCTTTATCCACTCCTGGATGATTTTTACCTTCTCTGCATTAGCTGACACCAACTCCAGGACCATGAGTGCTAACTCATGCGGATCAGTCCAACAAAGTGGTGACCTATTGGGTTTCCCACAAAAATCCTCAAATGGTGCCATACTAATGGTGGAATGGTAGATATTGTTGTATGAAAACTCCACCTGTGGTAGGAGATCCGTCCATCTATGGACAATGTCTAACATGAAAGATCACAACATGTCCTCTAGAACCTGAATGGTTCTCTAAGCCTTCTATCATTTTGTCGATGAAATGTTGTTCTCAAGAATAACCGAGTCTCAAACACATCTTGTAATCCATTCCACTATTAGTATGTAAAGAGGGCATAATTATTTTAAAAAATCGTTGATGGAAATCCATGGATTCAAAAAATATCCTAAATATAGAGGCTCATTATGGTATCTACTAAACTTCGTTCTTAGATATCTAGGAAGTGGGCTAACTTGGTGAGTCAGTCAATAATCAACCTAACAGAATCATGTCCCCTATAAATTCTCAACAATCCTAACATTAATTCCATAGATATACCATCCCACATACATTCTGAAAACTCATTGCGTTGAGGTAAAGCCTCTGAAACTATATGTTTATCCTTCACTTGCTAAGAATTAAGTAATATGGAAACAAACTCGGTAACTCCTTTCATCATTCATAGACACCAACACTAACAACAGAGGTTATGGTACATATTATCCACACATGGATGTACCGGAAATGTATATGTATGAAAATCTATAAAAACCACCTCCTACAACATCACTAGTACCATCAAGAGTCCTTTAAAAGGAACAACCTGATACCCACTTTAGGAAAATCCATCAACAGCCTACCCTGTGGATATCTATGCATGTTGGGTCTCGTATTAGGTATCCCTAATCTAGGACACTATGACTCACTGTAAGATTAGAGGGGTGAAAACCATCAACTAGAGGTAAACATCTCTATCTCCATCCATAAAGGATAACATAATTGAGGAAAAAGTTTCTGATGTCTTGTTCATCTACTGTGAACTAGATCTCTTTATAAAAACATCTACCACCATGTTCCCCTACCCAAGAGTATAGAAAATATCTATGTCATTTTCCTAGAAGAACTATAGCCATCGCCTCTATCTCAATTGAAGATCCTTATGAGATAAGATATACATGATACTCTGCTGATCAGAGTACATGATAAATCGCTCTCCCAGCAGGTACTGTCACCAAATATTTAATGTGGAAATTACTACAACTAAATCAATGTCTTGGGTCACATATTTATGATCATGTGGAATCAACTAGTGTGAAACATAATAAATAACTAATTTTCTCTACATTATAACATAACCATGTACAGTCCCCGATGCATTGCATAACACTATGTACTCGACACCTTCCTCTGGTAACCACACGATGTGAGTGCTCGTTAACCTCTACCTTAGCTCCAAAATACACTGATATCACTTTTATATCCACATGAAAGTCTGCCCTTTCCTATTCAAGGTCGTCTTCAACTATATAGAAGTCAAGTAAAAACCTCCAATATGACCCAACTAGTCCAAGGAAACACTATTCCTTGGTAACACTATTGGGTGGATCCCATGAAAGAACTGCCTCATCCTTTGGTGTATCTAGAATGATTCCATCCACTAAGATAACATGTTTGAGAAAATGTACCTCCTGAATCCAAAAATGACACTTTGAGAGATTCATAAAAAGTTGGTGTTCCCAGAGTGTGTCCGGGACTATCCTCAATTTTCCTCCATGCTCCTCCTTGGATGTTGAGTACACTAGGATGTCATCGACGAAGACTACCATGAACCGGTCAAAGAAAGGTCGAATGAATTGGTTCAAGAGTCTCATGAACATTTCTAGGACATTCATCATGCCAAATGAAATCACCATGTACTTATAGTGATTGCAAGGATATCTTAATTTCATCTTCGGTGTATCTTTATCACATACTCGCAACTGGTGATAACATGATTTGAGTTCAATCTTGGAGAACCATCCCCACCCTTTTTACTTATCCAAGAGGTTATCAATCCTCAGTAGTGGATACCAATTTTCATGGAAACTTGGTTCAAGTGCTGGTAATCCACACATAACCTCAATCTTTTCCCTGCTTTCTTGGAATGAAAAACATTGGGTACCTAGGGTGAAACAATGGGCCTCATAAATCCCTTTCTCTGCCAGTCCTCCAACATCACCCTCAACTCACAAATATCTATGGGAGCCATTCGATATGTTGGTGTAGATATAAGTGTCACCCTATGGTGTAGATCAATGCATAAGTCTATCTATCATTGGGGAGGTAATCTCGAAAAATATTAAGGAAAGACTTCCCCATACTCCATCACCACTATTGGAAACTAAGGACTCATAACATCCACTACAATGAGAGTTAGAAAACCCAACCAATGAGTAATTGGCTACACACTCCTATACATGAGTCCATCCTATAATTCATGCATTTCCTTTTCACTAAAATTGGAAAACATGCTTCCATCATTGTGGAAAAGCCACACCCTTCTCCTAAAATAGTCAATCTTAGCAAGAACATTGGATAACCAATCCATAATAAGAATGAAATTATAAGGACTTGACGTCCCTACCAAGAGATTCCTAATAAAACTATCATATCCAAGAGTGAGGTCACACTATCAGTACTAGTGTGTGATCATTGAGTCTCCTCAAATAAGAGTCTCCCAGTATAAGAGTGTAGTTAATTGTTCAAATGGAATCTCTGAGTCTCAAACAAGATTCATATAATGAAAAGAATGAATATAACCCTTGTCTATAAATACCAGTACTAAGGAAGAACATACAAAGATCATACATCATATTAGCCCTAGAGCCATAGGGTCATTGGACTCGATAGCTTATAACTAGCCTCGTCTCTTCCCACTAGCTCCTAGAGCCTGATGTGGACCACCTGGGGGTGGTGATGGTAATAGTTTGAACCTCTGACCACCTCCTGCTACTTCGTTGAACCCTCTTACACATCTTCCACTCTATGGAAAACCCTACTCCTACTTTTTTCTCTGTCTTAGAAATCCCTTGACTATCTCTCGATAAGTTTTATGACCGATTGGGAAATATATTTCCCAATTTTCCCAATCATCATAGGAGAAACACCGCCTATACCTTGGCTGATTAAATCCATATGAAGAACCCTAAACCACTAACCCTAAGTCTTGGAATCTCCTCTTAAAGAGTCTGGCATTCTTGGATCACTGTTATAGTCATCGCCTACATGATTTCGATGTCTCAACTACCTGGTTTCCACATTTAGCTCCCACTATTAGTTTCTTATCTTCCAGAAAACATTCTACCAATAGGGCTCACTCAAGTACCCCAGTATAGGTGGAAATGCTAATAGATACCACTGATTCTCAAATGTCCCACTGAAAGCCACGCTCAAAGGTATGAGCCCTGAAGAACTGGTCCTGTACACTATCCAAGGTGTAACATGAGAGATCATTAAAACTCACCAAATAATATAGAATTTTCATACTATTCTACTGTTGATATAGAAGCTCCTTTATGTGTACCAATCATAATATGACTAGATAGAACTCCTCTCTAAAGAGATTCTTGAAGTCTGTCTAGGAGAAAGTTATCTTTTCATGTGACTCGGTCACCATGCTCTACCATCACCCAATAGGTACATGAACAAGAACCACCATGAGGAGATACATTTGGTCTATAGTAATCCTCACAGGGCAGAAAACACGAGTGAATACCTATAGAATGTCTTCAATCACCTAGGGGTCTGTATCACCCAAAAACCTGGTAGGTTTCTACCTCTAAAACTCATGCAACACACTCATTCCCTGTGCATCCTCCGCTGGTATTTTTGGTACAAGATGATGCTCAAGGGGTAGTGGTATAACTGTTAAACCACCCGGAGGTTCCGTCTGTAGTACAAAACTTAGTACTGATGGCACTAGGTGAATCATCCTCTTGATGACATGGTGGAATCCTAGCTGAATGTCTACATGGAGGAATCCAAAAATAAAACAAGATGTACTATGGTTAAAAGAGTATATATAAGAAGCTAAATAAATACATAAATATAAAACAAGACCATTATTATATGATGAATGTAACATTGTTTTCCCTGCAACTAGTGTTCTCATGTACTGAGTTGAAAAGCAGGAGATCAGAGTCCTACAGTATGGATACATTGGCCTCTGCACAAACACTGGAGTCCCTTGGCTGAAAGACGAAATCAAAACACTTAACCTTGTACCAAAAAACTAATCTCACTGACTTAGGTCATAATGTATAACTAACCACCTCTAATACCACTCTATCATGACCCAGCCCACCAGGGTCCAACCTGTGACTACCCCAAGCCTTCCTCCAATAGGTTAGGGGATGGCGACTATTTCCAAGTAGACATATCCCACAAATGGGTGGAAGTTTCATAAAGTACCTACAAACACACAAACACATATCCAGGACCTCAAAATGATGATATGTAAATAAAAATTGAAACAATGCATGCATATATATAAGATCCCACGATAGAGTATGACAAAAAAGTACTGAAAATACTAAAGGGTCCACAAAAAAGCCTATCCAGAGTTATAAAATGTATAACCCAATAAAAGGGAGAGGAATAAGTCAAAAGTATGATCCTAAAAAACACCTTGGACTGTAAAGCTCTATCTATGATCTACTCGCTCCATATCCTCCTTCAACAACGTCAAAAAGTTCCATCGTCTGCACAAGACATGACACGTGCAGGTGATTCCCGTGTAGGGGTGAGTAGAAAAATAATCAGTAGGACTCCCTAGACCAATAAACATGAATCAGTAAGTATATTTATCTCAATAAAAGATGTAAAAAATATATAATAAAAAAACATAGATATAGTCACGAAATACAACACACCACTAGGCAGTCATAACCAACTGTTAGCCATAAGATTCTGTTCGAAGAAACTCTCATTCTGGAAGAACCTACTCCATGAGCCCTACTATCATCAGAGAAACTTGATGAAGAGTCTTAGGTCATTTGAGAACCTCCCAAATATAATTCAATTGTTTGAAAATACTATGATACATAGATATGGGGTCATGCCTAGAACTACTGGGGGACACCACAAACCCAATACGGATCAGTCCTCTATGTAGTGTATCACATGCCATTGATTTCACAAACCCTACGGATGTGGCCTACGTGATGGTGGATTAATTCACCACTCAGGGAGGTCACACTGACTATATAACTCCATCAAAGGAATAAAAGGTAACATAAGATCTCACTCCAGTCTCACAGAGGGACCCCACAACTCTATAGGAGACTCAACCTCTAGTGGGTATCAAAATCCAGTGATGTGGATGTAATGACACAATATACCCTCAAAGGAAAGGACCGACAGAATAAACTTAACCTATAATTGTTGAAACTAAGAAAACAAAGAGCATCAAGAACTCTTGAATGGAGTACACGGCATGTCCCAAGGAGTATATGGCGTGTCAAACTATCCCATTTCCTGCCTGTGTGGAAGAGGGACACACATCATGTAGTTTCCATATACATGGTGTGTATAAGGATATACATGGAATGTAGAGAAACAAAATATGCTACCCATGTTGACTGGATATGTCTAAATACCGAATTCCTATTCGTATACTGGTCCGTGTGTGCCAAGTCATGTCTGTGTGTGAGTACGTAGAGTGTCTGTGCTAGTGTACTACAAACCATGTATGTTAATCTCTAAAGTACAGTTCTAGTGAAATGGGAAGGGTCACATGCCATGTCATATGGGTCACACAATGGGTGATCATTATCTTTCTCCCAGGATACTAGCCATTGCGGAAGGGGCACCACACACCTTGTAATCCCGGATCACATTCCCCATTTTGTGGGATTTTAAAGAATCATAGATTGTTCCTTGACACATATCAACCCATATTTCAGCCTCTAATTCGTCTACATTCATGCCCTGAAACGTATAATCTGGAATCATTCTTCTATTCCATCATCCAATCAATATTTTTCATCCCCAAATCTTCTCACAAAATGGATCGAATTGACGTTCTTCATTCTATTCCAAAGATCACTGAAAAAGTTAATTCTGAAATCATTCATTTCTCTATTCTCTAACGCAACCACCATTTCACCACCTTTACATCATTCCAATCCCATATCTATGATATCAGATCATTATACCAGGGAATGGGTGTGTAATGATCGATGGATCAGGAATAGTCAAACCCTAGGCCAATGAAGAACTCCCGTAGTGAAACACAAATTTGGGGGATAAAGGAACAATCCATTTAGAGGAACAAACCATGATCAATTTTTTTATCGGTCCTTGTTCATTTATATTATATTATTAAATGAATCCAGCAAAAAATTGAACCAAATAACTTCTCCTGATAATATCCTCACAAAATAAATCCCATATCACTAAACAAACAACTCTTGGATCAATCTATTAATTGATTTATTCATGTTCATAATATAAATTAATAATAGGGACCAGAATATCAAAATTTCATGCTAGAATTCGATTTGAATTTGAAATTGATAAAGAATGAAGCTTTATTTCATTCATTGGTGAGATGCTTCAAAATCGATATGCGTCGATCATAGATCCATCATCATTTGTCAAAATATATTTCCATAACTTTCTGTCCAACAATCCTCAAGAAGTTATAGGGTTATACAGATGACTCTATAATTCTAGCATCTAGATAAATTTAAAGAAAAAAAATTCATTTCATTAATACAATGAATTAAAATATTTATCATTAAATTATTTTATTCATTTTATGCCCACAATTACTTTTTCACAAATTTCATGCACCAGCCAATGTTATGTATCAACTAATGTAAAACAACCAATATGTGATCAATGGTTCCATTGAATTTCTAATCTCATAACTCATGGAATATTTATTCCACTTATTTAAATAAAGCTATTTGGGTATGCTATTTAATATATTCAATAAATTTAAAACAATTATTCCAGGAACACTGGGCCTCCAAATAACACATCATATCTACTCCTGGTCTAAAAAAACAATATATTATTTAAAAAAAATAAATGGAAAATCCATGATGTTGAAAAACTAGAATGGTATTTCTGACTTAGAGCATTAGGAAACTTGTTTTCCAATCAATGGTGGTAATTTATCGAGAAATCAAAATCTTTAATCAAATAAAACCATTTTATTTGGAACATATTATACTCCTTATGTGTAAATATGTATTTGTAGCTTTTAGGAATGGTTTATATACCATACCTTTCACCATAAAAATAATTCCACATCATATTGAATGAAAAACTTACTGCTGCCAACTCCAAATCCTGGTCTAGGTAATGTTTCTAATGATGTCTTAATTGGATAGATTCATTTTATATCACCATGTAATTATATAAACATAAAAATATTTGTTATTTATTAGAAGAATCACTAAAGATCCCAAATACATCACCACTATAGGTTTGTATACGAATAGGCACACTGACAAACCTTTTATTTTTCTCTTCGGAACACTATTCACATTTATCTATCCATAATAACTTCACCACCTATAAAGTAAAATTGGTGAGTGGATTAGATAGTTGTGAGAAATATATCACAAAGCATAAGTAGTATCCATCTCGAAAAAGAAAAATATGGATTTCAGTTAACATGGTGGTCTAGGCCATGTCTCACGAACTTCTATCTTTGAATAATTCATTGATATTCCCTCACCTGAGATTATATGACCCACGAATGAATGTTTTTTAGGCTAAAATTGACACTTATAAAACTTAATATACAAATTATCCTTCCATAGGGTTCACAGAAAAATTATCAAATGTTCTTTATGAAATTCATTTCTCTTTTAATATATAAGAATATCATATATTAAGACTCTCACAAACTGGTAAAGGTGATATCTAAAGACTATTTTCCTTAAATCTAAAAATATAATACGATCATTGGTAAGTCAAAATGTAATTACTATAAATTCATAATTACATACCTCATACAAAATGTTCCCTTTGGTACAACCTCCTTCTTGGCTAATGATACCCATCCCATATCAAAGATCAATCTGGTGAACGTATATATCTCCTCGTGATTGATAAAATAGACCGTCTATATGAGATATAAGATACATTTTCTTAGTAGTGATCTCATTAAGTTCATGTTAATCAATAAAAATATTCATTTAACAATATTTCTTCACAGCAAAAAATAACGATTGTACCCCATAGTGATGCAAGAGGATAAATGAAACCCTTATCTAGATTCTCCAAGATTTTCTTCTTAAATTCATATAAATCAATCATGTCTATTCTATATGGAGTCTTCAAAATTGGTGTGACACCAGGTTTGAGATCTATTGAAAACATAACTTCATGATTAGGGGGAAGACTGGGAAAGTATTTAGAAAATAAATAAGCATATTCCCAAACAATTTGATCATTTTCAATGTTTAGTTTCTCCCTAACTAATTTAGATAAATATCCTCATGAAATTGATAAAAGGCCCATATGATAAAATTAATTTCTATTGGGTGTTAAAGATTATCCTAACACAAATAGAGTATTAAAGATTGATTTAGAATATCAAATTCAAATTCCTTTCCTTCAAAATAAATATGGGATCAATACTCGGAGTGTTAACCCATAACCAAGAGTTCATTAAATTTAACTAGAGGTAGTATAATAAGATTCATAGGAAGAAAATTCCGAAAAATTTATATCATAGATGTGTTATAAACTTAAGATTTGATCATCATACCATTATGAATTTTCACTACCAACTAGATATCAAATTATTGAGTGGGTGATGCAATACCCTTAGAAAATTCATTAGATATAAAAGATTGGGTAGAACTAGAATCAAATAAAACATTTGAAATCATATACTAGATGATAAATGTATCTTTTACAACATCGTTAGTAACTTCCACATTAGTTTTAGTAATTTTATAATCTTGGTCTTCTCCCATTATATTTCTTATGGTAAAGTATTTTTATTTTTGGGGCATTGGTTAGAATATTTCTCCATATCTTTATATTTAAAGAACTGTAATTTGATTGTTCCTCCCTTACAATTTCATTTATTATTTTGATGTTATTTTATATAAACTTAAAGAGAACTAATTATAATTTTTATCATATACCTCAATGTTTTTTACAAAAAGTATATAATGTTTAAAAATTATACTTTGTCTTCTTCCATGTATCCATATTTTTATGTATCCTCATATTATTATATTTCTTTCCTTCAAATAAATAAAAACTGGAGAATAATTTATTTGTTTTGACATCCCTTGATACCATATCCTCACATGATAAGAATATTTAGGATACTAGTTCCTTTCAAGGAATTGGATTAATCCCATGAAATTAATGCTCAATATTTTTACTTGGTTTAGGTACATAGTCTACAACATACCTTGACAACCATGTATGGTTATCTTAACACTTAAAAACATTTTCCTAATCCTTTTTTCTTAGAATCAAGAACATCTCTCCATATTCTCTCATTGTTCATAAGGGAAGCATTTATTCACAATTTTTTTTTAAAATCCTTCCATTCCATGATAATAATTTCTTTCTCATTGTCAATGTTTTGAACCAATTACTACAATTTATTTTCAACCTCTAAGAGATGGAAACCTGGTTTGAAAATATTCTCCCTTTCATTACATTACAAACCGAGAAATAACTTCTCTAATGAGAGTATCAATTTCTAAAAAAATTGATTTTCAGTTAAATTGATGATGGAGGCTGATTATGCATGAAACAATGTAACATTGTTACTCCACAATTTGAATTAAAAAATTTCTCTATAGAGGCAAGGTTATTGTTCATAACGTGAGTCAACCACCCTAATATAGTAATAATTTTTTTAGCTCTTGCAGCAGCTCTATGTCCAGCTTCATTATCATTCACAAAAGGGAAATACCTAGATGGATTATGTGCATTGATACAATTTCCATTCATTTTGTTCAGCTATATTTATAAATATTATAATACCCTAGATTAGATCATATCATAATGAATCATAATGTATAATTTTGAAATAAGTGAAATAGTTAACATAAATTGGAAAAATTATGCACAACTATTATATAAATCATATAATTGGTTTCTTTGGGAATATTTTAAATCAAAAAAATTATTTTCAAATACATCATGAAATATTTTAAGGAAAATTTAAATTAACCCAATAATAAACCTAATAGAGTCAAAGTAGGTGTGTAATAAGTGAACATTCACTGTGCATCAGAATGATTATAGACATATACTCGAACCAACCCTTTTAGATGTTATTACCCCATGATACATCAGTGCTAAAGCCATTTCCACTTACATTATCCATTAAGGGATGTATTTCTTCGAAAACAACATTTTCTATACCTTACCAAAGCTTTAGGATGTTATCTTATATTTATAATTTTCCTCAAAGTTAGTTATAAGATATATTTCATAATCTATGATATCCTCAATCTTCTAATTAAGGTTTCTACTAAACTTGATCTGATACCAATTGTAAATAACCTAGCCTATGTAACCCAGATTTTGTGGTTACTTTATTAAATTGGTTTTTGATATAGTATGTCACATCCTAAAGGATTGAATATTTTATTAGTCTTGGAATACTAGATACATACTTGAATTTTACATGACATTTGAAAACATAAAATAAAACATTGTATTTTTATTTGCAACACCATTATTCTCTTTCTCATATACCTATATATCAATAATAATACACTTTATAGAATCATAGGTAAAAAGACAAAGGAAATGGGTGAGATTAGATTCTCAATAAGGGTATGAATAAAAATGAAGTTAATAATGCATGAATAATATATAAACAACTAATAATGATCAAATAATTCCATATAAATAATCACATGAGAAGGAAACTTATCCAAGGTTAAGATAATATCAATAATAACACTAATTTATTCCATAACGAAGTAATCAATATTGTTGGATAACTAAAATATACCTTTGAGGCCTCATTCGAATATATATTACATAAATTGGGTAGGCATCACCTAAATATCCAATCTATTTTATCTCATGTGACCTACCAATGAATCGAGGGGTTGTGTAATTCTAGGCCCTACTCTCCATTTTATAATTCTAACACATTCATCATATGAATAAACAACATATATTAATTAACATATCTTAAAAATCAATAATCCTCCGTATTAAAAGAACTAGCATAAAAATAGGAATACTTTCCCCAATCAAGATGACCATAAACCATCTAGATTAATTTGATGGATGGTATCATTATTGTATAACCTTAATAAATTATAAGATTCAATAATTTATGTTGACATTGATGAAAATACATTCATTGAAAAATTTATTGAGGGAAATCCCCCTTTTCACATTGAAATAAATTAATTAAAATATAAAAATTTCAAAAATATTAACATCTTTTTTTTAGAAAATAACCTAGTAAAATTTTAAGGTAATCATAAAATCAATTAGTAGTCATGAGAACACAAAATTCATTTCATACCTTATAAGATAAAAACGTTCATTTCACACTTTTGTAAAAAGGTCAAAAGTACGTCATTCAGAAAAAAAGAATTTTTTTTTATTTTTTTTATAAAATTTCAATAATGGGAAATAATTAATTATAAAAATCATAGGATAATATTAATTTTTTTTCAAAAATGTGGATATTGATGAAAATGTATTTTCGATAGAAAATTGAAATAAATACATTTTTACTTAAAAATATTCATTCTCAATCTTGAGTAATTAAAGAGGGTTAAATTAAAGGGAAAATTTTAATTTATTTAAATAACCATAATTTAAAAAAATTTATTGGATTTATAATATAAATATCATACAATTCTACCAATGAAGACTTAATCAAAAAAAATCCTGAATAATGATTAGATTGTGAAATAAACTCGTATGTCAAATCTGACTTCCTTCATACGTATTCGAGCCTCATGTATAGTAAATATAGATTTATTATAAATATTTTATAGAAACATACTCATATATATAATACCATATTTTATTTACTTATAATCTTTTGTCACTCATATACTAATAATTCGTTGTTAAAATTATTGTTCCGGGTAATAACTGTTTCATTTTTCAAGAATATTTTTCATCAATAGTTTCATACCTTGTAAATAAATCTTGTATTTAAAATATAATGAATTTTAATCATGGTATATATATCATATTTATTCATTATATATGTTTTTATAGTAAAACATTAAATTTTGTGGGAGAAAAATGAATTACACCATTCATGGAGATGGTGGACCATACGTACGTATGTATGATGTTTTCCCTTTTTGACAAATCTAATGAAATAAAGGTAAATAAATAAAAAACATTAATGAATAATTATTATATTTTATATATCTTATATATTTATTAAAAATGACATTATTACCATCCATTTAAAGCATAAATGAAAATGAATCACGTCTCTTTGTGGAGGTGGTAGTCCATATGTATGCACATGTGAAGTTTTAGTTTTTCATTTGATAGAAATAGGGTGGGAAATGGTGGTTTGATAATCATAATAAAATTTTATTATATTGTGGAAATGAAGATATTATTTTATTATAATTACCAATTATTTATCTAATGTAAAATAATAAGAAAAAAAAGTGATCGGTTAAGGTGATCCCCTCTTATATGAAACAAATACTTTAGATATCCTCTTATTGAACATAAGGTCGATATTTTTGTATGAAAAAAACCACAATAAAGTGGATAAAGATGTTTATAGGAGGAATGAGTAATGATTTTTTGATATGTTATTCTCAATGTAGTGTACATAATTGATGGAATGGGTGTCCTTTTATAAGGGAGGGAAATTATGCACTTAAAATTACAAAATGATTAAAATATAACTAAGTTATTCCCAAGAAAATGATTCCAAATAAAGATATATCTGATGAAATGTTTTGATATGTTTTAAATTTCATAAGATAATAAATTCGGATAGGTTTAATATTAATTTTAAACATTATCATTTTTTTAAACCCCATAGCTAACCTATTTTAACTACAATAACGGTAACAATTTTTTCATTCATAAAGGGTTATCATATTATAGATAATGTATATTTTTTTAATAAATTTAAAAGGTATAAAATTTTAGAGAATATGTTATCCCCTTTTTCTATTTCTATTTTTTCAATTTTTTTATATAATTTAATAAAATACTATTTCCACAAAATATAATTAATGACACTTCGAACACTATTCATTAGGTTTGAACTAAAAACCTAAAGATAAAGATATAATTTGAAAATAATAGATTAAAAAATATTTTATATTTTATATTCATTAATATAATTAATGAAACATAATAAATTACTCAAATTATATTATTTTAATATATTTAAAATAATTTATTTTATTGTTCTGTTTTTTCAGTTATATCTTGTCTGCGTTGCGTAGTAATTTAAAATAATTACATAGTTTTAAAAAATTATAATTAAAATTTCAGCATGAAAATAATTTAATTATTCTCAAAATAACCATAATTATTCATTCATGAATTTATTTTCTCACTATGATAACACATGGAAGATATTTAAAAGTAAAACGGTGACATTTTTTATATTTCTTTGATTGAAATATTATATAGGTAATTTTCATGTAAAAATGTCCCTTGAATAACTTAATTCGGGCATAATGTGAATATGGTTTAATTATATTAATCAAATAATAATTAAGATGGAAACGGTGGCCTTAACACTTAGTTTTAAAATAGGTTAATCTGACTTATCCTTTACCAAGGTGATTTATTTTACTACAGTTTTACTATTCATAATGGATAAAAATAAAAGGGTCATTTTTACCAAATTTAAACCAATTGATTATAAATATGAAATCTATTTTTTAATATTCAATTCCTATAATTTTCTTTAAATAATTTTAAAAAATTCTCAAGAAGCGAAAAAATGAATATTTATAAAACTATAATTTTTAATCATAAAAGTGGATTTATTATTATCTCAATCCTAGAAAAATATTAGATAAATAATAAATTTTTTTATTGAATACATAATAAATAAATTTCATTAAAATAATTCACTAATACTGATTAATTAAATTTATTATGATAAAAACATATTATATTCTTAAAAATGGATTTTCAGATAAACATATGTTTTCCATTAATTTGTTTTCTCATTTCTAATAAATTGATAACCAATGAAATTATTTTTTACATGTTTAAACCATATAATTTTAATAATTATTTATTCTTATTCATACTCACTAATTTTATAAGTGTTTTATAATGGTATACTCTGTTACAGTTCATTTAGACTCGTTGTTGAGAATATCTCAAGCCATTGAAGAAATAAAATTTATTTTAAAATATATAAATCAAAATCATTAGGTTTTATAATTGAAAAACTATTTTATTATGGTAGAGTAAGATAATATCCTTTTAAATCGATTAATTAGGACCATAAACAAAAAAAGGGAATAATTCCATCCCAAAGGCTGTAAATGGTATACTAAATATGGAATGAGATTGAGAGAAGATATTCAATGCTTAAATAATAGGGAAATCTAGGAGAAATCCCTATTGTCCAAAGAAAAGAGGGCCTGAAACCTACTTTATCTAATCCACACTTATGTGTGTGGTCCCATTAAGGTTCCCATGACATATGATGAGAAGTAGTTCATCTTATTACTTGATTATTGTCATAGAATGTGTTGAATTATTTTTATGCAGTCCCCAAAAGTGTTTATTGAATATAATAATTTTTTTTAAGTAGAGTTGAGAATGAAAAAATACAAACCATTAAGGTTAATTGATCTAACAATGGTTTAAATCATTTTTTATCAGTGATAAAAGCAGAAAAAAAATTGGTAGACATAATAAAGTAAATGGTGATGACTGTGGAAAAATCATTATACATAGAAAGTAGAATATCTCACCACTATTAGAAGGAATCCATGAATTGTTTCCTATAGAAGATAGAAAATTACCCCATACAAGATGTGATATGGAATAAATACAATATTAATTAACTTTATAATGTTTATAATCCATTTCAACTTCTAAAACAAGGAATTAAACCAAGGAAAATATGGAGATACTATTAATGAATAGATATTTTAGGACACTTCTTTGAGATTAAGGATTATAAAGTTCCCAAAAGATGATTGAATTATATTGTTGAAAGTAGTGATGTCAATAATTTTAATGATAAATATAGAAATATATAGGGAATTATTGATATTATTTTGGTCAGTGATGAAGAAAAAGAATTGTTAATTAATCATTCCAGCATATAAAAACATATATAAAAGCAAGATATATAGGAAGAACGAGTGGATGAAGAATCTATTGAAAATAGTTAACCATTTTCTCCAGAGAAACAAATTTTTTTGAGGTCGATAAGTGAAATTCCATCAGTGATAAAAGTGAACCTACACAAACATGGAGGATGAGGACTATATAGAAAACTTATCTACTATCAGACGTGGATCAGACATCAAATAAAGTATAAAAAAAATGAAGAGTTGGGGTTCAAGGACCTGAATAAGGGGTTAAATCATATTTTAAAAATTAAATTATGGAGCTTGTTGATAAATTGGAAGAGAAAAATTTCAAAAGAATAAAATTATATTTCAAAAATAAACATGAAAATAAAGAAATAGTGGATGAAATAAGTAAATATCAGTGCACAATGGGTATTCAAAAGTAAAATAAGTTGCTTTGGAAGAAACATTTACATTAGTGTAAATACATGAGTTTATAATAATCATTATTTATTTATCTATATAGAAGAAATAAATATTCTACCAAAATTATATTAATAAAAAATTCATAAAAAGAATTATCAAATATTATGTTTACATAAAAAACCAGTGTTTTTTCAAATTGGTAATAATGAATCAAATGTACATAGATTTAATAATAAATTTAATGGATTAAAATAGGGAACCTGAGATTGGTATGATTATTTGGATACATTCTTGATGAAAATAGAATTGAGATGTGTAGGATTCAATCAATTTTTTTATGAAGTTAACCTTGATAGAGAAAGTCAGGATGCTTTCTAATGTTGAAGACAACATATTCGGAGGAAAAAAATCTTTTGGTGGAATAATTTTCCAAAAAGATAGGATTTGAGTTTGAAATGTCAACGACTTAGGAGATCATGTTTTTCATTAGGCTATAGGCTTCCCAAAAAGGTGATTATATATTTTTTGATTAGAATAGATAGACATATGGGTTTATAAAGATGTTCAATATGATAGATAGAAATCTAAATTGAAAAAAATACTAGCTATAAATATGTTAAGAAAAGATAAGTAATGGAAATATATTAATCTGACACTTTAACCGAGAATAATTAGAATCCTGTTGAATTTCAAGTCAACAAGTATAGATATTTTATTTACAATATATTTGTTTTTCCACTATAAAATCTTCCCCATGATGAAGCATCACTTGGTTGTAAACTTAATAATGATTTATATTCAAGTAACACTTGATTAAGGATTAATTTATAATGAAACAAAAGAAAAAGAAAAATATATTATCTCTAAAGAGGATTTGGATAATGATATTTTATATTTCAAATACACAAGTGGTGGAGAATATTTCATCACTAGAAAGTGTATTAGGTGGCTCAAAAATAACAAGTAAATAACATCTCTTAATATAATTCAATAAGAATATATTTCTTCTACTAATACATTCACACAAATAGAATAGTTAAAACAAAAAACTAGAAGATCTTCCGGAAGAGGTTAAGCTTCTTGTGGTATTCTATTGTAGAAACAAAAGTGTGATAGATGTAATTAATAAAGTGGTAAAATATTCATGGAAAATCCCATATAAATATAACATCATTTAATTCAAGATATTTTCTTCCATGTAATGTTTAATCTAAAGATTAAAATTACAAATTAGTTTATGAAGATAAATTTATAAAACAATTTTCCAAAACATAATTTGAGAAGGATTAGACGAACCTTAGTGTTCAACCACCTCCCTCAAGTTTAGAACGTTTGTATTTTCCCATCTCCCCATTATATTAAATGATAAATCTAGTTAATTATGTGTTATTATAGGGTTATATATTCAATTTTCTATTAAATATATGGGGATATACCATCTAGGGGTTCTTTTAGAGTGAAAATGATGATTTAGAGAATATGTAAAAAATTGTAGCAATTGATTCTTCTTCCTTTTTCTTACATAATACCTTTAAGTCACACAGGCTCAAGTAAATTGTCAAAATATCTTTTATTAGTTTCATTAGATGTGTAAGTTTCATATAAAACCTATTAATTTCATTTTCAAATGGGAAATAGAATTTGATGAGATTAATATTTGAGAATGTCCTAAAGAAAAATGGGTACAAAGCTGTAGGGTGACATGTTCAATGAAAAAAAATGAAATACTGAGTAGTCAGGATTAGAATGCGGTTTAGAAAAAAATACAATTGTGGAGGATGATACAACCCATGGCATTTCATGATGGTTTTTTTTCATTTAGTGTTTAATTTGTTGTTATTTGGAATAGTTTGATGTTTTGGAAATGATCTAGTGAAAGAAATCCTTGAAAATCTATGATACAAACCATGGTGGAAGGGAGTCAACCAATCTAAAATGGGTTTTTATGGATATTTATAAGGTTTGTAAATATATTATCCTTTTTTTAATTCAAGAGTATCTGGGTTTCATGTCATATAATAGGTATCCGTGCTATAATGGATTTCATGAGGTTTTTAGCTTCTATGGATATTTGAATGTACCTATGGTGTGGAAGGGGTACCTACCATAACATGAGATTCCCCATACTCACACTAATTTATCTAGTGTAAAAAAATATTCTTTACAAACTATATTGGAAAAAAATTGAATACACCCCAAAATAGGCATTTAAAATTAAATTATCTATAAAAATATTGATCCAATCACATACCCAAGACCTTTTTAGTATTAATGCTTTAATTAATTAGGATAAATGTTTTACAAACAAAACATATATCATTTCCATAAAAAGGAAATTTTTTCCATTGATATATGGATTAATTAATTTAAAAAAATACACTAACTTCTACCAAAAAATTATCTGCACATGATACCCTTATAGACCAATCTTGCGAAATAATCTTCTTCAAATCCCAGGGAAAAAGAAACTTAAGAAGTGGTGAGTTCAAATTCTAAATATGGGTTAATGTAGTATATAACGATCAAAGATCATGAGAGAGCATAATATAAACAAGTATATATAAGAGGAAAAATAAATGTTCAATTAAATAATATAAAATAGTAATACCAAATATAGTACAGATCATAATTCAGGGATCATAACACACAGATTTTGGCATAAATATACAGAAATCGTTGGGTCATGACATCATAAGATTGAAAAAAATTCAAAAAATGATAAAATAATCCTAAGTCAATGATCTATACCATGAAAACCAAAAATAGTGGACAAAGTCCCATAGGGGATTCCGTTTACTCTCCAGTCCCATACATATCATCTAATGTGATATAAAACAGAAAATAATGCATTTGAGAAATTTATAATTTTAATACTATGCATCACATCCTTATAGGAACATGAAAATTTGTGCCATATAAGAAAAACATATATAAATTGATCGATAATCATCACATGATAAACCCATGGAATTTAAATTGGCATCTAATTAAATTAATCAACTCTCCTGGAAAATACAATTCAATTAAGATAATATAGTATAAAATATTTAAAATAAATAGATAATGATTATACTATTCAGTCAATAATTTCCTTAGCCAATCAATATATGTGTATCAAGTTGAAACCCCTTCAGTTAAAGGAATGAAAAATATGATATTCCTAGAATAAGGGTATTGAAATAAATTTTATGTTTATTCACAGTAGATGATTATATAAGATAAAGGAAGCTTGAATCAATACTCTTATAGAGATATAACTTCTATCATACAACATATACATAATAATATGGATAATGAATAAAAGATTTATTTTGGAACAATATCCATTTATGTGAAAGATACTATTTGAGGAATTAAATCATTAACAAGAGTGGAACATGGAAGAGTTGATTACATATATGGAAACCATCTAGAAGAATACATAAAATAGAATATGTTTTAATAGAAAAATTGCACAATTTTATGAAATATTTTTAAAAAGGAAATAATCACATTTAATATAAGAAATAAAGGAAAAAAATTACATTTTAAATAAAAAATGATTAGTAAAATTTGTAAAATAAATAAATTTATGGAAAAATAATCTTGGTAAATATAGATAGGAAAATGGGAGAAAAATCTTAAAAATCATTTTCATAATGTTTGTTTAGTTTTTCATATAAATAATACAAAATTTCAAATTTTCAAATAATTTTTAAAATTAAACACAAATAACATTAATGACTAAAAAATAAAAAATTTATCCACAAAAGGAAAATATGAAAATGTAAATTCATGGTGGCTATAAATGATTTAGTCTAAGGGAATCCCACTGAAAATGTTTACTACAATCCTTTGGATGAAAATGGATGGTCGAAAAAATAAAGAGACCTTATAATTGATTTACTTTAGATTCTAAGACGTTATCTACCATGTTACCCTTCCACTAGGTGTACACAATATCTACATTATTCTGAATAATATTCCAACATGCTCTGATTTGGTAGACAATACTCCAATGGTTTGAGGAAAGACTGTGAAGTGAATTAACAACCACCGAAGAATTCGATCAAACTATTGTGGAATTGAGGTTTTTTTATTTATAGATATTGATTCTAGTGATAATTTCACGAGTCTCAAGATAAATGAAGAGTAATTCCTCTATGAATATTGTGATTTCTAAAATGATAGATCCACGATGTTCATGAACAATAGTACCTCAAAACATGGTACCATTGAGACATGTCCCATTCTTATTTATCTAGATCCACTTCTTAGGCACCCTGAAACACAATCAATGACCCCTACTCCCACTTAGGTGAAATATTTTTATGTGAAATTAATGCACTTTCTAGAGCTATACATATAGAGTGAGAGGTGCACTACTAGAAATCTAGTTTACACCAATAGAATGATAGTAAGGTTCTGATACAAACCAATGGTATGGGGAGGTTATACCAATTGTTTGAAAATTTTTTTGGTATAGGTGACACTTATACTAAGGGTTTTTGAGAACCTTTGATATAGATACCTAAAGGGAACCTATACCAATAGTTTTCAAATACTGTTTCTATAGGTCAATAAAAATCTTTTTCCAAAACCATTGTTATAAGATAGACATTTTATTATATTTATGAAAAATAAAATTAAATATAACAAAATTAATAATTAAATTTATACATATATATATATATATAATTATATACATACATGTGGTTTTAGGTGAGTGGTTGAGCTATTTAGTTATATAGAGGAGGACCTGGGTTCAAAACTCGATTTTTTTATAGATCCAATACCAATGGTTTCTAAAACCATTTATATAAGTATTTAGTTTGAAATTACCAATACCAATAGTTTGGAAACCATTAGTATTGACCACATTTGTAAATTTTTTATCCAAATAATTGGTATAGGTTATATTATGGAAAATAACTCAACCATCCATCAAATAAATTTGTATAGGCTATAAGAACAATTTGAAGGGATATATCAATTGTTCTAAACTATTGGTATGACCCTTTTTCCCCTGTAGTGGATCCTACATTCATAATTATACAAGATAACATGTAAGGAATAAGATAATGGTTTTTATGTCAGAAATGTTCAAATTAAACACATAATGAAGAAAAATATTTAATCTCTTTTAGACATCCCCAAAACCTTCAAATTATAAATTGGCGAAGCCATTGAGGGAAGTGTTTATGGAATTATACATATTAAAGCACCATTGAATGAAAATGACTATAGTATCTTACATTTCCATGATTCCCATGAGTCCCTTAAGTGAAATTAATTTGAATTTTTTCCAATCACATTCAATTGATAAATGAAGGATTGATTATAAATTTGGAATATTGTAGAAAAAACACATTTTAGAAAAAATTCAATGTATTATTCCATGTTAGAAAAAATGAAATGTATTAACCCCTAGGAAAACAAAATAAAAACCAAAGACACAAAAATGTGACTATTTATAACCCAAACCGACCAACTAACTACCATAACCTACCATTATGATGAAGGGGTAAGGTTGTTAAAAGTATTCACTATGATGGATTAGTATAAAAATTAGTCAAAACGTTCAAATAAAGAAAATAAAAAAATCCAATCAAATGGACCAGAACCAACAAAGAAAATCCAAAAAATAGACAAAAAATAGCTATAAGAACCTCCTAAAATCAATGATCTGTGCCTACCATCCCAAATATTAAAATATAACCAGATATCATAATGACTATAGCTAAACTTATATTTAAGATGAATTTACCTTCTTTTAATGTTCATATCTATTGAGAACCCATATTTTCATACATATATATTACATCTTTTTATATAAAAATTTATTATTTTAATAAAACTCACACTTTGGAATCATAATGGTATAGTTCCTTGGGAAATATGGAGATATAAAAAACGGTTCATAGGTGAAATATTTAATATACCACTATGTAAATCAAATTTATCTCCCTTTTTAGACACATAATACATAATAAATGTATTCATTACTAGGGGAAAGGAAACACAAGAAAGGGATATATCAGATTCTTAGTAAGGGTAAAAAAGGGAGATATATAGGAATAACATGAACATAAGTTTATGAGAACATGATAATAACATTTGAAAACCAAACCATGCATATCAATGATCATAATATTGAGTCATGGTATAAATTTCAGAAGTGTATAAGAAATGAATCGTATGATAATAAAAGATCATATTACATGAGAGTATGACATTGGTATAATAAATAGATTTTTTTCAACCACATATAAACAGAAAACCTTTTCCAAGAATCCAAGGTTCACTTACAAGGAAATCATAATGGAATGGGTTTACTACCAAAACCATTATATTATTCAAGGTTCACCAGAAAGACCATTATAGTAGAACAATTGTATTACTAAACTAATTTTACTTCCCTTTCTAGTCATGTATATCTCATGAAATATAAATCTCTACCTAATGCATTGGATGTCGATATAGGTCCCCCTATATAATAATGAAAACCATATTTTTGTGTGACAAAATATCATAAACATTTACCCTATCATAACCCATGAAATTAAATGGGGTTTATAAACAATTAATTATATCATAACCTTTAGAGATGATACATGTTTCATAATCATTTCATCATTTCATTATAGAAAAACCCATGGGAAAAGAAGTGGGTTTCATAAGAATTTTATCATGGTATAACCCAACGAAGAGAAATGGGGTTCGTAAAAATCCAATCATAATAAAAATTTTTGGTAAAGAATAATAATAGGATCATTGGTTAATATGCCCTTTAAATCATAAGTTACATCATAGGATTCCATCTTAGTTGGAAAATTATTTTGAAAGATGATTTAAAACACTTCGTGAGGGAAATTATTTTTTCTTTTAAATTTTTTTTAAAATAAAAACACATTAAAAATAATTTTATTTTAAATTAAACTTGATAACATATTAAGGAAGATTCAGAAATCATTTAATGAAATAATTGATGAAAATAACCGTTGTGCTTTGAAAAAAAATATTTTTTATACATAAATTACCTTCAAAATCCTTTTCAATTTGAAATAATTAATTTAATATATAAAAATTTCCCAAACATTAAGGGATTAATTTTATTTGAAAATAAATATGAAAATTTATAAAGTAATCTTCAAATCATTGAGTGATCATAACTGTGGGGCGTACTATTCATTCCATAAATCTTAAAAAAAGAATCTTTTCATATATTAGGTAAAATACAAAAAATAATTGTTTGGAAAATAAAACGAATAATTATTTTAAAAAAATCTATAAAAATATAACATAGGTAAAACTTTCTTTATTAAATAATTTTAGTAATTTTAAAACCATTATTAACACATTTTTATAAAACATAATTTTCTTATAAAAATTGTTTTTGAGTTAAGAGAGAAATAAAGATGATTTTTCTTAAAAAAGACTATAAATCTTCGGTATATAGAGAGAAAAAAATAAAGGTAAAACATGTCTTATCATGACATAACCATAGGAGAATAAAATTTATGAATTTATAAAATAAGGATCATATTATTTTATCATGAGAAACATAATCATAGATAATTCTAATAAACGATCAGATTATAACATAAAATACTAAACACTTTATTAACTTTTAAATGTATGACCCATGAAGGAATATCATCAAATTAAACATAAAATAGAATTAAGATAAATAAATTTAGATATTACATATAAAAGGGGATATGTGTACACCTTGTAAAGTGAGATAGGAGTATAACATAACAAATGTCTCAAAGAATGAAAATTGACACAATAATAACTTACCTTATGTCTTGAATTCCTTCTTACACATTAAAAAGTCATTTATAATAAATATTAGTTTTTTTGTAAATCTATTACAAAACCAAAATTATATATATCATAACATATATGATTAACTTATAATCTTTTATTACCCTTATATTAACGAATCAATGTTAATATTGCATTTTGGGTAATAACTGCTTTGTTTTCCCTATATATTTGGATTTGTTTTATTCTATAATATTACTATGATAATGAAATAATATAAAAATTCCTTTTGTGACTGCCAAAAGTTGTTGGTAAAGGCCAATAGTGTTTTCTCAGCATCTTCTAAAAAAATGCTTTAGGTGCATTGATGTTTCCTATGGCATCTACCATTTGGAAGCCCCTATATACAACACCAAGATCACCTATAGTGACCTCCATTTGGTGGTAGTTATAAAAAAACAGAGGATTTCCTATAAAATACTCTATAACCCCACATTATACCACCTTTAGGGATTACCATTTGGCGGTCTCTGTAGTCTCACATGGCCTAGTCTATAGTGACCACCATTTGGAAGCAACTATAATTTTTTTAATAAAAATTCACAACATAATTATAAAAACATAATATTTGAAATAGGATTATATTTTTCTTCCAAAATATATAAAACTCTATGTCTATAAATATTTTTGTCTAATCATATTCTAATCACCACACCCATCTTCAAATAAAAATGCCTGGAAAAATTTAAGAACATAAATTGGGCAGAAAAAAATATGACAATTAATAATTTAAATGAAAAAAATATTTCAATAAAAACAAAGTATAACATTCTTAACTTATTTGAGATCGAAAATATATTAATAATTTCTAATCGTTGTTTGATATTTAAAACTACTTATTCTGTAGTTCCGAACAGAACATGATTCTGAATGATGTGTAAACTACTTTAACATGTCTTAAATTATAAAAATATAGTTATAATGTGATTTAAATTCATTCTGAGGTTGTTTTCTATATATATAACTATTAAAGGCATGTTTTTATGTTTTATGACACTAAAATATATTTTTCCTTCTTCTTGGTAAAACATAACCTCTGATTGATGTACCATTTACTCAATCATTTAAAAAGTCACTCAACTATATTTGTAGTCTGATTTCATTGAATTCAATGGATGTTCGGTTGGTTTTGACCCCCATGTGTCTGTAAAGGACATAAATCCTTATAAAATTATATAGTCAGTCATTCTGGACATGCTTCATGTCCAATTGACATTTTGTCCCATCATTCACATCACAAATAATAATTCTATAGTGGTATTATTATTTCACTTCATTCGGGGTTTTTTTACTTGGATATGACCATTAAATGTGTGTTTTGGTGTTTTATGTCACAAAAATGTGTTTTCAGTCCTCCCGAGAAAACACAACCTCAGATTGATGTTTTGTATACTCAACCATTTCAGAATTTACTCTAAAGTTTTTTCTTCTAATTTCATGTCATCTTAATGTTGTTTTGTTGATTTTAACCTTTGGGTGCACCTTTTTATATGGCATTAAACCTTTAAATACCACATATTTAGTCATTCTGGATAGACTAATCCTTCTATTGATAAATCATTAACTTGTATACTCCACTAATAATAATAATATGGTTTTAATGGGATTTCATGATTTTCTAAGGTTATTTGATATATATCAAACTAGTAAACACATGTTTTGGAGTTTTATGACACTAAAATTTCATTTTCTATCATCCTCAGAAAACGGCACATTCGATTAACATAAATTATACACAAATATTTCAAAATTTACACTATGATTTTTAATCCTATTATCGCACAACATTCATAGGCCGTTTAGTTGATTTTTATCCCAAAAGCTTTTAAAGGGCATTAACCCTTTAAAAACTTCATGTTCTTTTGATTAGGACAGACCACACATATGATTGATTTTTTATCTAATAGTAAACATAAAAATAATAATTAGACAAGATTCTAGGGTTGTTTTCTATGTATCTTACTTTTAAACATCCATTTTGGTGTTTTATGACACTAAAAGTGCATTTGTGGTGCTCCCAAACATACACCCTCTCATATTGACATTTCAGCTGCTTGACCATTTAAAAATTCAAAATATAATTTATTTTTCAGATTTCACAACATTAGGATTCTATTCAGTGGGGTTTTAACCCTATTAGACACACCCTTTTAAAGGGTGTCAACACTTTAATAACCACATATTTGGTTGTTTTGGACAGACCACTTATTTTATTGTCATTCTGTATTCTCATACACATCATGAATAATAATAAGATGGATTTTATTTTATTTCAAGTCATTCTGAGGTCGTTTTCTATATATCAAACCATTAAATGCATATTTTGGTGTTTTATGACATAAAATTACATTTTTATCATGATGGGAAAACATCCCCTATGATTGACATACCATATAATCAGCCATCTCAAAATTCATTCAACAATTTTTGTCCTATTATTTAAAGGTATTAAAAGGTGTTTTTGTTGATTTTGACCCCCCCCCCCCGTGTTTTTAATGGCCAACAAACCTTAAAAAATTGCATATTCAGTCATTCCAGACATACCTAACATTAGATTCAAAATTTATCTCTTCATACACATCCAAAATAATAATTAGACGGTTTTCCTATGACTTCACATCATTCACGGATCATTTTCTAGGTATAAGACTGTTAAACATATATTTTGGTTTTTTATGACACAAAAAGTTTATATTAATTCCTGCTTAACAAACTCCAGCACAGATTGACATTCCTTCTACTTGATCATTTCAAAAAATAACTCTATAATTGTTGTCATATGATTTCACAACATTCAGATCTTGATCAGTTAGTTTTTATCCCTGAACACAAATTTTAAAAGGGTTTCAAACAATTAATGACCGCATATTCGGTCGTTCTGGAAAACCATTTTTCCAATTGATGTTTTATATAGTCATTCTAATCATGAATAATTATTTTATGGTTTTCATATTATTTCATGTTATTTTGATATCATTTTCTATATATCTATAAGTTAACAAAAAATTTTCTATTTTATGACAGTAAAATCAATTTTTCTGTCATCCTGGGTAATCAAAAACTCCAATTGAAGTACCATATACTAGAAAATTTTAAAATTTACCCTATGAATATGTTGTTTAAGTTCATAGGATCTAGTGCCCATTTGGTTGGTTTTGACTCCCACATATTTTAAAGGGAGAAAAACCATTAAGAATCATATATTCAGTCATTCTGGGTAGACTACTGGTCTGAACGACAAGTCACCCTCTCGTAAAAATCATGAATAATAATAATAATAATAATAAGATTTGTTTTCTATGATTTCTGGTTATTAAGAAGTGATATTCTACATAATTGGCAGTTAAACACACATTTTTTGTGTTTTGTGACACTTAAGGTGTGTTTCTCATCATCATGGATAAACGAATCCTCCTATTGATGTATCATCTACTCATCCATTTCAAAATTCACTGCATGGTAGTTTTTGTTTGATCTCATGAAATTCAGATTTCATTCTGTTGGTTTTGACCCCCCCCCCCCGTGTGTTCTTAAAGGGTGTCAAACATTTAAAAATGCATATTCTATTATTTCGGGTAGACCATGCATCTGATTGATGTTATATCTCCTCATACATGTAAAATAATAATAATAAGATGGTTTTCATATGATTTAATACAATTTAGAGGTCGTTCGATGCAGATATGACTATTAAACAGGGTTTCTTGGGTTTAATGAAACTAAAAGTGTGTTTTCGGTCCTCTTGGGAAAACTCCAAATTAGATGGACGTTCTATAGTCTTTACTATTTAATTACTTTCTCAATGGTTAATTTTGTCTTTAGTTTTTACAATATTAAGACACCATTATGATTTTTTACCTCAATAAACACTTTTTTAAAGGATTTCAAACCTTTACAAAACTTATATTTAGTCATTATGAGAAGACTACATGCCTGATTGATGTGTCATTTACTTATACACATCACAAATAATAATAAGAGTGGTTTCCAATGATTTCAAGTAATTATGAGTTTGTTTTCTATTGATATTATGTTTAAATGAATATTTTAATGTTTTCTGACTCTAAAAGTGTTTTTCACCATCCCAAGAAAAAAACCTCTGATTGGTGTATTGTATTCTCAGTCATGTTAAAATTCTCTCTGTGGTAATTTTCTTCTGATTTGAAATCATTCAAGGGGAGTTTAGCTGGTTTTGACGACCATGTGTTTTCAAATGGCATAAAACCATTAAAAACCACATATTTAGTAGTTCATAAGAGTTTAGACGTTCTATTGACAAGTTGTATACTCTTACATATTACAAATAAGAAAACTAATCTATGATTTCAAGATATTTTGTGGTACATGACACATGGTAATGTGCCAAATTGGAATGATGGATATCCATCTTAATATACTCAATGAAGAAAAAAACGATAAACACAAAATGGATTTTACTAATCTAAATGGTTTTATGGATCAACCACTCACATTTATCCATAAAGGAATTTAGAAATTTGAATGTATGAGCATTGGCCAGGAAGGCATGCCATGTAATAGGCCCATATAGAAATAATCACAATAGAGGACCAGAATAAAAAAATTAGTGTAAATATTTTAAAAATTAATTGTAATAATAAAAATGATAAAAAAATTTATATTATAATATAATTAATTAATAACATATTGAATTCAACATTCAAAATTTCCCCCCTCTGAAATTAAACACATAAACAATATTTTATATACAATGAAAATCTAAATTGAATTTCACATATTTAGACCTCACAAATTAGAACAAAGAAACCTTTTACCAATGAATTGGTTAAAGGGCAATATCCTAGTGTTCTACTGTATGTGACTTCTATAACATGTGTGGAATAACACTTAGATGAAGCTTAATGTTATCTGAAGATTAAAGTGTAATGAAATCTCATTGATTCTCCAGGTTGAGTATACATGTTGTAAGTTCATAGGAATTGAGCAAATAGTGTTTAATAAAATCATAAAGGGGTATTAAAATGTTTAAAAGTGATTGAGAATGGATGCAGGTATATAGAAGAATATATGAGATTGACTGAAGAAATTCTGAAATTTGGCTAAGTCTTGATGTTTAAAATTGATCCAGCGCACCCTTAATCATTCATTCAATCTTCTAAGTCATGCAGTTAGTCATTAAATAATTTGGTTTATTTGTTAACTCATTATATTCATTCGATACCACATGGTATATCTCTATGGTAAGTAAATTGTATGTGTGGCCGACCAAAAATCACACGATTGATAAGTAAGATCAGTCCGCTAGTCTTACATTTAGTCCTCACTATCTTGCAGTTGAACCATGTGGTTTACTACAAATCATTTACACATGTGGTCAATCATTTTACAAGAGTCACTAAAAGGTAATAATTAATTATCAAGAGTATTATAAAGGAATCACCCCAGACACTAGATCTATGAAAAGCTAAATAAGAGATACATAAAGGTAAGGGAACCCAACATAAGGTTAATAAAATGAAATAGGTATCCATATATAGGCCATTCTTGTCCATCTTAAAGGTAACTGGTGTTCTAGTAATGGAAGTAGGGAGTTTAAAAAGGATATGTTAGGGTACATGTGGATATTCCCAATGGATATATTGAAGAATCAAGAGCGTCATATCGGTCAATTTCAATGATAAATTTGAGATTTCAAGATTAATTATTTGATGAAAATCCCGTTGCATGATTTTGATAGTGATGATAAGGTAAAAATTTATAATGAGAAAATAAAAAGAATAATTTATTACAAAAAAACATCTAAATCTATAATTAACACATTATCACCACTTATTATTGACTATTATATTTTAAACTATAATATTCAACTAGAAGAAACATCCCCAGAATATAACATCTTAATTATTCTATAATTATGATATCTTGATGTATATATAATTCTTAATCATCAATCACTATGAAAAAACATAGAAATTAACTATGGAACCATTGAATTTCATATTATTCATATTATTTCTTTGATAATCAATATTCTAGGATTACACCTATATATACCTATTGAAACCAATATTTTGATATATTTCTTGTTCTCACATCCTATTTACACCTCTTTCTACCCTATAATATTTTTCAACCATTTTGACAACAAATAAAGTGTTTCTTGAAATTTTACTTAGAATTCATGGTTCGATTTTCATTTTCCTTGAGATATCTACATAATGGTGGATAAACAGAAAGACCCCCATCTCCAAGAGCAAGCCATGGATTTCCAAGTTCGATGATAAAAAAGTATCAAAGAATTAAAATTCAATTTACAAGATTATTATAAAAATACATTGTGTATTCATCATATTATGAATTATAGATCTCTCCGAGATCTTCAACTTGACTAGTCGTGTAGACTTACAGATAAAAAATTATGGATCTCAAAAGATAGAAAAAAAAGATACTAGAAATGTGCCTCTACATAGCCTATCAACATAGTCAATATGTGAAACCCATTCATGTTGGTCCTCTGAACCATGTATCCCATCCTTGCAGGCTATCCGTGCAGGTTCACCTGGGTCATATAATTATATCCCTCCCCCTCAAATTTATAGAGGATGACGGAACTCATAGACTGTGAATCCCTAAGAGGGATCTGACCATGCAGGTCCATCACCCAAGCTTCCCATCACTACATGGGTGACCTTCTATGGACCACCTACACTAAGGAAAGGCCTCGAAAACCAACATTGGTGAAACACCTATGTGACGCACCTTGGCGGAGAACCTACGCGATGCACCTGGGCGCAACAGTTGTGCAACACAACTTAGTGGAGCACCTACATGACACACCTGGGAAATGTACTTGCATGAGACACCATGGTAAAGCAACCACATTATTCACCTTGTCATAACACATACATGAAACTCCTATATAATTTACCTACGTGAAACACCTATGAAAAGAACCTAAGTAGTCCAACCATGAGAAACTTCTGGTGTGTCCAGCGGGGTCGGTGCACCCGCACCCCCACTCAAGATTAGTTCCTGGCTATATTCCAGGCCCTCCAGGCTAGTCCGTTCACTTCCTTAACATTCCCCTATGAAAAATGGATAGTTTCAACACAAACATTCAGGTCGGATCAATGAAATTTTTCATTGCGCCGTTTATGCATTCAAAATTCAACCCCTAGAATACCATGATTTGAGATACTCCTACATGCTCACTGAAATGAATTGATTCAACTTACACCACTAGGTTATTTTCAAATTTTTCGAGTAGAAATTCTCGTCTTGGATTCCTCAGGTAACTTGCGTCGATAAAACTCCTCAAGAAACAACTCATACATCATCACCTGACTCCTATGTAGGGATGAATAATAAATTGGAATCTTCTTTAGGAGTAAGACCCAAACAATATATGGGAATCCACCTTAGAATTAATTACCAACCAATATATGGGTATCTTCATTATGTTTAAGCCACAAAAAATACATGTGAATCCTCTTTAGGAGTAATCCCCAAACAATAGATCGGCATCCTTCTTAGGAGTAAGCCCCAACAAATATATGGGAATCCTCTATAAAAGTAATCCCCAACCAATCCTCAAAGTGATTCCATCCTAATCTGATTATGAATCCTTCCATGTAGGAGGTTGAGGTCTTGATCTTTTATACACCATTCACCTTCACCCCTTCCTTACATTGGACATTCATTGAATGTAAAGAGAATAGTGGAAAGTGTCGTAGCCACATACTCTTCCTTTGTAGGCCGCACCTCTTCCACCAGTGAACGAGGAACAATGTTTGGTTTTTTTAATATTTCACATCCTCTTTTTTTTCTAACATGGATGATGAATCACATGGGATTAGAGGTTTCTATCAATCAAAACACCCATAGAGTCCACCTGAAGGAATGAACTACAGGAACTCTGATTCCTTTTATAAATGAGATACATAGGAAGCCTTGTTAAGGGCCAAGCTTCACATCATCTTAAGCAAGAAATGTTAAATCATAACCCCCTAAATGGACCTCCTCCTAGTTTTAATCTCCAAATGGAATGAAATAGGTGAACTCTAATTCCCACTATAATTTGGATATATAGGAAGCATTTACCTAGGGCTCGAGCTCAATGGACATCCTCCTCAGGAGTTAGACACTAATTCCATTAATCCAAGCATCCTCCTTAGAAGTAAGCCCCAAACTAAAACCTCCCAAAATTTTCCCGAGTTAAGAAATATCTTGTGGACCCTATTTTAATGGAATCCTCTTTAGGAGTATGCGCCAACCTTTTTCTCTCAAAGGGTCTTACCCCCTGTGAGACTTACTGAACTACGTGGGATTTGATTCCCATCCAAGAAAAACACATAGAAAGCCTCCCTAAGGTTCAAATACATCATTACAAATAAACCCTATTCTCTTCAGTTCATAACCCCATCAAGGTCTAATTCAACTTCAGATCACATATTCCTTCAATGTTCCTTGGGATATTTTTACGTAAGTGCCACACCAATATTTGGATAGGTACCTTCCACCTATATGTCCTTACCACATGACTTTAAAATGTTTGGTTGGTTCCTTATCACACGAACTCAAAAACTATGATATGCCCCATTAAGTGGCATGTATCTACATCCGTTATGATTCATTTCATGAGGATACATTGGTATCTAATTTCATGGATTGTACCCCACATCAAAAAAACATCCATGTCCTTGGAGGATGATAGACTCTAGAGTATCCTCTGTCTACCTATAATACAATAATTTCCAGAGTAAATTTCTATCTCACATGATGATAATAAATTCTAGAGTGACATTCTTCTACCTAGATGACCATAAAATTCCATATTTCCCAATAGAGTGCCTTAAAAACTAGTATTGACATAATAATGACCAAATAATCTCTAAGTAGTATATGAGAGGATACCATTGATGGATAACCTAGAATTCATATAGATATATCCATTGATAAAAAGCCTTGAATACGAATGGATGATTTTGAATTCCACACATGCTAATAATTGATTGAAAATTTTAATGGAAACCTACATTAATCTTTGAAACATTACAAGGATTCATAAAAATATCATAAATCTATAAGATAATCTTAGAGTAGGCAATAATTACCCCCTAAATGGTGCGATGATATCAACTACCCCTCCTATGAACCAAAGTGAGTTCTTATGTTTTGTAGGTCAACAAATATAATAAACAAATATCTTTAGAAAGTAGGTCCCTTTGGATATAGAACTGTTGGGTGATTCCATTTCCATAAACAAATCCATTGTAAATGGTTCAAAAAGAGTGATTTTTAACCAGAACACCTGATTCGAAGAAAAAAATGGTTAAACCAACCTGAATCCTTATCCAAGATGATAGTGTTACCCATATGTTAGGCCCCTATAAACTGATAAAATATGGACATACTTGGAAATCAACCATCCATGCATTCTTCCCAAATATTCTACTTTACTGGAGTTCATTTTATGTGTTTTTGATATATATTTGTACTATTTTTCATAAACTCCCGACAACCCAAACAGTTTTCTTTCACGTTTACACCAGTGAATGCCTCAACTAATGCTTAAGATGGATCCTCATCCACTCAATGGTTTCAATATCTGACTCAGCATCTTCAACACTGGGTCTCTAATGCACTAGTTCGATTGTACCATCAACATGGTATCATTCCACCCTTATAATATACTCGATAGGCCCTCCAAATCATGTGCAATCCATGATCATCTGACCAACGATGATCGGTGGTCCTGAAGAAGATATTTTCAACCACCATCTTCAACTACTTCGGGATATTATCCCCAAAATAGAATCACTATTTGATCCACTATTTCAGGGAAGTTGACCAAGAGGCCACCTATGGCCTCGTCTCGAAGATTTAGGGGTCCTTCCTAAGAGATCTTTCCAACAATCACTTCCACCAGCATCACACAATTGTAAATACTCTACATGATGAGGGTCTTATATTCGACTATATAGACTAGGTCCCTCGGACCCGGGCATACAAGAAGAACCACTAGGTACAAAAAAACTGGCTAATAGAGAGAAGTTTCCTACCTTTTCCCCCTCCAGAGAAGTCCACCAACCCATTTTTTTTGGAAAACAACTGTCAACCATGTAACACCCCGAGATTTTATGAAAAATATTTTTTTTTAATTTCATTAATGTCTTGTGTTGTACGCTACACCAAAAGGATCTTGCACTACACACAATTGCGACCTTCCACGATAGCGTATGTTATACGCAATACCGAGTTTCACTAGACATCAATATGTTATATAAACTAGCCATTATGAATAGTAATACCCACTTTTTGAAATTTTATTTTTTAAAATGGACTTCATTTTTAGATTCAGAATTTCAAAATTATACTAGGGTGAAATTTTGGTATTTTTATGAAAACTTTCAATTTTTGATGAATAGTGAAAACACTAGGTTACTATTTAAAACCGATTTTTATTTAAATAATTATTTATTTTATTTAAATTTATTTTAGGTAAAAATTGATACATAATAGCTATATAATTTCAATGTAATTAATTGGAGAAATTTTATAATAATTTTAAATATATAAAAAATTTATTGAACTTTTCACCGTCTAATACCCACCTCCTAGGAGAATTTGGAAATTTACATTAAATGTAATTTTACCACTTCTGTGAGTGGAATTTAGAAACTCAGAGAGACATGGTTAATATCAAAGAATAAAATTCGGTTCAGTGAGATGAATATAATTTTTGGTAAATAGTAACTTTTTACTTTTATTTACCACAGTTAAAAGTAAATAGGACAATTAAGGCTAAAAATTATTTTATTATTACCCTAATACATGTCCTAATTCTATTGGATAAGTGTCATTCGACCAAACAAACCTTAGGAAAAACATATGACCATTTATGTCCACTTAAATTAGATTAGGAAATTTATTATTAATTTATTTAAAGAAGGGTTAAAATAGTTAAAATCAATATTTAATAAATAAATCATTTTTTATATGGGGTTATACATAAGATAAATTCGACTATAAATATTTATTAGAAAGATAGAAAGATTTCCTACATAATGGTATTTTATTTATATTTTTTAGATATTAAATAATCTAATTTATTTATGACACAATGATGATGCATTAATTATCTTATTAATGAAATATTAACATAATTGATGTTATAAATACCCAAATAAATGTAATTTGAGAATTTTTATGAATTCCCCTAATTTTATAGTTTAATATGTCATGTTAGTACTGATTTAATTTACTTTTGTTGAACTAACCATGCTGTTATTATTTTCACAAAAATCAATTACCAAATAGTGTCTAAATTGACATAAAATAGTTTTTAAAACAAATATTATATTATTAATTGTTATTATTTTCTTAAAAATATAAGGATAAGTCAAGATACTTATATCATGATAGGTGAATCATTAATGGACTACTTGGGGGTATCTCGAATTTATATGGTATGTTTATTAACTGTATAATATAAAAATACAAAGAGACGTGGTAAATATCAATCTAATTAACTAAGAGTTAAAAATAAAAGATAAGGTTAATATAATGACCCAAACCTATCTAAAATCTATTGGTTGAGAGGATTTAAATCCATATCCACCTTAGCGTTGAAATAAATCAATTTGGAGCTATTAAAAAATGAATATGACTTTATTATAAAATAATATTTTATGTTTTTCCAAAGATGCCCCTCTCCTCCCTTATAAAAAGGGCACCCCTTCCCTCTTCTATTCACACCCTTTTGAGCCTTGAATCTTGGATAACCCATACCCATTTCCCTTATAAACCTCATTATAAACATACTACATGTCCTGGTCTTCTTTAATGACCAATTTTAGTGCCCTAAGAGGAGGTTTCAAAGAGGCGTGTCGAAGAAGAGGTAATATCCGTTACCGATTCTTTCATGTTTCTTTCTTTCTTCTACTTAATCTTCATTAGTTGTTTCAATATAAAGAAATAACATCAGTGTTACTTATATACTGATATATTATTATAAATATGAAAAAACCCTATTTCACCGTCTATCCATCCTACGGAAAACGAAATCACCACCCGTGTGTACTTATAGAATACCATCTCCACGCCGTGGTGTAATCTGTTCTTCCACCACCACCTAACATGGATGGGTATAATGGTGTAAAGAATAACTACATATTATTATTATAATATCATACTGATTCTATGATATTATATCATTCATTCAACTCCATTCAATAAATATGGGAATGATATCATCGCTCGTGCGTACGTACGGATTACCGTTTCCACGACGCGATGAGATTCATTATCCATGTTAACCTTTCATGAATGATTATAAAGTATATATAATGAATAATAATTAAATATATGACATAAAAATGATACTATATTTATGCATATATATATGTATATCACCTACTTAATTCCATTCAATTCAATAAGGAAACGAAAGCAGCGTTCATGCGTACGTATGGCCTACCGTCTCTATGAATGGTGTATTTCATTCCATTTATCGATCTATCATATATATATGTATCTGATGAATATATATTATATATAAATTATTTATTACATTCTGTAATTATGTAAATCAGGATATAAGTAATAATATCAAGAACAACAAGTTGAAACATGTACAATAAGTGAAATGATTTTACCCAAATCACTGCTTTTACATCAAATTTACAAAATAATTGTTAATATAAAGTCATAAATAAACTATATATGATATAATAAAAAAAATATGATTCTATAATAAGTTAATGAAATTATTTAAATCATTATACAGGAGGTTCAGAAACATACTAAGCATATCAGACATAAGGTAAGGGATAATTTTTCAAATCTCATTTTTATCCAAGATTGCTTATTCATAAGTATTTACTGGGGTTATTGTTCTCATCCATGTCCATGTTTCCTAAAAATGGTTTCATGTATGTTTATAGTCCTTTTTACCCATTTTTGACTTTTACTACATGGTATGTATGGAATCTATCTTTTATGAGGTACTTTTTGACTTTTCCGGCAAAAGTACGAGAAGAATGTTTTTTTAACTTATACGACATGAATGGATTTTTAGAACATTATTTCCCTGAAGCTTCCCTTAAAATTTTTCATGTTTATTTTCAATTAACATCTTTTAGTTTAAAATTATATGACATTTTAAGAAAGGAAAAATGTTTTTGAAGTAGAAAATATATTTTCCTCAAGAATGGAGTTCAAGCGTTTTATCAAAATTATTTTCTATCTAAGATAATATAGGGTTCTGTTTCTATACCTATTTTTACATTGATTTCATAATGTTATTATGGAATTATTTTTATGTAGTCCTTTTATCTTAGATGGATTATGTTATGATGGCACAATGTTTACGAATCCCATTTTTATTACATGGGTTATGCTATGATGTATGATTTAAGATTTGGTGGCACACATAAGAATGGTTTCATTATGAGATGGGTGGGACCTATATATCCCTCCAATGAATTGGGTAAAGATTTATATCTCATGATATAGAAATGACAGGAATATTAAGTTAATCCGGTTCAGTGATACAGGACTGGAACGAGGAGTGAACTCGATTTAGAAAGGGACATTGTCCACTAAGATGGTCTTGGCAGTAATGCCTCAGCTACTCTGGAAATAATAACAAGTGCTGAATGGTTTCCAAAATTACATGATTTATTCCCATGCTATTTTATCAAGATTGATGTTTCATTATGATATATTCCTTACGTACTTCCAATATTTATGTCTTTTCTCAAGATTCTGATGTTTGGATATTATGTTCAAGATTTTTCATTCAAATGTTTTTGGATTGTTTTATGCTCTCTATGATTACCCTTACTGATCATTTGAGCACACAATTTTTATGTTTTCTTTTCCCCAATATATAAATAAAGGTTTTAGGTATGACAAAAAAAGGGGAAGATCTTTATGGGAGAAGTTGAAGTTATTTCACCATGATTAGAAGATTAAATTCCGAGTATCCAAAGACACTAAAGTATTACGGTCCTTGTGTGTCTGTGTTTGTTATGTATTAAGTATTTCGCAAAACTAATGTAATGTCCATGTACGTTAAGAGTTGGGTGTCTATAGTTGGTATCAGAGGAAAGGTTTATTCAACCTTTAGAAACTAGGATGCGAGAACTTTTGTGAGATCCCTAGAGATATTTCTAAGGTGTGTCTAGGGATGTCACTAAGGTTAAGTATAAGTATAGGTTATAGTCCATGAATTATGGTAACGATCATAGAATTAACCTAAGATGTTTGATATTGAAGTTAATCCCCCTTGATTATGATTTTGGCCTCTCACACTATTCTTTTTGGGTTTTAGAAAATGGCTGGGAATGGGAAGATTCACTATAATGGAGGATATGATGGAAAATGGAATGATGTTCTTCATGAGAAACCGAATGAAATTGGATCTGGAGGTCCACATATTGTTATTATGCCTAATCAGCAATCTCATAATATGATCAATAATCTCAACTTTTGTAAGTTTCTCGAATCATCTAATAAGATAAATATGGAGTTTCATGATGATCATAGAGGAAGGAAAGTTCAATTTATATCATGTGAATCATGTGGGAAGAGGCATCAAGGAGAACGTTTCAAAGGAGATGGAAGATGATTTGGGTGCAGAAAAGAAGGACACAAGTTCAGGAAGTGCAATGGAAAAGGTTCAGTTAGCACCATGGATAAGGATAATGGTATTGCTATGACATCAACAATGATTAAATGATTTAAATGTGGAATGTATGGGAATTATGCAAACCAATTCCCTAAGGGAAAATATCATGAAGAGAATCAGCATGGTCATATGGGTAGTATTTTTTTGGATGATAATGAGGAGACTACAAATGATATATGAGATGAAAGAAGTGTTGATGCTTGGTCAATGGTTTAAGAAGGTAGTGGAATGATTGTTGTTGACAAGATACCTAAAGTAGGGGAATCGTTTCATCTAAATGATCTAAAAGGTAAAAATGTTATTGTGGACTCAGATGGTTTCATCACTCCACTCCCCAGGAAAACTAGGAAGCATAGAGAAAATGTCAACTATGAAAGAACCATCATCACAAGATCATTTGTGGCCAAAATTTCTTCCCTTGAAGTTCCTCCATAGCCAATTCCTATAGAGCCCCTGCCTGAATATTCACAAAACTCTGATTTTTCTAATTCAGAAACTTCTTCAATTGAAGTTGATGAAAATGACCCAGCATATAGGGATGCCTAATAGTATGATAATGATCTGGATTTTCCAAAATATCTTGACTCTTGGTTTGGGGGAAATGAGACAAATACATTTAGGAAGTATAAAAATTGTGATATAACTGCTCAGGATTACCTTGATATCAAAGAGAGGATGTTTATAAAAGTTGCTGAGGAATTCAATAAGGATCTAAACTTTGATTTCACGAGTATTCCATGGAAATAAGTTTTGGATCAGGCTCTATCTTTGATTGACTTTCTGTTTGGATGACTCTGGTGGATACTGAATGATTTATTTCTTAAAGTTTTCTTCTGAGTGTTTTCTTCTTGTCTTATCACATGGTCCTGGTTCATCTGCCTCAATCTGGTTTCTATTTTTCTTTGTTCAATTTCCGCTTAAATTATGTCTTATAGTAATTTTTCAAGGATGTTTCTGCTTCATTTGAAGTTTATCTGGACTAGTCTAGTTTCTTGGACAGTACAGGTTTTAGGGCTATTTTTGTGCTGAGACCATTCAACCTGTTTGGGGATTTGGCTGCGATCTCTTAATCAGATCTGCTTTTCATTTCTGAATTGGTTCTATTTGGATCTGTTTGTTTCTGTTTTTTCCATCTTTGTTTACCTCTAATTTAGTTTAAATTGAGTCCATTTGTATCTTGGTGCTACACCCCTAGAATTAGGATGGTTGGCTTCATATTGGTTGGGTGCCTCCTGCCGCACTCCATCTCTGTTCTCAACGATGAAGCCCTGCTCCTGAATGTTTTGTCATGGATGCATGCCATGCTACTTTGATGAATCAGGATTCTATATGATTTATTGAATCTGGATAGAAGATGACAGTTTGTGAAGATTCTACCTACAATTTATTTGTTGTGGAAGGCCTGGTCTGCCTTCCCTAATAGTTTTGGCTTCTTTCTCTATTTCTAGTTGGTGTTGGGTATGGTGCATGAATTTAATGACATGCTATTTGGAGGAATCTCTTGGATGTAGTACTTCTTCCTTCTCCTTCATGATTTTATTTTGAGGAATGTTGGATCTAAAAGAACTTTTCTTCTCTGAAGAATTAGTTCATGCTATCTAATACTTTCTGAAGTTTATAAGGGCTGGTCATGGAGGCACATCTTACTCTCAATGAAGGTACCCTACTGGTGTCTATTTTTTTCTTGCTTTGTAATATCTAATTCCTTGTGGGTGTAAGAATGTTACACCTCAATATTGTTTTGTAAAATCATTTTTATTTTAATAAATTCCTATGGGACATGTGCTGGGAAACAAGTTCATGTCGCCACCTTTTTTAAAAAAATCTAAGGATTGTTACACTATTGTTTTTCCTAAAGTATATGTTGAATGGTACGGGTAACCCTAAATGGTTATCCAGATATTTTGGAAAGAAGATGATATACACATAACAGATGGATAAGGAGGAAATAATATGTTTAATAGTATTCATGAGCTCATGATTGTTATAAGGACTAAGTGATATCATGGTTTGATAATATAGAATTTTGGGATTTTGGTATGTGGAAAGAGTTAACTTTTGACAGTACTCATGTTTTCACTAAGGTTCAATGGGTATTCATTTTTCAAGAGAATACATGATTAAAGCCTTCGAATGTTTGGAATGTGACCAACAAGACATATCTTATGATATATGGGGATCAACGATGGTATTAACATGCTTGTTATATGAACTCTCTGGTAATCGTTTTCACTATAATATGATATTGGATAGTAGTATTTTGGATAAGCCTAAATATTTGAATGGATTGTGTTGGACATAAGTTAGTATTGTTTAAGGCTAGAAATTTTTCAAAATTATTGATGGAAAGTTATAATAATGTATTTTTAAAAAAAGGACAACCTGGAGGATGGGTGACAACCCATCATGTTAGACAAGGCTGTGGGAATCGAACCCACAACTGAAGTGTGATGGGCCTTTATTTCCTACCACTGGCCTACAGGAAGTCCCTGGTTAGTAGAAACTAGTTTTATTTTATTATGCAGGATGATAGATGAAGTATAAGTCCATTTTGGAACCATATCTAATTAATCTCACCATAGATGGACTTGTGTATATAACTTTTTCTAACTTATGTTTGAGACATATGGAATGACCTATCATTCTATCGCATGATCTGCTAAAAATCGCGAAAGAAAAATTCAACTTCATTTCATTAAGAGATGCAGTGGAAATTGTTCAAGGCACAAACAACGGTGAGATTATACCAAAATAAAGTAAGTATTTCTTCTCATTAAAGTTCTTCAACTTTAAGGAAATGATCTTGAAATCAAGAAATGTTGTCCTCGTGCCCTTATATCCGATGAATCAGATGGTACCTTAGATCGTCACAAATTTATGCCTTTGTGATTGTTGGATTTTTCATATCCATGTTCTCTACCACCCACAATCAGAACATGACGGTTAGATTTCTCTTCCATATCCATATTTTCACCTATGTTCTCCTACGTGGAAACCCAATGATTAGTTAATTTGGGTAACCACTACGTTTCATACTTTAGTTTTTAAAGATAAGTTTTGGTATTCTTTTTTACGATGTGGGTTTCGATTAAATAAACTTTTGAGTAGTAAACCATTTATAACCCCGACGAATTTCGAGGGTGAAATTCATTTTAAGGGGGGTAGAATATAACACCCTGAGATTTTATGAAAAATATTATTTTTAATTTCATTAATATCTTGTGTTGTACGCTACACCAAAAGGAGCTTGCACTACACGCATCCCTGACTTGGCCTGCATTACACGCAATCACGACCTTCCACGATAGCATATGTTGTACACAATACCGAATTTCACTAAACAACGATATTTTATATAAACTATCCTTTATGAATAGTAATACCCACTTTTTGAAATTTTATTTTTCAAAATGGACTTCATTTTTGGATTCAGAATATCAAAATTAGACTCCGGTGAAATTTTGGTATTTTTCTGAAAAATTTCAATTTTTGATGAATAGTGAAAACACTGGGTTACTATTTAAAAACTGATTTTTATTTAAATAATTATTTATTTTATTTAAATTTTTTTTAGGTAAAAATTTATACATAATAGCTATATAGGTTCAATGTAATTCATTGGAGTCATTTTATAATAATTTTAGATATATAAAAATTTTATTGAACTTTTCACTGTCTTTTACCCACCTCTTAAGAGAATTTGGAAATTCACATAAAACATAATTTTACCACTTCTGTGAGTGGAATTTTAAAAATCCAAAAGACATGGTTAATATAAAGGACTAAAATTTGGTTCAATGAGATGAAAATAATTTTTGGTGAACAGTAACTTTTTACTTTTATTTAACACGGTTAATAGTAAATAGTGTAATTAACGGTAAAAATGACAATATTATTACCATAACACATGTCCTATTTCTATTGGATAAGTGTAATTCGCCCAAAAACAACATTATCAATAAAATATGACCATTTAGGTCCACTTGTATTAGATTAGGACATTTATTATTAATTTATTTAAAGAAGGGTTAAAATAGTTAAAATCAAAGTTTAATAAATAAATTATTTTTTATATAGGGTTATACATGAGATAAATTCGACTATAAATATTCATTAGAAATCTAAAACGATTTCATACATAATTGTATTTTATTTATAATTTTTAGACATTATATAACCTAAATTATTTATGACACAATGATGATGCGGTAATTATCTTAATAATGAAATATTAACATAATTGATGTTATAAATACCCAAATAAATGTCATTTGAAACATTTTATGAATTCAACCAACTTTATAGGTTAATATGAAATTTTAGTATTTATTTAATTAACTTTTTTCGAACTAATAATGCTGTTATGATTTTCAGAAAAATCAATTACCAAATAGTGTCTAAATTGACATAAAATAGTTTTTAAAACAAATATTAAATTTATAATTGTTATTATATTTCTAAAAATCTATGGTGTGGAAAAGATACTTCTATCATGATATGTGTATCATTAATGGACCACATTGTGGTCTATTGGATGTATATGGTAAGTTTATTAACTATATAATATAAAAAATACAAAATGACATGGTAAATGTCAATCTAATTAACTAAAAGTTAAAACTAAAAGAAAAGGGTAATATAATGACCCAAACCAATATAAAATCTATTTTTTGAGAGTATTTAGACCCATCCCAATCTTATCTTATAAATAAATTAATTTTTAGCTATTAAAAACCGAATATGACTTTATTATAAAATAATATTTTATGTTTTTCCCAAGGTGCCCCTCTCCTCCATTATAAAAAGGGAACCCCTTACCTCTTCTCTTCACACCCTTTTGAGCATTTATGCTTGGAAAACCCCTACCCATTTCCCTTATCAACCTTATTATCAACATACTATAGGTCCTGGTCTTCTTCAAAGACCAATTTTAGTGCCCTAAGAGGAGGTTTCAAAGAGGTGTGTTGAAGAAGAGGTAATATCTGCTACTGATTCTTTCAAGTTTCTTTCTTCTTCTAATTCCTCATCATTATTTGTTTCATTATAAAGTAATAACATCAGTATTACTTATATACTGATATGTTATTATAAATATGAAACAACCCTATTTCACCTTCTATCCATCCTACGAAAAATGAAATCATCACGCGTGCGTATGTACGGAATACCGTCTCCACACCATGGTGTAATATGTTTTTTCCACCACCATAAAACTTGGATGGGTATAATGGTGTAAAGAATAACTACATATGATTATTATAATATCATACTGATTCTAATATATTATACCATTCAATCCAATTCCATTCAATAAATATGGGAACGATATCATCGCTCGTGCGTACGTACGGATTACCGTCTCCACCACGCGATGAGATTCATTCTCCATGTTAACCTTTCATGAATGATTATAAAGTATATATAATGAATAGTAATGAAATATATGACATAATAATGATACTGGATTTATTTATATATATATTTATATCATCTACTTAATTCCATTCAATTCAATAATGAAATGAAAACAGCGTTCATGCGTACGTACGACCTACCGTCTCCATGAACGGTGTATTTCATTCCATTTATCGATCTATCATATATATATGTATATGATGAATATATATTATATATAAATCATTTTTTACATTCTGGAATTATGAAAATCAGGATATAAGTAATAATATCAAGAACGACAAGTCGAAACACGTACAATAAATGAAACGATTTTACCCAAATAACTGCTTTTACGTCGAATTTACTAATGAATGGGTAATATAATGTCATAAATAAACAATATATGATATAATAACAATAAATATGATTCTTTAATAAGTCAATAACATTATTTAAATCATTATACAGGAGGTTTGGAAACATACAAAGCATATCAGACATAAGGTAAGGGATAATTTTGCAAATCTCATTTTTATCCGAGATTGCTTATTCGTAAGTATTTAATGGGGTTATTGTTATCATCCAAGTCCATGTTTCCTAAAAATGGTTTCATGTATGTTTAACTCCTTTTTACCCATTTTTTACTTTTACTACATGGTATGTATGAAATCTTTTTTTACGAGGTACTTTTTGACTTTTCCGGCAAAAGTAAGAGAAGAATGTTTTTTTAACTTATACGGAATGAATGGATTTTTAGAACATTATTTCCATGAAGCATGATTTACAAGTTTTCATGTTTATTTTTAATCAACTTATTTTTGTTTAAAATTATATGAAATTTTAAGAAAGGAATTTTTTTTGAATTAGAAAGGATATTTTCCTCAAGAATGGAGTTCAAGCGTTTATCAGAATTATTTTCCATCTAAGATAATAAAGGATTCGGTTTCTATCCCAATTTTTACATTGATTTGATTATGTTATGATGGAATTATTTTTACGAAGTCCTTTTATCTTATATGGATTATGTTATGATTGTACGATGGTTAGGAATCCCATTTTTATTACATGGGTTATGCTATGATGTATGCTTTATGATTTTGTGGCACACAGAAGAATGGTTTCATTATGAGATTGGTGGGACCTATATCTCCCTCCAATATAGTGGGTAAAGATTTATATCTTCTGCGATATACATAGCTAGAATAGTAAGATAATCCGGTTCAGTGATACAGGACTGGAACGAGGAGTGAAATCGATTCAGAAAAGGATTTTGTCCACTAAGATGGTCTTGGCAGCAATGCCTTGGATACTATTGAAATCATAACAAGTTCTGAATGGTTTCCACAATCACATGATTTATTACCATGCTATTTTATCAAGATTTATGTTCCTTTATGATATATTCCTTATGTACATTCAAGATTTATGTCTTTGCTCAAGATTCTGATGTTTATATTTTATGTTCAAGCTTTTTCATTCAAATGTTTATGGATTGTTTTATGTTCTATATGCTTACCCTTAATGAGAATTTGAGCTCACCCTTTTCATGTTTTCTTTTCCCAAGGATATAAAGAAAGGTTTTAGGTAATAAAACAAAAGGGGAAGATATTTATGGGAGAAGTTAAATATCTTTCACCATGACAAGAAGATTAAATTCCGAGTTTCCAAAGACACTAAACTATTACGGTCCTTGTGTTTATGTGTTTTTTATGTATTAAGTATTCCGCAAAAGTACTGTAATGTCCATGTACGTCATGCTTTGGGTCTCTACAGAGCACATACACCCATCAGCCTTTATTCTGTCTCCTTGTAGACTCGTCTGGAGGAACCCACCCAACCCCTCTTTCCAAATCTAGGGGACTTCTATGAGTAGGAAAATATACCTACTTGTAATCTTTCAGCCATCTAGAAGACTAATTTTGTTTCATTCAAATAAACTCACCAACCAAATACAATGGTAACTTATAAGTAGGAACATACACCTTCCTGCACTCACCTAGCCTACGAGAAGTCTCATATGGAGGCACCTAAATAAGTCTACAAAGCATGCTTATTAGAAAATATCTAGAAAGCACATACACCATATAACATCTATCAAGACTACCAACAATCTCGTTTGGAAGCTCCCAGAGAAGTTATTCAAAAAGTTATGATGACATACCTGGGGCAGACTCAACTCTCTACCCCCACACACGAGTACTCTGAGTATCCAAGGATAATAAAGGAGGGATTGGAGAAGGTATATACAACTACTCTAGATACGGAATGGATGTATATTCCCATTTTGTACATTGATTTCACCAAGAACATTTTGGGAATGGTGAAAGGGAAGACAAAAATTCCTGCCTATATCCTGGAAGCTTACCAAAATATAATAACAGAAAATTCATATGTACTAGATGGATGAACACATAATTATGTCCCCATACCTAGGAGATCTCATTGGCATGTCATCACAAAGTAGATACACACCTCTATTCTAGTCCAGGAGGGTTATGGGATATACTGCCCCATATCATATATATAATAGGATCGGGAACAAACAACCATTCTAATTAGATATAATCGATCTATTATGACAGTGACTCTAAAAAATTCACATACACATACCCATTATAACCACTCTTCAAAGCTTATGGCCCCAACTGATTTTAAGAATAAATCCAAAAATAAGTATTATCAAACATAGTTGGAAAATCAACATCATATTTGTGATTTGGATCCACTTAATGATGTAATCCTTAAAGCCCTAAATCATTTATCTATTTCATATCAAGGTCATACTTTTATATTACAAAATTATTAGAGTATTTGTAGTAATTATGATGTTCCTCATCAGTCACTTCATCTCAATGTCTTGTTTCATGATAATTAGGTCAATCTCGAGAACATATCTCTGAATAAAAGCCACGACAACCCTTTGTGCGTCCATAGAACCTAGGAGCAAGTCGATCAATTCCTTTCTATAATCCACCATAATTGTCCTTCTCATGATGGTGTTTACTACAAATGTCCTCTCTGCAGTAGTGATTCATATAGTCAATAGAATTCATCATCCAACAATGTAGGGATGAGAAATCCCTCTTATCTTAATCCATTTGAAAATATAAGTCCAATCATTTAGGATGAAATGTTACTAGAAGGTGAAATAATTTCTCATCTAGAAGATATCCTAAAGAAATAGTCATTATCTGAGCCCCCTTAGTCCACTTTCCTTTCAGTGCAAGAGAGTAAATCCCAACCAATTCCATTATTTTATTTTAAAACAACTGAGAATCATCCACTTTAGTCAGACCAGGTTGAAAAAACTTTGTTCAATGATGAATATGATATGTTGAACATGAGGAAAAAATTAACAGGGTGTGAAATACATGTCATGTTCTGGCCCTTGGAAACCTCTCAATATAGCATTCCAAAGATGTTGACAGATGATTCTGTTCATGATATCTGACTCAAAATATGGAAGAATCTTCATCATCTCAAGGTGAAAGTATTAATTTGTGATGAATCTCAAAGTCATGTGGAGGTAATAGATAGGTTGTACTTCCAAATTGACTCGGAGTCTCTCATTATTTCCCAATATCCAACGATCAAGAAGTAATAGGGATCCATTCAATGTGCATGACTTGATGCATTAATGAGGTTTGAAAGACTCATTGTAGATATCCCATATGGTGTTCCTATTATAGGATGGGGTGCACATGGAGCATTTCATTTCACTGTGTTCCAAAGCCAGTAAATCCTTCCAAAAGTGGACTCCTGTAATGTAAATTCTCTAAGCTGGCTACAACAAGAAAATTTTGTTCATGATCAAAGAGATGATTTTCAAGAACATGCTTTGACCGAATTACACCAAAGTCAGGCTCATAGAGAGAAAGATATAGATATAATTTTGCATCAAGCATCTAAATATTTCAAGAAGTCCTATTGCTTAGATGATTTCAATCATCATATTGTGGAAATGTATGAAATAACACAAGGGTCTTATGAAATAAGTTATTTAAGTATTTGAAATATAATACACCTAGCCAACATACATTTTAGGGAAGAATATGAAAAATGAACACACAAATGAATTATTTGAGGATACCCTACATATTACTATATGCCAAATAGTTATCAAGGAACTAGAAAATAGGAGGATAAGGACTCATGGAGGGAACATAACAACATTATCTCACAAAGATAATCATATAATGCCAGGAACACATTATGAGTTAGGGAATAGCATTTATTCTGTCATGGTTGATCCTCCAAAAAATGAGTCAATTTCATGGGAGCCATAGGATGTAATTATATTTCATAATAAAGTCCACACCAAAGTAAATGAAGGAGGGGTGCATTCCAGAAATCATGGTCTTGATCCAAATCAAGGAATACTCTAAAATAATCCACTTCCACCATTTCAAAAGGCACCTATCAATGAAAACAAAAAAGGATAGATTATGTATCACCTTCTCACTGAAGATAGTCAATCCCTTTTGTTGGAAGAAATATTTGATCAATAAGAGAAGGAGATGAAGGAGTTGAGAAGACTCAATACATAGTTACTCCAAATCATCACTCCTGCTCGACATGCTTCACAAGAACATCCTCAACATTCACATCTAGTAGTAACACCTCAACAAAGAGGGTTTCTTTAAAGTAATTATGTGGTTAATGAATTCCATCCATTAGTTACACAACCATAATAGGGTCAAGCACATACTTATAGGGTGGTCTCCATGGGTTATCAAAGGAAAATACCAGCGGTTCCACCACCAGTGTCCTAACTGTTTCTGCACCTATTCACGCTCCAGCCACTACATCCATTCAGGTCCCGACTCATCCAAATATTCCTTGAATTCTCATGAACATCATTGAGTCATTGAGGACATGATTGGAAGCTATGTAAGGACTACATGCACCAATACAACATGAAAATATGGTTTATCCTGAATGGGTGGATCCAACCACTCTTCCACCAAACATTTGGAATCCATCATTTCCAATATTTAATGGATCCGAAGATCTGGAGTAGCACATGATGCATTTTTATCTATTATTGTGATCCTATTATGGGAACCCCTATGAAACAAGAGGGAGTGAAACTCAAATTTTTTGTGTATTCACTACAAGGGCCAACCGTTGTCTGGTATACAAGGTTGTAGTCTCAATTGATTAATGGATGGGAAGATCTCCATCAAAAATTCATTTCCTAGTTTTATTAAACACTATAGAATACAACAATATTTGATCTCAAAAACTGCACAAAGAATGATAATTAAAGAAGTTTAAATTTCATTTCTCCGTGGAAAGGATTAACTTAATAATTAAATATACCACTCCCCCAAGAAGAGTTTCTACCCATTTGTGTTGCAAATATCTGTGATGAGTTTCTCACACCATTAATACATGTGAAATAAAAAGGAGGGTTTAGGGATTTGAATTCAATTTATCAATAGGTGGAAAAATCCATAACAGAGACAATAGATAGTTCCTGAGTAATCCCATCACCTCTGGGAAGAATAAAAGAATAACCATAGGCCACTAATATAACTCTTAAGCAGACCCATATACCTACTCATACTTTAAATTCCTCATCATACCATAGGTATTCACCTTCTGAGCGTCAGTAGTAATGAATTCCTTATTAAGATGAAAAAAATATCAAAGGATGAGATAGTTTGAGGAGTTCAAAAATAAGGTCTATTATTATTGAAGTGACCAAGTCCCCATCTAATTCATCTCAACCTTGGAAAAAACATAGTTCTATTATCAAGGATAAAGAAACAAAAACAATTAGGAGACTAGGACATCCCAATCTATTTCCCCTTCCATAAAATGTTGGGCCACCCCATCTAAGAGTGTTTTGTTTTTAATGAACTCTTATAAATAATGATAGACTCTAAGCAAGTAAAGCTAAAAAATTCACCAACACAGGAAGAATGTCTTAATACTACCAATCCATAGGAAGAAGGTGAGTGGTAGGTAGTCAAATGTTAGAATTCTTAGAAATTATATGTTTGGATAGTCAAGAAAACAATAAATCTAAATCATGACATTCTACAAAAACAATTAAAGTAATCAATTGCGTCTCTAGACACTTCTGTTATAGAAAATCCATCTTCACCAAAAGATCAATTCCTTGAAGGCCAGTTTTCAAAGAAACAACATGCCTAAAAGAATAAAGAAGAAGCGGAAGAATATGAGTTTGGGTCAAGGAAAAAATTTTCCTTGACCATAGAGTTTTTCATTCCAACTATCTCAAAAGCACGAACATTACCCTATCAGACGAAACAACAAGAATCAACCTATCAGCCAGAATATTTTGCAAATGTGGAGTTTATTTTTGGTTCTAAATAAATTATTCACATAATGGATCCCTATGAAATGATGATTCTAATTATGCACCTAAATTCCCCCTACGTGATTGGGGAACTAGGGAAATATGTCATCAAATCCAAGGATATAGGGGAAGATTTGGGTATGCTAGAAGCCTATAATCCAACCACACCCCTGCTCAAACTGTTTATGTAGTGTAAACTCATGGGAGAGCACTTTATCATAGTCAATAAGTACATTTGAATTATTCCATAAATGACAGTGTATTCCCTAACACAATTATCTTGGAATAATGGTAAAATGTTATAACACCACATTCTCAGTGAGTGAGAATACCTAGATAGACCAATCCAACAAGGGAATAAGTATTTCCACCATCTTCCCTCAAAAAAGGGTCCATCAACATCATGAGAATCAGATTTTATGGAACCTGAAAAAAATAATATCTTTTCTAGAAAACATAGACCTCTGGATCAAAAGTATGATGTGTTGAAAAAACTATCCCATATACCAGTCTAGCTATCAATCTTGGATGCACTAAATCTATCAAAATATATCCAGGAATCTCTAATTGAGGAATTTTCAATCCCTCAAGAGTTTGAAACTAAAATTTCTACCATAGAGGTTTACCATATAGAGAATGACCTAATTAATTTCCATTAATTCATATCTTTCACATAAAAAGATGAGGATGTTGTCATACATGGACACATAAAAATCTTGTATCTATCTAGAAAGATCAATGAGATTGAAAGCCTATGAGGCTTCATTGATAATTCATCTGGAGTCAATATCACTCTCATTAAAATAATTTTATAATTGGGCCTCACTGAATCCCACTTTCTCCTTCCACCATAATGTAACAGGGTTAGGACAAAAAGGAGAAAGAACCTCTCAAAGAATTTATACCCAGAACTCAGTTAGGAGATCTCATATCTGATACAGAGTTCATGGTTATCCAGCTGGGCACAGCTTTCAACATTCTATTGGGGAGGACATGGTAAAACCAGTATGCGACTACTCTTTCATTATACCTCAAATGTCTCAAATATAGATTCAATGGTAAAATTAGGACATTTCTTCATGATAAGTCCCCATTAAAAAATGGTAAATCTCAGTACATTGATGAGGATCTCAATAATACAAAGGGAAAATTGTCCATGAAAAATGATGTCACTAAAATCAATGCTCCTATTGGTCTATAAAAGATCATAGATAACCCATTCAATAATCTTAGTGCGGATTATGTGTTAACCATTAATCAAATTGAAAGTGTTTGCCCAAATCAAATAACTCATTCAGTGGCTTATGTACTTTCAGTTTTTCCAATTGAGCCTAAAAGCACAAGAGAAATCATTGATTCGCTAAACAGTGATGAAAGCCTAAATAGAGATGCCTTCATTCAATCTACTGAATATCAACAAATCTCTGATTCATCAGTTAGGCTTGAATAAGTTATCACACTCATTGAAAAAGATAGAGATACTGATTCAGGTCCCATCATATTTCCTTCAGAACATCAAAAAGACCTCTAATAATCTGATGGTTTGGGGATCGTTCCCTTGTTTTCAAGAAGTCCAAATATCAGCCCCTTCCCAAGATATGAAAGTCATATTTTACCACCCAACCTTCAAGAAGAGGTTGAAGAAGAAACATATGAATAAGAAAAAGAATTATCAGAGGAATATCTTAGGTAATCCACTCCAGTTAATGAGGAAGCCGTCTGTCGAGAGAAATAAATATGGGTATAAAGGAAGTCCTAAATCCCACTTTGATTAGTGTGGCCATGAATAAAGAATACAATGAGGTGTATACATCCTTTTTGAGGAAACACTGGGGTGTTTTTAAATGGAATTACATAGAGCTTCTAGGACATGACCCTGATGTGGACAACCATCATTTGGGCTTACCAAAATATTACTAGGGATACAAGAAAGTAGCAAGAAGACCACTCCCGACTCATGTCTCCAAAATTAACTCTATGTTCAAAAATATTATCAAAGTTGACTTCATCCAAGAGGTGAAATATCCAAAGTGTTAATCCAATATTGCCTTTGTAAAAAAATAAATGGTAAGATAATAGTTTTCATTGATTTATGATATCTCAAATAGAATTATCCCAATTAGGATTTCCTAGTTCCAATCCTAGAACACTTTATTGATGCAACAACTGGATTAAAATATCTCACTTTCATGAATGGATACTCTGGATATAACCAAATATAGATGGATCCATAATATGAGGAATTTGAATAATTCAGAGCTCCTCAAGGCATGTTTTTCTATCAAGTAATGCCCTTTGTCTTGAAGAATGATGGTGAAACATACCACCATCCAATGCACCACATATTCAAATCCTTCATAGGGAAATTTAATGAATGCTATCTTTATGATCTAGTGGTCAAATCTGAATAATGTTGTGACCACATGATTTACTTAGGGACCATATTCAGTAAGCTTCAAAAAAATTATATGAATATGAACCCCTTGAAATGTTCTTTTAGGGTAACCTCGAGAAAATTTATCAGTTTTATTGTATGCCATCACAACATCGAACTAAATACAAAGAAGAATAATGGTATCCTTGTCATGTCACCTCCTCAAAAACATGAAAGAGTTGAGAGGACTACAAGGATACCTGGACTATATCCAGCACTTCATAGCCAAGGTGACATGAAATTGTTTTAACTTCACCAAATTAATGAAGAAGGGGGTTACATATCAACGTACCAATGACTACCAAGAAGATTTTGATACCGTCAAGAAATTCCTCTTTAGTAAACTGTTATCAATGACACTTATTGAAGGAAAACCACTCATTCTATATTATACAGCCTTGGAGGAATCCCTGGGTTCCTTCCTCTCACAAAAGAACAATGCTAGGAATGAAAACATACTTTATTATCCCATTCAAACCATGATCGATGTAGAGGCTCAATATTCAGATATTGAGAAGAGCTTCCTAGCATTAATATTTTCATTTTAGAAGTTGAGGCACTAACTACAACATCCCAATGTCTACTTGGTCTCTCGAAATAACCTTCTCAAATATATCCTCATTCAACCTATGCTGATAGGACGTCTGGTAAGGTGGGAAGTAATTATGAAATAATTTGATATAATTTTTTTTGAATCAGATAGTAGAGAAAGGCCATGTTTTGGAAGACTTCATTTTTGATCACCCATATGCAATATAAACATCAGTAAATTTTGAATTACATGATGAAGAAACCTTCTCTGTTCAGGACAACCCCTGGATATGGGAAACTGATTTTGAAGGTACTTTCATAAGTACAATGAGGAATAAAATGGCAGATACAAAACTCTATAAATTTGGGTTAGGGATTGTACTCATATACCCATAAAAGGCGATGTTTCTATACTCTTTCCTATTATCGGAAGGTGGTACCAACAATGAGGAAAAATATCAGGCTCTCGTTGAAGTATTTGAATTATAACTATATGTACTAATGGATCACCTAGAGGTGAAGGATTATTCAAAATTTGTAATCAAATAGATCAATGTGGATTACACCATTCTAAAATAATAACTAATTCCCCTGTGTACTTATGTATGACTGTAAAGGGAATAATTTCAATCAAAACCAACATTGTCTTATACCCCACAGTCACAAAAGTCTCAAGATGAAGCATTGGAAAATACAACCACAACCCTTGAAGATACAAACCAGGAGGAGACAATCATCATCATTTCTCATCATCAAGTGGTTTAAAATTTTGGTCAAAACATTAAATAAGAAATAAATGAAATTATTCCCATTCCTAAACCATTTGTTCATACCATGTGAAGGATGTAACCGATCATGTAATATATGAAAAATAGAATACTTCCACCAGATAGAGATGGAAAATAGAAAATCTAGAATAAAGAAGTCATGTTCAATCTATATGATATCCCAAATCAGTAGAAGATCCTCTATATACGAGGATTTGATGGAATTCTCCTCAGATGAATTGATGGAGATGAAATTGAAACTATCTTAAATAATGTATGTTCATGAGATTGTGATCCCCACCAGTCTTGGTACAATATTTTTGATCAATTCCAAAGGCTTGGGTATTCTTGGGCTTCAACGATATAGGATTGCACTGATTTCACTAAGAAGTTTTATCCCTTCTAGATTCATGCCAACTTCATTCATCAACCCCAATAGTTTCTATATATATCCAAATACTAATGTCCATTTTCTAGATAGGTAATGGATGTAGTGGGACCCTATCATACAACTAAAACCACGAAGTTCAAGTATATCCTTTCTACTACTGATTTATTCTCAAAATGGGCTGAGGCAAAACCTCTTAAAGAAGTTGGATCCAAAATCATTGTTAGCTTTGTAAAACCTAATATCATAACAAGATTTGGTATCCATCATAATATATTGATGGAAAACGACATCAATTTCTATTCTTCCAATGTAGGGAAATTATATCAGGAATACAATATCAAATCCAACCATTATTCCCACTATCAGGCTGTGGAAAATGGATAGATAGATGCTTTAAAGAAAACTTATTCCAACATAATCTAGAAGATGGTGGCTAAAGATAAAAATTATTGACATGATAAACATCTTCATATCTTATTATCTTATAAGACTACTACCTGTACTGCCACATGGTCAACCCCATAAACATTGGTATATGAGATAGAAGTAGTTATGCCCATTGATGTTTGAATACCTTCACTTCGAGTTGTTGTTTGTGATCAGATAAAAACGTATGACTAATCTCAAAAGTGACTACCTAAGCTAGATTATTTGGATGAAATTTTATTTCAAACCTTTCAACACTTATAAGTATATCAGAACTGAATATAATGAGTTTCATCAAGAAATTTTGACTCTATTCATTCTTCCAAGGAGAATTTGTATTGTTTGTTAGGACTCTAATGACACCAAGAAAGAATCCTCTAAAACTTGAGAAAAAGTGGGAAGGGTCATACTACATATATAATATCTACTCTAATTGAGAGTATTACTTAATCTTAATGGATGTAAAACTCACTACAACACCAACCAATGTAAGGATACTGAAGAAATACTTGGTGTCACAACACATTGTTTATTTGGTTGCATAAAATTAAACTGCATAATAACCAACATCATGTTTGCATGAAGTTAAACTACACAGAACAATGCTTCCTTTCTATATGATGTTAAACTGTCTAACATATTCATCCTTATCATGAAAAATTAAACTACACGACATGTGATCCTAGTCAGTTGACCTGAATCTGCAAAACACCATTCTTCCTCACCATACAACATTAAATTATACGGTTAATGCCCCCTTCATTTGATGTTAATAAATACTCCAAGTTACCACAAATTGAAATTCTTTTTGGTCCCATAAAAGATGAGTATCTTTCATGTGTAATCATTAATCACATCATTTCTACTCATTGGGGTAGATGAACCACATTTCTCTATATGTTTGAATCAAATATACATCAGGACCCCTTTTCAAGCACTGTATGTGGCTTGATTATCATTCCAATGAGATATGGTGTGACACCCAAATCCCCTATCTTGGACCCATAAAAAACCATAAAAAAATCAATTTTCCCTTTCAATGTATATTAGTTAATTCTATACTAGGAACCCTTCCTTAAAATATAGATCGATTCTCATACCATCTTGTATTTTGTGCCTATCCATTATTCTGGAAAGTATTAAAGCCCTGGTTTCTCACATAAAAATTCAATTTATGAGGGGATCCATCCATAAGAACTATGCGTGGGTTGATTTTCATTCCAATGAGATATGTATTGACACCTATCCCTATCCCCTGGTATAAATATAATATTTATGTCTTTCCACAATGGTTCATCTTCATCCTTACCACAAGATGTTAAACTGCATGGGAACATTTCAATAACTATATATGTCTTGATTATTTCCCCTATAAGATATGTAGTTACACCCAAATCTCTTATCTTAGTTGCAGCTATGATGTTGAAAAAGTCCCTTCACCCTTGTGTGTATGAATCAATGCTTCACAGGGAGCACCTTCAAGAACAACGTGAGGATTGATTATTTCCTTAGCAAGATACATAGTCATGCCTAGATATCTAAATGTGCATACATCTGTGATTAATCCTTAAGATACTTTACTTATTCTATATCAATAAGATCTACATAAAGAACCTGTTAAATTCCACATGATGTTCGGTTGATGCCCAGAATTTCATTCTTAGGCTCAACAAAAATGTTTCTTCCATGTAAGGTCATCCACATATTAGCAACATGACGATAACATGTATGGAAATAACTACATATGGATTTATTATCATTCCATTAATAAATTTATATATGTCCAAATCTCAAATCTCAAGCCCATCCAGGAATAAAAAACCCCCTTTTCTCACATCAAAATCTAGTTTGTATGGGGAATAATGTTCAAGAACTACATATGAATTGATTCTCATACTAATGAGATATGTAGTGAAGATAAAATATCTAGTATTGGGTCTAATCAATATAAAAAAACTTCTTCACTCCCTTTTTTATTGAGTAAAAACTACATAAGGGAATATTTCAGTATGAACTACATGTGGCTTGACTCTCATTTCAGTGAGATACAGAGTTACATTCATGTATTCTATCTCATGTACAATAGTAAATAACATAGAATCCCCCTTTTCTATGTGTATGAATAAAAATTACACAGGGAAAATTTCAAGAACTATGTGTGTCTTGATTCTCATCCCCACGAGATATGTAGTGATTCCCAAATCTCTAAACCTAGGCCCAAATGTTAGTTTTTAGAAGAGAAAACCCCCATCCTTATCCCCGTATATGAGTGAGACCGATGATGGGATCTTTTCCTTTAATTTTGAGTTTATTCATATTATGATGAGATAAATGGTGATTTCTATACTTCCTTATTTAGGCCCAGCCATCTGCCTAGTAATTATAAAAAAATTCCATATTCCCCACATCAAAACCTAATTGATATGGGGAACAATTTCAAGAACTACATAGGGCTTGGTTATTTCTAAGAAAGATACATAGTGGTTCTTGGGTCCTATACCATGAACCAACAACCACTTAATTATCATACCCCTATCATTCACTTGTGTCACCATTATGTTATCGAAGAAACATTTCTTGTTCCTTGTTTCTCACATAGATAAAAACTCACTTGGGCATAGTAATTGGGTAAAAATACTATCTATATAAATAAGGTGCCTCAATTATTATTGGTATTATCAATTGTCTTGTATGTAAGACCTTAAAAGGTATAGTATATGTCATTTCCACACAACTATAAACTGCATGGACCTTCATTAAATAACTATGTGTGGCTTGATTCTCACCCATGTGAGATATGAAGTGACGTGTAGATTTTTAATCTTGGGCCCAGCTACATCACAACCTGAAAAAGAATATAAAATTATATGTATGACTCATATCTATATAAGGAAGTCTAATATTATTTCTCAAATAACACATGATATTGTATCAGTTAGAACTAAGCACAACTTGATTCCTGTTTCGATAAGATAAATAGTTATGCTTAGGACCTATACCCTGGTTCAACCACATTATCTTATGAAATTTTATGTCAAGGAACCCGTTGACCTAATTTAATGAAATAAAACTACAAGAATATTAAATTACCGTTACTTTTTTACAATGGGTTATCCATCGTCCACACCACAAGATGTTAAATTGAATTGATAATGTCCTCACCAATCGATGTTAAAATGCACAATATTCATAGAACTATTTTTGGCTTGATTCTCATCCCATTTGAGATAAGTAGTAAAAAACTAGACCTCATATCTGAGTCCCAGCCACAAGATAAATAAAAATTACCCCTCCCCAGTATATGATCAAAATCTATACATGATCTTTAATTCTGGGCCCTCTTCTTAGAGAACCCATCAATGAAACAATATGTGTCCCCTATTACACACATGAATTAGTTCTACGTAAAGGAATGTAAATTCATGGCCAAAATTTCTTAAAAAACTTCCTTTATGAATTGTAAAGTTCCCCTTTTATATGTCATACTAATAATCATGAAATTATTTTAGATCCTCAGAATCATTTCATTGGTTTCTGGTCAAAGAATGTCTGATACCAGAGAGAAATTTTTGACTGAATATGTAGTACGTTCCCTAGTTATCATTGCATAAAATTCTCCCACATAACTGGCATGTCAGCCTAAGGATGAATTTTTTTGGCTATGCAACATATTCCATAGTTAGCCATACATAATATATCCCCTATAATAGGATTTTAAATTGCATTAACTTCATTCTTTGGAGAATCCTTTTCTTTCCCTTTATGATTTAATGATGATATGCTGAGCCCCAAAATTTAAATCGTCCATCCTTTATGTATTTGTCTCATATCCTTTCTCCTGAATGAAAAGTATCCCACACTTCGGTTTACATTTTACATCTCCACATGTTCAAAGCATACTGGACTAACATTGGGCCATTAAACCACAAAATCCTCTATTTTTATATAATATTATGGTCCTTGTCATGTGAACTAAAACTACATGCACCATACATCCAACATTTTTATTAGACCTTCATAGAGATCCTATTTCTCTAATTCATTGGAAAGCACAATTGTAAATATACATTCTATATTCAAGTGATTTTCTCCATTAACCAGACTATGTACTTGGGAAGATATGAATATATATAAACATTTACCACATTTGAGCAATATAATGTCAAAATTATTCAGAGTTCGTTTACCTAACCATGCAGTATGTTCCCCAACTAGCTTTGTATAAAATTCACCTACATAACGAACCAGTCAACATTAGGGTGACACTTTTCATCTATGAAACATATTACTCAGTTTACCCTGCATAATACAACCCCTATAATGGTGTTTTAAAGTTTTGGAAACTTTATTCTTGGAAGAGACATCCTCTAATGTCATTATTCTTTTTACCATATCACTATTTGGATTCATAATTCACCAAATCACAATTTACGATTCTTCTTTTCCATACCCGAATATAGTAGGACAATTCCAAAAAAATTACCAAAAGTTGGAGAGCCATTAATTAATTTTTTTTGAAGAAAATGATATTAAATTATAGCCCTTAATTTCATAGCTACATGACTTAAAATTGCACAATATAATGTCCTTGCTGCATGGCTTGAAACTGCATATAAAAATATCAGGAAGCTCATTTCTAAAAAATATTCCCTCCTTCATTCACTAAATTCATAAAGGAGTGGTTCCTCATTCATGGCATATATCGACACTAATGGACCCCTTTATTTTCACACACCTTTTCTTGGAAAATCAACCCACTATCATCTAGAGAAATCCAAATATTAAAACATTTTTGTCTATCAGTAATAGAATGTAGAAAATTTATCAAACTCCTTTACCTAACTATGAAGTACTTTCCCCAGCTGGCCTTGCATAAGTCTCCAATAAAACAAGCTTTTCAGCCAAAGGATTTGACTATTTGTCATTGCATCATATGCCCTAGATGTCCCTGCATAGTACAACCCTCATAATGGGTTTTTCCAATTGCGGTAACTTCATTCTTGGAAGAGAGCTCATCAATTCTAATATTTCAAATTTTAGATTTGGTGACCATAAAAATCATGAATCAATATTACCCCTGGAATTATCTGAAGAATATCGAGGCCTTCCTTTATAACATGCCTTGTTTTGGTTTTAATGTTGAAATTTATGGTCAAAGGTGCTTGACATAAATTACTAGCCCCATTAGTCCAACATGCATGACATTAAACTACAAAAAAGAGGCATAACACTCATTAGGTTGAAGATCTGAAACGGGGACCCTGGAAAAATGTTGAGTCTCATCTCTCTAAACCTACACTCTGTACAGTTTTAGGAAATAATGAGCAATAAAATGTTAAAAGGAAAAACTTGTTCGAATAAAAACCCCATAGGGGAATCATAAAAAAGGCCAAGTCTCACCAGAAATGTATATCTCATATTGATCTTATGAAAAAATTTGGGTAATTACTAAAAGAAAAAAGATTTTAGGGTTTTCTGTATAACCCTAGTAACATTCGAACAATGCTCACAAGGCCCCTTAGCTTAGGAAAAAATTTAGAGCATCCTTCCAAACATTACTTATCTCCAAAGCTACCCAGCTGATTTTGGAGAGACTCAAAGTGCCCTATAGTTACCTTAGAACCATATTATTTTTCATTACGAATGAATATAATTTTAAGAGGGGGGGGGGGATTTCATTAACACCATAGAATGTGTCTCATGAAAATTTCTATATAATTCATGGCTGGATTTACATTTTCTATGAGATTGCTCCATAATGAGGGATATAACGAAAGACCCCCCATCTTCCGGAGTAGGCCATGAGTTTCCAAGATCGATGATAAGAAGGTGTTAAGGAATTAAAATTTAATTTATGACATTATTTTTAAAATACTTGGTGTATTCACCATATCAGGAAGTTTATATCTCTTTGAGAGAATTGATTTGACTAGTCGCGAAGCCCAAATGGACATATAGATCAAATGTTTTGGATCATAAATGACAGATGCATTTTATAAAGGAGTATCCTTGCATCCCATTTCCACAGGACCTCCAAAAAAAACCCATCTATGAAGGCTGATTAGAACAGGTCCACTAGGGTCTATAAATATACTCCTCCCCCAAAAATTTTTAGGGAATGGCAGAATTCCCAGACCGCACATCCTAGAGAGGGATTTTGGTGCACAAGTCCTTTAACCAAGTAGTCCATCACTACTTGGGGGACATTCCACGGCCCGCCTTCACTAAGGAATGGTACTGTAAAGCAACCTAGGAAAACCACCTCGGTGACACAAATTGGTGGAGCACGTTCTTAATGATCATAGGAAAAGCACCTATGTGATTGACCTTGTTGAAGCACCCGTGTGATACACCTTAAAGAAGCACATGAATGACACACCCTGGTGATGCACCTTAGAAGAGCACCTTCACGATCCACCTATGCAAAGTACCTTTGAAAAAAGCCTATGAAAAGTACACACTGATCCCACCTATGAATCCCACCTAGGAAAAACCACTATTATATACCATTGTGTTTGTTCCCTGACACCCTCGCTCGAGATTGGTATTGGGATGGTTCTTCACTACCGTCACTTACCCCCATGAAAAATAGAGAGTCGGACCACAAAATTTTATAGTTAGGTTGGTGATATTTTCTATCACTTTCTTTATGCGGCCAAATTTCAAACCCTATAATACCATGATTTTAGATAATCATCCACACTCACTAAAATGACTCGATTCGCCTTACTCTTCTTGGCTACATTCTCATGTTACAAGTGAGATTATCCTCTTGGATTCCTCGAGTAACTTTAGTCAATAAAACTTCTCAAGAAACATCTCATAAATCATCACCAAAATCCTATTCTAGGTTGAATCAAAAACGGGAATCATCCTTAGCAGGAAGCCCCAAAAAATACATGGGTATAATCCTTAGGAGTAAGCCCAAAACAATAATTTGGTATCCTAATTAAGAGTAATCCCCAAAAAATACATTGGAATCCTTCTTATGAGTAAGCCCTAACCAGTACAAGTGAATTCTATTTATGAGTAACCCCAAACCATTCCTCAATGGGAAGCCATCTTGGTTTAAGCCCCTAGCCTTTAATTTAAAAGGTTGAAGTATCACTCCTTTATACACCCTTAACCTATACCCCTTCCTTATATTGGACCTTCATCCAATGTAAAGAGAATAGAGGAAAATGTTGTAGCCAGGACCTCTTCCACCAGTGAAGGAGAAAAATTGTGTGGTTTGTTGAATCTTTCAGATCATCTTACTTCTCACTCCAATCATGAATCACATTTGATTATAGGTTTTTAATGATAAAAACACCCATATATTCCACATAAATGAATAAACTATAAGAACTCTGTTTCCCATTACAACTAGGATACATAGGAATCCTTTTCAAGGCCCGAGATCTACATAATCTCTTCCATGAAACAAGAAATCATACCCCACACAATAGACTTCCTCCAAAGTGTAAATTCCAAATGTAATGAACTATGATAACTCTTATTCCCTCTATAATTGGGATATGTAGGAATACTTTACCTAGGGATCGATATCAACAGACATCCTCCTTCAGAGTCCAACCCTAATTCCCTTAATTTGGTCATCCCCCGTAGGAGTAGGCCCTAAATTAAAACCTCCCTAAATCTCCACGAGTGGATACATATCTTGTGACCCTATTACAAGGGAATCCTATTTAAGAGTAATCCACAACCTATTTCTCTCAAAGGGGTGTACTCCCATTTGTGAATTACCAAACTACGTGGGATTTGATTCCCATAAAACGGGATACGTATAAATCCTCCCAGAGGTTCAAACCCAACATTCCAAATTGAAAATGTTCTCTTCAGGTCATATCCCCAACAGGGTCTAATTCAAATTGGGATGTCACATTCTTTCCATGTTTCTTTTTCTATTTTAGCATAAATCCTACACCAAGCTATGACTATATACATTCTTCTTAGATGTCCTTACTACACGAAATTAAAGTGTAAAGTTGGGTCCTTATCACAAAAGCTTAAAAATTATGATAGGTCCTATTAAGAAGAACCAAAATACATGGGTTATGATTCCTTTCATGAGGATATGAAGGTATCCCATTTTATAGGATCAATCCCAACATCAAAACAACTTCTGTCTCCCTGGATGATGATAAAATCTACAGCAACCTCTATCTACATGGATGAAAATAAATTCTAGAGTAAATTTCCATCTCCATGGATGATGATAAATTCCAAAGTAAAATCCGTCTACCTAGATGACCATAAAATTCCAGAGTGCCCCCATTGAGTGGCTTAAAAAATAGCATTGTTGTAAGGATGAACAATTCATCTCTAAGTAGTATATGAGATTATACCATTGATGGAGGACATTAAATATATACATATATCTCCATTGATAAAGAACATTTAATACATACAGATGCCTCTGAATTCCACACATTGTAATAATTGATTGAAATTTTTAAGGGAAACATACGTTTTACTTGGTAAATTAATCAGGATTCATGAACATATCTTAAATCTTTAAGAGAATCCCATATAATGCAACAATTCACCCCAAAACGGTTTGATGAGCCTGACCTCCCGACATCTCAACCAAAACTGTATCGACCCAATGTTTTATCAATGTAAATTAATTTCCTAAAATTATTATATATAATCACATGAAATAAAATAATAATGAACTACTATGTAATATGTGACCTTTAAATATAATATTGTCAGTTATGTGATTTGAATTTCGAAAATCTGACAAACACGGTTGCGATCAATAAGATGTTTAGAGTCCGATAAGACAAAATTATTTTTTGGTGAATAGTAACATACCCTTATGAATAGTAACACACTATTATAAATATTAATATGACTCTTATGAATAATAAATATTCAAAAAGAATAGTAACCTCACCTATGAATGTATAAATAAAATTTAAGCGTCTTATAATTTATAATATAATCAATGTAAAATTATTGGTATTTTTGTAAGTCATAAATAATTAATTAAAAATTAATAATTAATTTAAAAAAAGTGTATTTTCCTAAAATGTGTTGATATATTAACAATTTTATTTCTTCTTATATTAAGATAATTCTATATTACCTTATGCAATTTTTCAAATCATTATAAAACCAGTCATAGTTTTAAAATCTGTATTTTTTAAGAAAATTATGATTTTAATTAAAAATTGAATTTCTCATATTTAGAAAATTATTTTTCAAAAATGGAGTTCATTTTTGTATTCTAAATTTTGAAAAATGGTTATGGTAAATTTTTGGAATTTTTCTAAAAAACATGATTTTTTTTGGTCAGTAGTAAAATCCGTTAATTAACCCTATAAATATATTATAATTTAAAGCCACTATCCGTGACTTCATAAGTGAATTAAGCACCCAAATATTGAACTAACATGAAATTATTACTATTATTGAACATGGAATAATCACTATTCTTTTTCTAATGGAAAAATAATGAACTAATGTTTAAAATATTAAGAAAACCCTCCTCCCCTCCACTACAAAAACCACCCACACTCCCCTCTTATCTTCACTCCTCTCAAGCCTTGTGACTTACATAAATTATTCCCAAATATGTCCCCAAACTCCTCCCCCACGTCCAAAGAAACTTAGTATCTTAAAAATAAAAAATCCCCCCCCCCCATTAAGAGGCTCTCAAGGAAGATTGATTCAATAGGTAAATTCCTCTTTTCAATTTTTTTACTTTCTTTTCAAGTTAATTTTTTTTCTTTTATATCCTTAACTCTACCCTTATAAATGTTATGAAAACTATACTGAAAAAAATATAATATATTTTTTTATGATAATGTAATATGTTATTATCATATCTCCTTTAACGTTCTTTTATTTTAGTTGTAAAGACATAATTCGAGATGTGTTAATTTTCCACATTCAAGGATGATGGGTTTTCAATTTCTATTGCCTTCTTAAATTATGGTCATGAAACCATTTTCATTGATGAAAAAACCATATTATATGTATTATGTCTCATCTATGTTTCTGTAATCCATTTTTACACATGGTATTGATTTATAAAACTAAACATGTTCATTGTGGCCAAAAACCGCCTATTAACCCAAAAGGTTATCAATAATGCTTTACATAATGATTAATCTTAAATCCAAGTAACCAAATGAATTTTAAAATCATGTAACCTTATTTATTTTTAATAATATAATATAACTCCAATTATGGACATCCATCCCCATTTTACATGATTATCCTTTCATGAAAATAAATAAATTGATCATAAAAACAAAGAAAACAAACAGAAATGAACAATGAAATTGAACCACTTAAACAACAAAAAAGGTAATGAGTGTATTTAAAAAGGTTATAATAAATCTATTAAATATATAATAATCTCTTGAATTATTAATTAATTAATTTTTTTTATTATTTAGGTCAGTAATATCAAGTGGAGAACAACATCGGACTTAAGGTAAGGGATACTCTCAATTTCACTTTTATTTAAGAATGTCCTCTATGTTATGATGTTTTATATGTAATATTTAATGATGGGGTATGATTCCGAACCTCCGTATACTTTAATACTGATTTTTACGTGTTTGTAAACCCATTTGTCTCTATCATTATTCCCTATTATGTACACTAGATACCATGCTGATAATCCGTGAGGGATTCCACCCAAACCTCCTCTCTTCCTTCAGGTGGCCTTTTCATTCATTTACCAAAATGAGGTTATATTAACATTTAATGTGGAATTTTTAAATGAGTGTTTCATGTACCAAATTAATTTAACAATACACTTTCATCATTCTCTTTCTAGGATATACATGTTTTTAAGTGATTCCCTGCTCAATACTTCCCAATAAGAAAACCTATTTTGAGGGAACTTCCCAAATTCATACCTGATTTCATGTGTAGTCTATCTTCTAATATAAGACACCATTCTCTTTATAAAGTTAGTATCTTTTATTATTAAAACCTTGTTGATTTAAATATGATTTTTATAAAGTATTTAAAAAAATTTTATTTTAAATTATATTTTTTATTTTCCTTAATACCACACAAAAATGTTTTGTAACTAAAATTCCTGAAATACTTTTCTTATATGCTATCACTTCTAGTTGAAATAAATTACCATGATACATACCTATTTTAAATTATCAATTTCCATGTATATTTTATTTCTTTTTTATCATGGATTCTTTTATGATATTCCCATTCATTTTTTTAATGACACAATTATGGTACCAAATTATTTCAATGGGTAATCCTTATGTTTATGTATGATTGATTATGTATGATTATTTATGTGGAAGAAAAATTCATGAAAAATTTAATATGGATGCACCATAATATATCTCTGATGCATTGGGTAAATTTGAGTCTCATGAGATGTTATGTTCGATGGTCTTGGCGGTTATCCTTGGTGTGTGCTACCACGCATGACGGTCTTGGCGGTTAGCCTTGGCTTGTGCTACCAGGTGCAACAGTCTTGGTAGTTAGTCTTGAATAATTATAGATACATGTTTTACATTTCTTCCCTATTACTATGACTCCATGTTTATATGATCTTGTGTTTCTATGTTATGATGCCATATGTTACATGCCTTTTTATATTATCATGTTATGCCTTCTATCCCATGAGATAATGCTTTGTTCTTATAGTTATTCCATTGCTGGGATATTTAGATCATCCCTTGGTTCATGTGTTCCCCAGGGTACCCTCTGTTGTCTTTTTAGCACAATTGAAGTTAGGAGCTCAATTTAATGATTAAATAAAGAAATTTTTTATGTAGTTCCATGTTTTCATTTTTACGTACCTAGTCTTCCAAGACAATAGAGTTTATGATCCTTGGCTTGTACTCTGATGTATAACTATGATCAAAATTAGGTAATGTTATATGTAAAAATCTCGGATTTCTATAGCTGGTATCAATGTATGGGCTAGTTATTTTGGATAATAGGATTATATCACTTTATTAAGATATTTAGGGATGATACTAAGAATAAGAAAACACGCCTAAATTTTGGTAAGTATAGAGTAAGTGGTTTATCAAGATAAAAAATTCTTATCCGAATACAAAAAGGTAGAGGTGGCTCTGGACCAATTTTATTTATGTTTAAAACCTGAAAAAACAGCTTTGAGTAAGACTCGAATGAGAACTGGTGCATGAAAACAATCCTTCCAGCATTCTTGGTTTGACACTCTCAGAGGTTATGATTTGGTAAATTAATGAGAATAGTACAAATAATTATTAGAGGAATAAAATATTCCCATAAGAATATAAGTTAATAAATAGATCAAGGATAACATAGATTTAATCCTAAGGAATCACAAGTTAAGATATACTTTTCCTTTACATGTTTATCCTTTTACGTTCAATGTTTCCTTTTTATTCTCAATAATTAAGTATTAAAGCCCTCAAATTGTACATTATTTTTCTTAGTTTATGGATGTAAATAGAAGAACTAATGCCAACAATCCATGTGATAGGGAATGGGAATATTTCCCTAATGATATTCCTGATATGATGGGAATGTGTGCTCCAAACTTTATAACAGTTTTTTCTCAACTAGCTCAAGTGACGAATAATAACTTGAGTTATGTGGAATGCCATCCTCCTACTAGGAAATATTAATTTTCCATTGAACCCTTCATATGGAAAATGCATCATATGTTTATTTGATCTTCTGACCCCATCCGCAGTGAATATTGGATTAACTACATTGAAAAGATATTCTCAAATATCCAGTGCCCAGACAAAGATAAAGTCATTAATGAAGTCCATCATTTTGATGGGGAAGTTGATCAGTGGTGGAAACTGATCAGGAATATGAAGCCCTAGGAAGAAATTGATTCCATGTATTGGGAGAAATTAAAGAGAATGTTTTTTAGTAAATATTTTCCCTGAACCCTCCATCTCAATATGGAATGATAGTTCCTTAGACTAATGTATAAGGGAGATGTGTCAATCGGGGCATATGAATAAAACTTTACAAGGATTGTAAGGTTTGACTTTGGCTTTGTCAGGAACAACTAAAGCAAGGTGGATCCCTTATTTAGAAGACTAAATACGAGTCTCTGGAAAGAATTGGTGATTCGAGACATTTACATCATTGATAATATTTTCCTTTGTTCCCTTAAGGATGAAATAGCGATCAGAGACTCTCAGTGGAATCATGGGCCCAATAACAATAAGAGGAAAGTAGAATCTAATTGGGGAAGTTTTGGAAGTAAATTCCATGATTGAAGGAATCTTGATAATCCCACATGTAAAAATTAAAGGAAGATTTGTCTTGGGAACTGTAAAAAGTGAACTAGGAATTACTTCAAATGTGGAAAGATGGTACATCTAGCTAAAAAATGTCGAATGGATATGAAAAATCCCACTAATGTGAAAAAAGAAAAGAATGTTATAATAAATGCTCAAACGGTGGTGTAGTGTTACAACTCCAAGGAACATGGGAATTATGTGAACAATTTACCTAAGACAAGGGTTTTCAGAGGAAATCAGCAACAACCTCCATAGAAACAAGGGCTTATGCTATCACTACTACTGAGGTGGAGGTAGAAAAGGATGTGGTGACATTTATTCTAGTTAATCACTCAAGAATAGAAAAAGTTATATTTTATTTTGGTTTTACACATTCTTTCATATCTTTCAAGTTTAGTAGAACTATTCAAATAAAACCATAATATTTCAAGTTTAAGTTATCTGTGAGAACAAAGAATGGGGAAGTTATTGATTCTATTGTTTATAACTCCTCCCTGGTTAACATTGTTGGATGGAACCTCCCAGAAAATATGATCATACTTTATTTGGTGGAGTTCGACATTATCTTGGGCATGAATTGGCAATCTTTATACAAATCCAACATAACCTATTGGGAATGGGAGACCACTCTTCCCATCCCAAAGCATCCTCCAATTATATACAAGTTTAAGGAGGAAGATAAATCTCCATTAGAATCAGTTTCCCAAGTGTGGATATTATTTCATTATGAGATAGAATTTCTTGATCAAATGACTGAGAAAAGGGATATAATCTTGCTTGAAGATATGCCCATCATGCAGATTACACTGATGTATTACACAAAGAGTTGCCTTTTCATCCTCCTGACCGAGATTTTGAGTTCTCATTTGTACTTATTATTTGATCTCTACCTATACCAAAGACACCTTATAGAATATCCATAGTAGATCTGGGGTAGCTGAAGAAGCAATTGTAATAGAATATGGTGAAGGGTTTTATATGCTAGAGTTCTTCCACATGGAGTGTGACAATCATCTGTTTCAATAGGAATTATGGATCAATGCTCCTATGCATTGATTATCACGAGATCAATAAAATCATGATAAATAACATGTATCCCCTTCCAAAGATAGATTACTTGTTCGATCTTCTTCATGGGGCCAATTATTTCTCTAATGCAGACCTTAGGTTGGGATATAACCAATTTAAGGTCAGGAAAGAAGATATTCCCATGACTGCCTTTCAAATGAGGTATGGACACTATGAGTTCATAGTGATACCCTTCAGAATCCCTAATTCTCCAAAGATTTTCATTTATTTAATGAATAGAGTCTTTAGATATTGCCTCAAAAAATTTGTGGTAGTATTTATCGACGATATTATGATATACTGCAAGAGAAACGTTAAACATGAGGAGCATTTGAATACTGTGTCAATGAATTTTGAAGGGAGAACCTAAATGAAAAGTATAGTCAATGTGAGTTCTGGATGGAGTAAGTACAATTCTTGGGGAATTTTATCACCAGCAAAGGGATATTTGTGGACCCTTCCAAGGCAGAAGAGATTGAAGAGTGGCCCAGAACATCATATGAAATGGATATCTATAGATTTCTGGGTCTATCTAAAAATTATCAACAATTTTTTAAGAACTTGTCATGATTTTTAAACCCAATGACCAAGATGAAATGGAAGGGAGTAATGATTTTATGTATTCAACAATGTGAAGACTTATTTAAGGAGTTAAATAAGAGTCTAATCACTGAACCAGTACTCACACTACCAACAAGTGTAAAACTAATTGTGGTGTACAATTATGGCTTGAAGAGGGGATTTTGATGTGTGCTGATGCAAAATGATAATGTAATAACTTATTCCACAAGAATTGGCGGCTATGATCTTTGCGTTAAAAATATTGTGGAATTATCCCTATGGGGAGAAGTGTGAGATATATACTGATCAGAAGAGTCTCAAATATATATTCACACAAAATGATCTTAATATGTGCTAGTGAGTATGGATAGAGCTCATCAAATGTTATGACTGCTCAATCCACTATTATCCCAGAAAGGAAAATAACGTGGTCGATGCTCTATGTGGAATGGATCTTGCATCTTTGTTAATAATGACAATTGAAAAGGATCAAATATTCATAGATTTGAGAGGATGGACATGGTAATCATTAAGGTAGGAACATCATAAATCCTTTCTCAAATGATTTATCAACCATACCACATGGAGAAAGTAAATGATTCTAAAAGAAAAGATGTGGAATTTATAAAAAGGGTGGAAGCTATTAGAAATGGAAAACCCTTAGAGTTTAAGATTGATGATGAAGGAGTTGTACAGTTTTGGTCACGATTATGTGTACCATCATATCCATAGATAAAGAAGGATCTTCTGAATGACACACTTAACTCAACCTTCTCTATAAACCAAGAGAGCACATAGATGTATCGATATCTTCACGAGAACATTTTGTGGGACAATATGAAGAAGGATATTGTTGAATATACATCAAAGTGTGTGGTATGTCAACATGTGAAGGTTGAAAGACAAAAGTCTAATGAGATGATGCAACCACAACCCATATCAACATGGAAGTGGGAGAACATCACCATAGACTTTGTCACTGGACTTCAAAGGATATATAGAGGAAACAATGCTATATGGGTCAATGTGGATAGTTTTACAAGACATATCACTTTATAATGATTCGAGAGGAATTATCATTGGATCAACTTACAATGATATATATATCAATAAAGTGGTAAGGCTTCATGGAGTACCACTATCTATAGTATCTTATTGAGATCCAAGATTCACCTCGATGTTTTGGAAAAGTATCCCACATTCTCTAAGAACAGAACTAAACTTTAGTACAGACTATCATCCTCAAAATGTTGTCCAGTTGGAGGGAAAAAATTCAAAAACTAGATGATATATTGAGATAATGTTTCATGGAATTCAAAGTAGGATGTGAGAAACAACTTCCACTGGTTTAATTCTCATACAACAACAGTTTCCACTCAATCATCTGAATGGAACCATATGAATCCCTTTATGGGAAAAGGTGCAGAACACCGTCTTATTGGGATGAAGTGTAGAGACCCGAAGCTTAACGTACATGGACATTACATTACATTTGCGGAATACTTAGTACATAACAAAAACACACACACAAGGACCGTAATAGTTTAGTGTCTTTGGAAACTCGGAGCGTAATCTTCTAATCATGGTGAAAGATCTTCAATATCTCCCATAAAGATCTTCCCCTTTTTTTACCTAAAACCTTTCTTTATATCCTGGGGAAAAGAAAACATAAAAGGGTGAGCTCAAATGCTCAGTAAGGGTATACAAAAGAAATAAAAATCATATCATATCTTTTTGAAAATCATAACCTGCAAAAGAGATCATAATATCTTAACATGGAACAAATCATAGAAGTGAAAATGATATCACCATAATCATAACATGAAACTTGAAACTTTGTGGCATGCACACATAATCATGGAAAATCATTTCTTGTTAGTCATGACTCATTGCCAAGACTATCTTAGTGGACAAAGTCCCTTTCTGAATCGAGTAACCCTCGTTTCAGTCCTGTTTCACTGAACCGGTATAACCTACCGTTCCAGCCCTGTCTATCTCATGAGATATAAAATCTTTACCCAATGCATTGGAGGGAGATATAGGTCCCACCCATCTTATAATTAATCCTTTCTTATGTGTGCCACATAATCATAAATCATACATCATCGCTTAACTCATGTAATAAAAATGGGATTCTTAAACAACATGACATCATAAAACAATTCATATAAGATAAAGGAATTCATAAAAATGTTTCCATAACAACATAATCAAATCCATGTAATAATAGGGGTAAAAACAGAACCCTTTTATTATCTTAGATGGAAAATAATTTTGATAAAATACTTGAACTTCATTCTTGAGGAAAATATCCTTTCTACTTCAAAAACACTTTTCCTTTCTTAACATGTCATACAATTTTAAAATAAGAGAATTTGATTAAAAATAAGCTTGAATACTTGTAAAGGAAGCTTCTTGGAAATAATTTTTTTTGAAATCCATTCATGTCGTATAAGTTAAAAAAACATTCTTCGTACTTTTGTCGGAAAAGTCAAAAAGTACCTCGTACGAAAAAACGACAAAAGATTCCGTTCATAAATATTACTAAAAACTCACCGAAGGGTAAAAATGGATTTAAACAATTGTATGTGAATGGAAATAATATTACATATTGATGAAACATGGATGTGGATGATAAAATACACCCCAGTAAATACTTACGAATAAACAATCTCGGATAAAAATGAGATTGTGATATTTCCCTTACCTTATGTCCGACTTGCTTTGTAAGTGTCCGAACCTCCTGTATAATGATTTAAATCATGTTATTGACTTATTCCAGAATCATATTCATTGTTATTATATCATATATGGTCCAATTATGACTTTATATTACCCGTTCTTTTGTAAATTCATGTTAAAGTAGCGTTTTGGGTAAAATCTTCTCATTTGTCGTTCGTGTTTTTAGCTTGTAATTATTCATATGATTACTTAGATCATGATTACTTAATTCTAGAATATAAAACATGATTTATATATATATTCAGAATATACATATATAATAAATTAGTAAATGGAAAGAAATACACCGTTCATGGAGACGGTAGTCCGTACGTACGCATGAACGCTGTTTTCGTTTCCTTATTGAATTGAATGGAATTAAGTAGATGACATACATATAAATAATTCCAGTATCATTATTATGTCATATATTTCATTATTACTTATTATATATACTTTATAATCATTTATGAATTGTTAATCATAGAGAATGAATCTCATCGCGTCGTGGAGACGGTAGTCCCTACGTATGCACGAGCGATGATATCATTCCCATGGTCGTGGAATTGTGTTGAAATGTATGTATACTATTTCAGTATCAATATAACTTTATAATAATCATATATAGTTACTCATTACACCTTTATACACATACAATTAAGGTGGTGGCGGAAAATAGATTACACCACGGCGTGAAGACGGTATTCCGTACGTACGCACGCGCGGTGATTTCCTTTTTCCGTAGGATGGATAGAAGGTTAATTAGAGTTGTTTAATATTTATAATAACATATCAGTATATAAGAAATAATGATGTTATTACTTTATCATGAAACAACTAAAGATTAATAAGTTGAAGAAGAAAGAAATTGAAAAGATCGGTAATGGATATTACCTCTTCTTTGGAACGCTTCTTTGAATCCTCTACTTAGGGAAATAAGATTGGTCTTTGAAGAAGACCAGGACCTCTAGGATTATTCTAGGGAAGTGGAGAAGGGATTTTGGCAGAGGTTGGCCGAGCTTGAGTGCTCAAATTGGTGTGAGGAGGAAGGGGGAGGAGGTGCCCTTTTATAAGGGAGGAGAGGGGCACCTTAGGAATATCTCAAAATATTATTTTATATTAAAGTCAAAATCGGTTTATAATGGTTCCAAAGGGTCTTATTTCGAAGCTAAAGTGGGAATGGGTAGAAATACTATCAACCAATAGGATTTAGACAATATTAAGATATTATTTTAACCTTATCAATTAGATTTAACTCTAAGTTAAATAATTTAACTTTTACCGTGTCTTTTTGTTTTCTTTCACTATATGGTTAATACACTTACTATAACATGCCAAAAGAACCCCAAATTGTTTATTACTAATAAATATATCCTTATCTAAGTAATTTGGCCGAACCTTATATTTTTAGGAATAAAATAACAATTAATATTATTTTATTTTATTTAAAAACTATTTTGTGTCAATTTTGACACTATTTGATATATGATTTTTGTGAAAGTCATAACAGAATTATATGTTCAAACCAATTTTATTAAATCAACAATAATATATCATAGTAACCTAGAAAATTAGTGTAATTCATAAAAAGTCTCAAATTACATTCATTTGAGCATTTATAACATCAATTATGTTAATATTTCCTTAAAAGGGTAATTACTGCATCATTGTTGTGTCATAAATAAATTAATTTATTTAAAGTCTAAAAATTATAAATAAAATATCATTATGTAGGAAATCTTTTTAGCTTTCTAATGAATTTTTAAAGTCGAATTTATCTAATGTATAACACCATATTAAAAATGTTTTAGTTATTAAACTTTGATTTTAACTATTTTAACTATTCATTAAATAAAATAATATTAAATGTCATAATCTAATCCAAGTGGGCCTAAATGATAATATTTTACACTTAAGGTTGTTTTTGGTCGAGATACACTTGTCCAATAGAATTAGGACATGTGTTAGGGTAATATTAATATCATTCTTACCCTTAATTACCCTATTTACTTTTAACCGTGGTAAATAAAAGTAAAAAGTTACTATTCACCAAAAATTATTTTCATCTCATTAAACCACATTTTACTTACTGAAATCAACCATGTCTCTCGGATTTTTGAAATTCCATTCACAGAAGCGGTAAAATTAAGTTTTATGAAAAATTCAGTTTTTAACTACCACTTAGTAGTTTCACTATTCATCAAAAATTGATGTTTTTCAGAACAATGCCAAAATTTCGTCCTAAGCTATATTTCATATTCCGAATTCAAAAATGAAGTCTATTTTACCAAATTCATAACATAGAAATTGAATTAATTAATTTTATAATTAAATCCCGCTGTTAAAACAAATAGCGTGTTTTTAAGAAACAATATCTATCAAAAGATTGACACTTCATTATGTCTGGTTTAAATGTGAAATTACAACCAATGACCAACATTGTATTAAATTGTAAAAATATATTCTAAATATACTTTAAAACCACTAAAATTAATAATTTATCACTATTAATTATTTCGATTAAAAAATTTGTTTTTAATTATAATTTAGTAATTTTCACTATTCATCAGAATATGAAAGTTATTCGAAAAGTACCAAAATTTCACCTTAGGCTAAATTCGATACTCCAAATCCAAAAATGATGTTCATTTTGAAAAATAAGATTTACAGAATTTCAAAAAGTGGTTATTACTATTCATAACGGCTAGTTTTAATAATATTTTAATAGAATATCGTTGATTAGTGAAACTCAGTATTGCGTACTACACACGCTATCGAGGAAGGTTGTGATTGCGTGTAATGCAAGGCAAGTCAAGGATGCGTGTTGTGCAAGCTCCTTTTGGTGTAGCGTACTACAGAAGACATTAGTGAAATAAAAAAGAATATTTTTCATAAAATCTCGGGCTGTTACATTCTACCCCCCTTAAAATGAATTTCGCCCTCAAAATTCGTCAGGGTTATAAATTGTTTACTATTTGAAAGTTTCTTTGATAGAAACCCACATCGTAAAAAGGAATAGAAAAACTTGGCTTTAAAAAATAAAGTATGAAATGTAACGATTACCGAAATAAACTAATCACTGGGTTTCCACATCGGTGAAAATATGGATATGGAAGAGAAACCTAACCATCATGTTCTGATGGAGAGTGGTAGAGAACATGGCTATGGAAAAGCCAACAATCACAAATCCATAAATTTGTGATGATCTAAGGTACCATCCGTTTCATCAGGTATAAGATCACTAGGAAAACATTTTTGGTTTTCAAGATCATTTCCCTAAAGTTGAAGAATTTGAATTAGAATAAATACTTACTTTATTTTGGTACAGCCGCACTATTGTTCGTGCCTTGAACAATTTCCACTTCATCTCTTAAATAAATGAAGTTGAATTTGTTATTCGTGAAGTGTTATCAGATCATGTGATAGAATGACGGATCATTCCATCTGTCTCAAACAAAAGGTTAGAAAACATTATATACATAAGTCGATCTATAGTGAGATTAATCATATATGGTTCCTAAAATGGACTTATATTTCATATATCATACTGCTTAATATAATAAAACTAGTTTCTACTAAACATGGACTTCCTGTAGGCCAGTGGTAGGCGATAAAGGCCAGTCGCACTTCGGTTGTGGGTTCGATTCCCACAGCCTTGTCCGAAGCGATGGGCTGTCGGCCATCCTGCAGGTTGTCCTTTTTCTAAAACTACATTACTATAACATCCCATAAATAATATCGGGAAAAAAAACTTATATCCTTAAACAATACTCACTTATGTCCAACATAATCCATTCTAATCTTTAGGCTTATCCATAATACTACAGTCCACTCTCATAATATAGTGAAAACGATTACCAGAGATTTAATACTGCCGCTAATCCCCATATATCATAAGATATGTCTTGTTGGTCACATTCCAAACATTCAAAGTCCTTAATCATGTATTCTCTTTAATACCCATTGATCCTTAGTGAAAACATGAATGCAGTTAAAAGTTAACTCTTTCCACATACCAAAATCCAACAATTCTCTATACTCAAACCATGATATAACCTTCTCCTTATATCAGTCATGAGCTCATGAATACAATCAAACACCTCATTATCTTATTATTCCTTCACTATGCGCATATCATCTAAATTCCAAAAATATATGAATAACCTTTCATGGATAGTGGTACCATTAATCATACACTTTCATAACTCAAGGAAAGACAACAGTGTAACAATCCTTAGATGTCTCTTTATTCCATAGTACCATGATATTTCTTATTCAACATTACACATGATAAACATGTAATCATTCCACTACATTCTTAAACCATTGACCGAGTTTCAACAATTATTTCATCTCACATATCATTTGTAGTCTCTTCATAATCATCAACATAAATACTTCCCATACGACCATACTGATTATCTTCATGAGACTTTCCCTTAGGGCATTGGTTTGCATAATGCCCGTACATTCCACATTTAAAACATTTAACCATTGTTGATGTCGTAGGAATACCATTATCCTCATCCATGGTGTTAACTGAACATTTTCCTTTGCACTTACTTGCTTTGTGTCCCTATTTTCCACACCCAAAACATCTTCCAGTTCCTTTGAAACATTCTCCTTGATGCCTCTTCCCACATGATTTACATAGGGGAAATTGAACTTTCTTTCCTCTACGATCATCATGAAACTCAATCTTTCTCTTATTAGTCGAGTCAGGAAACTTACCAAATTTTACTTTATTGATCATATTATGAGATTGCTTATTCGGAATAATAATGATGTTTGGACTTCCAAATCCCATTTCATTATGAAGAATATCATTCCATTGTCCATCATATCCTCCATTATCGTGAATCATCTTGTTTCCAGCCATTTTCTAAAACCCAAAAAGAATAGTGTGAGAGACAAAAATCATGCTAGGGAAAACAACATAATAAAGGGGGAGTACCTTCAATATCTAACATCTTAGGTTTAATTCTATGATCGTTAGCGTACTTCTAGTACTATAACCTATACGTATACTTAACCTTAGGGACATCCCTTGATATACCTTAAAAATATCTCTAGGGATCTCACTAACGTTTTCGCATCCTAGTTTCCAAAGGTTGACTAAACCTTTCCTCTGATACCAACTGTAGAGACCCAAAGCTTAACGTACATGGACATTATATTACATTTGCGTAATACTTAGTACATAACAAAAACACACACACAAGGACCGTAATAGTTTAGTGTCTTTGGAAACTCGGATCGTAATCTTCTAATCGTGGTGAAAGATCTTCAATATCTCCCATAAAGATCTTCCCCTTTTTTTTACCTAAAACCTTTCTTTATATCCCGGGGAAAAGAAAACATAAAAGGGTGAGCTCAAATGCTCAGTAAGGGTATACAAAAGAAATAAAAATCATATCATATCTTTTTGAAAATCATAACCTGCAAAAGAGATCATAATATCTTAAGATGGAACAAATCATAGAAGTGAAAATGATATCACCATAATCATAACATGAAACTTGAAACTTTGTGGCATGCACACATAATCATGGAAAATCATTTCTTGTTAGTCATGACTCATTGCCAAGACTATCTTAGTGGACAAAGTCCCTTTCTGAATCGAGTAACCCTCGTTTCAGTCCTGTTTCACTGAACCGGTATAACCTACCGTTCCAGCCCTATCTATCTCATGAGATATAAAATCTTTACCCAATGCATTGGAGGGAGATATAGGTCCCACCCATCTTATAATTAATCCTTTCTTATGTGTGCCACATAATCAAAAATCATACATCATCGCTTAACCCATGTAATAAAAATGGGATTCTTAAACAACATGACATCATAAAACAATTCATATAAGATAAAGGAAATCATAAAAATGTTTCCATCACAACATAATCAAATCCATGTAATAATAGGGGTAAAAACAGAACCCTTTTATTATCTTAGATGGAAAATAATTTTGATAAAATACTTGAACTTCATTCTTGAGGAAAATATCCTTTCTACTTCAAAAACACTTTTCCTTTCTTAACATGTCATACAATTTTAAAATAAAAGAAGTTGATTAAAAATAAACTTGAATACTTGTAAATGAAGCTTATTGGAAATAATTTCATTTGAAATCCATTCATGCCGTATAAGTTAAAAAAACATTCTTCGTACTTTTGTCGGAAAAGTCAAAAAGTACCTCGTACGAAAAAATGACAAAAGATTCCTTTCATACATATTACTAAAAACTCAACGAAGGGTAAAAATGGATTTAAACAATTTTAGGTGGATGGAAATAATATTACATATTGATGAAACATGGATGTGGATGATAAAATACACCCCAGTAAATACTTATGAATAAACAATCTCGGATAAAAATGAGATTGTGATCTTTCCCTTACCTTATGTACGACTTGCTTTGTAAGTGTCCGAACCTCCTGTATAAAGATTTAAATCATGTTATTGACTTATTTCAGAATCATATTCATTGTTATTATATCATATATGGTCCAATTATGACTTTATATTACCCTTTCTTTTGTAAATTCATGTTAAAGTAGCGTTTTGGGTAAAATCATCTCATTTGTCGTTCATGTTTTTTGCTTGTAATTTTTCATATGATTACTTAGATCATGATTACTTAATTTCAGAATATAAAACATGATTTATATATATATTCAGAATATACATATATAATAAATTAGTAAATGGAAAGAAATACACCGTTCATGGAGACGGTAGTCCGTACGTACGCATGAATGCTGTTTTCGTTTCCTTATTGAATTGAATGGAATTAAGTAGATGAAATACATATAAATAATTCCAGTATCATTATTATGTCATATAATTCATTATTACTTATTATATATACTTTATAATCATTCATGAATTGTTAATCATTGATAATGAATCTCATCGCGTCGTGGAGACGGTAGTCCGTACGTACGCACGAGCGATGATATCATTCCCATGGTCGTGGAATTGTGTTGAAGTGTATGTATACTATTTCAGTATCAATATAACTTTATAATAATCATATATAGTTACTCATTACACCTTTATACCCATCCAATTAAGGTGGTGGCGGAAAATAGATTACACCACGGCGTGGAGACGGTATTCCGTACGTACGCACGCGCGGTGATTTCCTTTTTCCGTAGGATGGATAGAAGGTTAATTAGAGTTGTTTCATATTTATAATAACATATCAGTATATAATAAATACTGATGTTATTACTTTATCATTAAACAACTAAAGAAGAAGAAGTTGAAGAAGAAAGAAATTGAAAAGATCGGTAATGGATATTACCTCTTCTTTGAAACGCTTCTTTGAATCCTCTACTTAGGGAACTAAGATTGGTCTTTGAAGAAGACCAGGACCTCTAGGATTATTCTAGGGAAGTGGATAAGGGATTTTGGTAGAGGTTGTCCGAGCTTGAGTGCTCAAATTGGTGTGATGAGGAAGGGGGAGGTGGTGACCTTTTATAAGGGAGGAGAGGGGCACCTTAGGAATATCTCAAAATATTATTTTATATTAAAGTCAAAATCGGTTTATAATGGTTCCAAAGGGTCTTATTTCGAAGCTAAAGTGGGGATGGGTCGAAATCCTATCAACCAATATGATTTAGACAAGTTTAAGATATGATTTTAACATTATCAATTAGATTTAACTCTAAGTTAAATAATTTAACTTTTACCGAGTCTTTTTGTTTTCTTTCAATATATGGTTAATACACTTACTATAACATGCCAAATGAACCCCAAATTGTTTATTACTAATACATATATCCTTAGCTAAGTCATTTGGCCGAACCTTATATTTTTAGGAATAAAATAACAATTAATAATATAATATTTTATTTAAAAACTATTTTGTGTCAATTTTGACACTATTTGATATATGATTTTTGTGAAAGTCATAACAGAATTATATGTTCGAACCATGTTGATTAAATCAACATTAATATATCATATTAACCTAGAAAATTAGTGGAATTCATAAAAAGTCTCAAATTACATTCATTTGAGCATTTATAACATCAATTATGTTAATATTTCCTTAAAAGGGTAATTACTGCATCATCGTTGTGTCATAAATAAATTAATTTATTTAAAATCTAAAAATTATAAATAAAATATAATTAAGTAGGAAATCTTTTTAGATTTCTAATGAATATTTAAAGTCTAATTTATCTTATGTATAACCCCATATTAAAAATGTTTTATTTATTAAACTTTGATTTTAACTATTTTAACTATTCATTAAATAAAATAATATTAAATGTCATAATCTAATCCAAGTGGGCCTAAATGATAATATTTTACACTTAAGGTTGTTTTTGGTCGAGATAAACTTGTCCAATAGAATTAGGACATGTGTTAGGGTAATATTAATATCATTCTTACCCTTAATTACCCTATTTACTTTTAACCGTGGTAAATAAAAGTAAAAAGTTACTATTCACCAAAAATTATTTTCATCTCATTGAACCACATTTTACTTACTAACATCAACCGTGTCTCTCGGATTTTTGAAATTCCATTCACAGAAGTGGTAAAATTAAGTTTTATGAAAAATTCAGTTTTTAACTACCGCTTAGTAGTTTCACTATTCATCAAAAATTGATGTTTTTCAGAACAATGCCAAAATTTCATCCTAAGCTATATTTCATATTCCGAATTCAAAAATGAAGTCTATTTTACCAAATTCATATCATAGAAATTGCATTAATTAATTTTATAATTAAATCCCGCTGTTAAAACAAATAGCGTGTTTTTAAGAAACAATATCTATCAAAAGATTGACACTTGATTATGTCTGGTTTAAATGTGAAATTACAACCAATGACCAACATTGTATTAAATTGTTAAAATATATTCTAAATATACTTTAAAACCACTCAAATTAATAATTTATCACTATTAATTATTTCAATTAAAAAATTTGTTTTTAATTATAATTTAGTAATTTTCACTATTCATCAGAATATGAAAGTTATCCGAAAAGTACCAAAATTTCACCTTAGGCTAAATTCGATACTCCAAATCCAAAAATGAAGTTAATTTTTAAAAATAAGATTTACAGAATTTCAAAAAGTGGTTATTACTATTCATAACGGCTAGTTTTAAAATATTTTAATAGAATATCGTTGTTTAGTGAAACTCAGTATTGCGTACTACACATGCTATCAAGGAAGGTTGTGATTGCGTGTAATGCAATGAAACTCAAGGATGCGTGTTGTGCAAGCTCCTTTTGGTGTAGCGTACAACAAAAGACATTAGTGAAATAAAAAAGAATATTTTTCATAAAATCTCGGGCTGTTACATGAAGTATATGGGAATAAGATTCTAGGACCTGAAATGGTCAATTAAATGGTAGAGGTGGTGAAAATAATTCAATATCACATCAAGGTAGCCCAATGTTGACAAAAGAGTAATGCAGGAATTGCTTAGAAGACCGTGAGTTCAAATTTTGAGATATGGTATTTCTCTACATATCTCCTTTGAAGATGGTCATGATATTTGGGAAGAAAGGAATGATATATCTTAGGTATATAATCTCCTTCGAGATCCTTGATTAGTCTGAGTTGTGGCCTATCGACTGGAACTTCCACCTACCATTTCCAAAGTACACGATGGCTTTCATGTAACCCTCTTAAAGAAGTACATACCATATCATTCACATGTACTCTCTTCATAGGTGATATAATTTGAGAAGGATGTTTCTTATGAGGAGAAGCCAGTGATGATCTTGGATCATATAGATAAAGTTCTACATAACAATACTACTCACCTGGTCAATTTACTATAGAAGAACCACAAGTACGAAGAGGCAACATGGGAACTAGAGGAGGCAATGAAGGAAAAGTACATGCACCTATTTATGAATTATAATGAAAAATGATATTTTGAAGGTGAAATTTCATAAGGGGGGAATAATGTGATGACCCAAAGTTTTATAATGTAAATTACTTTCTTAAAATAATGTCATATATTCATATCGAATCACAACATAATGAACTATGAAGTAATATGTTACCTTTAAACATAATATTATCACTTCAGTGATTTGAATTTTGAAATTCAGACATACACAGTTGTGATCAGTAAGAAGTTTGGAGCCTGATAAGACAAACATAATTTTTTGTGGATAGTAACCGACCCTTATGAGTAGTAATATAAACCTTATGAATGGTAAATATACCAAAATAATAGTAACCTCACCCATAAATGTATAAATAAAATTTAGGCATATTATAAGTGATAATATGATCATAGTAAAAGTATTAATATTTTTGTATGACATAAATAATTATATACAATTAATTACTTAATTTTAAAGAAAATGTATATTCCTAAAACGAGTTTATAAATTAACAAGTTTATGACTTCTGGTCTTATGATAATTTTATAATACTTTATGTAAATTTTTAAAACATTATAAAATCATTCACAGTTTTAAAATATGCATTTTCAAGTAAATTATGATATTAATTAAAAATTAAATTAAACATATTAAGAAAATTATTTTTAAAAAATGGAGTTCATTTTTGGATTCTGAAAATTTAAAAATGGTTGTGGTGAGTTTTTGGATTTGTTTGAAATACATGATTTTTTTGGTGAATAGTAAAATCCTTTAATTAACCGTATAAATACATTATAATTTAAATATACTATACCTAAAATCAAAAGTTATTTAAGAAACCAAATATAAATCTCAAATGAACTTATTACTATTCCTGTTCATGGAATCATCACTATTTATTGTCTTATGGAAAAATAATAAACCAATGAATAAAATATTTACAAAACCCTCCTCCCCTCCACCATATAAACCACCCACACTCCCCTCATCTCTTTAATACAATCAAGAATTTTGAATTACCTAAATACATATGAAATCTGTCATCAAGATCCTCCACTAAATCCAAAATCCCTTAGTGTCTTTAGAATACCTAATCCTCTCCCCTTAAGAGGCTCTCAAGGAAGACTGGTTCAAGAGGTGAATTCCTCTTTTCAATTATTTTACTTTCTTTTCTAGTTCATTTCATCTATTTTTTATCCTTTACCATACTCATCCAAATGTTATGAAAAATATAGCACATTACATATACTAGAATTTATTATGATAATGGAATAAGTTATTATCAACTCCCATTTACCATTCTTTTATTTTAGTAGTAAAGACACCATCCGAGATGTCTTAATTTAACACATTCAAGGACTGTGATTTTTCAATTTCCATTACCTTATTCAATTCTGGTCATGAAACCATTTTCATGATGGAACATGACCAGAATATATGTTTTATGTCTCATCTATGTTTCTGTAATCCTTTTAACACATGGTTTTTATTTATATGACTAAACATATTCATTGTGGCCTCAAATGGCCAATTAACCCAAAAGGTTATCACAAAATTTTTACATAATGATTAATCATAACACTTAGTAACCAAATGAAATTTACAACCATATAACCTTAAAGATGTTTAATAATATAATATAACTCCAATTCTGGACAACCATTCCCATCTTACAGGATTCACCTTTCATGAAAATAAGTAAATTGATCATAAAACCCATGAAAACAAATGGACCCGAATAATTAAATTTAACCTCTTAACCCATAAAAGGTAATTAATGGACATAAAAAGGTTATAATAAATATTTTACATATATAAAAGGTTGTTGAATATTTAAATAATGAAAATGAATTTATTATTCATGTCATTAATATCAACTGGAGAACACCATTCTACATAAGGTAAGGGATCCTCTCAATTTTACGTTTATTCAAGAATGTCCTATATATTATTCAATTTTATGTGTTATCCCTAATGATAGGGTATTATTTATAACCTCTCCATAATTAAATCATGATTTTTATGTGATGTGAAACTCATTTCTCTCTCATTATCCTCTCTTAAGTACTCCCAATACCATGTCGATAATCCATAAGGGATTCCACCCAAACCTCCATTATTCATTTGGGTTACCTTATCATTATTATACCAAAATGAAGTTATCATATATTTTAATGTCAATATTATAAATGTGGTGTGCATGTACCAAATAAATTTATCAATACCCTTTCATTATTCTATTTTTGAGATATACATGTTTTAAGTGATTCCCTCCTCAATAATTCCCGATTAGCCAACCTGTTTTGAAGGAACATCTTAATTCATACCCTATTTCAAGTGCACTATATCGTCTGTTCTAAACCACCATTGTCTTTATAAATTCAGTATTTATTTATTATTTAAACCTTATATATTAAATTATGGCTTTATATAAAGGATTTATCCCTTATCTATTTTAAAGTCTCTATAATATTTTTCTTAAAACCACAAAAAATGTTTTAATGATAAAATTTCTTAAATACTTTTATTACATGTTGTAACTTTTACTTGGCATCACTTACCATGATACACGACTATTTTACCTTATTAAGGTCCATGTATATATTATTTCCTTTATTCTAGGGAAACTTTTCTGATACACCCATTTGTTATGCTTTATGACACGATTATGGTACCCAATTCTTTCCATGGGTAACCCTTATGTATATATATGATTGATTATGTCTGATTATTTAGGTGGAAAACATGTTCATGAAAATTTAAGATGGTTTCACCTTGATATCAATCCAATGCACTATGTGAATTTGAGTCTCATGAGATGTTATGTGCGACAGTCTTGGCGGTTATCCTAGGCTTCTGCAACAATGTGTGACGGTCTTGGCAGCTAGCCTTAGCTTGTGCTACCATGTGAAACAGTCTTGGTAGTTAGCATTGACTCATGAAAAAGAAATGTTTTATGTTTCATATAAATTACTATGACTCCATTTTTATATGATTCCATGTTTATATATTATGATATCATCTGTTACATGCCTTTTTATATCATCATTTAATACCTTCTATCTCATGTGATAATGATTTGTTCTTATAGTTATTCCGTAATTGGATTGTTTATCTCATCCCTTTATTCATGTGTTATCCACGGTACAATATGCAGATGTTTTAGCACAGTGGATGGTAGGAGCTCAATTTAATGATTATATAAATAAATCTTTTATTTAGTTCCATATTTTCATTTTTATGTACCTAGTCTTCCAAGACACTAGAATTTATTATCCTTGGATTATACTATCATGTATAATTATTCTTAAAATCATGTAATGTTATATGAAAAAATATAAGGATTTTATAAATATGAATTATTTAGTGTCATTGGTCACGAATCCTATCAATCTCCTTCATTTGGAAAGAAGGTCCCTTTCGATATATAATAGTTGGGTGTTTCGAGTTCCACAAACTAATATATTAGAAACAGTTTTCAAATAGTAATTCATAACCAGAAAACATGATATAAAGGAAACAATCTATTCATTCAACACCTTTGGATATTATACTATATAAAAACATATCCCCCCATCATTGGATTATCAATTTCAAAATCAAAATCCAATAATTAAATCACATTGCATAATTATTAACTTTAATATGATTGATAAAATAAAATAATATCCTTCAATAACTCTTAATGTGGTATTAGGATGAAATTAGTAGGGTGGGGGTACCCAGTTTTTTGACTGAAAACCAAAAAACATACATACTAAATTCCAATGATTTTAATATTTAATTAGTTAATCAACTTCCAATTGATTTAGTTCTCAATGATATGTAGTAGGATGGACATGTTTTGATTTTTTGGAGAGATGATTATTAAATTAATTTAATTATAAATGAAATGACATTACAACCATTGATATTGATGCACTATTGATTTTCAGTAGAGATGTGTATGAATTGAAAGGATGTAATCACTGCATAAATGGATATCTAATTCCATATAAAGTCTATGTAAAACTAACATAGAAAATTCAAATTATATCTTTCTCCTTGACTAAGAATCAATATGTTGAAATATTTCTATATAAGAGTAATTTGTTACGATCTTAGGAGCATTGTTCTATGGTTACAAACTTTAAACTACAAATTCAAATGATATTACTTAATTGGTGAAGAAAATAAGTCTTTAACTATTACTACACACATTATAACGTCTCAAACTACCCAAAATAATGTTTTTAAGAAGGATATAATGACATATTTATCAAATTTGTACACCATAATCCTTGGAGAATCAGAATTTGGAATGATGGGGACAAGCCCTATGGAACACAAACCGTGATATTGCTCTATGAATAATTCCACTCAAGTGGAATAGATAAGATCTTTTAATTTTCATACATATCATTGAAAAAAACCCCTTACCTCAAAATGAGATATACTAAATGGTTAAAGTATATTATGCTTATGAATATCATTGATATAAAATACAAATTTAATGTCTTATAATATTCTATAGATTAAATTTATAAGGATATTCTTGTTTAAGTCTGTGTAATTGAATCCTTGAATGCTTGTTAATTTTTTATATCCACCTTTAATGTTTTCCATGATTTTAAGTTGTATTTTAAATTATTTTTTTTATCTCTTAATACCAAATATTCTTTCATGATAGAAGATCATTCTTTTACGAGTGAGTGATCAATTAAGTGATGAAGAATCAACAGAAGGACGATAATTATTCATTATTAAATCATTTATTTTTCATGTTGATTTAATTTATTGATTCATTATTATATTGGGGTTAATATTTTTTACTAAAATTTCGTTTTTTTAGATAAAAAAAATTAAGGTAGGGTACCCAATGTTATTGTAATGTACCAGACTATGATATTAGACATTAATTTTCATTTATAATAAATATTTTTACTGAAATTAATTTAGTTTAGTTAGAGTCCTTCTACTATTTGGAATTAAAATAAAAGGTATAATATATGTAAAAAATGTCCATGTAAATATAACTTACCTTGATGGATTCTACAAACAAAATAATTCATTCAATTACACAAGTTAATTAAGATATAATTTTTATGAAAAACCTAATATAAATTTATTCAATGGTCTCTATTTGAAAAAAAAATACTTCATAGTCAGAATTCGATGTTTATAATATTATTTTAAATTTTTTTGTTATCTATTTTTAAAATTTGAACTGAAAATTATAAAATAGTCACATGGCTTGGATTTGTGACCCATTCCTAGGGGATCAATCATGAACTCCCCACTACCATACTAAATTATAGTAGTTTCAGTTGTATAAATGTTATGAATATTATTTTCAAAATTTTGAATCAACTCTCATAGGAAATTATGATACATAGTGGTGTTTAATATTATTAGTATAATGTTTTGTGATAAGATCCCTATAACTTACTAAAATTCCAAGTATTTATTTCTCGGTTCACTGATTTTTAATTTTTAATTTTGTTCCATTTTATATTTAATGTGTGTGGGTGTTAATGTTTTTTTATTCTATGAATATGTTCATAACCCATACTCCTCAAAACATATTGAGAATTTTAGATCAAATAATATCATCATCTTTCATCCCCGATATTGATATCTACCTTTTATCATTGTAAATTAATGATGGTAGACTGAGTAACTTTTGTGGTGAAAAAATAGTTTGAAACCCAATTTAATGGATCCAAACAAGCACAATAATTTGTGGAATGCATACACTATAAGATTTTTTAGTTAATGGAATAATATAGGCTAATTGAGGCCTCTAATTCCGAAAATAAGAATGATAAAACCAATTAATAAAATCATTGTAATAACGAAAACATGATGAAATCACATAAAATGTCATAAAAACTTATTATAGTGAAATATTTATTTGATATAATCACTGGATTTTTTACTTGAGAAGACAACTAATCATTTCAATCAATTAAATAATTTTCAATTAAAATTAAATTCAGAACAAGAGAAAAAAGAGGATGACATTATTTTATGGAAGCACAATATGAAAATATAAGTACCCACATAATAATTTAAGATGACATTATTTTTAAATTACCACTGAATTCCTCTGGCCCAAATACTGTTAGTACTATACAATTAAAATCAAGACCCCTTAATAGCATGGGGCGAAAAAATTGGATTATTTTATGTATCTTGATATCCAAACTAAATTAAATATATTTGTCTCAACAGTTCCACACACAAAACTTTTAATGTGGAATTAATGATAAGTGGAATGATTTAAAAGAAAAACATGAATGGTGATAAATATTTAATTAGAAATAAATTATATAAAAAATAATATAAATCATAAATTAAAACCACAATCAATGAAACTTCTCTATCTATGATGAAGAATCATATAAATGTGGTTTTCCAAAAATGAATTATTTTGAATAAATTATCTACATCCAAATTTTTGTATTCATCAATATATCCTCATGTTTGATGGTTTTCACTATTACAAACTTCTATTGATCGGATATTGGAAAAATCATTCCTTAAAACATTCAAATATACAATGAAAATATGAAATGTTTTTCTGAAAATCATTGATACAAAAAAATATTTAAATGTGCAGAAAACTCATCAGCACTTGTCCCTCATAAAAAACTGTAAGGATTATTCATTATTACGATTAAACAAAGAAAACAGTGATTCATATAAGGAAGATAAATAATACAGAAAAAAAGTATTGAAAATAGACCCTGTCATATAAATGTCACATACTATGGAGATTATTCATAGTATTAATTCATAAGAAGAAATAATTATATCTCATTCAGGGTCACCACTCAAGGGCCTATACTAATAAAATGGTGATTTTTTATGGAGATGTATGAAACAAAAAACTGAGTTATAATTACTGTCCAACTTTCACAATGTAAATATAATTCAATAGTTAATATACTTGATATATTAGAATATTTAATTTCATTTTAGCAATAAAAAATATGAAATGAGAGAATATATTTCGAATAAAATTAGATTAAATTAAAGGAAACATAAGAATGATATCTCCGTAAAATCATTATAGTTAATTCGAATTATGAAATATTATGGTTTATCCATAGTAAACAAATTTTGGTTTAAACTTCAATTAATAATGTGTAAGGCCACTTATAGATTTTCTTGGACATGATGGATCATGTATTGAAAGAAAAAAATGGTGGAAACATATAAAATGTAAGATATATAATGTCAGGAAATAATATCATAAAATATTAATTAAATGGATATATTAACTAAATTACATAACATAGCATGTTATGGAATAATATCATAATATAAGTTGAAGATAAATAATGAAGAAGTATTTTTAATTAATGATATAAAATTTTAGAAACATATTATTTTTATAAAATTAAAACCTCAATATATTTTAACATAATGAATGAAGATACATACCCTGTACTTCCTCTAACTAAAATACCCTTTGAATAGTCCTTATGTGCAAGAATATCATCTATAGTAAAAAACCAATGACGTTTTAAAAGGACTCTCAGAGAATTGGATGTTGCAAATCAACGTTTCCATTAAAATAAACACAAGGACTTAGAAAAATAAAAAATTTAAAGGAACCAATGACTTTATGTTATTGTTGTTTAAAAAAATGTACATACAACTTCAAAGAAAAATTAAATCCTTCATGAATTTGTACTCAACATAAACCATGCATTATACAAAACAAACATAAATTATAAAAAATACCATGCACCACTGAATAAATAATGCTATGACCACAATGAAAATTCACGATTCTTAATAAGATCCACTAGAAACATGAAGCACACACACACACATATGTATGTATATATATGTGGTCCCATTAGAATACCTAGAAAATTAATAACATCAACAACTCATCGCCATCAGTTAAAAGAGAAGGGTGAGAAATAATAAATTTAAATTGGTACCTGAAATGAATGGATTACCTAATGTAGGGGGCTCCATGTTATATTCTTTAGAGAACTATTTTCAGTAATTTGAATTTTGTTGAAAAAAATAAGTAAAAAAGGGAGATTTTAGAACATATTTGATTTGATAAATAGAATAATAGAACTAGATCAACATGACCATTCCTGGGACAAACCAATAGTGCCATGGAATATATTTAATGTTGAGAGAAGAATAGACATGAAGAATACATTATATGTATCTTAATTATATATTTCAAAAAAAAATGTGGTCATAAAAATTAAATGATGTATGAAATAAATGAATCAGGGGAAGGGGGACATGGGTAAGGGTTTGCAAACATTGGAGGGTCTACAGACAGGGGGATCAATAGTGAGAAAGAGTCTGGGTCCTACAGAGGGATCCACGATAGAGGAGGGCCTGTATATAAGGGCATTTATGGGGGTACAGGGGGTGGGGGATCAATGGTAGGGAGGGTGTAGAGGGGGCAGTAGTGTGGGGATCAATAGTGGGGAGTGCTGGGGCACCGAGATGATGACTCAACGTCAGGGGGAGAGGGAGAGGGGGATTGCCATCGGTGTTGGGATGTGGAATGGATGGGGGATAGGATTAATGACAGGAGGTGGTTCAACATGGCGATAGTTGAGGGAGGATTGATGAAGGAGGATTGAGTGGTGTGGGGGAGTCGACATGGGTGGGGTTGGGAAAATGAGTTGGGGGTTTGAAAACTCCAATGACCATTGTTTGGCGATCTCCTGAATTTTCCCTCTTCCAAACCTCATATTTCTTCGAGTGATGGTTCCATAATATCTAAAATATTAACTATGATATAAATAAAATATTTATTCATTATATATTTATTTATAGTACACTATGAAAGTTAGATATAAAAAATTAAATTCACCATTCATGGAGATGATAAGTCCTATATATGCATGAATGTTGTTCCCATTTTCTAGAAGGATTTATGGAAAGAGAATTAAATAATATATTATCCTTATATAATCATTTTTATTTTGTAAATATCTCATATTTTCATTAAAATCATCCTTAAAACCTTCCATATAAATCATGAATGAATCACTTCACTTCTTGAGGTGGTAGTCCACCGTACACATGAGTGACAATATCGTATTCACACGGAATGAAATGTAAATTGTATAAATAATATAATGAATAAATAGGTATAATAATGATATAAATACCACATATATACTTTATATTCATCACAATTACCAATTGTGTGTGGTGGTAATGGAAAAAAGGCACCAGTCCATGAGACGATAGGCCTCTATAAAAAATAATGATTATTTTTAACACATTTAATGAAAGTGGTGATGGTTTAAGATAATTAAATTAACATAAAAACCTATAATTATGTGTAATGTTGGACTCCTCATGTTTTAATTGTCACAAATCATGTTTGGATATTGTTAGAATACTCATGTTTTCATGATCAAAAATCATGTTTGGATATTTTCAGACTCCTCATGTTTTAATGATCACAAATAATGTTTAACCTATCACAAATCATGTTTGGAGATTGTCAGTTTCCTTATGTTTTAATTATTACAACTCATGGTTTAATCCTTCACAAGACCCCGATTCATAATCTCACAAATGATATTTGAATCTTGTAATCAATTTTTAATCATGTTATATTATGAATTAGAATAATTATTGTTAATATTAACCATTCTATTAATATTACTTCTTAATAAAGTTTATAGATATTTGGGAAAGTATATACATTGGGACCTTACTATCAGTTCCATATTTTCAAAATTTTTGTGAAACCATAAGATTGATACTGATTCCAAATTTTTGCAAAGGACCTGATACTATTTCCTTGCTACCATTTCTAAGACATCGTAACAAAAAAAATTTCAGAATATTGACAAAGGACTAGACACAGTCACTTGGGGCACCGATTTCCTGACAATGTAGTCTTGATACTAATTCTAGAATTCACAAAGGACAAGAAACCATGACCATGCTATCAGTTTCAAATTTCATAAAGGACCTAATACTACAATCATGACACCATAACTATGCTACTAGTTTCATATCTCAATGAAACTATAGAACCATGAATATCTTAGAGTGATTGAATCACCAATAATAGGAAAAATAGAATGCGTTGTTCCTTGTGACACCATTTCAAGACACAAACTATGACACCATTCAATAATTAACTATATTTTTTTTCTTTTTTAATTTAGTTTAAAATTTATTTCTAACTGTCATATTTGAATAATTTAATGACTCTGATATTATTAATGTATGTTTGTTGACATATCACCTGATAGTACGAGGTACAAGGAGTATAAATTGTGCTTCCTGTTAGCTCCAACACAAGTACTCGAAATTAAAAGAAAAGTGTGGTATTAGAGAAAAGTAGGGGGTATATGAGAAGTAGTAGAATGATGGAAAAAATATATGATGAAGAACACAAAAAGAACTATTGATTCCTGAGTACTGAACATCTGTAGATCATAACCTAAAACATCCTTAGAACAGAAACTCTAAGAATAACAAGATCTACAACGAATATCTCATCAAATGGGAAACTAGGACACGAGACTCACGATACTCTGTTTCTATAAGAGGCATCGAAAATCAAATCTACTTCAACCTATAAGACTAAAGTTCCATGGGAAACACTCAAAGCATTTATAATCCTCTCTCATTATCTTTTCTCTCTTGTGTATCGATTTTATTAATTTTCAAGAAGTGTGTGTTTTTTGTATTAAAACACACTCTTTCTCATGTATTAAACTAGAGGATAAGAGATATCCTCAATCAAATATCTATCTAAACACTATTTCACATGTGTATAAATGTTGAAGAGGTCATGTGTGACCTAGTTGTAATATTTCCCACGTAGAACCATGGTAGAGGTCTTGTGACCTGGATAGTCAAGTTTACTATTGTTAACCCCGATACAGGGTGTGGATCAAATATTTGTATATATATTTCTTGGTTGTAGGTGATCACCAATATGTTTCACCTACATCATTCGGAGTATGTATCATAGTATTTACCTTCAAATCACCATAAATCTTCTGTTTCCTTATGTTTTTTATCTGAATGGTTTTTCTATATTTTGTTTTTTGGGATACACATTAGTTATATTTTTATAATTACTTACATATTTGTTTTCATTGCAGGAAATGACACCCATTGAAGATATGAGGTGGAAAAAGATGACAAAAAATAATCATCGCATGAAACATATGAGCATTCTACCACTGATACCTATTGTGAGTATCTTATTTCAAATATATATATTTCAATAACTTATAATATCACATGTTTAATTTTGTGTCAAATTTTTCTTTTCAGGATCCACCCCCAAGACGAGAGATATCTGATGAGGAGCCTGATATTGCTCTTAGTATAGAGGCTAGTGGTATAAGGGGGGTGGTGTTAGAGTTAGATGATCATCTGGTTGTCCCGGTACTGATGACAGTGGTACAAGGGATCATGGTGCGAGAGTTAGATGATTCACTGGTTATACTCTATTAGACTATGCCCCAACCAGAGACGTATCTTCTACACCCCATTTTGATCCTTGGGTGTCTTTAGGGACACATGAGATATTTAGGCCTCCGATGTTTACACTACCTTTTGGACAGATGTCCGTGCCATCATCTTTTTCTTCTGGTTCATTATCTTAGAGCTATTATATTCCACCTTATTTGACTCCTACTCCGACACAGTATGTGGCTGAGGAGCATACAATGAGGGACACTGCACCGGTACAGGATATTCCTTCACCTCCTGCACATCCAGTGACGCCCATTGATCCAACTACCATAGGTATATTTATATAACTCTAAAAAAATTTTATTACAAAATTTATTTTTATTATAACATATACTGATATTTTTTTCATTAATAACAGGTTCATCTCTTGATAGGAGGTTGGGGAGGGGGCGTACAAGCTTGAGTGTGGTATAGAACTTCCAGACACAATTGATGGTTGAATACAATGATGATGGATAGATGATTGATAAATCTGGGTAAGAAAGATGGGGTTTTTTGGCGATGCTTGCCAAATACTCCGACATCATTCTGGTCAGGCCTCTCTATTGGAGACATATGCCACATGAAGTCAAGGATAATGCATGGACACAAATATGGGTAAACAATCTATGGATTTAATGTAGTATTTTTTTTGTATTTATATGAATTAATCTATTGGTTGTCAGCTTCAGTTTAACTTCCCTGATGGCGACGGTGCATGAACAGCACGTTTAAAGGAGCTAGGAGAGATTTGGAGAGCTTATAAGAATGAAATATATATTGGCTGGTGTGATAGAGTGGTCATGGAGTTGGGGACAATACCTATCGTGTATGACTTCCCGATAGAGAAATATCACCAAATGGTTACCCATTGGGCGACTACCAAATTAAAGGTATTAATACCATTCGAGGTATTTAAATGATAGTTTTTATATTTTTCATTAATATTATATTATTTATTATTAGATATTATTTAAGAATCTTCTGAAGAATAAAAACATTGATTCAAAGAAATACTTCCACACTTTGTGGCGCACTACTATGTCAGATCATGAGAGGCAGCTGGTACGATATAGTTGTTTATAATTTTTAGTAAGGACTTTCCCTTTTTATTGTTTCCTACATTAATTATGTGGTTTATTAAATATTTAATATATGATTATAATTTCAGTTTATATTGTTTCAGTGTCATTATAGAAGAACAAATTGAATATTGAAGGGCGTCTCCCTCGAGCAAAATCGTTTTGCTCGAGTAGAAGGAAAAAAGATGGAACTGCGGTTAATGAACCGACACAAGAAATAATTTTATGTTTTAATTTGATTATTTCAAAGTTTAATATCTATTTTCAAATTTAATAATCTATTAATATTTTTAACATGCTGCTTTAGAGGCCCTTGATTCCCATGATCCTGACAATTTAGGGCCACATGATCATTTATATCAGGTTTTGGGAGAAGAGCACTCTGGTCGAGTACGCTGCTGACCTAGTAAGAATATAGTCTCGACGAGGTATTGGTCTTCTCCAGGAATCCATTATAGTACCACCAAGTTGTAACAGGTCAAGGAGCATGCAATAAAGTCTAATAAAATGGTTATAGAGTTGGATGAACAAGTTCAAGCGAGGGAGAAAAAATTTATAAAACTGATCAAAGCTTTATCTTCATCACTTCCACCAGAGGCCAGCACATCTTTTCAAACATATATGTCGTCTATGGGTGCATTATTCAATGAACCAAGAAATAGTTCTAGTGGTGGTCGAGATGATGATGTTACCGGTGATGACGAGGATGATAAAGAGAAAGAGGGTGAGGATGAGGATGATGATGAGGGCGATGATGGGGCTGAGGGTGAGGATGAGCATGGGGATGATGAAAAGGACAATGAAGAGGAAAGAGATAGCGACAAGGATGAGGCTGATGATGACAGTGGTGATGGTGATAGTGATTAGGGACAGATTGATATATTAAATTTTTGAATTCTGTATAACTCTTTATTTTTGGACCTGGTTTTTCACTATGGTATGTATATTTTTGAATTCAGTATAACTCTTTATTTTTACCAAATATGGAATCCTAATGAAGTTATAATGGTTTATGGGGCTTATGGGGCTTGTTTGGAGCTTAGTACCCCGGTTGGCATAGAAGAACACTATGCCTCATGATTAGTAAACAATTTATGCCCATCCCACAAGTTATCTGCCAACCATATAGGGATACATATTAGAAGAAATGTGCATTATTTTTCCTAACCATTCACCAGGGGATTCACATCATGCACAATGTCTATAGTTTTAGTATAAGATATTATCAATGTTATTGCACGATTTTCCAAACTGACATACGGAAAACTGACCAAACACATTAGTATTGTGTTGATACATTAAGAAAATGATACACAAGTCATATGTGATGTTTATGAGTCAAAACCGCCTTAATCTGAGGCACGATATGGATGGTATCACACAAAGTGTATCTTTTTTGATTAAAATGGACACCCTTTTATGTAAAAATAACTAGCATATGGAAAACTGACAAAATGTTTTTGGATTGTGTTGATACTTTATGAAAATGATCCATGGGTCATATGTGACGTGTACGACTCAACCCCGCCTCAATCCAAGGCACAGTGTGGCCGGTTCCACTAAAAGTGAATCATTTTTATTTGAAGTGGAGAACATTTTAAGTGAAAACAACAACTGACATATGGAAAATGGACCAAATGTATTTGGATTCTATTGATACTTTAACAAGACGATCCATGGTACATTTGTCACATGTAGGATTCAACCCTGCATCAATCCGAGGCATGATGTGTCTGGTACAACTCAAAGTGTCTCACTTTTATTTGAAATGAACCGGATTTTAAGAGAAAACAACAACTGACATATAGAAAACTGATCAAACGCATTCAGATTGTGTTGATACTTTAGGAAAATGATAAATTGGTCATTTGTGACAGGTATGAGTTATCTCCACCTCAATCCGAGACACTGTGTGTCCATTATCACACAAAGTGTCTCACATTAATTAGAAATGGACAACATTTTAAGTGAAAACAACAACTAACATACAAAAAACAGACCAAACGTATTTGGATTGTGTTGATACTTTAGGAAAATGATACAATGGTCATTTGAGATATGTATAAGACAACCCTGCCTCAATCCAAGGCATAGTGTGGCTGGTATCAGTCTAAATGTTTCTCTTTTTTATAAATGGAAACCATTTTAAGTAAAAACAACTGGCATATGGAAAACCGACCAAACATATTCAAATTGTCTAGATACATTAACAAAACATTCCATGGGTCATTTTTGAGGTTTAAAAGGATACGACACATCATTCATATGTGCAGTTTGCATGACACAACGGAATATGTGTTTTTTAGGTGTTTGGCGTGCTTGAAAAGCATGCGTGGGGTAATCAAACCCCGTCGAACGACCTTGGAATGCCATGAAATCGGATGATAGCAAAGGATGGGTGAATTATGAAATGGTTGGCTAGACGTCATGTTAATCAAAGGTGTCGTGTGACCACAGTGGCCGAAAACGTACTCTGTGTGTCGTAAATGGCCAAAACATGTGTTTAACGGTCAAATTAATGCCGAATGACATCAGAATGACTTTAAATCACACAAAACACCCTAATTATTATTTGTGAGGTGTACGAGGAGACATAACATCATTCAGATGCGCGGTTTGCATCGCATGACTGAATATGTGTTTTTAGGTGTTTGGTATGCTTGAAAAAGCATGCGTGGGGTGGTCAAAATCGGCCTAACAACCTCACAATTCCATGAAATCAGACTACAAAAAATAGTGGCTGAATTATAAAATGGTCGGCTATAAGACATGTAAATAGGAGGTGTCGTGTGACCGCGGTGGCCGAAAACGCAATCTGCATGCTGTAAATGGCCAAAACATGCATTTAACGGTCTAATGCATACCGAAAAACATTGGAATGACTTGAAATCACGCAAAAACACCCTAATTATTTTTTGTGATTTGTATGAGGATAAACCACGCCATTCAGATGTGCGGTTTGTATGACACGACTGAATACGTGTTTTTTAGTTGTTTGGTGTGCTTGAAAATCGTGCGTGGGGTGGTCAAAACTGGCCAAACAACTTCAGAATTCCATGAAACAAGAAGACAAAAAAGGGTGGATGAATTTTCAAATGGTCGGCTAGACGACATGCTAATCAGAGGTGTCGTGTGACCATGGTGGACGAAAATGCACTCCGCGTGTCGTAAATGGCCAAAACATGTGTTTTATAGTCAAATACATACCAAATGACATCGGGATGACTTGAAATCACTTGAAAACACCATAATTATTATTCATGATGTGTACGAAAAGACGACACATCATTCGGTTGTGCTGTTTGCGCGGAATGATTGAATATGTGTTTTTTAGGTGTTTGTCATGCTTAAATAGCGTGCATGGGGTGTTCAAAACAAGCCAAACAACCTCAAAATGTCATGAAATCGGATGACAACAAAGGGTGGGTGAATTCTGAAATTATCGGCTAGACGTCAGGTCAATCAGAAGAGTTATGTGACCACAATGGCCAAAAATGCACTCCGCGTGTCGTAAATGGCCAAAACAAGCATTTAATGGTCAAATGCATACCAAACAACATCAGAATGACTTAAAATCACACAAAAACACCCTAATTTTTATTCGTGAGCTGTTCGAGGAGACGACATGTCATTCAGATGTGGGGTTTGCGCGGCAAGACTGAATATGTGTTTTTTAGGTGTTTGACGCAATTGAAAAGCATGCGCGGGGTGGTCAAAACTGATCGAATGACCTATGAATGCTAGGAAATCGGAAGACAACAAAGGGTGGGTGAATTGTAAAATAGTCGGCCAGAAGACACGTCAATCGGAGGTTCCGTGTGATCGCGGTGGCTGAAAATGCACTTCGCGTGTTGTAAATGGGCAAAACATGTGTTTTACGGTAAAATGCATATCAAACGACATCATAATGACTTGAAATCACACTAAAACACTCAAATTTTTATTCGTTAAGTGTTTGAGGAGACGACAAAACATTCGGAAGCGCGGTTTGCACAACGCGACTGAATATGTGTTTTTTAGGTGTTTGGCCCACTTGAAAAGCATGCATGGGGTGGTCAAAACCGGCTGAATGACCTCAACATTCCATGAATTTAGATAACAAAAAAGGGTGGGTTAATTAGGAAATAGTCTGCTAGACAGCACGTCAATAAGAGGTGCCGTGTGACCGTAGTGGCCGAAACTACACTATGCGTGTCTTAAATGGACAAAACATGTGTTTTACGGTCAAATACCTACCCAACAACATCAGAATGACTTGAAATCACACTAAAACACCCTAATTATTATTCGTGAGGTGTACAAAAAGATGACATGTCATTGGGAAGTGCAGTTTGCATGGCATGACTGAATATGTGTTTTTAGGTGTTTGGCGCGCTTGAAAAGCGTGCGTGTGGTGGTCAAAACCATCCAAACAACCTCAGAATTCCATGAAATTGAATGAAAACTAATGGGGGTGAACTATGAAATGTCCATCCAGACGTCACATCAATCAAAGGTGTCGGGTGAATGCGATGGCCAAAAACACAATCCGCGTGTCGTAAATGCCCAAAACATGCATTTAACGGTCAGATGCATACCAAACGAAATCAGAATGACTTGAAATCACCCAAAAACACCCTAATATTTATTTTTGAGGTGTATGAGGAGAAACAACATCATTCGGACATGCAGTTTGTGTGGCACGATGGAATATGAGTTTTTTAAGTGTTTGGCGCGCTTGAAAAGCCTGCGTGGGGTGGTCAAAATTGGACGAATGACCTTGGAATTCCATTAAATCAGATGATAGAAAAGGGTGGGTGAATTGGGAAATGGTAGTACATACAAGATGTCAATCACAGGTGTCGTGTGACCACGGTGGCCAAAAACATACTTCACGTTTCATAAATGGCCAAAACATGCGTTTAAATAAAAGTGAGACACTTTTAGTGGTACCAGCCAAACCGTGCCTCAGATTGATTTGATGTTGACTCCTACATGTCACAAATGTCCCGTGGATCGTTGTGATAAAATATAAATAGAATCCGAATACATTTGGTCTATTTTATGTACGTCAGTTTTTGTTTTCACTAAAAATGATGCCCATTTCAAATAAAACTGAGACACTTTGAGTGGTACAGGCCACACTATGCCTCAGATTGAGGCGTGGTTGAGTCATACATGTCACATAAGACCCATGGATCGTTTTACTAATTTTTCAAGACAATAAAAATATTTTTGGTCAATTTTCCTTATGCCAGTGGTTTTTAATTAAAAGGGTGTCCATTTTAATCAAAATAGAGATAATTTGAGTGATACTGGCCACAGCGTGTCCCAGATTGAGTCGGGGTTGACTCATACATGTAACATATGACTCATGGATTATTTTCCTAAAGTATCAACACAATATTAATGAATTTGGTCAGTTTTCCATATGCCAATTAGACAAATCGTGCAACAACAATGATAATATCTTATACTAAAACTATAGACATTGTGCATGATGTGTATCCCCTGGTGCATGGTTAGCGAAAGCATGCCCATTATTCTATTATATAGCCCTATATGGTTATTTGATACCTTGTGGTAAGGACTTATTTTTTTACTAATCGTGAGGTATTGTGTTTTTCTATGCCGACTGGGGTTCCGAGCTCCGAACAAGCCCTAGAAGCCCCATAAACCATTGTAACATCATTAGGATTCCATATTTGGTCAAAACTATAGAGTTACACTAAATTCAAAAATATCCTTACCAGAGTGAAAAACCAGGTTAAAAATTAAAGAGTTATACAGAATTCAAAATATGTAATGGATCAATCTGCCCCAGATCACCATCACCATCACCACTGTCATTATCAGCCTCATCCACGCCGCCATCTCTGTCCTTGTCATCATCCTAGTCATTGTCTGCATGCTCATCCTTGGCCCCATCCTCTCCCTTGTCCTCATCGTCATCCTCGTCCTCGTCCTCTTCAGCATCTTCATCATCACAAGGAACATCATCATCTTGACCGTCACTATAACTACCGCCTGGTGCATTTGAAAATTCACCCATCAACGATATATATGCCTGACAAGCCACGCTGGCCTCTGGTGGAAGTGATGAAGATAAAGCTTCGATTAGTTTCATAAATTCTTTGTCCCTCATTTGGACCTATTCTTCCAACTCTGTGACCCTTTTATCTAACTGTCTTTCATTCTCCTTGACCTATTTCAACCAGGTGGTACTAGAATGGATACTTGGAGAGAACCAATACCTCATCGGGTTTATATTCTTACCAGGTCGGCAGCAAACTCGACTAGAGTGCTCATCTCCGAAAACCTGATATAAATGATCATGTGGCCCTAAATTGTTAGGCTCCTAGGCATCAAGGGCCTCTAAAGAAGCCTGTTAAAAATATTAATAGATTATTAAATTTCAAATTATATATTTAAATATGAATTAAAAAAATTAAAACATACAGTCTTTTATTATGTCGGTTCATTAACCGTAGTTCAATATTTTTTCCTTCTACTCGAGAAAAACTATTTTTCAAGAGGGTGACGTCCTTCAGTATTCTATTGGTGCTTCTGTAATGACATTGAAACAATATAAAGTGCAAGTATAATCATATATTCAATATTCAATAAATCATATAATTTATGTAGGAAACAACAAAAAGGGAAAGTCCAAAAGATAAATTATAAACAATTATATCGTACCAGCTACCTCTCAGGATCTAACATAGTAGTGCACCCAAAACTGTAGAGGTATTTCATTGAATCAATTTTTTTTTCAGAAGATTCCAAAATAATGTTTAATAATAGATAAGATAATATTAAAAAAAAATATGGAAACTGTCATTTAAATACCTCAAACGGGATTAATACCTTAAATTTGGTAGTCGCCTAATGGGTAATCATTTGGAGATATTTCTCTATCGGGAAGTCATCTATGATATGTACTATCTACAACTCTGTGCCCACTCTATCACACTGGAAAACATATATCTCATGCTTATAATCTCTCCAAAGATCTCCTAGATCTTTTAAATATGTTGTTCATTATCCTTCGCCAACAGGGAAGTTAAACCGAAGCTGACACCTAATAGATTAATTCATATAAATACAAAAAAAATAATACATTAAATCCAATTGATTATTTAACCATATTTTCCCACATGCATTATCCTTAACTCCATGGGGCAGATGTATCCAAGAGAGGGGGCCGACCGGAATGATGTCGGAGTGTTTGGATAGCATCGCTAAAAAAACCACCACAGTCTTGCCCAGATTTATCAATCATCTGCCCATCATCATTATATCCAACCATCAACTATGTCTGGCGGTTCCATACTGCACGTAAGAGGGTACACCCCCTCCCCCACCTCCTATCAGAAGATGAATTTGTTATTAATGAAAAAATATCAGTACATATTATAATAAAAATAAATTTTTGTATAAAAATTTGTTAGAGTTATATAAATATACCAGTGGTAGTCGGACCAATGGGAATCACTGGAGGTGCAGAAGCTGAAGGAATATCCTTACTGGTGGAGTTCCCCTTAGTGTACACCCCTCATCCACATACTGTGTCAGAACAAGAGTCAAATAACATGGAATATAATATCTCGGAGATAATGAACCAGAACAAACAGATGATGGCACAGACATCTGACCAACTAGTAGTGTAAACATCAGAGTCCTAAATATCATGTGTGTCCCTAAAGACACACTATGATCAAAATGGGGCGTAGAAGAGATGTTTGAGGAAGGGGAATAGACCCATCGGGTATGACCAGCAGATCATCTAACTCTCACACAATGAGCCCTCATACCACCAGCCTCAGTACCGAGCCCACCAGATGATCGTCTAACTCTGACATCACCCCCCTCCTACCACCAGCCTATGTACTAGGAGCAATATCAGGATCCTAGTCCAATCACCCTCATCATGGGGGTGGATCCTAAAAAAATGTTTAGCACAAAATTAAACACATGATATTATAAGTTATTAAATTATATATATTTGAAATAAAATACTCAGAACAGGGATCAGTGGAGGAACGCCCATCCGTGTCATGCGATGATTATTTTCTATCATCTTTATCCATCACATCTCTTAAATGGGTGTCATTTCCTGCAATGAAATAAAATATAGATGTAATTAGAAATAGGTAACTAATGTGTATCCCATAAAATATATATAGAAAAACCATTCTAATAAAAAAACATAATGAAACAGCAGATTTACGGTGGTTTGAAGGTAAGTACTATGATGAACACTCTGAATGATGTAAGTGAAACATATAGGTGAGAACATGACTGTATGATTATACGTATTTCCCACCATAACTTCAAGTTCAAAATCAACTCTGACAATTGAGATATTAGATTCATCATAAGTAATAAATGAATTACTTCCAATTGCAGTAGGGATAGTTTCAACTTCATCAACACCATCATCAAAATCATGTATGGGATTTACTTGAATGATTACACCAAATTTAGGATGACAATGATCTTTGATAAAAAAAAATTGTTTCACCATTGATGCAAATACATAAGGTTCATCAGTGGAAAGAGTGCGAGTCATGTCAATAACTCGAAACCCACAATCATTAATAAAGGTTCCTTTCCTCATCATTTAATCCAACCATTGAAATTTCATCATCGTGACCCAACCAGTGAGTAATAATCCCAAATTATTATTTTCTACACGACTCCATAATAAGCTACATTTTCAGAACGAGGTCTATTATTCGATGAACTGGAATAACAATCTGTTGTGGTAGTTAGGATAACACCATCATGCTGTGTTCTCATGTTTCTTGCTCGGTTAGTGATAATAAATTTGTATCCATTGATCACAAGTAATTTACAAGCACGAACCATAATATTATGACCAAAATCCAAATCTCTTATTTCCTTAAAAATAAAGTCTGTTGGAAAACTCGATTCTGGAAATATAAAAAAATAGTAAACTTAATTAAATATTATTATTATTTAGTTATTATAGAAATATTTTTAACTTCAATTTCAACTAAGAAGAAAACTATTTTCTATGAAAAGTCTCTTTCCTTCCCAAAGGTAAAGAATGATGCTTTCTATATATCAATTATTTATGTTCTCTGTAGATAAAAATAATATTAGTTTAAAAAATATATAATATTACAAGAGATAAGATAATAGATACATTTATAATTTAAATACTTGATATAATCATCGAACAAATCATAATTGAAAAACATTGTGTGATGTGCCATCTCTCGCTCTTCAATGCATAATGTCGTCAATATATATGATCTGATAATTAATCTTGTCTGAGGAAGTGATGGAAAACTAAATTCAATTTTCTCATTCGTTTCTTCTTCATTTCTCATTGGTCTGTTTATTATCTTAGTAAGAGATGAAAAATACATTGAGCAGAAATCCATACATTCTTGAGCCAAGTTACCGTTCAGAATAGAACCTTCAAGATAATTTCTATTTTGAACATATGATTTCAATGTGTACATTTTTATTTTAGTTGGATACATCCAATGGAATGCAATGGGTCATCCAACAAGTATTTCAGTCGGAAGATGGATAGTTAGATGCAACATGAATGTAAATAATGATGGAGGGAATATTTTCTCTAACTTACACAAAATTAATGCTGTCTCTTCCAACAGTTTTTGAATGATGGATTTGGACATCTTCTTAGAAAAAATATCTCTAAACAAATAGCACAACCGAATAACTAATAATATTATGTTATAGGACAAGAGATGACAGATTTCTATTGGAATCAACTCATGCCAAAGGACATGATAATCATGGGCCTTCAAAGATTTTATATTCAACTCTTTTCTATTGGCCCATTTTGATTTATTAATTGAATTTCCATTTAGAACATTAATAGCCTCTAGCACTTCCAGAAATTGTTTTTTTTTTCAGCAAGTGTCATCACATAAAAAGAACATGTAACTTTCCCTTTATTTTCACTGATATAGATTGGATGTAATTCTGGTCTGATCCCCCAATCTACCAAGTCACACCAAGATCATAAATCATCTTTTGTAATATCCTTAATTTTTAGAAGAATCGATAGTAACATTTCCCATATATTCTTTTCAATGAGGATTAGGTCGAAGCAATGACGTAATAAGATGGTTGACCAATACAACAACTCAAAATATATAATCTTCTTCTTCCACTTGAAACATGTATAATTGGAATCAATTTTCCTCTTTATAGATTTCATTAAACCATTCCAAAAAGAATATCTGAAATCTTTCAATTCATTGAGTACATCAATTCCATACACACACTGAGGTGAATCGTCAGTCTGCAAGGTATTGTCAAATATTTGGCGATTGTTTCTACATAGATGGTTCATTGGAAGGAATTTTCAATGTCCCGTAAAACTAAAACTACGATGATATTTCAGTCTTCTAGATCGAGCATTCTTCATACAAACAGGACATGAGAATTTTCCTTTTGTGGTCCATCCAGACATCATTGCATAAGTAGGAAAATCATTGATCATCCACATAAGCACAACACACATCTAAAATATGTCTTTCGAACATGCATCGTATGTGGGATCACACACATACCGAAGAAGTTTCAACTCTTTTATTAAAGGTTTCATGTATACATCTATATCATTGCTAGGATCAGAAGGTCCATAGATCAGTATACTCAAGAAAGTTTAAGGCTTTTTCGTACACAACCATCAGGGAAGGTTATAAATGTGTATGAAAACCAGCCATGTGTTGTGTGAAGTAAGAATCTACCCAAATGGATTAAAATCGTCACATGAAAGACCTATTATCACATTATGCACGTCGGCTGTAAATTCAGGATATCAATCATCAAATCTCTAACATGAAAATCCATCTGTACGGTGAACCAACTCTTCGTTATTATTTTTTCTTTCAGTGTCATGCCATTACATTTTTACTGATATTTCATCAGACATGAAAAGGTTCAGTAATCTAGGGATCAATGGAAAGTTTCACATTACTTTTTGTGGCACACAAGATGGTGTTCCATCATCATTTGGCTTCTATCAGGAGGTTCCACATTTGATACAATCATTTATTTTAGCATTTTCCTCCCAAAATAAGCTGCAATCATCCGGGCAAGCATGATTTTTTTGAGAATCCAAGTTAATCGACTAAATTCCATGCCATATAGTGGTTTGATGGAATATATGCATCATCTAGAAGTAGCCCTTAAAGAAGGAAAGAATTTAATCGATTATAGTGTTTGAAATCCTATACATAGTTTTCCCCTGATACAATCCGATTAAAAATTCCATCTTTTTCATTTTACCACATTGTCGATATACTTGAGTCGTCGCAGCATCATTAAATTTTTTCACCCTATCAACATCATAATTTTCATTGGATGCATCATGTGTGCTTATATCGAAATCCTTTTGGCCGAACATCTGTTCCTTCTCATGAAGCAGAATAAATGCAAACCGTTCATATATCAAACTCTCCAATTCAGTCATATCATTCGAATCATCAACATTTTGATATTCTATTTTCTATCTACTGTGATACCACATATAATAGTATTTTTGGAAACCATATTTGGTTATATGATATCTAACTGCTTCATGAATCAACAAAGGTCTTCCAATGCAATTAGAACATGGGAAGTGTATGCGACCACTATCTGAATCATTGTTAAATGAAAAATCTAAAAAGATGTTCAAATTATTTTTAAAATCGGTTGAAATCCAATTAGTTTCTTACATCCAACTTCTATCCATTCTTTAAAAAAAGTTCAAGAAGTCATTTCAAATCAATTCAATAATATTGATGTTTAATCAAAAAAATATTTAGGTAAATGAATTTTTTTTACTTTATATAAAATCATAAAGGACACATTACTCTATAAGAGAATCATATTAAGAAAAACAAAAGAATACAGTTTATATAATAAAATAAGATACAGAATTTGAAATGAGTATATTCAAGGATTTCCCAGTAAGATATTGGAAGTGGATCATGGAATACATAATCCTTAAGGGTCTTGTTGGGAGTACATTAGTTTTATACTTTAACATCTTCAGGGACACCATGATGAGGAATAGGATGAGGATCGAATCAAAAGTAGTTATGGCCTCATCACATTTCACCTTAACCATGGATTAAAGGATCCTATGTTTGGGGCCATAGATCATAGGTTGGTAAGGTGTATTCATTGAATCATGTCCCAATTGATTTTGGAGAGGGAACTTCAATAGTTATAGGTATTTATTTGATTAGAAAAACCTATAAAAAGGATATCCATGAACTGTGATGTCGCAAACCAGGATGCCACTCATTAGTGACCCGAACCCAGATCGCCACATGGCCTCAAGCACATCTACCAAAATTCCAAATACTATTGACTAATAGTGAGAGCCTTTGCTATGTCTGGGGGAGATTATTCCCTCATTACCTAAGCTTCACAATTTTAATATTATCAGTTAAAAATTAGAAGAAAGAAAACAATGGGAAAATATTGGAAATGGATGAAAATAACTAAATCATTAATACCAACTAAAACAGAATCATAAACTGAATGATGGTAATGTACCAAGGCGAAAATCATAGTTACAACTAGTAGGAAGTAGTACTATACAAGGGGCTCAATAAATTCTAAAATTCGACCTAGCCTCTTCATCTACAACCCAATCATCTGGTTCATCGGTGGTAGGAGTGCGAGTCATGTTAATAACTCAAAATCCACAATCTTCAATAAAGATGTCTTACCTCATCATTGAATCAAACCATTGGTAAAGGGAAGACTTCTACCAACGGTCTCACACAACCGTTGGTAATAGAGGACTTAAAGGCCCGTTTATAGGCATCCCAAATAGAGGCACATGCCTCAGGTCCCATTATATGTTATAGGCATCCCAAATCATTCACTAATGTTCAATAAATCATTCTTGGCACCTCTATGGTCATAAAATTAATTACCCAATTAGTTCCCCAAGTCAAGCACACCCCATGGGTGGATAAAGTTTAGGCTTCAACACTAATATGTTGTTCATGGCATGTAAAAAGGTTTAATTTCATAAAGTATAGACCAAAACATTTATTTTTAAATTTGAGATTAATAATGAAGTATGTCAATGATAACAAGATTACTAAATTAAACTCGTGACTTATCTAACATTGTTTTGGATGTATACACATGCCAGCATGGCTAGTGAAAAGCACCACCATCATAAAAGTGAGTATTGGACAAGAAAGAGCCATAATATACAACATACAGTGAGAACCATATTTAATTGACCCTAAAGATAGATTAGTACAGTCATATTAGGAATCCAATTGTCACTCATGACTAACCATTCCACTATAAACAACCTGAAGTGTATGAGTTTTCTCTCTGATCTCAACAATATCATCACAAATTCTTACCATGATGTGAATTATGTGGAATATGGATGATATTAACACAAAATTTCCAACAATACCAATCCTTCTATGAACTGAACATTTATGGATGATATTAACACATAATTCATTTTGAATCAAATCTGATTCACTGTCAAAGCCCAACACATACACAAAAATCAAACAGAAAACAAAATTCATACACACCCAAATAAAAATAGACAACCAAAACAGTAGATGAAGAACATTAAAATGAATGTATCCCTTACAAATTATAAGTGTATAACTAAGAAAATTTGAAGATGGATCGGAATGAAGGATTTCCATAGTAGGGTAAACAAAATCCTGCTTCTCCACTTCACCCAAATGAAAACATAAAACCAAAATAGTAGATGCTGTATATCTTATAGATTATGAGTGAAGAACTAATAAATTTTAAAGATGGAAGGATTTCAGCCGTAGGGGAAAGAAAATCCCTATTCTCCCTTCTGTTTAGGGATTCTGTCTTGCGGAATAGGGGAGGTTGAGATTCTGTGAATTTGGGGAAAAACTTTCCATACAGTTTGTAAAAACCGCTGGGAACGAAATCCTTTACCAAGAATTTGTAAAAACTGTTGGCATATGATGATTTAAACCTCTATATACCAATGGTTTAAGAAAACCGTTGGTATAGAGTATACTTTTCACAATGATTTTTCAAAACCGTTTGGAAAATATGATTTTAACTAGCTTTTACCAACGATTAAGAAAACCGCGGGTATATAGGCGTTGGAAAAACCTCCCTTTCATGTAGTGATTACTTGGGTCATTTCTTCATACCATATAAACATTTTTGAAACATGAAAACTAATCCTTCTATTCTCTTTATAACAAAACCTCATAGTTTATTCATATAAATTTCTTCTTTCAATTATCCCTGATCTAAATTCATCTTTACAATAAACTATTCAAGACATATACCATCTTACAAAACCATTTCAAGCACTATTTGGATTGTTTTGTGTATAAAATTTGGAGATAAAATTTCTATAAAATCCATACTATGTGTTTTTGGAAAACCATCAACAACGTATATTTACTTTTACTATTTTTACCTTTAATTCATCTTTTAACTGGTAGACCTATTTATTATTCGATGCCTTTTCCCAATAGGAATTTCAGAAACATCATTCATTTCAAAATCATGAAATGATTACATATCTATATTCTTCACCAAATCCCATTATTTTGTATCACTAATACCCATATATTTTGGGATTTGTGGTTTTTTACATCTTTAAGAAGTAGTTATTGTAAATTAGGTTCAAAATATTTCATTGGTTTTATGAAAACACTGGTCTGCCTCAACTCCTGTGGTTTTGATGATTCTATAATAACATCTTCTAGAACTCTTCCCCATGAATCCATAGTCCCTGATATTTCTAGTACATAGGTTCATGGATAAACCTTAATAATCAAACATCCATCAAAAACTCAACCATTATGACTATTTAGTAATTCCAAGACATAATTTCTTATTTAATTATTTTTTCAAAATTTTCAGACTTCCATTTATATCAACCTCGTCTTGATTTGAAGATTTTTATTTCATAATTGAATCTTTATCCTAGATACAATACATCCATAATATCCCTTCATTGAATACAAAATTTATGCTTTTTATTAACATACAAAAATTATTTTCCCATTGAAAAAATAAAAATTATTCATTTTCATAACCCAAAAATAAACTTACATAGGGCATTATTTCTCATTTTTACCACTGCCTAGAACAAACATGGTTACAAGATATAATAACGAAGACTTTTAGGTCAAAAAAATTTACCTTTCTTCCAATCCATAATTCTGGAATATTCTCCTAAATTAATTGTGTATAAGGAATTTTATTCACATGGTATGCTTCATAATTTACGGAATCTACCTAAAACTTCTGGGTAAAAATAGAATATATTCACATGATTATGGACATCTCATACAAAATAATATTTATCCACTCAAACAAATAATTTTTTCTAGTGTTTTATGAATCTTTTTCTTGAAATGAAATAATTTATCCCTAAAAAATAGTTATAACTCTATAATTTGACATTGTATTCCATTATTAGACCTAATAGTGTTACACACCTGTGTCGTTGTGGTGAATAATGTATATAAATTTTGATTATTTTTATATATTGGGGTGAATTTTAAACTATTGATATGTTATTGTAATGTTTTTAGGTATTTCATGTTTATCATATGACTTACTACAAACCATGTTGGTTTTAGAGTAAACCACCTCGAGTGCTTCAAAATTTCAAACAAGACCTGTATAGTTTGGTAAACAATTTGTCCAAACCATGTGAGGGAACAAACTGAATAACTTAGGTGTCACAAATTTAGAGTATGGTTTGGTAAACCATACAGCAGAACCTTGTTATGTTTCCATAATATTTTAAAAGGGATTTTCTAGATATATCCATATTTTATTTTTAGGGCATTGGACATCCCCTTCCTTATTATATTTTTTGACCATGCCTTGGGCATGTGAAAGGGACTTCCAAATCCCTTTATCCTTAACATTAAGATCTTCCTCCATTAATTTTATGTAGAGACTTCATATAAATTATTCTTTCCTATTATTTCTCCCCACTTCATCTCACTACTCCCCTTTACTATAGATTTTTTGATATTCATTAAAACTTAAGAGTAATTTTGAATAGATTTTGTAGTTCGGATTTTTTCTAACATGGGTATTTGGTTATTTATTGTTTGTAGAGATAATCACTAGTCTTTTTTGAGTTATATTCATTGTACATGAATTGTTGTATCTTGTCACTTATTGATTTTTGGTAGTTTTTTATCAAATTTATTTATTTTACATGTTATAGAGTGAATTTATGTTCTCAAATTATTTTATTTTGAAATTGTTTGTGTGTGTATATGGTATTACTTTGATTATATTATAAAATGTTTTCAAAGGTATGCTTACTTGGAATAAAGTAATTTATAATGTTGTATAGACATGTTATTTTTAAATCTATTTTCTAATGTATGTCATGTGTTTGAAAAAATTCCTTGAAGACATCATTTAAATTTTTTGTAATGAAAATTGGAGGTTAAAAATAAATTAGGATTTTCAATAAAAGGATGATCATGTTTTGAAGATATTTTTTTATTAAAGGGGTGGGTTTTACCAAGTCAAATCATTTTATGTTTTAATTGTTATTCTGTTTGATTTAAAGTGTTTTTAAGGGAAGTGTTGTTCCAATTTGTAATGACATGAGATTTTGGCCCCTTTAAATTAATACCTTCTTAAACATCTCTTATCACACAAATAAACTATACTAACACAAAAACATACTAAAACATAATATAACATATTAAAATCACTAGAATAATATAATCCTTAGTAGATAAAAGGTTAATAATAAATTATACAAATTATAAAATATTATTCTCATAGAAAAATATTTTAAGAAGGGCATAGTTCTAAAAACCATTTTAAAAAGTAGATGTTTTATTTTACCTAGATGAATTAAATTTATTGTAGTTAAAATTTTATTATAATATGTAATATTTAGATTTATAATATTATTTATCAATATTCATTTTTTAGAAATCTCTATTAAATAAGAATAAACACACTTCAAGTTTAAAATATCTATTTTTTATGAAATGCAGTTTTCCTTTTAATATTTTCATTTAAAATATTATCTACAAATTTTAGTTTTTTATTTTTTACAAAAAATTAATTTTCTATGAAAATATTCAATATTATATTAGGATGAATTTTTGGAATTATTCTAAAAATATTTATTTTTATATGAAAAATGCTAAATACGATTTTTACAAATAATATGAATTTTATTATATTACTAGAATATAATTATGGTTTGGAAATTCATTGATTCTTTTCAAAAGACCAAATATATTTCATCTTATAATTTATCAATTTTAAATGTTGGTTTTAATTTAAAAACCAATATTTTATATTTTTGAACATAAGTTATCTTTTTTAAGAAAATGTCTTTAATACATTATACATTTAGTTTTTTAAAATTACTTTATATCACTTTTAAAAATTTAATAAAAAATGAATTTTGAATTTGGTTTTATTATTTCCAAATTATATAATGATTAATATTTTATTTATAAGCTTAAATTATAAACTAACAAGGTAAAAATTAGTTACTATGGTGAAAACCAAAATTGTAAAAATGAGTAATGTAAGAGGTAAAGGGCCTAACATGTTAAAAAATAATTTTAATTGGGTTTTAATGTTTTTATTGACCTTATCGTTTTTCAAGTCTATTATTTATCAATTTTAGAGTCCCTTTTTTGGAGTGTGACTTCCCATTATTTAAAATTTGTAGGTATTTTTGAAAATTTTATCCCTTTTCACTTATAAAAGGGGAACTCCTCTCCCCAATTCCCCTGAAAACGCAACCTACATAGTTCATAATATAATATTTAAAAAACACCACAAAAACCTCCAATATAACTTAAATATATTCTAGTCTTCTCAAAATACCATCCCTCAATGGTTTAACACCCCCATTCAAAAAGAGATAATCCAAGAAGTGAGGTATAAATTTCTAGCTGCCCATTTCCCATTAATCTAATTCATGTGAAATTATTCTTACATAAATTAAATTAAATCATTTTAAAATGATAACATGAGTATAATTATTATATATTTATGTTATCATATGTATTTTAAATCATTAACCACCTTTTCCTTTTCAATTATTAAAAAAACCTTCATTCAGGTGTTGTGGGGACTACGACCTCTACGAAGTGACGTGTTATCATTCCTTGACCTTTTAAATTCTTTAGATTAAAAAAGAATTTAATATTTCATTAATATATATATAAGTTATATAAAATTCTAAAATTACACTCCTTGTTACTCGTCTACCCTTTTCTAAGGAAAACATAAGTTTCATTCATGCATATGTGTGGGCTACTGCCTCTATGGAATAGTGTGTTCGGTTTTCATTACCAACATAAATAGATTTTATAAGAACAATTTTAAAGGATAAATATTATTTTTATAGTTTTAATAATGTTTTGGTAATAAAAATTTCTTAACCTATTAATTATATGAATGAAAAAAAAATCTTTATAATATTATTCTTCTTAAACATGTGACCTAAGATGTAAAAAATTTATTCTCACTATGGATTGTTTCAAATCCATTGATTATTCTTCTAATTCTATATAATTATTATATGTAAAACTAATGAAAAATAATTAATAACATTATGATAAGTTTATAATTATATTTCAACTATATCATCTCATAATCACCCACTATTCTTGGATTGTTCATGTTTGTGTCAATTCTACAACATACTTAAACAATGATATGTATTTATATGATGGATGATAGAATAAAAGTAAAACTTTTATTAAATAAGGTTGATGTAATATCCCTATTTTAATACATATGATCATTTGGGGGAATAAATGGGGATTCCTTAGTGCATAACTCATATAAATTATCTTACAATCA